>BLKR01000170.1:0-749635 GCA_011170035.1 Teleogryllus occipitalis | reverse complement strand
ATAATTCCCGTTCTGATTTAACAAAGCACAAGTTCTTTTGTACAGAACATAAACTACGGCGTTTCTTTCCGCCCTCGTTCATCTAGTAGGCAACTGCTTCCTTCCTCTTTGCAAAAGAAATTGCGACCTTCGGCTTCTTCGGAGATGGATGATACTCCGAACCACTTTCACCACTTTGATTCGTCATTTCGTTTTGAATATTTTCATAACCGCACATATTTTCATTTTCGATAAAGTCGAGGGTATCAATTGTTTCTACTGCAATAGTTTCTTCCCTTGAATGTTTATCCAAAATATTCACAATGCTGTCGCACATTAAGTAATCTTCACGACTAATTGATGAAGCAGGTAATTTCCTTTCTTCATACACTTGCAAGGCAAGACGCAAAACGTTCACAGGGTTCCACATAGCACTAACGTTAATAACACACTCACAGTGGCCTTTTCAAATGAAAGTCTCACAATCACTTCTGCTTTTCGCGCTATACTAGCGATCGCATTTCAGCCGTCCGCAAAGAGGAGGGGGATCGCGACCCCCGGCCCTCGGCCCACGGTGGCGAGCCGAGCCGAGGCGAGGCGAGGCGCGGCGCGGAGGCCGTTGTTTCACACAGCGCTGACGCATCCCTCCCAAGGGTTGCCCAGTATTTAGACTGGTGTGCCAAACGAAAAATCATCAGTTTTCATATTTTAAAAAAAATGCTTCCAGACAAATTTGGTAGCTAAAATTTATGAACAGCCTTTAAATAATATTTACTTGAAGTGAAAAAAAATCAGGTGCGCATTCCACATGACAAAGGTCATCATTACCTTGTAAGTCATATACTACATGAATTTTGAATTAAACAAAAAAGCTCCCATGTAATAAAATCTATTTTCAAGGATAAATAAGCAATAAATTTTGGGCTCTTATCCATGATGTCCTTCGTCAAGGAATAATATTTCCTGCCGCAACGACATGGAAACGATAATTTGAATAACTATATTTCCCACTGAATTCTAGAAGACGTGCACAGATAATGAAGTTACATTTATGTCCAGAAGCAAAACAAGGGGCCATCTCAGCATTTGCTCAATAGATCAGGGAAACTGGACGAAAAACCTGATCGAGATGGGGGTAATTGACCCGGAGGCTGCAGTACAATACTTGTTACAGGTTGTTTATACACATTTATACATTCCAAATGGTAAATAATGCATGAAGTATCACTGTTAAAATTAATGTTACTTTCCTTGTGATGCTCAGTATAGTATCTAATTGTATAGAAACAGTTATGCGGCAGAAACGATTTCACTTTGGATTTAAACTTTTCTATAGAATTTAATCGTTTAATGTCATCCGGCCAAGTGTTTTAAAATAATGTACAAGTATTGTAAGTGATTTTTTTGTAATGAGCTGTTGATACTGTCACCTGATGAATATGATTTCTACGTCGAGTGTTATAGTAATAGACTTCGGCATTTTCTGAAAAAATATTCCCGCCCTTAAGCAAGTCATTTTTGACAAAAACCATTGATTCGTAAATAAACAGACAAGGTAATGGTAAAATTCGCAGATTAATGAAGAGAGGCTTACAAGAATCACGTGGGTGGGATTTGGTTATTATTCGTACAATTCTTTTTTGTAATCTTAAAGTCTGGGAGCTATAAGATGAATTTCCCCAGAATATTTTGCCATATCTCAGGCGGAAATGAACATTCGCGAAATATACACAACGAGCAGTATGAAGGCTGACTGAATTTGCAAGAATTCTGAACGCGTAGCATAATGAACTTAATTTTGTGTTCAATTAATTTAAATGGACGTTAAGGTTTGACTGAATTGAGAGACTTGAAAATTTTGTTGCCCTAACATCAGCCAATGGTACACCGTTCATTTTCAATGGAGCACAGAATGGTTTATTTGAAATGGAAAACTGCATTAAAACCGATTTCTTTTCGTTTACTATTAATTTGTTATTTCGGAACCAATTTGAAACATCTGATATTGTACTATTTACGGTTTCTTTATTGAAAAGGATGTTCATATCATCCGCAAAGAGAACTGTTCTTCCGTTTCGAATCGTCGAGGGCATATCGTTTACGTAAAGTAGGAACAGAATAGGGCCTAAAATCGATCCTTGAAGAACTCCACGTGCAATGGGCAAAGAGTCGGAAAGGTGAGTACGTAATGTTCCATCATCCCAGTAAGGTATTTCAACTCTCTGAGATCGTTGTTTAAGGTACGAACATAACCATCTAGAGCATACCACGGATTCCGTATGAAAGTAATTTAGTATTATGTTATGTTTGCTTAGTTATGTTTGCTTCAAAATTATCCGCCCAGGGCGCCTCTATCCATTCTATGCTCGAAGGTTTCTATAGTAAGAAGTAACATAATTCCCCAATGAATCAATAGGATCGCGAAAGAAATGCCAAACAGAGTACTGCAGTTATTTATTTTAAGAGCATATGTAGTTAGATATCATAAAATCTGTATGACCGAACAGACCCATAAATGCATTGTTATCTTTTTGCACACCAAACATTAGCGATAAACAATTTAGAAATATTGCATGTAATGTTTCCAATTTTTATTTATTTAAGAAAAGCCACAAGTCTAATAGTAAACTCCTTACTGTGACCTCTCTACCTTTTCACTATATTCACTAAAAAGCCTACAGCGGGTCACTCAAGTAACCTAGTAGTATTACTTGATCTGTGACTTGTTATGACAATGTCACACCAAAAATTAGGAATGGTTTTATATGTCCTAACTGCCCTACATGAATGGGTTCGTCTTTTAACCTGCTTTTGTAATAAAAGAAACATAGGCAAGTTAATATTTTAACTATGAACAGAGTTCTAGATATATTCTGTTAAATACTTGAATACAATTTTATCTAGCATTTACACATTGCATTGAAAATTTCTATAACTTGCTCTACCTTTAGCAATTACATGATTACCTAACAACTGCAGTTGCGTTTTAACACTTGCATAAACCCTTTTAATAAAATTATATTACCCTTCACTTCACAAAAAACACAATAAAATAACTACACAAGACAATAATACATGTGTTGTATTTGTGGGTTAATAAATAACATCACTAGCTCGTAACAATAGCACTTTATTCATCTATAGGATACATTTGATATACTGGCGCGGCACACGCGGTCACAACACCACTGAGAACATAAAAAGACTCCTGCGCTACCGTGCCGGCCGGCGGGAGGAGAGGGAGAAGCCGGAGTCAGTGTTACCAACTGACCTAATACATAACATTTCTTCCCTCTTTTAAATGATCCTGGTTACAACTATGGCGAATAACGTAAGGGTGCACGACATATGCGTGTGGATCTGCGGGGTAATATTGGTGTATGCAGTAAATGAGAAGCTCGGTCTGGATTTCGCAGTGTGACTGGTGTAGCTGGTGTCTGGACTGATGCTGGAGTCACGTTGGCACGAGCAGCTTCTGGCGCCCTCTCAACTGATGCTGTGGTTACTGGTGTTTGGAAGAAGTGGGTCCGTCGTCGCCTGGTCCGTCTGAAGTCGTCCGTCGTTCCGCCTACTTCGTCGGTGGTCGGTGTCTGGTCCCCTGCGGTCTGTTGTTCTTCTGAAAATTTCCGAAGTTGGTCGATATGTCGCTTGACCCGTTTTCCCTGGTAGTAGACCTCATAGTGTAGATCTCCGATGCGGCTGCGATGGTACCAGGAAGCCATCGTCCATGTTCGGGTTGCCGGATAGGAAGTAGACGGACTGGCCCACTTCAAGAGTGCGAAACGTAGAGTCCATTTCTGCCCTTCGTTTTTGACAGATCTTTGTGCGAACATCTTCGGGTGTTGTCAGGTTTAGACGTGTTCGAAGCTCTCTTCCCAGAAACAGCCGAGATGGGGACTGTCCAGTGGTAGAATGAGGCGCCTTCCTAATTTGTCGGAGAAACTCGTTCAGGTTGGTCCGCAGCGTTCCTTTGGTGGTCTTCATGGCGTGGAGGGCGTCCTTCACCGTTTGGACATACCGTTCTGCTTGGCCATTTGTCGATGGGTGATAGGGCGCTATGAGCTTATGATATTTCACACCACTGTTCTTCAGAAAGGCCTTGAATTCTTCCGCGATGAACTGTCGGCCGTTGTCTGAGACGACTGTGACAGGAGTCCCGTACGCCGTGAATAAATCGTCCAACAGAGCAATTGTTGCTGCTGCTGTTGTGGAGGTTGTTGGCCTGACCTCGAGCCACTTGCTGTAGGCGTCGACAACGATGAGTAGCATAGTATCAGCTACTGGCCCCGCGTAATCGATTTGGATGCGCTCCCATGGTGCCCTCGGATACTCCCAGTCGTGGTCGCGGAACTTGGGTGGAGCACGAGCCTGGGCAGCGCATGTGGTACAGGATTTCGCCAACTTTTCGATGTCAGCGTCAATTCCTGGCCAGAAAACGAAGGAACGTGCCACTCCCTTCATCTTGACGATACCCAGGTGAGCTGCGTGCAGATCATTGAGGATGGCCTGTCGCAGTGCAGGTGGAATCACTACTCTGTGTTCAAACATCAGGCAATTGGCAGCACGTGTGTACTTTGCCTCGGGTGCCTTGTTTGTGTACAATGTTTTGAATACAACGGTGTAATTGAAGTGAGCAAGGTGGTCGGCATAATTGGCCATGCGACTGATGCACAGAACTGGCAGCGACTTCTCTGGGTGGAGGATCTGCGTCAGAGGTTTGTGATCCGTGATGAGTGTGAAGTGGCGAGCGTCCAGGTAGTTGAAAAACTTCTGCACAGCCCAGACGATAGCGAGCGCTTCCTTGTCAATTTGAGGGTATCTTTGCTCTGTTGCTGTCATAGTCCGGCTGGCGTATGGGATTGGCCGATCCTGATTGTTGCTGAGCCGGTGGGACAGCACTGAGCCGAGTCCGGTTTTGCTGGCGTCTGTTGCCAGCAGAAGTGGTAGGGTTGGATCGTACGGCATAAGGACCTGCGGTGAGATCAGAGCGTTCTTGATATCCTGGTAGGTCGAGACACCCTCAGGTGTCCACACGAGGGGATCTTTCAACAGCATATCTCTGAGTGGACGATCCCTCGTTGACAAGTTCTGGATGAAATCGCTGTAATGTGTAGCTTTTCCCAGGAAAAGCTGGAGTTCTTCTGCGGTCGTCGGTTTCGGCGCGTCTCGTACAGCTCGGATGTGCGCGTCTGATTTGTGAATACCTGACGCATCGATCTTGTGGCCAAGAGCTTCCAGGACAGGTTCTGCAAAGCTGCATTTGGCTCGGTTGAGCTTGAGACCGTGTTGGCGAAAACGCTCCAGCGTTGCGGTAAGGGCCTGGATCAGATTTTCGAAAGTATCAGCAAAAACTATGGTATCATCAAAGAAACTTACGACATTTTGGAGATTTTGCAGAACCGTATCCATTCGACGTTGCCAGATGGCAGGAATGTTGGCTGCACCATAGACAGCACGAGTTGGACGAATCAGACCATGGGTAGGGTTGTTGAGTGTGAGGGCGTGGCTGAATTCCTCGTCGGCCTCGAGGTGAGTGTATGAATCTGTAACATCCAGATGACAAAAGAGGGTGGCGCCGCGCATCCGATTGAACAATTGGTCTATTTTCGGGATTGGATGTTCATCGACAATGATTCGCGGATTGACAGTAGGCTTGTAGTTGCCCGTGATTCTCAATTCGCGTTCTTATTTTCAACGACATGAGTCGTTGACGCCCACTCTGAATACTCGACCCTCTTGTAAAAACCGCTCGCGATTTTGGCGACGATCTCTTTCGCATAAGCATCTCTCAGGGCTACAGGCACGTCTCGTGCTCGAACGAACGTAGGCGTGGCTCCAGGTCTCAGGTGCATCTTCGCTGGAGGGCCTGATAGCTTCCCAGGGATATCACTGAAGACGTCCTGGTATCGGTGGATGATAACGTCAAGTTTTTGTTGGTCCGAGATTGACAGCTTGGGCGGCGTCAGCGGCTTGCCGGTGGAAATGTGGTGCGCAAGGTTCTGCTCCCTGCACGATGGCTCTCCGAACATTTCCATGAAGTCGATTTCGTGCTTGAACTCTTTGATCCATTCCCGGCCCAGGAGCGTGTCGAATTCGCCGTCCACCAAGTAGAGGTCGAGCATCTTCGTCGTAGCTCCCATAGTAGCTTGAACTCGGGTGAAACCGATGCAACGAATAGGATGGTGTGAATAACTCACGAAACGTCGGCCTGTCTTACGCAACTTGAAATTGGGGATGATGGTGCCAAACTTCTCTTGACTCATGATCGCGCAAGGAGAACCCGTATCGAATTCCATGTCGACTGTAGTGCCCTCTATCTGTACAGCCAGCATTTCTCGCCTGGGTGATGGTACCGATCCGATGACCTCGACTTTTAACACGTCGATCTGATCAACTGGGTCGTCGGATTCGTAGACCTGGGCTCCTATTCTTAACATCATTCGTGATATCTCGCATTCGTGATGTCTCGAACAGTAAAATTGCGAAGGCCACGAGGAAACCGTATTCTTAAACACCCTTCGCGATACCATTCGCATATGACGAGCGGTAACGCGTGGCAACGCTGCACTCGCTGCTCGATTGTCTCAAACAGCTAAGGTTTACGCGCGTTGTGTGAAAAGACAGTGTTCGGTGAAATTAATTACAATTCTGTAGCATTATATTTTTGTTCGAGTTAGATATTTTTCACTGTATACTGGTTTCTAATTTATTTTATTTTTTAGTTCCTTTTAGTTCGTTTTAGAAAAGTAATCCATGGGCTTGTTTTGTAAATAGTATTTAGTTTTGTGTAATGCCTAGTTTTTCTTATAAGTATGGACGTGAAAAAGGTCTATACTTCAGAAAGATAAAAAGAACTTATGGTAGAGTGGTTGAGCCAGCCCGAAAACGAGGTATTAATGTCAGGAAAATTTTCTCAGACATTTACAATGAAAGATGCTGAAAATAAATGGAAGGAATTGTCCCTTGTACTGAATGCAGTACCACATGGGGTCACAAAAACTTGGAAATCATGGAGAAAGGTAAGCATGAAATAATTTGCAATGCATTTGTAAGAAAGTTAAACTCTGCTGATAACTGCTACAGTACTCATTTCCTCTTTCATAACATTAAAATGTATTCAAACTATTACAGACATGGCAAGATATAAGAAGTCGTACAAAAAGTAAAGAGGCAAGGAACATTGCGTCGAGAAATAAAACAGGAGGTGGACCCTGCTTACAAGAATCATTATCACAATATGAACAATCTATGATAGAATTAATATAACCTGTCAACATAGAGGGACATGGTTATGTGGAAGAGTCTGCAGTCATATTTGACCTAGGTGAAACTGGTCCTAGCCACGTGCCTATCACTCGTAACTTGCCTCTCTTATTTGATGTAAGTGAAGCTGGTCATAGCCACACACCTATAATTCGTACAACTAATGAAGCTCAAAACATTGAATCTTCAACCAATGAAGGTGATAACAGTGAAGAACATTGTAAGTATGCACAGTAGGGAGTTTTTAGAAATTTCACTTTTTTATTTATGTTCTGGGGCAAATTTTTTACATACGATTCAAATGTATATACAATTATTTTTACTGAAATTATTAATAATTAATATTACAAAAATCTACACGTTTGATGAACATCTGCTTTCAAACTAGTTTAATAAAAGAAATACAACCTTATTATACAGATATTTTTAATAGTTTCATTAACAAATTGCAGAACCAGTTCCAAGAAATAATTTTATGTTTCAGTAAGGGAAGAGTATCAAGTCAATGAAGATGTTGTAGAAACAGAGGTGCAATGTAATTTCCAGAGAACTGTGCCTAAGAGGGGCTCAATAAAATTGAAACAGACAAGTGCTGCAATAGGCAGCTATGAAAGATATTTAGAAATGAAAATAAAAATTAAAGAAGACTATTATACAAAAAAACTTGAATTTCTTAGACTGTCAACTGAGGCACAAATTCAAACAGCTGAAGCTATGAAGAAAATTGTTCAAATATTTGAATTAAAAAAATAAAGTGTACAAAATATGTTCAATTGTCTTTGAAATTTAGCCAGCCAGAGACATTATTTACAGGGAATTACTAGACAAATATAAAATTTTAAAAAATACTCTGTGTTTTTTAAGTAAAATAACTATTAACTAGTAATGATCTTGCTCTTCTTCCCTCCAATAACTCATTGTTGACATGTCTTATTTCATCTTCATACAGAGGTTCAGCATTGTACATTCCAAAATTAAAATTATCAGTCACGAGTTCATCTTCCAGTGGAATATTGTGCATGATACAAAGGTTGTGTAACACAGCACAAGTATTAATTTTAATACATGCTTTTTCTGGTTTATAATGTAAAATCCTGTGTTTTAAACAACATCTAAATCTAGTTTTCAAAACACCATTACAATGTTCCACAGTTGTTCTCACAGTTTTATGTTTATTATTGAATTTTTGTTGGGGTGAGTTAGGATCTGGATTATTATAAGGTACCATTAGCCATGGCCTTAAAGCATACCCAGAATCTCCAATCAAAAAATAATCTGTGTGTCCATGTGCATGAATGTTTCTAAGTACTGTGTTTAATTTGGAATTTTGTTATATAAATGAATCATGTGTAGAACCAGGATATTTAGCATTTATATTTAAGATTTTTAAGTTTGAATCACAAACTAACTGAACATTTATTGAATGATACCCTTTCCGATTTATATAAAGATGCTCTGGATACTGTGGATGATTTACTTCAGGGGGGGGGGGAAATAGCAATGTGGGTACAATCAATACATCCAATGACTCCAGGAAAAGAGAACTTCTGATAAAATTTTGATCTAACGTGATTGAGTTCTTGAAAGTTGGACGGAAATTTTACATATTCATTGAAAATTCTAGGATGATTTAATGCAATAGCAACTTCTTTAATACACCTGCTGACAGATGGTTGTGATACACCCAGGAACAAATTATTTCCAATGTCTCCTTGATAACTTCCTGATGCAAAAAACTTCAATGCTATCAGCACCTAGATACAACCCAAGCAAAATGTGAAGAAAAAAAATTATGCTAGGTTCAAAATAAGAAATGTACTACAAGTGTACTAGTGCAAAATAACAAAAGATTTATTAAACAATAGCATACTACCTTCATAGCCACATCTATGTCCTTAGGAGCACGAGCTGGCTTCAAGTAAGGGCTCAGAGTTATCGTAATGAAATTGAACAGCTCTTTGGATACTCTGAATATTTTAATGAATTCTCGGTTTGTTAGTTCATCAATGGGATTACGAATAGTTGCAATAGGTCTCGGCAATGCTTGTGCATTGCATTCTGCATCTGCTAATGACTCTAACAGTTCTAGTGCGACTAATTCATCCATTTCTGGAAAGCATAATTATAATGTTTTGCTCGTTAGGCATGGCAAAGTTACATTATACACATATTATTAGTGAAGATATATTCTAAATGTTTCTAAAACTCAAATTCTAAAACTTCTAAAAATCGTAGTTGATATAATATTTAGTAACATCTATGAGCGTACAAAGTGATTAGATAAAAATACGGTAGGTGATAACTATAATTTACTACGCACCTTCCCTCAGAATGTGAAGAAAATGAGGTTATGGTAATAATGTTTACTATTCGTGATGAATCTCACTGCTACAAACCCCACTCGTGAAATCGCGAACGCAAATCACGACCACTCGAGACGAGTCGAGTGGTTAAGAATACGGAAATTCGCATTTCATTCGTGATGACGTCAATCACGAACGTCCAAGATAATCACGAGCGCTTAAGAATAGGAGTCCTGGTTAGCAAGCGAACGCGACCTGCATACTCTGCTGATATGCCCCTTTTTTCCGCACGTATAGCACTTGGCGTCCCGGACTATGCACTGACCACGGGCGTGAGCTCCCCCACACCCCGCGCATCCTTGTTGGTTCTCGCGGTGTGACTGGCCGTCATGCTGCGGTGGGTCGCTAGTAGCTTGGCGGGGTCGTTGCTGGTTGCCTAGCCTTTGCTGTTCTTCCGTGCCGGTGGTTTCTTGTAGCCAATCCGGTTTGTGGGTTCACTTCTCCGGGATAACTCCGGATTTTTAACCTCGTCGGCCGTGTTTCGTGTAGCTTCGAGTGCGCACGCTATCCCGTACGCGGCGGCAAAACTCTCTGGTTTCTTGGCAATAATCTCGTCGCACATGTCCCTTGATTCTACGTCTTTAAGCAGTTGTTCGATTAACATGCGGTCTAAAAATGTTCCATACTCACAGTGCGCGGCTCCTTGTCTCAGCCGGAGGGTGAAACTGGCAATCGATTCTTCTGCCTGCTGCGACATGCTCCGAAATCTTATGCTTTCAGCATATTTGTTACGGCTGATATCATAATGATTAATCAGTTTGGACTGGATGTCGTTGTAGGAGAGGGTTTCCGGATCGATGGGACTTACGAGTATCTTCAACGCGTCGTTCAGTTCGGCGCCCATGTAAACACGTGCGTACGACGCGTGTTCATTTTCGGGAACCTTACTCAAATTGAGCGCCCAGGTGAATCGTGTAAAATAGTCACCTACGGTGGTTCCATCGGCGGCGCGGTATGCTGGCATCGCGAACTGTGGTGGCCGAGGCGATGCTGACGACGCTGACTCATTGACGGCTACGTCTCGAGCAGTGTCTGTCTGAGAGCGTTAGCAATCATCTCCGACAGAGTTTGGAGAAGTTCCGTGGAAACTGCGTTTGACATGGTGGGGAAACATTGTGCACTGATGAATAAACCCGCGAGGCGATACAATATTCTTATGCAATGGACGTACAATCAATAATAACTCTTTTATTAATTATTGGTTTTGAACAATTTGAAAACGATTAAACAATAAATTGAAAACACACACTAAAAGAACAAACATTATCGTTAATAGAAAAATGAAAATAATAGGTTTTTACAATTTTTTCATGAATTAGCTATCTGTCTTCCTTTTACGACTGCAATATTGTAAAAGATTACGTTTAAATGATTTGAATATAATAACTCGACTATCTACGTCTGTAAGTGAGGTGAATTCTATCTCTGTAGAATAATTATTGCTTCTTTAAACAGTTCTTTTTTTTTGAGAATTTCTAGTGAAGTTTTCTGACTCACGACAAGTCGTCTGGAAGAAATATTTCCACAGCTTGGAGCGGTGACGGCGACCCAGATCCTTTCAAGGTCGTGGAAACCCCTTGCTTCGGCGAACACATCCTCTGGTGAATCGCTACCACAGTCCTTCGAATTTTATACAATATGACTGCAATATCTCCGCGTAATGAATTTCTTATGAGGTAAGCCAAGACGAAAGACAAAAAAAGCTGGAAATAGAAAGAAACATTTCCTATAGCACATGCTTTCTACTTCAGTATACGTTCTTGAACGTTGAAATATATTATTTCCTCGTTGATAGAAAAATAGTATATTTCTACGTAATGCGTTCACGTGAATTTATCAGAATATTCATGATTTAAAAAATTCTCAATTCTCTCATACATGGTATCGTTATTTTAACATGATGAGACGAATTACGTTTTTAAACTTTTTATCGTCGAAATACTGCGAATTCTCCTCTCCGTCCAACACGAACAATTGCGGTGCGTCCAGATCGGCGGTCGGAAGCAAAAGAGAGAGCTTTTCGTAGCGGTGCATTTTTACTTTTTTTTAGATTTTTACTTTTACTTTACTTTTTCCTTCAAATGAAATTGTTGTCCATAATTATTTTTTTCATTAAGGTCTTTGTACATTTTAAAAGTTTTAGTAGTTTTCGTGCAATAGTGCGTACAATATCTGCAATTTAAAAATATACAAAAACAAGATTTTCTCAAAAACGGGCCCCAATTCTTTTTTAAACTTTTGGTAGTGATAGTGCTAAATGTATCCAGGAAGATGACATAAACGCCATATTTTCTATTCTTAAAAAAAATGTAATTTTTTGAATTGTGTCTCATATCGGTAATACATTAGAGGCGATTTGTTCACATTATTGCATTTATGAGCACATTTGCTTTAAATGATATAAAGTTTTTCGAAAACTCAACAGTTTTCTATGAAAACGAGCACAAAATTCCGTATTTTCAGAAACGCTTAATCGCCATTTTCTCAAAAATGGTTCCAATTTTTTCTTCATACCTTTCCAGCAGATTTGCTTAAGGCTCAATGTACCGACACTAGTTCCACTTGTCGCCACCACGTGGCAGCACCAAAATAAGCAAAATTTACTAGACCGATAACGTCTGAACAAATTGTCCGATTTTCGATCTGTAAACGGCATTGGACTCCTTTTTAAAATAGAATTCACGCTACGATGCCGTTTTTTCAAAAATATTTCAAAAAAAATTTGAAATGATTTCTCATAGTTCCGGGAAGAAATAAAAAAATGTGGGCTTATAGCGCGATGACGACGTGCTTCCTGAATCCAACGCCGTGTCAATCATGCAAATCGGATGAATAGGAGCGGCGTAAAGTGAAATTTCGGAAAACATACCTGACCCCCCTTCCCTCTTCCCCCTCCCGCCTTCCCGCAGTGAACTTGGAGTGAGCATTCGCAACGATATTCGAGAACCACTGTCCCAGTGCCATATCGGATTTGGAAATCCCGGAACCCCTCCCCCACGGTCACTTTAGCCTAGCCCTTCGCGGCGGGCGCTGAAAGAACGCCCGCCGGTGCCAAGAGATTCTCACACAGTAACAACCTGCTCCATGGTTTCACAATGGGCAAACTGAATCAGACCTGTAGAGATATTTCAAGATTTTCACCGTGAAATATAAAGATGGAGTCTCACAATTGTTATAAATCTTGGAAACTCAGTCATGGAAGTGAAGATTCGAAGGATTATATAGTACGAGTATATACACTTTACCTTCGATTCCTCTCCATTCGCGTGATTGTGATTATTATTATTATTATTATTATTATTATTATTATTATTATTATTATTATTACTATTACTATTAATATTTTTATTATTATTATATTATTATTATATTATTATCATATTATTATTATATTATTATTATTTTATAATTATAATTATAATAATAAAGTCCTAATGTTTCGTTCTTTTCAAGTATTATATTTCTCTGCTAAGAAAGCAAAGGATAAAAGTCAGAGAACTCAGCAGGGTATTCCAGCGTAGACCAAGACAAGATAAAGAAAAGTTTCTTCAAGAAATATAGCACGTCATACGTAGTTTTTAACTGTTTTTGACGCTAAATAAATAAATAAATAAATAAATAAATAAATAAAAAGAAAAATGCAAAGAAGTGGAAGAACATAACAACAAAAGGAGACCTAAAGAAATGTTCCGGGTCATTCGAAATATGACCAGGGAGTGTAAACTGGCAATGAGGAATAGGCAGGGACCGAAAAGGTATTAGATACCGGTAAAATACCGGTATTTTACATACCCTTTTCAAATACCTATGTTCTTTTATACCGGTAAAATACCTCTATAGGACGTCTATAACGGTATGGACGTCCATAAAGGTTATAAGGGTATTATACCTGTATTTTCAATGAAAAACAATAGCTTACCATTCACAAATGTCGACTAAATAAGTTATTTTAGTTAATAATATCTCACAAAATGTTTATTAAACTAATATACTTTTATAATTGTTATTTATTGTTTGAATTATTATCTTGTTCATATATAACACTCTGTTACTAATAATTAACGAAACGCGAATGATTCCACTAATTCTTGTATAGTAAATATAATCTCCACTTCGTCACTGCACAATGTTCTCGTCCACTGAAAACTGCTCACTGCCCTCTTCCTACGCTTGGGCATATCGAATTGCCCTAGTGTAGCACGCAGCCCGCCGAAGAACGCGGCGAGATGTCTGCAGAGGTCAGAAAAGTCACGCTATCAGAACAGCAGTGTGCCAGAGGTGCGACCCTGCTTCCAGCTCAGAAGGGTGACTACACTTGAGCGCGTGCCCTGGCGGCGCTGGGCTTGGATAGAAAGGAGCGCGAAATGAGGAGCAAACATTCAAAACGTGACATGTCCACTTTACTCCTTTTCGAGAAAACGCAAAAATGTTATGTCATCAAAATTATCCAGATGTTTTATTTATACTTAATTCTGAATTATGTAATAATGATAGCTAAATATATTATTAATATAAAATTTAAATATTCTATGAACTTACATTTAAAGAAAACAACATTTATGTCAACTGGTAAAAAGGAAGCCTGAACATCAACGGAGAAGTGATATACATGGCAGACGAAGTTAAATACTTATGAATTACAATAACAAATTCTGGATACTGTACAGAAAAACTAAAGAGAGGAATAATTTGAGAAAAAGAGGTGGAAAGAAAATTACACAAATTCATAAAATATGCAGGCATATCAAGTGATTGATTTCTAAAATTTTAGGTCCCGGAACGCGCTCAAAATGATTTATTAATTTAATAGAAATAATTATATATTTATAATATAATGTAATAATTATCAGCGAGATACAGGAACGCCGTTCCGTCGTGTTCCGTCAGAAATCAAGCCTTGCGTAAGACCAAAATCCAAATAATCGAGAAAATGGTATTTCTAATCCTGTTGTGTGGGTGTAAAAGCTGAACATTGAGATAGGCCGAAAAAAGGAAGATGCTTTTGAAGTATGGACACGGAAGAAAATATTACGTACAATGGGAGGGCAAAAAGATAAATGCCGAAATTTTGAAAAGAAAACAGAACTTTCTCTAAAAGCCAAAGCCAAAAAATGGAAAATAAAATATTTTTGACATACTATGAGTCGAACAAAATCTCTAGAAAAGATATTATGCTTGGAATGATAGAATGAAGCGGAAGAAAAGGGTGTAAGTGGCACAATTGAATAACTAATACACAATATCACAAACAAAAGGAAAAAGGCAGTTCGAGTCCGAGTGAGCAATGAACAAATTGCTAGCATCCTATTGCTGTGTATATCCAGATAGGTCTAACAAGGGATGGCTTGCGATCTATGTTCTAGTACTATTTCTCTGCGCGTTCAGACCCGCGAAGAATTGGGACCTGCAGATGAAAGGAGAGATGCTCACAGCCGCTGCTTGACCGGGACTGGAGCCGACAAATAGACATCATCGCACTGAACAGTGTGTTTGATACCCGCAGTCTTTCATGCGTACATTCTGCCATTATTAGGGAAGAACTCGCTGAATTATCGGCGCGTCCCCTCCCAGTTTCGGATAGCAAGAAAAGCGAAGGAATGATGCTCAAGTAATACAAATGCAAATATCAATGTTCAAAATTAAAACATCTTTAAAAAACCTGGTTTAGAAACATCGATCAAGTTCGTGCGGAAGATAATTTGTTTTGACAGTGGCCGTGATTGTTAATTTATAATTACGATTTAGACAAAACGGCAAAAGAAAGTTTTCAGGCTTAGTTTCGCTGTTATTCTTTTTACTATCGCCCAGGGTCATCTTATGGAGTCACAACTTTCTCAAATGGGTACAGGAAGGTGGGCGAGAGACCTTACACCTAGAGTGCTTGCGTTGGCCGCCTCTCTGCGTACGGTAGGACATACGTAGGAAATGCCAGAAAAATGGGGTCATTTCTTGGGCTGAAGATAGTCTACTGGATGAGGATGTTACAATCACCGTTCGCTTTATTCGAACACATGTATTGACAGTGGTATAATGCATTATTATTTCATATTTTAACTTTTTTATAAAATTGTGATTATCGGTTCTTTTCATTCACAACAACTCATCAAGCACATCGATAATAAACATCAGGTTTCATAAATGTTTCATTTTTTTACGAAATATGTTTATGTGTCTATACAAAATCTCTGTTTTGAAAATATCAACAGCAATGTTGCATCCCTATTCTCGACACCTAGATGAGGATCGCCGATTTAATACGTTTGCATTCTGATTCCCTAATATGAGGTTTATCTGTGACTGGTATGCTACGTTTTATTAGTAGCATATAAATCTTATAAATTGAATTGCTACCCGATTAAATATTACTGATAAGCGTGTACGATGTAAGGGTATCTTAATGTAGAAATGTAAAAGTTGCCGAACTTTATAACAAAACATAATTTATCCCCCTCATAGACGGATATTCCTCTTCTAGTGTGGTGTTTCTGTCTAAGGGTTTAAGTTGTATTGCTTTAATGACAATTTAATGCATTAAAAAATACATACATATGTCACAATACAATGATTTACACTACATCCTTTTACATTATCATTTACGTAGTTTGTATCAAAATGACGCACCGGGAATTACTTTTTCCAATCTTCAAGTTTATACAAATATAACAGAATCATTTTATATCAATATAACTTACTAAGTAAGCTGGGACATGTCACGATTCTTAATATTAGATTTTAATGTTTGTTACAGTGTTGGATTCAGGATGCATCTCGCCTGCGCGCTATTTTACCACTTCTTCAATTTTGTCCGAAAGTACGAAAACAGTTTTAAAATTTTACTAGGGAAAACAGATTCATCAGGTGAAGTCTATCAAGGAGACAAACGCCGTTTTGAGATCAAAAATCGAGTCGCAGGATAAAAGAGCTCTTGAGTAATTTCGGCTCATTCTTTCTGGTAGTGGAATGATAACGGAAGATCTTAGAAGTAAAATGTATGTAAAATAAGATTTTAGGATATGGAATATTGGTGATATCTACACAATTAGTTCAATTTTCTTTTTGAAATCAGTTTCCAAATCGGAATTGATATTTTGAGTAGTGCCTCAAATAACTTTTTGATGGTATTCGAAGGAAGACGGAAATATGTGAACAAGATATATAGTTTTATACTACTATTACAGATGATATGAGACCGTTTGGTTGTGTTACAGCATCACTAGTTTGATAAGTGGAGAAAAATATATTGAGATTGAAAGGGACGAAAAATGACGAACCGACTGCCCGGCTTGCCTGCCTGAGAGCACGGCCTCCTCCCGTGCCGCCCTCCTCTTGAGGCCGCCGGGTTTGGCCGTTCGGCCGCGTCGAGGGGGCCTCCAAAAGGGTCGGGTGACGCAAGCATGAAGCGGTAAGGGTGTTAAATTTCAAACTAACAGTGACTTCCCCTCACCATCTAGAAGACATCCGAGAAGCCTTCTCTACCATCTGAGAAGATATTTTCCTCTAAATTTAGTGTTAGTTAGAAATTTAAGTTTACATCTCCATATGGTACTTATAATTATGCACTATATTTGGTAATTTCAACACCTCAAAAGGTACCTAATTGTAATCTATGGCCATAGAAATTTAGGTAATTAGCTGTATTTCATTGCTAAGTATAGTTTATAAGGAATATTGGGTTTCAAAGGAAAAATAAAAAATAATGACATGTGTATGATGCATATAAAAACAGGTTTTCATTAATTAAAAATCATACATCAATATAATCTGGTGTAGCTAACAAATTCTTAAGTTTAGAGTAATTTTGGAGTCGTTTGGGCACTTCAATTAATTTTTTGGTGCTATAAATAAATTTTTATTAGACAAATAAAAATTTATTTATTCACAGGTATATAGTTCCAACGCCGACCGCTAGGCGGTGTTGTTCTTGACCGGCGCTTGGATTATTGATTTTTTCTTGCTTCTCCGCTGCCTACTCCGTTGCTCTAGCTTACAGATTCCATGTATACAATCGATATGTATTATTCCACGCCTCAGTGGCGGTGAATTCATCCCCTCCACTTGTTGGAGAAGTTATAAAAACGGCCTGCGTGCTGTTATTAACCCCCTTCGGGCACAGCCTTCGGGCACACCCCTTCGGGCACTGCCTTCGGGCACAGCCCTTACGGGCACAGCCCATATCCCCCTTACAGTGTCTGTCGTCCAGCTCGTCGCAGCTCTTGCTCCTCGGGTTTCGCCGGCATTTAGGCCGGCCGTAGGTGATGGTAACACGGGTATTAGATTTTTTGAAGCACACGGATCCACAAAAGGTGGATTTCTAATTTTTGTATGCAGTATTTATACTGCCATGATGGAATTGGATTGATCTTAAATGGGTGTTAATGTTGTATGTTAAGGTTCTGATTATCTGGTAAATGTGCTGATACTGTTTCATGTAAGTTAATGAGGCTTTGTGCCTATTTTTTCAGGAAGTTGGAAATTGTATGTGTTGTGTGTTGTTCACGTCGTGCTCCTGTTGTGGGCGGTGACTCCACACAGGCGGATTTCTGTGTCGAGCCTTGATAGCGGCAGAACCGCCAAATCTATTTGTACTCTGTACTCATTGTTGTGTTTTTTGTGTTGCAGAGCTTATAGTTACTTCATGCCTTGAGTAAGACGTAAATCGCATTGGGCCTCTGAGGTGTGTGTTTCCTGTTACTTCATGCCTTGAGTAAGACGTGAATCGCATTGGGCCTCTGAAGTGTGTTTCCTGTCTGGATCGTGGCCCATACGGGCAAATTCCCGTGGTCATTGGTTGGTCCAGTTTCGGCCCCGTGAGCTCGCTACTTTGTGCGGCTCGGGTAACAGGTCGTCCGTCGACGTATGTGTCGGCACGTGAGTGGCGGCCTTGCATGCGACAGCATCAGCACAAAATTGTTGGTTGGTAAAAGTGTAAAAATCAGAACTATCAATCCAATTCCATCAAATGTGTGTTGCCCGTGATTTCCATCACTAAGGTGTAATTATGGTTGACGAAAACACTGATAAGTGGCATATTTCACTAGGTTTTTGGTATTGTTGCCTCATAGTAGGCTTTAAATTGATAACATTTTCTTAGGTAGAATTTTTATGTGTGACGCCTCCATTTTTGTTGTTTGAGGCATAGTTCAATTTTCCGAGCATCACTCAATTTGTTCATTTTTTTGTATAGAAGGGTAGTTTGTTGATATGCGCCCTTGTCAAAATTGGAATTAATAATTCGTAAGCCGCTCGCGGCCTTAAAGTAGGTTCTGAGACGAGCGCCTTGAGTAATTCTGTATAATATTTTGACAATTGTGATGTTGTATGTTGTACTTCAGGTATTAAATTTTCAGGTGTTGTTCTTGTGATGCGACTAGTGTTCGATCACTTCATTTTTGCATTTATAGAAGTTGTAATTCTGCATAGTTCTCTGTCAGAAGTGTTGTAATCCCTGCACAGGGAACATTTTTCATTGTGAAATAAATTGTTAAATTGTGTTCGTAACTAATGTGTGGTTAATGTCTAAAATAGACACGATTACTATCAATGCTCCTACGGTTCACGAACCTCATGTGTGTCCTTCCCATTGGAATGTTCACCTTCCTGCGAAGTTAGCCCCAGGAGTTAAATGTTGCTCCGCCCCTCCTTAGGTATCTTACCGGTCAATTATTTGCAACTCCCTTTCCTGAGTATTCAGGTGGCGACCGTAAATTTTGTATTTGTTATTAATTGATATTTTGATAGTTGCAAATATTAATAAAGAATTTATATTTGCCTTTGGCGCCAATTTCTCTGAGCTTCTCTCTTGGTGCCTTTTTTAAATTCTTTAATTGTTATTAGTTTCCTGTCCCCATATTTAACAAAGGGGGAGGAGGAGGTAGTTTTTCCGAAATTTCACTTTACGCCGCCCCTATTCATCCGATTTGCATGATTGATACGGCGTTGGATTCAGGAAGCACGTCGTCATCGCGCTATAAGCCCACATTTTTTAATTTCTTCCCGGAACTATGAGAAATCATTTAAAAATTTTTTTTGGAAATATTTTTTGAAAAAACGGCATCGTAGCGTGAATTCTATTTTAAAAAGGAGTCCAATGCCGTTTACAGATCGAAATTCGAACAATTTGTTCAGACGTTATCGATCTAGTAAATTCCGTGTGATAGTGCTGCGATCTATTGATTTTTCCTATAAGTATTTTTCGGTGCATTTAGCCTTAAGCTAACGACGTGAGCGGCGCCGCGAGACTCAGGGTCCGGGTGGTCGTCTACGACACTCCACCAGATACCACGACAACCTACGCCATCGCGATCCCCCACTCTCTCAGCCTGAATCAGTGAAAAACTAATGATTCACAGTGACTATTCACTGTTTGTATCAGTCATAACCCTGCCACTGGTAATCATTGAATTGAACTCAACGAATCAGTGGAAAACGGGTCCACTTTTTGAATCATTGAAACTTCACTCTTTGAATCAGTGAAATCTGTGACAACTAATTGAACCAGTGGAATAAATAGCTGTTGTAATCAGTGAAAGTAAGGCTTCACTTATTTGATTCAGTGAAGTATCACATCGCTTCTCCAGTACTGTAATGCACAAACCCAAAACTCCTACTACTGAGAAATCACTGTATTGCTTTAAACAAATGCTTCAAAAACATAAAAATTTAATAAATACAATTCAATAAATTTATATCTGTATTTGAAGTAGTTTTCCCTTGATATCTCAATAGTAGGATTTTTGGGTTTGTGCAGTATAGTACAGGGTAGAGACATATTGTGTAAAGAAATTCAAAGTTAATTAGGCACAAATTTATTGAAAGATTTTATGTGAAAATGATATACTTGAACAACACTGTAATTATTAACTACAAAACAAATACAATAGACGTATATATATTATGGCAATAGATATTGAGTCACTCAGAATCTCAACTCGCAAAAAAATTGAAAATTGAGGTAATAATAGATCTGTATACTATTTCATATGAGCGCAATCCACATATCTGTTCATTTATTGTCTTCAACATTTTCACATAGAAAAAAAATGTCCGATGTTATGGTTTAGTTCCTTAAGTGACATTATCCTTGAGGTAGGGAGAGTTTTGTTACATCATTTACGTACATAAAAGTGGCTTTTCAATGAAAGGAATACTGGTAAAGAGATATGTTGGAATTAAGGTAATTTTAAAGGGAGATACTGCCTTTTTAAGTGAGATAGGTGAATACAAGTCTTTATTGAAACCAATGAAAAATATGCAACAGAGAAGAAAACCGACGTTCAGAAACTTTTCAAAACTCACTACGGAGAAAAATTGGCGTGCAATCAACACTCTTTATTTTATGTACATATTATTGACAATTCTGGTGACAATTCTGCTGACAATACAAATTCTGAAAAGGAAGTTGGGAAGAAAGTAGTGAAAGAAAGGACTCTTATAATTTAAATGTATATAAATACATTTCAATGGATTTTTATGTGAATTTTACAATAAAAATAAATAAAGGACATTAAATCTGTCAAAATTTATAAACTAAAAATACAAATATACATTTGATATATTACAAGTATTTGGCAAGTTTTAGGGCAACTTAATCAGTTTCCTCCGCTAATTATAATTTTCATAATTAAAATCAGCAGCATTGCCCCGCTTAAAATTGGAAATGTTAACAGCACTGCATGCCTTTGTTTCTATTTCGTATATATACATATGTATATATACACATGTATATATACACATATCTATATCTATATCTATATCTATATCTATATCTATATCTATATCTATATCTATATCTATATCTATATCTATATCTATATCTATATCTATATCTATATCTATATCTATATCTATATCTATACTAATATATAAAGACAGAAGTGCGTTCTCTTCCAACGCGGTAATCTCTGAATCTACTGAACCAATGCCGATGAAACTTTTGTGCTAACTTCCTTTAAAGCTCTGGAGTACTATAGGCTATCATTTACAACCATAAACCGTAATATATTTACAAAATAATTACTTTTCTCGACATTTTTGGCATAGCTTTACATCACAGATTCAAGAGCGCATCAATGTCGATAGTTTAGCTGTGCGCAACCAGAGGATGACGTCTGAGATCTACTACTGGTTTCATCAATGTCCACAATTATTACGAGATTCATTGGATTTTGAACATTGGTTATCTCCTATTGGTTATCTCCTAATGAACTTAGCATTTTCCAAATTCCAAACTTTTACCTCGCAGGCTTTTATTGTAGAGAGAGAGAATCGCATAAAGGTCATACGTATGGTGGTTCCTGTATTTACGTTAGAAATAATATTGATTCTATCCCCTTGGCAGAATTAAATGTGTATTCCATTGAAAATATTTTCGAAATTTCTGTTGTACATCTTACTTCACTAAAAGTGATAATACTTTGCATTTACAGACCTCCAACAAAGAGAACTGCAGATTATATTTTGTTCTTAGAAAACCTGGAGATAACACTTAACAAAGTCAGCAATCGCTCTTTTGAATCCATTGTTGTATGCGGAGATTTTAACATTGATTTTCTGGTCGAATCTTGCGAGAAAGAAAAGTTTCTCAATTTAATTAATTCCTTCAATTTAGACATTACAATTAATGTACCTACACGAATCACACAAAATTCGATGAAGGCAATTGATCAAATTATAATTAACAAAACTACTACTCGATATGAAGTTGAAACAAAAGATTTAGGATACAGTGACCACGATGCACAAATTCTTACCATTATAAGAAATGCGATCACTGACACAATAAATAATACACGTATGACTAGATTGTTTACTAAAAGTAAAATTAAATTATTCATAGACTACTTGATGCAGGAGTCATGGGAAGCGGTTTATAATACTGTTGATACAAACGAGAAATATAATTCTTTTTTTTTTCAACTCTTTCAATTCATTTTAACACTTGCTTTCCTCTTCAAAACGAAAATTAAATATTTCACGGAAAAGCAATTCTTGGATAACACAAGGGATTAGGACATCTTGTAAAAACAAGCGAATTCTTTCTTTCATTTCTAAACGTCATGACGTATCTCAAGATTTCCTTATCTACTTTAAAAAATACAAAACATTGTTACGAAAAGTCATAAGGCAGGCAAAAATCATGAACAACGATCAGGATATTTTGAACTCAAATAATAAAACAAAATCAATGTGGAATATAATAAAAAATACTACCAAATCAACTAGAAAACCCGTAGAGAATGTTGTTTTAAAATATAACGATATAAATGTCAACGATCCGGCAACAGTGGCTAGTCTCTTTAACCAATACTTTTCGAGAATTGCTGCCGATCTCACTAAGGGTCTTCAGGCACAAAATTCAAAAACAGACAGTGCACCCAAAATTTTAGACACAATGTTCGTTTCCGAAACTTCTTCCTATGAAATTCTCAAAATAATCGGTAAACTAAAAAATAAATATTCGTCCGGTTTAGATGAATTCCCAGATTCTTTGTTAAAGACTTGTGCGTATACCATTATACACCCGTTAACTCACATATTTAATGCATCTTTATGCACTGGAACGTTTCCAGATATTTTCAAAACAGCTAAAATTAAGCCGCTCTTCAAAAAAGGCAACAAAAATGAAATTCAAAATTATCGGCCCATCTCTCTTCTATCAGTTTTTTCAAAAATATTAGAGAGACTTTTTTACGTACGAATGGAAACCTTTCTCACTAAACACGACGCGCTTTCAGATTGCCAACATGGATTTAGAAAATCAAAATCAACGGAAACAGCTATATTTTCTTTTCTTAAAGATGTCGCCTCATCATTAGATCAAAACGAGGCACCTATTGGATTATTTTTAGATCTCTCAAAAGCTTTTGACATCATTGATCATGACATTTTACTTTCAAAATTACCTTCATATGGAATCCGTGGTATTGCTCTAGATTGGTTATGTTCGTACCTTAAACAACGATCTCAGAAAGTTGAAATACCTTACTGGAATGATGGAACATTACGTACGCACCTTTCCGACTCTTTGCCCGTTGCATGTGGAGTTCCTCAAGGATCGATTTTAGGCCCTATTCTGTTCCTACTTTACGTAAACGATATGCCCTCGACGATTCGAAACGGAAGAACGGTTCTCTTTGCGGATGATACGAACATCCTTTGCAATAAGGAAACCGTAAATAGTACAATATCAGATGTTTCAAATTGGTTCCGAAATAACAAATTAATAGTAAACGAAAAGAAAACGGTTTTAATGCAGTTTTCCATTTCAAATAAACAATTCTGTGCTCCATTGAAAATGAACAGTGTACCATTGACTCATGTTAATGCAACAAAATTTTTAGGTCTCTCAATTCAGTCAAACCTTAAATGGAACGTCCATTTAAATGAATTGAACACAAAATTAAGTTCATTATGCTACGCGTTCAGAATTCTTGCAAATTCAGTCAGCCTTCATACTGCTCGTTGTGTATACTTCGCGAATGTTCATTCCCGCCTGAGATATGGCATAATATTCTGGGGAAATACATCTTATAGCTCCCAGACTTTTAGATTACAAAAACGAATTGTACGAATAATAACCAAATCCCACCCACGTGATTCTTGTAAGCCTATCTTCATTAATCTAGGAATTCTACCATTACCGTGTCTTTTTATTTACGAATCAGTGGTTTTTGTAAAAAATGACTTGCTTAAGGGCGGGAATATATTTTCAGAAAATGCCGAAGTCTATTACTATAACACTCGACGTAGAAATCATATTCATCAGGTGACAGTATCAACAGCTCATTACAAAAAATTCACATACAATACATGTACATTATTTTACAACACTTTGCCAGATGACATTAAACGATTAAATTCAATAGAAAAGTTTAAATCACAAGTGAAATCGTTTCTGCTGCATAACTGTTTCTATACAATTAGAGACTATACTGAGCATCACAAGAAAAGTAACATTAATTTTAACAATGATACATAATGCATTATTTACCATTTGGACTGTATAAATGAGTATAAACAACCTGTAACAACTATTGTACTACAGCTTCCGGGTCAATGACCCCCATCTCGATCAGGTTTTTCGTCCAGTTTCCCTGATCCATTGAGCAAATGCTGAGATGGCCCCTTGTTTTGCTTCTGGACATAAATGTAACTTCATTTTCTGTGCACGTCTTCTAGAATTCAGTGGGAAATACAATTATTCAAATTATCGTTTCCATGTTGTCGCGGCAGGAAGTAATAAGAGCCAAAATTTATTGCTTATTTATCCTTGAAAATAGATTTTATTACATGGGAGTTTTTTTTGTTGTTTTTTTCTCCCTTTCAAAATTCAAAATTTATTGCTTATTTATCCTTGAAAATAGATTTTATTACATGGGAGTTTTTTTGTTTTTTTTCTCCCTTTCAAAATTCAAAATTTATTGCTTATTTATCCTTGAAAATAGATTTTATTACATGGGAGTTTTTTTTTTCTTCTTTCAAAAATTCAAAATTTAAGTAGTATATGACTTAGTGTAGGGATCACAGAATTTTGAAAATGTGCACACAATTCACTTTTCCCCATAGCCCGTCATACGCAGTTTTTAACTGTTTTTTGACGTAAATAAATAAATAAATAAATAAATAAATGAATAAGGTTATGTAATGTCCCTGTATGAACGGTGGTGATTTGTTAGTTCTGAACATTGGTGGAATATTTGGAAGAAATCAGTAACTAAAGTAGGAAAGATGACAAGGTACATCCATTATCCTTAATCTGTGGTACGTACAAAGTGGCTACAAAACATTGGAGTTCGAATTTGTACAGAAATTGAGGTAGGTTGAGACAGTGCAATGTACAATAATATATAGTACAGAATATACAGTAATCTACAATGTATTATATATAGATATCGTATTCATTCTAAACAACCTCTTCTTTTACAGAAATTTGTAAACATTGAATTGCTTGAAACAATGCGAGTGTCAAGTTGTCCAAACAGACTATACAAGAGCGAATAGATGGGCAGTCTATAAACGTTTTGAAACGGCTATTAAGAGAAATTGCGACTTGCTGAAGTACTCATTCGCACTATTGAAAATAATACTGCAAGGAGGGATGCAAATGTAAATAATTCTCTACGTAGTAGGGTTGCTTTTCAATAGCACTCACAATTTGACTATTTACACAGTTCTCATGTTCAAATTGGTAAAATGTAAAATGTTTGTATGTTTTGGTTTCATCCAGTTGATTTTTTTCTTCATTATGTGCAGAAGATTAGTGCAGTAGTATGTAATTAAGCAATGATCACTAACATATTGAGACTAATCTGTGCTATTATTTTGCATTGCAATTGCTCCCAACGCATGAATTGGTTTCTGTTATTCACTTTTCAAGATCATTAATATATAGGGGCAACTTTAATATATTAGGGGCAACATTAATATATAGGGGCACTTCAGATCAAATAATGAAGCTAATATGGTTTTGTTCAGAACATTCAATTTAGTGTGTAGCCATAATGTACATGTTGATGGATCAGTATTGTTCTCATGCTTCAATGTTATGATTAATTGATTTACGTAAAAAGTAATTTTTATTCTACACGTAGTTTAAACTTATATAGATTTTCGTCTTCAAAATAATTATAAATAATTACATTCAATATTGATACTTTCATTTACTTTTATGATTATGATTCGCAATTACGTTTTGACATATACATTCATATTCCATATGTATCTTCTAGCATCTCCGTGCGAGACCTCTGGCATGTTAAACTTCGCTTAAAACAGTCAGTCCCTTCAAGGTCACGATTTGACAGATCAATTTCAAATATTTTTTTAAGAATACAAGAGAAGACAAAATATAAAAAGGAGTAAGTTTTACAATGTGACAATTTATTGACAGTATTGGAAGTAATATATGAAACTCCACATAAAAACACAAAATTTACGTGAGTCTACAAGTATTTTATTCTGTAGTTTAGAATTGTTTATTGTTTTTAGTTATAAAGTGGAGAAAATTTAGGAGCTGGAAGCTCAAATAAGAAAAATATAATTTTTTGTGAAAAAGTGAGGGAGGTAGACCGGAAATTTCCAAATGGGGTTGAAGAGAAGACAGGGCTAACGAAGCGTGGCCTTGCAGAGCATGGCAGGGAGGAGCAGGGCGGAGAAGGGATACAACAGAAGAGATAGTAGGCCCCACCGCAGAGTATGAAAAAATGGAATTCCTCTCCCTGTCTAATAATTTACTATAAACCCGAGCAACGCCGGGTACACCAGCTAGTTGTCAAATAAAATTTGTTGTTATCATTGGATTTTCTTTGAGTTATCTTATGTATATCTCTACCTATGTATTGTAATTTACGGGAGTCTCCTTTTCCTATATATCATTCCATTTTCCTTCTACTTGTTCCGATTAGAAGTTGATGTTGATTTCGCCCCATTAGGACCCGGTCAATTAAATTGATTATTTGATTATATTAAATGTATGTGTAATTTATAGCCTGTTTAATATTTTTACCTTGACATACAACAATGTGAAAAACGCTAGCGGCTAAATCGTTCAGCCGATTGTCTTCAAAATTGATATTCCCCAATCGATCTGGCTGATGTTGCTTGAATTTAAAACCGATATTTCAATTTCGTTGAGCACTTTAGATGAAGCCCCTGGGACATTTTTCTAATTTTCAAAAAAATGGTTCCAACAGTTTAATTATGTTTTTGTTGGCTAGTGTGAAGGACGTTTATGAGAATGCTGCAAGTCTCATGTTCGTTCAAAAGGCTTATTCTTCGAAAATCGCAAAATTTAATATTTTTTTAGTCTTCCTACAACTAAAATATTAGATGTAGAGATTTTTCCTTGCATGAAATATTTTCCTTGAAGATAGATTTTGAAATAAGATCATATACAATTTTTCAAAAATTTGAGTATTTTTCGCGGAGTTTTACGTGAAATTACGTGCTGGTTTAGCACCACTAATGGTTACTGTGACTTGGCACACGTTTGGGTATTTTCTTCTGGAGTTCTGGTTATCTGGCATAGTACATTTGGGTTGCGAGTTTGGAATCAAAGACCGCGGTCTTCTAATAATAGTATTAAACGTCATTAGGCCGATAAACACCAAATAACAGACACAGTTGAAGTTTGTAAACCGAGGCGATAGCCATGGTTTATAACCAACCAAGTCTGTTGTTTGTGTTATCGGCCGTGTGTCGTTCAATACTTTTCGTAATACCATCTTCTTATAAGAAAAATAATATAAATAAAAAATGTTCTTGCCTTTGCTTACGTAGGAATGCAACGCCCCTTTTATATCGATTTATACGTGAGTCCAAGACCAACTATAATATTGGTCTTAGCGAAACATTTCGATTCGATTGTTTAATATGTAGTGACTTTGCTTGACACCATTAAGAAGATAAATTTTCCACAAAATTTGAGATGGATATTCCAGAAGATCTTGTGGAGACAGCGAATAGTGCTAATTTCGATTTGTTACCAGAAAAAACGAAATTACGGTATGAGAAGGAATACAATGATTTCAAATACTGGCGTCAATGCAAAAATGTAAATGAGGGGAATGAAATAGTAATGCTGGCGTATGCTAAAGAAAAATCTTGTCATTTGTCTTAAGAGTTGAATAAATATTTTGAAGCTCACATGATTCCTTAACGTCCAGCGGCCGTTAATTCCTTCACGGCCGGCGGCCATTAAGATTACCTTTTCATTCCTCTGTGGCGTTTCGTTACACAGATGCGTTTACAGCACAGTATTTAGAAAAACCATGAACCTGACTTTGGATTTTTCTGTACATACTTGGTCCACAACGAGAAGAAAATTAGAGCAAAAAGTGGTCGAACTAAAACAATAAACACTGGCATTGCCTCGCCTCCTGGGATTGATTGATTGATTGTTAATGATTGTTGGCGTGTCAACTGCATCAAAACCTCAAGTCCCGTAAATGTAGCGCATGTTATTCCTCGGGAGGGGGCGACGGTCTTCGCTCGCTTGATGGCGAGATCCGAAGTTGATCTACTGTCGGCTAGCAGGGTTTTCCCCCACCAGACATTTCCCACCAGCGAGGCACCGCCCCATCCGGGACAAGCTAAGCTCTAAGCTAAGTTCAAGTGTGTATAAGAAAGGGGTGAGCAGAGGGTATGGAAGAGGTAGGAATTATCGCGCGCGGTCCTTGGCCCCTTTATTAAAGTACTGCTCTGGCATTCGCCTCGTGTTGATCGGAGAAACTATGAAAAACTACCACCGGTAGCGGTAGCTCAGTGCATCAACTGATGTCACTGCAGCGCCTCTCACCGGGAGGTCCTAGGTTCCCACTCCCCACGGCGGCAGGATTTTCGACACTAGCTTTTCAGCTAGGTCGAATTCAGTCGCTGTCTGGAGGAGAATTCTGGCGGACAGTTGCTCTGATCGGTAGTTTTCCGTGGTTTCTCCGATCAACACCAGGCGAATGCCGGAGCAGGACCCTACCAAACGGGCCACGGACCGCGCGCGATCTGTCCTTCCTCTTCCTTGTCCTATCCTCTCCTCTTACACACACACTTACACTAACATGCACTACGCTACCACATATTCCGGGAGACCGGTCGGGAGCTTAGAGCTTGTCCCGGCTGGGGCGGTGCCCCGCTGGTGGGAGAGTCCTGGTTAGGGGGACACCCCGCTAGCCGACGGTAGGTCGGCGCCGGATCTCGCCATCCAGCGGGGGAAGATCACCGCCATCTCCCGAGAAAAAACAACATGCACTACACTAACGGGAATAATGACCGAAGTAGTTGACGCGCCCGGAAACACAAAAATCAATCAATGAAAAACTACCGATCAGAGTAGCCAACTGCTAGAATTCTACTCCAGACAGCGCCTGAATTCGGCCTAGCTGACAAGCTAATGTCTATAACCCCACCACCGTCGGGACTCGAGCATAGGACCACCCGGTCATAGGCCCAGCCGTGATATCAGTTGATACCCCGAAAGATCTTTCCCGGTTCAGCCCCCTTGCAAAACATTCTACTTTAACAATACGAACAACGTATAACAACACGTTCGGAGCGGCTGGCACGAGTCTGTGAGAGAGCATGCCTACTTTGCTGACCATCGTCTTGTACTCATGTTATGATGAATTCATCACTGATTTATTGTTGTTGGATGCCAGTAGAAATAATCTCACTGAACTCTTAGTAAAAATAAAAGACGTTCCATAATTTTAATGCTTCATGAACGAAAATGTTACATTCAGGGAATAATTCAATAAACACACTATCATAACTGCTCTCGTTTCCCCACACAGCCTGCAAATCAACATAGACTACAAAATCATGCAGTCTCTCTTAAAGTGATACTTTTAACCGTCTGGCGGACACACGACTGCTTTCAACGACCTGCTCTCAACCGCTCGCCGGTCACACGGCTACTGCTGCTAGCGGCCGACCGGGAGAAGTGGGCCCAGGGCGTCAAGCTGATGTCACTGCAGCGCCTCTGACCGAGAGGTCCAAGGTTCGAGTCCTGACGGCGGCAGGATTTTCGATACTTAGTTCGTGAGCTAGGTCGAGTTCTCTCGCAGTCTGGAGAAGAACTCTAGCGGCCGGCTGCTCTGATCGGTAGTTTTCCGTGGTTTCTCCGATCGATTTTTTTCCCTCCAAAATTCATGTAGAATATGACGTAGTGTAAGGATCACAGCATTTTGAAAATGTGCACAGAATTAACTTCTCCCCATAGCACGTCATACACAGTTTCAACTGTTCTTTGACGTAAATAAATAAATAAATCAACAGGCGAATGCCGGAGCAGTACCCTAACAAACGGGCCAAGGACAGTGCGCGATCTGACCTTCCCATTCCTTGTCCTATCCTCTCCCCTTACACACACACACACACACACTAACATGCACTACACTACCACATATTCCGGAGGAGGCGGTGCCCTGCTGGTGGGAGATAACTGGTTAGGGAAAGACCCCGCTAGCCGACGGTAGGTCAGTGCCGGATCTCACCATTCAGCGGGGAAAGATCACTGCCATCTCACGGGGGAAGCATGCACTACACTTACGGGACTAGTGACCTAAGCTGTTGACGCGCCCGGAACCACTAACGAACCAGCCAACTGGGAAGACGTCAAACCAACTGCAACACAACCCTTCGTCATCCAGAAGCAGATCATATACATCATCAGCAGCAATCACCGCTGCCTCACTCCAGCCTGGGGGTTGTTTGAGATACTCATTTAATTGAAAATATTTAATTTATTCTATGGCTATATAGACAGAAGCAAAAGAGAATCCAACTTCTCATTTACCCCGCGTCTTGAGTTGCCATCTTGCCCTAAAAAATAATAAAAATATATAAAATTAAAGTGTCAAAAAATATTTTTATAACAACTAAGAGCTAAATTTCAAAAATTAAAATAATGTGCATTAAATTAGTTACATATTACTTCAATATACACAACTACCAATACAATTTGGGCAAAATGGTAAAAACTGTCCAATTAAGCCACTATGAATGGGCACGTACGAATGATAATCCCGAGGAATAAAACAAGGGGTGCTTCAACAGGGCATACCTTCTCGCTTATTTGTATGGGATTCGCAATATTATACTACAGCATAAACCTGTAATAGTGTTCAAAGCTTTGCAAAAGTTCTTTACCGCGCCGAAACTCCAACTAAGGTAATATCGTCGTATGCTTCACCGCTACACTAGACAATCGCTCTGACAGATTACGTCTGTTAAATTTCAAAACTAACTCTTCAAAAGTGCACCCTCTCATCGACATCCGAGAAGCCTTCCTTGCACCTGAGAAGAATATTTTATTGTACTTTAGTTAGTTTTGTAATTTAAGTTTATTCAATGCACTGGTATATGTCATATTTCTATGATAAAATGGGAAAAAATCCATCTAAAAGTGTATGTTTTTGTAGTCTATGGCCATAGACAGACTTAGGTTGGTGTATTTATTAATATGGTTTATATTTTAGACAAATAATTTGGGTCCAAATGAAAATTGAAAAATTAAGATGTGAAAATTTCACACTATAAAACAGGTTTTTATTTACTATCAATAATACAGATGTTTTAGCCTTACAGGCTAACAAAATCTGCAATTTACATTAATTTTGTGATATTTTAGACACCTTGTTTGGCCTCATAACTTTGAAATCAATAAGTTATTAACAAAATAAAAATTTATTTGCATGCAGGTATATAGTTCACCTGCCGCCCGCTAGATAGGGCTACTACGTATCAATTTCTAAGAATACTTATTATGAGTGCCTAACAAGTTGCTCGTCTTACAGTGTATGTTTTTTCTTTGTACTACGATCGATTTGTGACTCGTCACATCTCGATGCTGGTTGTTCCCTCTCCCCTCTGGGAGAATCTATTTAAGCGCCTGCGAGCGCTTTCTCTACGGCTTCTAGACTTTACCTATTGACAGGTCTTGGTCCATATTACTCCGGCGCGGCGACTACGCCCGACCGCGCGTCGGTTTTATCGGCTGCGGCCGACAGGGAACATGGTAACGGGTGTCTTTAGGTGTAATTCTATATTATGTTGTGGTAAGAAATTTTTGTAGCGGCATTTATGCCACATGTGAGATGGAATTGGATTGGTACATAAGGTTTGGAATTATGTGTAATTAGTAAATTTCTGGTTTGTTGTTGCGCGTGTGCTGATCTTTTGCTTTTTGGATGTCGTGACTGTTTCGCGTCGAGCCATTGTTTGTTTGTTGGCGGCGACTCAGGTCACTTTAATTGTTGAATGCGACTGTTTCGTGTCGAGCCATTGTTTGTTTGTTGGCGGCGACTCAGTTCGCTTAAATTGTTGTGTATCTGTACTTGCCATATTTGGGGCAGTCAGATTAATGTAAATGCATTCCGCGTCGTGCCTATTGTGAAAGGCGGCGGTATTGCTCAAGATTGCGTGTCGAGCCACAGTGCGGCGCAATCATTTGTTTATTATATAGTGTGTGCACATTATCTAATTTGTTTGTGTTGATATGTTGCAGCATCACTTAGCTTCACGTCCTTAGTAAGACGCTGGACGCGTGGGACATCTGGAGCACCTGTTTGTCGGCGGAGCTAGAGCCCGTACGGTTTATCCGTGGTTCACTTGTACGCTCCGTCCTTGGCCCCGTGAGCTCGCTTGTTTGTATGCAGCTCGGGCAACAAGCTGCTGTCGGCATTTGGTCGGCCATTGGTATAGCAGCTTTGTGTGGTAAAAGTCAGCACACACACATATGTGTGAGGTAAAAGTGTCAGCGCAACAAAATCCAATCCAATTCCATCTAAGTGTAAAGTGTGACACCCAGAAAAGTTGCCATGTTTGGTTTGACCCTGTTTGTTATTTTATTGGTTTAATTGGGCATGTAATTGTTGTTTCTAGCTCAAGTGAGCTTTCAAGGTTTAAAATTCAGTAGTTCAGTTTAATGCCTTCCTGCTTGTTTTCTGAAGGCATATTTCCATGTTTACTACAGTGTATCATTTAATTTATGTGAGTTTTTGTAATTGAAAGGTTCTTATGAGAAGGCCTTTGTCAATTTTTGATAGTGTGCGTAAGACGTCGGCACTCCTAAAATGGATACTCCGTCCGACGCTGTTTGTAGTGCTGTATTAAAATTGTATTTCAGTAGGTTTTCGTGAACTGTTGTTGTTATGTTCACTACCTTTTTTGATGATATTTATTATTGTAGATTCTGTGTCATTCCTCGAGTGCAAATATGTGTTTCCCTGTTCGAGGAATAATATAACCTTGTTATTTATTGTAATAAAGTGTTGGTTAATGAACTTTGATTGTTTCCTCATAGTATTCATTAACCTTTTCCTTGGCAGTTTACGTGTTTGTTCAGTAGCACGAATCTGTATTGCGTACTCCCGATTGGAATATACGCACTTCATTTTGCGAAGTCATTGCCCTAGGAAATTTTCTGTGTTAATTCCGCTGTACCTTGGGCTTATTAAACATGGTCAGCCGGCATATCTAGTGTTCAATTGCTTTGAAAGCAAAGTAATTGTTTTGTTCCTGATTAAATCAGGTGGCGACCGTGAATTTGTTTGTATTCGCAGATTTTGCGATTTGTTTGTTTCCACGACTTCTGTTGTGGTTGATATGTCGGACCTGATGAAGTGAGTGGAATGTGCTTACCTCATCAACAGATGTAACAACGTCGTCACTTGAGCCTACGTTTAAAAATATAACTGTCTCTCCCCACATCAAACAATTTTCAAATATTCAGAGTTCAACAAAAATACAAGCTTCGCCATTCCATTTTATCCGTGGAAAGACGTAAAAAAATTTTTCATTGGTATTTGAGAAATTTTTACTTTCTCGTATATGTGATTCATTGTTAGTGATTTGATGATTCATTGTTAATGATTCCTGGCGCGTCAACTACTATGGTCATTAGTCCCGTACGTGTAGTGCGTGTTTTTGCTCGGGAGGTGGCGGTGGTCTTCCCCCGCTGGATAACCAGATCCGGCGCCGACCTACCGTCGGCTAACGGGGTTTACCTCAACCAGGTTTTTCAACCAGCGGAGCACGGCCCCAGCCGGGACAAGTTCTATACATGGGTTTTCTAACGTGACATCTGTGGGTAGTATCTCCAAGAACGAATTTGTTTTGAGTTTTTGCGTCATGCGCAGTCCTGCCGCGCTTGATCCTCAGCACTGCTCGACACAGTCGCGATGATGCGACATCTTGCGGCAGGACCCAGAAAGACGCAAAACTTTGTGCTGAATTCTATCTTGGACATATTATCCACAGATGCCACATTCAAAAAACAAGTATAAGTCCCCGGCCGGTCTCCGGCATGTGTGGTAGAGTAGTGTGTGTAAGGGGGTGTCGGTAGGAATAGGAAGGAAAGATCGAGCGCGGTCCGTGGGCCGTTTGTTAGGGCACTTCTCCGGCATTCGCCTGGTAGTGATCGAAGAAACCACAGAAAACTAACGATCTGAATAGGAGGAGGATTCCGGATACCAGAATTCTCCTCCAAACAGCGACTTAATTCAACCTAGCTGGAAAGCTAGTGTCGAAAATCCTGCCGCCGTCGGGACCCGAACCTAGGACTTCCCGGTCAGAGGCGCTGCAGTGACATCAATTGGTGCACTGAGTCACCACTGTATCCACTGAGCCACCGGTGTACATATGGAGTAATATACGTCGTATAGAGAAAGTTATGTAATGCTGCAGAAAATCGATTTCAAGATTTCAACGGAAATACACGTTTTATTGTCCTCTGATACCGAAAAAGTGTTGTTGTTTTTTTTTTACAAAACGTTCGTTCGTTCGTTCGTCTGTAAACAACATTTTCAAAATTTTCTCAAAAATGGTTCCAAAATTTATCTTTACATTTATTATAAGTGGAGAGTGAAATTTTGTGATTAAACTTCGTCTTTGGACAGCAAACAGATGCTTAACTGAATGATCCAGGTCTCATGTTCGTTGAAATCTCTGACTTTTTGAAAATTGCAAAGTGCATTTTTTGGGGGCGTCTTGCTACAATTACAATATTGAAGATACATACCTTCTACTTTCTCGTATACATACGTATATACGGGAGTAATATACGTAGTATGGAGAAAATTATGTAATGCTGCGGAAAATCGATTTCGAGATTTAATGGGAAATACTCGTTTTTCGGTCCCTTGATACCGAAAAAATGTTTTTTTTTCAAAACGTCCGTCCATCTGTCTGTCTATGAACACTACTACCGCCTAAACCATATGTACTACCTCTCCCAAATTGAAGAATCTCTTGTCGATCCGGCTCTAGTTGAAGCTTTGAAATTTTGAAAAACATTCTTTATAATTTGGTACTTTACATGAAGCTTCCCGAACATTTTCAAAATTTTCACAAAATCGGCTTCAAATTGTTTCTTTAAATATATTTATTTATTTTACGTCAAAAACAACCAAAAACTGTATATGACGTGCTATAGGGACGTGCTACAGTTAATAGTTTTTCATATTATCTTATACGCTTTTTACTATACAGCCACATTTTTATAAATATTTCAAACATTTAGGGTTCATAATATTTCCTCATCCTAGTGCAAATAGGAGATTGTGTTCTTCATTTGGTTTAGAACCTCAAATGGTACATACTGAAAATAATTTTTTAAAGTATACAAGAAACAAATATTTACATTAATTAAGTGACAGTGATAAATTAATGACTCTCATGATGGATGAAATACATTTAAAATAAATCCTTGCAAAATATTTTGAAAACAAAAGTATATTGAGATTAGAACAAATATAATTTTATGTACTGTGATTGTAAGTGATAACAGTATTAATGGAAAGTGTATATAGGTTTTTTGCCTGAAAAATAACTTATAATTATGTACAATCTTCCAGCAGGAGAAAGGAGACTTCTTTTCTTCTCATTTGATGGTATAATTTGTTATATATTTTCGTATGGTAACCACAATTTTACCTTGCATTTCGGTTTGAATGGCCTTCTTAGGCAGCCATCTTGAATGACTGCTCAGGCCTTGTATGTCAAGGTGGTGTTGCTTAAAGAGAAAACGGGAATTGCGTAGGTCATTTAATAATTAAAGTGACAAATTGGTATGTGGAAAAACAGATGGTAGAAAAAATTGATAATTTTAGGACTTTAAGTTGGCAATACTGGGATGAGCTCTGACCATCTAGATGATCACCATTATTGTGTTCATAACCTCAAAATGAAGTTGAACGATGGCGGGTCGACTTGAAAATTTCACATTGGTTGAACAACGTTCGTTATTTTACTTGCTGTAAGTGAATGAAACAGGAAAATAGACTGTAGAATTACTAAAGTGTATGGTGAAAGTTGTATGACCCGCAGGAAGTTTTACAAGTGGGTAGAACAGTTCAAAAGTGGTCGAGACTCAGTGACTGACGAATTTAGTTCTGGCCGCATCAGCAGGAAAAGTCATGTTGGCAGTGTTTGGAACGCTGTATGTGCGGTCATTATCTCGTGATTATCTCGATGAACAGCGTACAACAAACAGCCAGTACTACTCAGATATTCTTTTGAACAAAGTGAAGTCAGCCATAAGAGAGAAACGTCGTGGATCTTAGAGAAGAGGTGTGATACTCCAGCAAGAAAACGCACGTCCTCACACTGTACAACCAAGTCGTGACACTATCGACAAAATGGGTTGGTTGGGAGGTATTGCCTTATCCCCTTACTGCCCCGATTTAGCACCATCTGATTTCCGTTTGTTTGGTCCAATGAACAAGGCATTACGTGGGAAGAAGTTTTAGGATAACAAATATGTCAAAAAACTGTGGGAAATTGGTTCAAACACCAAGATAAAGAGTTCTTTGCAGCCGGTGTAAAAATGCTGGTAACCCGTAGAAGCAAGGACATAAATGTTGGTGGGGAATATATAGAAAAGTAGGAATAGTCCTGTTTTGTAAAAATAAACGGTAATTACTCCATACCAATTTGCCTCTAAATATTAAATGCCCCTCGTAATACAGCTCAAATTGTGACAATAACTGTCATGTTATTGTCACAATTTGAGCCACAAAGACTGTCAACGGCCAGGTATCCAGTGACATACCGCCACTCCGAAGAGATTTGTACAACCTTTACTTATAAATCTCGCGTCAATTTCTCTGAGCGCACCGGTAGCGGTAGCTCAGTGCATCAACTGATGTCACTGCAGCGCTTCTGACCGGGAGGTCCTAGATTCGGGTCCTGACGGCGGCAGGATTTTCGACACTTAGCTTTTCAGCTAGGTCGAATTCAGTCGCTGTCTGGAAGATAATCCTAGCGGCCGGCTGCTCTGATCGGTAGTTTCTCCGATCAGAGCATCCGTGGTTTCTCCGATCAACACCAGGCGAATGCCGGAACAGTACCCTACAAAACGGGCCAAGGACCGCGCGCGATCTGTCCCTCCTCTTCCTTGTCCTATCCTCTCTCCTTACACACACACTTACACTAACATGCACTACACTACCACATATTCCGGGAGACCGGTCGGGAGCTTAGAGCTTGTCCCGGCTGGGGCGGTGCCCCGCTGGTGGGAGTCCTGATTAGGGGGAAACCCCGCTAGCCGACGATAGGTCGGCGCCGGATCTCGCCGTCCAGCAGGGGAAGATCACCGCCATCTCCCGAGAGAGAAAAACATGCACTACACTAACGGGACTAATGACCGAAGCAGTTGACGCGCCCGGAAACACGAAAAAATCAATCAATCAATCTCTGAGCCCAGTGCCCGCGAGCTCTAGTAAGCTTGTTGCCTTGCCCGCGACCGTTACATGCCTGCCGTAAACCAAATATTCTTGTTCAGTTAGCATGGCCAGTGCCTGGCGCGAATGTGTTGCCAGTCTCTTGCAAAAAGGAGGTTAGGCGTAGCCAGTGATCACTTGCCGTTACTGGGAACCTTAACTGGCACGTTTATTGGCAACGTGTAATTCAGCCATTAATTTAATTCAACTAGTGAGAACCCGTCAAAATTTGACGGTGAGATCTTAGATAAATGTAAAATACTGTACCCAGACTAATGTTCACAATATGTTGCATTGTTTAAATCTTCAAGTTATAACGAAGAAATTCTGTGATGTGTAGTTCCCAAAATTTTGAACACGTATGGTCTATGACCAGGTGGCCATGCAAAATGGCCCACATATTCCAATAATACACGAAATGACACAAAAGAAAGAGCACTATTATACTGACGGATATTATTTCTAAAGTTTTTTGATGGGTCATTTGATTACTTCTGGCATATTGCTCGAGGGAAAATTACTTTCCCATTTAAGCAACACAGAGTAAACACGTTTGCAGAATTTCTCTCGCATGTGAAGTACAAAGCAGAACAAAACTGACATTTTCTGCGCTGACTTTCTCATTCTCTGCGTCCAGTTAATGTACGTTTGCTTCTTTGGGGGCGCGAGGACAACGATTTGGAATTCGACATAACCTGTGAACAACTTCAGTACAACCGAGCAAAACCCACTGTCCGAATGTTTTCTTTTAAATAAATCACAAAAGCAAATATATACAAACTGTCAAAGCCACAATGCAATTATTACACTGAAACAAAACCGTGAGGAATTGTAAACAAATCTCAACAATCAAAACAAAACATCGATCAGCGCTACCATGAAGCAGCGTGGACTCACATCTAGCGTTTCATATAGTCGATTTTGAAACAGCCACTCTCTCAAGTTGAATCAGTGAAAAGCCACTGATTGACAGTGACTATTCACTGATTGTGGTAGTTAAAATCCGACCACTGACAATCAGTGAACTGAACTGAATGAATCAGTGAAAATCGGGACCACTTTTTGAATCAGTGAAACTTCACTGCTTGAATCAGTGAAACTTCACTGCTTGAATCAGTGAAACTTCACTGCTTGAATCAGTGAAACTACACTGTTTGAATCAGTGAAATCTGTGGCAACTAATTGAACCAGTGGAGTAAATAGCTGTTGCAATCAGTGAAAGCAAGGCCTCCCTTATTTGAATCAGTGAAATATCGCATTGCTATCCCAGCAGTGGCGGCTCGCGCTTAGGTTGCACAACCCCCAGAAAATGAAAAAGATCTCATAATATCTTAGGAATATACATTTTCCTTTTAAAACATTCATTATTGAAGATATTGCAGCAATAGCGATGTATATGAAATCATTTTGAAACGAAAGGGCGTCCAAATGGCGCTCTCTCCGGTGTCTGGTGCCTTGTCAGGAATTGCACCACGCTCTTGGCTCTATTAATGAAGTTATTGTTTTTACTCCTTGGTCCTTCGATTTAACACGGGGAAGATAGAGCTTTTTGGTTGAGCAACCACACAGCTGGCGCGTTGCGGAGATACTGCCTTTTTAAGTGAGATAGGTGAATACAAGTCTTTATTTAAACCAATGAAAAACATACAACAGAAGAAAACCATGTTCAGGAACTTTTCAAAACTCACTACGGAGAAAAATTGGCCTGCAGTTAACACTCTTTATTTTATGTACATATTATTGACAATTTTGGTGACAATACAACAAATTATGAAAAGAAAGTTGGGAAGAAAGTAGTGAAAGAATTATAATCCTCTTATAATTTAAATGTGTATAAATACATTTCAATGGATTTTTATGTGAATTTTACAATAAAAATAAATAGAGAACATTAAATCTGTCAAAATTTTTAAAGTAAAAATACAAATAAACATTTGATATTATTACAAGTATTTGGCAAGTTTTAGGGCAACTTAATCAGCTTCCTCTGCTAATTATAATTTTCATAATTAAAATCAGCAGCATTGCCAAGCTTAAAATTGGAAATGTTAACAGCACTGCATGCCTTTGTTTCTATGTACATATATATGTATACACATGTATATATACACATATATATGTGTATAAAGAAAACAAAGACTATTGTGTGTCGTTTCCTAAAAATTTGAATCTGCCATGCTACCGAACAAATAACTGATACCTGACACCGCAATGGAGGCACCTGGCCACTGATTTCAAAGACAGGAATACAATTGATAAATGATGGCATGTGTCAAGAAGCGCAAGTTCTAAGCTATTAATTCACTTGAGGTAAAAACTTTAAATGGCTTACCAGATGAACTCCAAAACACAAACCTTCACAAGGAGCTAATTACAACACAAATATTTGGTAAGGTAAGAAATATTTTAAAAAAAGACATCAAAGTCTGGATTTCTTTATCAGAAAATCTATCAAAAGTATATTTGGATGAAGAGGAAAATTTGCAATTTTACAACTACTACATAGAAGAGATTACAGAGGAAAAAGTTGAAAAATCTACCCGAGTACCTCAGATGAAACAATTGAGAAACTTTTAAAGAAAGTTTTAGAAGATAAGCAACAAATATCTGAAGTAAAAAAATTGAGAAAAATTGTCAATGATTTTATTATCAATACTAGTGAGAACCCGTCAAAATTTGACGGTGAGATCTTAGATAAATGTAAAATACTGTGCCCAGACTAATGTTCACAATATGTTGCATTGTTTGGATCTTCGGGTTATAACGAAGAAATTCTGTGATGTGTGGTTCCCAAAATTTTGAACACGTATGGTCCATGACCAGGTGGCAATACAAAATGGCCCACATATTCCAATAATACACGATATCTAGCGTTTCATATAATCGATATTGAAACAGCATTTTGGAAGAAAACAATTGACTACTGATAAGCGTAGTATTAAAGAATGATTTAATTAATTAATTTACACCGTAAATATTGGTGAATCAACACAAACAATATCTGATAACACATCTAGGGATCACATTCTTTCATTTAAAGGAAAAAATACTACAATCAATTCAGTAGAAGCTCCAAACGAAGCCATGGCAGAATGCTTTATTTTTTTTAAATATATAGATATTTAAATGGAAGAAACTCAAACGCATGCCAATGGATAAACGAGTTTGAAAGAGTGTGAACGCTGTTTTGTGGAAGAGAAATTCTAAAATTTTCCCTTGACAATGCAAGCGCAGATTGGTACTCAAGTATGATTTTGAAAAATACAGTAGAATCAGAATGGAACAATTGGAAAAAGAACGCACGCATAAAAGAAATCGGAGCTGTACTAAACCAAGGACAAAAATGGGGATAATAAGCCAGTGGCATATTTTTCGAAAAAATTGAGTGAAGCTCAAAAGGGAAAAAAAAGCAATTTACCTTGAGTGCTTGGCAATAAAAAAGGTTGTGATATATTGGCAACATTGGCTACTTGGAAGAGAATTTTTGGTACACTCCAATCATAAACCTTTAAAAAATTTAAATATAAAAGCAATAACAGATTAAGAACTGGGTGATTTGACATACTATCTGTCCCAATACAATTTTAAAGTTAAATATAATCCTAGAAAATTAAACCAAGAGGCAGACTGTTTAAACAGGCATCCAGTTCTAGAGCCTGATGAAAATTCAGATGACATATTAAAAATAGTAAACCTAGTGAAATTAGAAGACATAAAAAAGGATCAAAGAAGATGCACAAAACTACAAAACAATAAGAAAAAACTAATATTCTAAAATGAAATTTATTATAAAAATTAAAAAGAAGAGAAAAACTCTCATTATCAGAAGAATTTAGTAAAATATTACTAAAATATGTACACAATACTTATTGTCACCTGGGAAGAGCGCAATGATAAATAAAGTAACACTATTCTTTACAGCGAAAAATATAAACATAAACATAAACATAGAGAAGATTTGTGAAACTTGTGACATCTGCTTAAAGAATAAATCATGAAGAAAATCAAAATATGGATTAATGTCACACCTAGGTTGAGCAATGTACCCATTCAAGATAGTTTCTATAGATACCATCGGAGGTTATGGAGGATCCCGGTCAACAAAAAAATACCTACACCTACTGGTCGACCATTTCACAAGATATGCTTATATTTTAACATCAAAAAATCAAAACGCTGATGACTTCATAAAACTAACTGAGGAAGTCACAAAAAACCATTATGTCCAGATGGTACTAACGGATCAATATCCAGGAATAAATTCAAAAGAATTAAAACAATTCCAAGTAAAGAAAAAAATAAAATTGATTTTTACTGCCATAGATGCGCCTTTCTCCAATGGTCTCAATGAAAGATTAAACCAGACTTTAGTGAATAAAATAAGATGTATTATGAATGAAACTAACAAAGAGGCTGCTATTGCTATGGACAACTATTGTGAAAAAAGCTGTGGAGAAATACGAGACAGAGCATTCAGTGACAAAATTCTCAACAAAATACTTGCTAGAGGGTAAAACCATAAATATCCTACCGCATGAATTAAAAATAAAATGCACAGCCGAAGATTTAGAAAGAGAGAGGAAAATAGCAGTCAAGAATACAATAAAACTTCATAATGACAACAAAAAAATACTCAACCTACACAGGAGACAAATTGAATTAAAAAGGGAGATCTTGTGTACATAGAACATGAAAATCGCCTGAATAGGAAGAAATTAGATGAATTGAGAATTGGGCCATACTCGATATTGGGAAAATCTTAAAGTCAATCTATGAAGTCAATACCGGACACAGAACCAAAGAATCAAATTTCTATGATATAACAAAACTAACTCCAATGGTAGAAGGTTATGATAATTGAACAATTGCAAAAGCATTGTTCATTTCCCAGAAGGGGGGGTTTATTACAGAAACCCAACTGAGTTTTTATTTCAAATTAAATATTTGAAGGATATAATCATTATATACTGCTAAAAATGAAAAAAATTGCTAATGATGTTGAGTATGCCAAATTTGTTGTAAATATTAATTTAAACAGTAAGTTAAATGCTGCAATGGGTGAAGGAATATTTTATTATTATTATTATTATTATTATTATTATTATTATTATTATTATTATTATTAAAAAAAGGGCAGATGTTAAAACCAACCATCACCCTGAACAAAACACAAATAGTTTTTCTATCCTTTCACCCATATCAAATATTGCTGGACATTTTTCTTGAAGGTTTTTCTCCTTTCCAATTCCTCCAGATGCAAATTAGAGCCCTCCTAAAACAGAAAAAAAGATAGGTCAAGAAGTTATGCGAGGAAAAAATGGTTACTTTATTTTCAGATTACATACAAGATCATACTAACTGGCAGAATTATTATGAGGTCTGGATTGGGAACCTCAGGAGTGGCAAATGGCTTTGATGTACCTTCTGCACTCCCACTCCTCTGCCAAACTAGCCTCGCCATGTAAATGAGTAAAATATAATGTGTTTAGTGACTAAGGAAAGCAAGGAACACTGATCAAAATAAATCAGTATTACAGCAGTCTTTGGCAAATTAAAATACCTTTCAAAATATTCACATTGTTAGAGTCCCCAGTTAGCTCCAGCACTTTCTCTTACACTTCTTCAAAACTCCACTCCTGGACTGGTGTCAAACTAAATTGGAAAAACCAAAGAATGAGTTATTAGTTTGCTGGCATGCCCGGCTCTGCTGTGGTGTAATCGAGAGCATTTTGGACTTTTACAAATTTCATAAACGAAATTATCCATTGCACGTCAGATATTTCACACTGTATCACCAAACAGTTACATTAAAACTCTTAAGTTACATAAGAAGTTTCCAAGTTAATAACAAAAACAAATACGTGATATTAACAACGTGTTCATAACCTATTTCTTAGTATGGACAAATGCTCACCATAAAATAAAACGTCTCACAGTTATCAACAAGACGAGTCACAGAAAAGCGAAAACTACTTACCTAATGCAATTAAAACAATCTTCAGACACAGGTCAGTTTTCTCGCAGGAAACCTCTATTCCACTGGCTCCGCCGTGCGATTTTGCGTACATTCACAACACAGCACGTGAATGACTGGACCAGTCGGTATGGTGGCGCGGCCACTGACAACCAGTGAAATGCTGGCGGTCATTTTGAAAAGGTTCACGTATTCACTGATTGTCAGCAAAACTACACATTTCGACTGAAGATATCAGTGACTTTGCTCTCACTGATTGAATCAGCGACAATTTCACTGATTCATATTCAGAGAGCACCCTTTGAAAGAAAACAATTGACTAGTGATAAGCGTACTATTAAAGAATGATTTAATTAATTAATTTACACCGTAAATGTTGGTGAATCAACACAAACAATATCTGATAACACATCTAGGGATCATATTCTTTCATTTAAAAGAAAAAATACAACAATCGGTTCAGTAGAAGCTCTAAACGAAGCCATGGCAGAATACCTTATTTTTTTAAATGTATAGATTGCGAATGTAGAGCAATTCCTGGCAGGTTCTTATCGCTTTGAGTATTGTCTCATATCACTCTTTTTATGGAATATAATTTTGTTTCTAATTTTGTGCATGAGAAGGAGATATTCATCGAAATGTCCTCTCCATTGTCAGTGTGAGCGAATGCAAGCGTAATTACGTGCTATCTCCGTTCCACTGCAGTGCTCTGTGGGGCCATCACCGGGGCCAGGCCGATGGAATCTAAGAGATCTGTCGATCAAGTGAGTATCGTCAATAATCAGACCAACTCTTTTCTATGCCTGTCCAGTATGGATTAATGCTGCAAAAACAAACATCATCAAAATTCAAATAGTACAGAACCAATTCCTTCGCACCATCGCTAATGCATCCTGGTTCATGTCAAATCAACAATTACGTAATGAATTCAACCTCGAGCCCATCATTCACCACATTACTTACCTATCCCGGATTCGGTGGTATAACGGTCAGCGTACCGGACTGTTGTACCCGAGTTTGCGGGTTCAAACCCGATCGAAGCCGTGGATTTTTAAGGGCGAAAAAATCCTTCGTACGCCTTCCTTCGGAGGGGAAGTAAAGCCGGCTGTCCCATGTTAGTAGATTTACTGCATGTAAAAGATCCTCAAGCCTAAAAGAAGCCTCTGAGCAAAATTGATCCGCCTGTTTCGTCGCCCAAGATAATACCTCCTTTCTCCGCTAGGTGGTGAAAGGAGCGTAACGAAATTTGCGTGGTTAGACGGAAGAGCGGGCCTGATGGCCCGAGTCTCGCCACGTAAAATAAGGCATTAACTAACTAACTAACTAACTATCCCATAACTTCTTCCCTAATATTCACCATATTCACACCTTATCTTTATTCAACCTCTGTAAAAACCTCACTCATTCTACTCGCATCAAACTGGGAGCGGTAGCTCAGTGCATCAACTGATGTCACTCCAGCGCCTCTGACCGGGAGGTCCTAGGTTCGCGTCATGGCGGCGGCAGGATTTTCGACACTAGCTTTTCAGCTAGGTCGAATTCAGTCGCTGTCTGGAGGAGAATTCTAGCGACCGGCTGCTCTGATCGGTAGTTTTCCGTTGTTTTTCCGATCAACACCAGGCGAATGCCGGATCAGTACCCTTTGCTCCCTACAAACGAGCCGCGGACCACGCGCGGTCTTTCCTTTCTCTTCTTTGACCTATGGTTTCCTCTGCATTAAGAGTTAAGTTAGGTTAAGTTTCATGAATTAAGCTATCACTACATATGTATAGTTCTATAGACTGATCTATGTACAAGAACAATCAAATAATAAAAATAAAAAAGAAATCAATATCGCTTTCCACAGCGGACACCTTATCTCATCGTATCCGCTATCGCGCTCCGCACGAGGTACTTGACAGTCGCGTGGCGGCAAAACACTTGAAATGTTTTTCTTCTTCTTTGCAGTATTGCGTCTCTGTGGTCGTGATACTGATAACTAAAAGTTAACTTAGCATTATTTCTGAAAACCAGAATAAGCTAGTACAATCACGTGTCTAGTGAGTATACGAAACACGTCAGCACATACGGAATAGGTTAGGAATGTGACGGCAATGTGTGCTGTTCTATATTCCCACGATACAACGTCGTATTGCTGGGATCGACCGTGGTGTTATGAATACCAAGGAGTATTCCTAGCTCCACGGCACTCATCAAGCGTATAGAGCACTCATTCTCAAAGTGGGGATGCAGGACCCATCTTGCCGGGTGTACCCGAGGGATATTCACGAGGCCTTTGTGCGTTAGGGAGCTTCGAAGTTTATCGGTTGATTTGATTTCATTTTCTCGTGTTTCCGAGCGCGTCAACTGCTTTGGTCATTAGTCCCGTTAGTGTAGTGCATGCTTTTTTCGCGGGAGATGGCGGTGATCTTCCCCGCTGGATGGCGAGATCCGGCGCCGACTTACCGTCGGCTAGTGGGGTTTCCCCCTAACCAAGACTCTCCCACCAGCGGGGCATCGCCCCAGCCGGAACAAGCTCTAAGTTCCCGACCGGTCTCCCAGAGAAAGCGGTAGTGTAGTGCATGTTATTCTAAATGTGTGTGTGTGTGTGTGTGTGTGTGTGTGTGTAAGGGGAGAGGATAGGACAACGAAGAGGAAGGAAAGATTGCGCAAGGTCCGTGACCCATTTGGTAGGGTACTGCTCCGGCATTCGTCTGGTGTTGATCGGAGAAACCACGGAAAACTACCGATCAGAGCAGCCGTCCGCTAGAATTCTCCTCCAGACAGCGACTGAATTGGATCTAGCTGAAAAGCTAGTGTCGAAAATCCCGCCGCCGCACATAGGAGTATTGCGTATAAAAAGCTGGCCAAAACTATTTTTTTGTTAGAATTTATTTGAAATTAGTTAATATGTATATTTATGCAAGTTTACATATTTTTGTGACAGAAACTATTTAAAAAAGATTACAACACAAATTATTAAATGGGGGTTAGTTCATGGGTTAATTAGAAACTCTACTAAATATTACTTGTTAAATGTTTTACACTAATTTACTTAAGAACATATTTCTCTAATTCCCGATATTCCCAATCACTAATATTCATCATCATCATCATCATCATCATCATCATCTTATTATTCATCATCATTATCGTCTTCTCCATCTTGTACTTCTTCTTCATTCTTCTAGTTCTTTTTGTCCATTTTCTTCTTCTTCTTTTCCATTTTTTCTGAGTTCTGCCTTGTGCATGTAGAATCTTCAAAACGTACAGTTTCCTGTGACACTAGAAATTCTAATGCGTCTTTTGAGAACAGCATCCTTGTTCTCCTTTCTTTCTGTATTAATTAATAACAAAGATAGATATTTCTATTTGAATTTCGAATAATTCACCGCGAGCGGTAGCTCAGTGCATCAACTGATGTCACTCCAGCGCCTCTGACTGGGAGGTCCTAGGTTCGAGTCCTGACGGCGGCAGGATTTTAGACACTAGCTTTCCAGCTACGTCGAATTCAGTCGCTGTCTGGAGGAGAATTCTAGAGGCCGGCTGCTCAGATCGCTAGATTTCCGTGGTTTCTCCGATCAACACCAGGCGAATGGCGGAGCTGTACCTTAAGAAACGGACCGCGCGCGATCTTTCCTTCCTCTTCCTTGTCTTATCCTCTCCCCCTTACACACACACACACTTACACTAACATGCACTACACTACCACTTTCTCTGGGAGACCGGTCGGGAGCTTAGAGCTTGACCCGGCTGGGGCGGTGCCCCGCTGGTGGGAGAGTCTTGGTTAGGGGGAAACCCCACTTGCCGACGGTAGGTCGGCGCCGGATCTCGCCATCCAGTGGGGGAAGATCACCGCCATCTCCTGAGAAAAAACTTGCATTACACTAACCGGACCAAGGCAGTTGACGCGCCAGGAAACACGAAAAGAGCAATCAATCAATCGAATAATACTGTACTGCCTTCGGGATAGACCGGCTTCTACAAACACTAATAAGGCTTGCCGTGTTGACAAAGAATGAATGTAATTTTTTTTCGCGTTGCTCCTTATTGCCTTACGCACTTTTGACGCACTTTTCGGAGATTTCGACATCTCTTTCACATTAGCAGACGCATCTGTTTTACCAGCAGCTCTTAAACTCATTTGAACACCTAAGTCATTGTGGACTCAGGTCTTTGCTTCCGTAACTCCTGTGTTTTGCCTCCTTTGCTGCGGTCACTTGAATCTCTGAATTCCTTTCTCGGTCGACCCGCCTTTTGTTTAGTCCACATTTGTAATTTCACAGCACTGATAAACCACATTTCATTATTTTTTACTAATCTTTCTTCCATAAATAACGCAGCTACCCATTTTTATTTGAATTCAGATTTGAAAAACTGTAATTTTCGTTTAAATTCGTTCACTTTTTCCGATGGACAATTTGTTATTTTCAACAAATGATTCTCCATGTATTTAATATTATCACCACTTAAACGTTCAGAACACTGCACATAGCTGTAGAGTTATCTTCAAGTCATCTCCTTAACACTTTCTTTACAATCTACAACAAAAAAATCTTACTGATATTCCTAACTTTCACGATTTTTGTTACGCATCACCGATCTTTAAATAATGTGCCATTAACTAAAATTGTGGAAATATGTGGGAGGTTTTTCTTTTTTAACTGTTAGAATATGAATTGGTAATAAAAATGTTTGCTTGACACGTCCTGACACTGTAACTAAAACACTAATGTTTGATAAAAGTCAACTCAAAATTTGAATACATTATACGTTCACTTAAAACGTCTTAAATTTTGTAAATATTAATCATAAATGGGTCAATTTTCAATTTAAAACACAGTACATACTTGTAACTTCAATATCCATTACGAATTAATACACTTTACAACTTTGAAAGCACTCACAAAGCGAATAAAGGAACTCTTTTTACGAAACTGCTGGTAGCAAGTGCTTGCAGCGCATACGACTCACTTTAGAATGATTCTACAACGAAAATACTAGTCTGAGACTAACAGGTGACTGTCGTATGACGTAATTCAACTTATAGCAAATAGTGTTAGTTTTCTCGTATGTTAAAATTTTTTGTTTCGACTTTTGGCCAGCTTTTCTTACAAAATACCCTCAGGTGCGCTGTCGGGACTCGAACTTAGGACCTCCCGGTCAGAGGCGCTGCAGTGATATCAGTTGATGCACTGAGCCAACGCTCTCGGTCTGCGAGCCAACGAAACAATTAACCACCGTAGAACATTTTTGTGCGTGTGTTCAGAGGGCCATTCCTACTCAGAAATCACCTCGCGAAGAGTGACTGAGTTCACGTTCATCTGTTCGTTTAAGAACTTTTTAAAGTCAAATCTATTTTTGATTGTATGTTTAAAAAAATCGAATGTATAAAAGAGACAGGCAATAATTTAAAAATATTTTAAACATTAAAATTGTTTAAGAAATCCATATGCCGTCCTTCTCTCCGCTTGAGGAACTTTCGTTGAGATCAAGAAGCCATTTCCCAAATATCCAATTCCAAACACGATGCTACAAATTAAAACCAGATAACTGCTACTCGTCTTCTCTTTAACAGACTAATATGAAGTGATTAATTTTGAAGCCGTGCTTTTGTCAATGCCATTGGAGTCCTTCACTATTTATCAGGTCGTTTACACATCAAAAAATGACAGAAGAGTCTCGTTTGTTAAGAACAATTCATTCATACCCATAAATTTCGGGTTTTGTTATATATATTTGCATTATTTAACATTTTATATTTTCTATGATTCTCGACAATTGCCATCATAGGCTTGATCCTTCTTTTTCGAACACGTTCTGGGATCAACTGCAAATGACCTGATTCTGGTACGCATCATATCATTTCCATGTTATAATAATAATAATAATAATAATAATAATAATAATAATAATAATAATAATAATAATAATAATAATAATAATAATAATAATAATAATAATAATAAAATTGTTTTTATATGTGGCGTGGTTTTTATATGTGGCGTGGCTCACGCGTTAAGGCCTGCTCTTCCGCCTAACTACTTTAATTAATTTACAATTTTAAAAATTACAGTTGAGGCGTTCGGATGTAATTAATATTAACTGACTTTTCATGTCACAGAAGAAAAAAAAATCAATTTGTGACTATCATCTACATTCATTTATCTGTATGAGCCAAATGAATTAATTGTCATTTTTTGTTTATTCTTGAAATTTTGCAAAATGGAAAGAGATGATGTAAGCAACGTTCTTAAAAAATGAGATAAAAAAGAGCTCCCACTTATTCCACTTAGAATCAATAATTCAAAATTCGCCCGAAATGTCAGTTGTTACCCGACATGCCTCAACTGTGAACAATAAACAAAAAAGGGGGTTTATTTTACATTTTCGTCTGGGATGCAATATTAGGGACCATCCCGGCATACGCCTTAAGCGATTGAGTAAACCCAGAAAAAATCTCAATGAGGATGGCGGAAGAAATATCAGGACTGAGAGTGAAAACAAAAGAAAAGGGGAAGAAAAGAAAATGGAGGTGCATAGGAGGAGAAAATAAAGATATGATAATGAAAAGGATACGGGGGGATCAGAAGGGAAAATATAGTACATATAATTTTACAATTACATAACAACAGGTAGTACTTGATGACATATACAATACATAATCTCAATCAAAAACATGGAAAATTACCACATTAATCATTAGGTAAAGGCACTTACAAAAGGATATTTTACAATATAAAATACAGAAAGTGTCAATAAAATAATAGTGTGACAGTACTGATTTTTTTGTAACAATAATAGCAAGAAATAATAAAAATAATAATAATAGTAATAATAATAATAATAATAATAATAATAATAATAATAATAATAATAATAATAATAATAACATCTTCAATGAATCTGGATCATGGATTAAAAGTATTAAGAAACAACACGAGAACCTGCCCCAAATGAATTTAAAAGAAATAACAGCTAAAGACATTGCGAGTGCCATAGGAAAGACCCAAAATTGGAAATCTCCTGGACCAGATATGATCCAAAATTTCTGGTTGAAATACTTTACTCATGCTCGTGAAAGCATTGCACACTGTTTCACTGAAGTGCTCAATAACCCTCATAAAATGCCTGACTATCTGAGTGAAGGAGACACTCTTCTTATCTTCAAAAAGGGAAATGAACAAACTCCAATGAATTATAGACCAATAACATGCTTATCAACCGTATACAAGCTCTTCACTTCTGTTATTAGTGAGAAAATATAACTCCACTGTGCAAATAATAATATCTTTGAAGAAGAACAGAAAGGTTGTATTAAGGGAGCTATGGAATGTAAACATCAACTCATCATTGATTCTGTGGTCTTAAAGCAAGCTCGAACAAAGAAAAGAAATCTCCACATCTGTTATATTGATTACAGCCAGGCTTTCAACTCCGTTCCTCACAAATGTCTAAACGAAGTACTGGGAATATATAAAATCTTTCCAAATGTAAGAAATATTCTTCAACATCTAATGAATAAATGGCGTACGAATGTACGATTCCAAGGTAATGTCTTGGGAAAAGCTGATGTCCGAAAAGGTATATTTCAGGGCGATTCCCTATCAGCACTATGGTTTTGCCTAGCTCTAAACCCACTATCAACTCTTTTGAACAACACTAAATGTGGCTATAGATTGAACATGAAAAACACCAAAAGACTAACCCATTTACTGTACATGGATGACCTTAAGCTCTACGCCGAAACGCATGATAAATTAGAATCGCTTATAAGTGTAGCAAAAATGTTCAGCGATGACATCGGGATGAAGTTCGGTCTTGATAAATGTGGTATAATAAATATTCATAAAGGAAATGTACAAAACACAAACCAAATTGTCTGTGATATTAAACAGATACCACCTGAAGAAACATATCGCTATTTGGGAAACCCTCAGAACCATCGACTGGGCCATAATCGTATCAAGGAGGAACTTCGAATAAAATATCAAAAGCGGCTAACAAAGTTGTTAAACACTTATTTATCAGGGGGTAATCTGATTTCAGCTATCAACACCTGGGCTGTGCCGGTCCTAACCTACTCCTTTGGTATTGTTAAGTGGACTGAATCTGACCTGGAGGAGCTGGACAGATCAACGAGAAGACTGTTACATAAATTCCGCTGTCTTCATCCAAACTCCTCAGTAAAAAGATTATATCTACCTCGAACGATGGGAGGCAGAGGGTTGGTTAATATAAAAACACTTTGCCTGAGACAAGAGGAAAAAATGCGACAGGTCCTTTTAAACTCCACCGACATATTAATGAAATTAACTGTTAATGAGGACCGCGGCTTCACTCCGTTGAACCTCCATGAACGAAATTATGATTTAAACATCTCTACCCACCAGTCGAACTTTAATGAATGGAAACAACAAGAAATACATGGAAGATACCCAAAACTCTTGTTTCGAGATGATGTAGACAGACGTTCCTCGGTGGAGTGGCTTTTGGAGAAACAAATATATCCTGAGACCGAGGGTTTTATAGTATCAATTCAAGACAGAGTTATCAAGACCAGAAACTATCGAAAGCATTGATTAAAAGAAGATGTGGTGGATAAATGTAGGAAGTGTGGAGCTGTAGGAGAAACTATAGAACACATCACAGCTGCATGCTCTTCCCTCTCAGACAGTGCTTACTTAGGAAGGCATAATCAAGTTGCGAAAATCGTGCACAGGGCAATTGCAATAGAGCATAAATTATTGGATGAATCGACACGGCCATTCTATAAGTACATCCCTCCTCCATTGCTGGAAACAAGTTCCACCCTTTTGTACTGGGGCAGACCGGTTTTAACTGTCGATTACAATAGGCCAGATATTCTCCTTATAGTTAAAAAAAGAATGAAGGAGTAATAATAGATATCGCAGTACCATTATCCCATAACATCAAACAGAAAGAAACAGAAAATATTTCGAAATATGAGAACTTATCATATGAACTAAAACATGTTTGGAAATTAAATGCTACCAAAATATACCCACTCGTGATATCGGCGGAAGGCCTGGTCGGTAAAAACTTCCTTAAAAAATTAACAGAACTTAAACTACTCAAAAACTTTCTGAACATGGGACAGCGCGCAGTTTTGTTGCAAACAGCCCATATCGTTAGAAAATTTTTATCTTAAGTCCACATATAAGATGAAGTTCTTCTTCTGTGACCGAACCTGTCCCCAAAACAACTCTGGGGAAGGTGAGCATTTTTACCAGCAAAAATAGCTGATAAAACGTATAATAGTAATAATAATAATAATAATAATAATAATAATAATAATAATAGTGACAAACATAATTTCAGTAAGATTTATAAGCTGTAGTTTTACATAATATTTTCTTATTTTACATTTAGAAATCTATTACATTACAGTAACAAAGTTGTATTTTAGATATTGCTATGTAATTTCTCTAATTTTAAACATTGTATCAGCAGTAATAGGATTAGCTTTTACTGTATCCTGAAGTACGAAAGGAGGAAGATGGCCAGGAGGAAAGGAGTGGGAAGAAATACTTTCGAAAATATTACTTCAAAAAACAACAAAAACGATCTAACTTGGTGGATGATATGTAATAAAGGAATCATGGTCATTGTTTCAGGAAATAATTAAGATAAAATTGCGGATAGAACAGAGAGCGTGTGTAAAATACATTTCATTGTTTTTCATCCAGACACCAAGTTGAGTTTTGAACTTTCTAAAGTTGCTAATTCTCCTAAGATGTGTAGGTAGTGAGTTCCAGTTTCAAATTACTGTGACAGTGTAAGATTTACTGTATGACACAGTGTTGTGTCGAGGTACGCACAGCAATAATGCCGAACGCGATCGCTCTAGTGTTAGCATTTTGAAGTTCTTAGACATGTGTGTTTGAAGGCCGTAGTACAAGATTTTATGGAGAAGCAAGAGGCTATGCAATATTCTTTTTTCAATAGAGCTAATTTTTGTCTGTCTGTAGTACGCAGATACGTGATCGTACTTACGAAGATCGAATATGAAACGAATGCATGCGTTTTGTGCTGTTTGCAACTTCCGTTGTTGCTTGGTTTTTAAGTCAGTGAGCAAGATATCACAGTAATCGAAATGGGGCATAATTAGTGAATTAGTCAGGTTCATACGTGTGTTTATAGGAAGTAGTTCTCGTACGCATTTTAGGGAATGGAGGTCTTTGAAGACTTTTTGACAAATATTACTTACATGCGTAGTCCAGCTGAGAGTGCTGTCTATATGCATTCTTAGGTTCTTTACGTCGTTACACCAAAGTAGAGGGGAGCCATTTATACTAATGGACGGAAGGGTTTTATCTAATTGGTTGATGGTGTAGCGGGAGCCTATCAGTAAACTTTGTGACGTATTTGCGTTGAATAAAAGTCCTAGGGCTGCGGTCCATTTATTGAGAGCATTTAGGTCCTCATTCATTTTCTGAACTAAAGAGTTAAGCTCCGACGGATGTCCGCTGACATATAGTTTTGAAGGTCATCTGCGTACATTTTATAGCGACAGTATTTAAGACATTGTCCTACGTCGTTTACATAAATTAAGAATGTTAAGGGTTCTAGAACTGTTCCCTGTGCAATACTCCGGGCGGTTCTAATAGCACTGGATCGGTTTTCATCTGATACTACGACTTGTTGACGATCTGAAAGATATTGTGAGAACCACCGTATCGTGGGTTTAGCAAAGCCCAATGCTTTCATTTTCTCTAGCAGGATATCATGATCTATACTACTTGCAAGTTGCTATGTTACTATACTATTTGCAAGTAAGATCCCATAAAACTGATCACGTGATCATCAAATCGTGTGATACATTACCAAATTTGTTTGAACTTTTCATGTTATTTTATCGGAAAAATTAGACAACTGTCAAACTACTTGTTGGTATCTGCTATTATCACTACTAATAACGCCACTATCACCATTACTAACAGCATCACCACTACCATCACCCAATTAACAGTATGTTAAATGTTATCTACGTAAATGTTATTTGAGGAAATTTTGTAAGCTGGAACACTATATTTTCTAGTAACAGGTTTTTGTAAAAATCGAAGTGAGGTGATTTCCATTATAAATTGTTTTTTGCAGCATGCCCGATCATACAAGATACCGAATTGTTGTACAGTGATATATTAAATGACAAGTAAATGAATTACAAATTCTGATCAATGAAAATTATTTGAAAAATATAAGGAATCGTACTAATATTGAACAAAGAGACTTTTTGTAGCACGTTTCGATGAATACGGAAGTAGTTGACCAAATTGTGACGGCCGATTGTACGGCTAACTCTAAATTCCCACATTGTCACAACCTCCCAATTCCATTGTTTGACAAAAGCCGCTCACTTCCGTGCGACCATTTTATGTGTACTTGGCGAGTGCCATGGACTGCTCTGGGACTATCTGACTCCATAGTTTCCCCCTATGATGTTGCTACAAGGGAATACAGAGCAGCACTCATTACCACCACATTAGAGTCATATTCCACTTCTCCTGATCACGACCGGCAGCGGTAGCTCAGTCCATCAACCGATGTCACTGCAGCGCCTCTGACCGGGAGATCCTAGGTTCGAGTTCTGACGGCGGCAGGATTTTCGACTCTAGCTTTTCAGCTAGGTCGAATTCAGTCGCTGTCTGGAGGAGAATTCTAGCGGCTGGCTGCTCAGATTGGAAGTTTTTCGTGATTTCTCCGATCAACACCAGGCGAATATCGGAGCAGTATCCTAACAAATGGGCCACGGACCGCGCGCGATCTCTCCTTCCTCTTCCTTGTCCTATCCTCTGCCTTTACACACACACACACACCTCTCCCTTTACACGCTAACATGCACTACACTACCACATATTCCGGGAGACCGGTCGGGAGCTTAAAGCTTGTCCCGGCTGCGGCGGTGCCCCGCTGGTGGGAGAGTCCTGGTTAGGGGGAAACCCCACTAGCCGACGGTAGGTCGGCGCCGGATCTCGCCATCCAACGGGGGAAGATCACCGCCATCTTCCGAGGAAAAAACACTCACGGGACTAATGGCCAAAGAAGTTCGCCCGGAAACACGAAAAAATCAATCAATTATCCTGATCACGAGACCTATGTCGTGTACAAAACAAGAGTCGAGATTGCACTAGCTAATTCTGGTTTTCCGAAATAATTCTAAGGTAACGGTGAATTTAGCTCGTGCGCAGAGGCTCAATGAAAATTTCATATTGCATACGTAACTTCATTATGGTGCACGACTTCTAGGATTCAGTGGGAAATACAGTTATTCAAATTATCGTCTCCATGTCGCGGCAGAAAGTATTATTCCTTCTCGAAGGATACGATGAGGGAAAAGAGCCCAAATCAGTAGGTGATTACACTTTAAAATAAATTTGGTTACACCGGAGTCAATATTTTGTTAACATTCTCTGCAAAAATACTTTCATGTCTTCTATATTCAAATTTTAACTAGTATATGGCTTAGGGTAGGTATCACAGAATTATGAAAGCGTGCACAAAATTAACTTCTCTTTGTAGCACGTCACACACAGATATTAACTGTTTTTGACGTAAGTAAATAAATTCGATTTGCGGTATCGTAGGCTTCCGCGGCCAGTCATGATTTGGGTTGTCCGGGTGACGCCGCGTCGAAGGCTGGGGTGCCGACGTTTCGACCGATAGATCGCGGTCCTCTTCAGGACTGTACTGCCCTAAAGAGGACCGCGATATGTCGGTCGAAACTTCGGCACCCCAGCCTTCGACGCGGCGTCACCCGGACAGCCCAGATCAAATACGATTTGCGTTTTTACGCTGCGCAAAAACTATTTTGAGTCGTTTGCCAGGGCGAGGTTGTCAAGTGCCTCGTGCGGAAAGAGATAGCAGATAAGGAGAGATAAGGTGCCGGCTGCGGAAAGCTACGCTGACCTTCTCATCGACAGATCACTTAGAATCGATCGGCCTGGCCTCGGAGATGGCTCCACACAGCACTGCAGCAGAACGGAGATAGCAGGTAACGGCACTTGCATTTGCTTCCACTGACAATTCAGAGGACATTTCGATGAATATCTCCTTCTCATGCACAACATTAGGTCGAAATTAAATTCTCGTAAACGGAACGGGTGTAAGAAAGTAAGAATGAAAGCGATAAGAACTTGCTTCGAATTGTTTTATCTTTGCAATTAAACATACAAAGAAGAAAACCTAGACGTTATTAAGCATGATTTTATTGAGAATTCTTTAATGTTCCAAAGAGAATACAAATCAATAATTAAATACATAACCTAGACTTTTTTAACATTACTATAAGATAGCTGTAATGAGAAAATTGCATCATTTAACTTTAAAAATCATTAAATGTATCGGAAGAAAACAATTTCAAGATACGTTCTTGTTATTTAAGCTATATTTTATGTATTTAATTTTCATTTCATTTATTAAAGCAAAGATCTGCCAGTAGTGCGCTGTCGTATTTGATAATCTGTGATTTTCAGTGGGAAAGTGCATATGAGAACAAACTTATGGATTTTCAGTGGATAATTGTCATAATGAGAGAAACAAAAAACCAGGAAAGGAAATTTTGATTTTGGGTCCTCTACATGAAGCCTCGACAATATTTTCTAAATTTCCTCATACATTTTTCTTTTTTTATATATAATCTTTGTCCTCTTACAACGCATAGAAGTCGTTTCAAAGTCGCGCAGAGTATTCATTGTCTTTGAAATTTCTAAATTTTCCAAAATTACGAAAATTAAATATTTCTACGGCGTCTTCCTACTACCACAATATTGAAATAACGATTTTTTTACTTAAATATTTTTTCTTTAAATTTCCCTCTCATATGCAACAAAGGGCGATAACAACTGGTACTGGTTCCATTATCGACGAACTATCTGTATTTCGAAAATTTTAAAAAGATTGCCTCGCCAAATTAGGATGGTGATGAGAGAGAACTTCTGCTGCATCGACTTTGTATAGGATACTTGCTGTTGCGAATTTTTTTTTATAGATTTTGCAGCCTTTGTGATTTGCTGGATTATCACAGACACAAAGAGCATTCGTAGCTAGTATATTTCTCTTTCTAGTACAGGTCCCACTATCATGATTTTTTTCACATTTGACACAGCTATATGGAAGCGCACAGTACCGATAATTGTGCACGTGGGCGTGGAATGTCTTACATTGTATTATTTCGTTTTTTGCGCGGTGGTTCAAAACTTATTTCTGCATTCAGTAAATATTCAATTAATATTTTTTGTTATTGTTTTGTGGTTCTAAATTCACAAAGAACATTGAGAGTGGCGCTTTTCTTAAACGATGTTTGATATTAAAAATCTGTCTTATCTTGTGACGTTGTGAGTCTATGCCTTCTGTAAGTTCTGTTTCGTCTACTGATAAGTGCTTGTTCTTCAACACTATCCGAAAGGCTCCCTTGCTTTACAACGAATGCATAAAAATAATATTCTTCATATATAAATGTATAGTAAGATTGCTAATAATATTCGATGTTTGAAGTAAGATTTTGACATTATTCATAGTTATTTTGGCTTCATCTTGGTAGGTTTTGATTAGTTTATACTTGAAATCTTAATTTTTAACCATATAAATGATTGGATCATATCAGAAATAACTCTAATGCCTGGTATGAAAATCGGCAAAGTTTGATATTCGTTTTCTTCATGAATGCTGCCTTTGGTTGTCGTATCATTGCTATTGTCGGATTTCGAAAACACTTCTACATTATTATCATGAGGGATGCTCATATCTGTTTTTTGATGACAAGTTGTCATTATCACTGATAATCTTAGAAGGTCCTTTGGTGTTGCCTTCATTTCAGCTTTTCTGTCGACCGAGTTGCCGAGACTGCCGTAAGAATTTCAGTCTTAAGGACGATTAAATGACCGCTATGTACGGTCGCTGGGAACTTTTTAATGCTGATGTAGTTGATATTGTAGTTGTTGGTTCTGTTGCAGTAAGTGTTGTATATGCTGTTTTAATAGTTGATTTTCTTGTATCACGATTGGTGCTGTTGATGAATATTCTGTGTCGAGTCATTGTATGCTAAAGATGTTGATCCTTCATCGCTATTGTTCACACTCGCTTCATTGTTTCCTTCTTTAGTATTTCTTTCGATGTGATGATTCCCGAAGGGGAGATGGTCGAATAACATTATTCACTACACTATATATGGACTATATTGGTTTATAATATTTCTTCATACACCACTGTTCACAAGTCAATATTGTCACCTTTTTTTCACTAGTAAACGCGATAACCAAGATTTCACGGTTGCTGATGACCGCCGCTGGGCAACTTAACACAATAATAACAAAGATAATGTCCACACTTGGGTTATAAAATCTGAAATTACTGATGAATTTTTTGGGGGGAGATTATTTTCGCAAACAACTCTTTTATTTAGTCGATAATCTGATTTTCATAAATAAATTCGGTTTTCTAATTAATTGTGTTCAATTTTAGTCACGGTCCTCTGTAGATCTCCCCCTAGAATTTGAAACTGATATTTTAATTTTAAGAAGTACTTCACATGAAACCCCTAGGATTTTTTTCAAACCAATTGCACAATTTTTTAAAATTAAATTTTGATCTCAGAAAGCGTAAAATACGTTTAAGGGAATGTTACAAGTCTCATTTTTGGTAAAATCCTTGAGTTTTCGAAAATTGTAAAAATTCAAAAATGTTTCGGCGTCTTCCAACAACTACAAATGTGAAAATACTTTTTTAAATGAAAGGTGTTCGTCAGAGACAGATCTTCAAATACGTTTATGTTCTATTTTTGAAAATATTAGTATTTTGGGGTAATTTTGCGAGATAGAGGCAACTTTGAAATATTCAAAATTAATTTCTCAGAAACGGCTCAAAATTATCCCTTTAATTTTTTCTCCTACGTAGCTGGTTGGTTGGTTAGTGATTCCGGGCGCATCAACAGCGCGTCATTAGTGCGCCAACAGCGCGTCATTAGTTTCGTAAGTGTACTGCATGTTTTTTCTTGGGAGATGGCGGTCATCTTCCTTCGTTGGATGGCGAAATCCGGCGCCGACCTACCGTTGACCAGAGGGTTTTCCCCAACTAGGTATCTCCCAACAGTGGGGCACCGCCCCAGCCGGGACAAGTTCTAAGCTCCCGACCGGTCTACCGGAATATGTGGTAGTGTAGTGCATGTTAGTGTAAGTGTGTGTGTAAGGGGAGAGGATAGGACAAGGAAGAGGAAGGAAAGATCGCGTGCGGTCCGTTTGTAAGGGTACTGCTCCGGCATTCACCCGGTGTTGATTGGAGAAGCCACGGAAAACTACCGATCAGAGCAGCCGGCCGATAGAATTCTCCTCCAGACAGCGACTGAATTCGTCCTAGCTGAAAAGCTGGTGTCGAAATTCCTGCCGCCATCAGGACTCGAACCTCGGACCTCTCGGTCAGAGACGCTGCAGGGACATCAGTTGATGCACTGAGCTACAGCTCCCGGCCCTACCTAGCAAATAACGGTAAAGATAGTGCTGATTGTCTCATTTTAGATTCACTCTTTCTATTTTCAAAAATTGCAACAAAAAAATCGTAATTGTAAATTCGATGTTCGCGCGCTTCTTGGAAAGCAGAGTCAGTTCCGAACATCGCCACACCATGTTTTCAAATTCTACGAATTCATCCCATTGTTGTAGGTCGTGGTGATTGTAGGATGTAGAAAATATTATAACGAAAGGAAATATATTGAATGGAAAATAAATTTAACACAGAACTAACAAACCCACTTCTTTACTTTAAGACGTTTTGATCGCTGATTATTGTTTCCAAAAATTAAAGCTCACTTCAGCGAAATCAAAGCAGGCATGTGTGAAAATATTATTGCTCTTCTGTATTATGTTCTGCCATTATACAACGTTACATTTATTCATGTTTGTTTCATTTGTATGATTAAGAAATTACTTATCTTCCTGGCTATCGAAATAATCGCAGGTATCCACTATGCACGCTTCGTTTGAATTGGTTTAATGTGCCTTCTTGAAGTTAGTTAAGAGTTTTTAGTATAGCAGAAATTACAATATTTCAATATTACTTATCTATTTCAAATAATGCGAGAAAGTATGTGTGACTAGTTTGTTGCTTTTTTTTAAGTATAGAGCAAAGGACGCTTCACAATGGCACAGGCCAAATTTTCGTTCAACTCTCTGAATTTTTAAAAATGCAAAAGGAAGAAATAATTCGAGAAAGTATGCGACTGCTGTAGAACCACACTGTGTTTGCATTCCCTTCCTTTTACATTTCTAAAATATATCAGTCACAAAACAATAACGAGATAAATAAGAATGAGTCAATTGTTTCCTTATCTATCTACTTATTACTCGACACGAATACGCTGAAAACAGCACGTAGTCTCTGAGAGATAAAATTTATTCAGGTGCTTAACACTAGTCGCCAAAAAATGAACTTTTTATTGCATCAGCAACTAAATATGTAACAAACCATTTTTTCTGTTTAGAATACAAAAATATAAAAGCTATGTATCTTACAGATTTGGGTTACTACAAGTTTATTAGTTTTGAAAGAAATTGATGAAATATTTGAATTGTTATCACTTGATGTGCTTTCAAATATTTTTTCTTCCGAAACTAGCAATAGTCCCCGTCATTGCTGGATCCCATTATCCGTGTCGTCAGCTTTGAAAGTAGTTGTGTCATTTTCATAGTTCTCTGGTGGTTCGAAGCAATATTTTACGGTTGAAGAGTTGAACGAAAATGCACGAAATTAATGGTAATGCAGTCCCAACAGCGGGACACCGCCCCAGCCGGGACAAGCTCTAAGCTCCCGACCGGTCTCCCGGAATATGTGGTAGTGTAGTGTATGTTAGTGTAAGTGTGTACGGGGAGAGGATAGGACAAGGAAGAGGAAGGAAAGATCGCGCGCGGTCCGTGGTCCGTTTGTTAAGGTACTGCTCCGGCATTCACCTGATGTTGATTGGAGAAACCACGGAAAACTACCGATCAGAGCAGCCGGCGCTAGAATTCTCCAGTGACTGAATTCGACCTCGCTGAAAAGCTAGTGTCGAAAATCCTGCCGCCGTGGGGAGTGGGAACCTAGGACTTCCCGGTCAGAGGTGCTGCAGGGACATCAGTTGATGCACTGAGCTACCGCTCCCGGTGGTTGTGGTCAACTAGTAGCACCTAAACCGTTAAGATGATTTTCTCCAAAATTAATATTCTTCCATCAATCTGAAAGGAACTGATGGCCCTGCAAGTTGGAACCTTTATTTTGATATTGGGGATATTGTACAGGAAGTCTGAAAAACATGTTCTAAATTTTCTCAAAAAATTGCATGTTCTAAATTTTCCGTAAAAGTTATTTTCATTTGTAAATGTATGGACTGTAAAAATGATTCTTTTCCATTTTTGGTGGAACTCACTCTATGTTTGTAAATTACAGAAATATTCAATATTGATAATTGGGATTCCTTAAATAAGCTCTATGCTGAGAGATTAAACTTTTAAAATAGTTAATGAATTTTTTGTTTGAAAAATAAACTAGTTATTTTCGCGTAATTTCTTTCAATTTTTTCTTCAACTTTTTGTACTCGCAATGCTAAAAGCGCTTAATTACGTGACATAAATGACATTTTGATATATTCTATTGGTTTCCCAAAAACTACACTAGTATAAGTTTTTAAATAATTCTCGCGTTGTTAATATTAACATTACGGCTGTGTGTATATATTATTGCATTTTTACAACCAAGAGCTTCAAACGATTTCCAATAGTTTCTTAAAAACTCGAAATTTGTCAGTGACAATGAGTTTAAAATTGCACATTTTCAGAAACTCTCAAATGATATTTCCGCAAAAAAGGCTGAAAAAGTTTCAATGAATATTTGCATAAATGATCATGTTTTTCTCTTCTATAATATTATTTTATGTCATACTTCAATTTCTAAATTAGGCATTTGAAAAAAATGTCTGTCAGGCACTATAAATTAGCAGCTGGGAATTGGGTAAGACAAAACCGAAAAGCTGGCCCAGACTTAAGAGATAAAGAACCTAACTAGTACGAGAAAGTCTGTGCTAGGCTGTAGCCTCACTGGTTTTTTAAATTAGCCATAGGGCAAGATTTAATAATTTCTTACCTAACACTAGACTTTTTTGTTTATTTATTTCGTCTGCCAAGCGGCTTATCAAGAGTTTGAAAACAATGGTATTTTCAACGTTAAATTGAACAATATGAAAATATTGAAAATCAATTTGAAATTCTGAACGCGGTTTTGCTGGAGGTCGTTTCGGGAGTACAAGAAAATATTTGGGGAACCCTGGGGACGTTTGATGTGATACCTCGTCATATAAATTGGGGGATTGAGGTAAGCTTAAAATATCATAATAATTCTCCGTTTTTTCGTAATCCTATCACCTTTACACTCAAACAGGTCTTACTTACGTTCTCGCATTATTGGAAACGTGGGAAACTTACAACATCACATAATTTCTCGCATTATTGGAAACGTTACGAAATATTATAATATTGCAATTTCTGCCCTCACTTGAAAAAATCGAAACCAATTCGAACGAAGAGCGTGTGGAAGACATTTGCTATTATTTCGCTAGTCAGGAAAACACCCCTCTTGGTACAACGAAAGAAACTAACATGAATAAATCTCAAGTGTTGCAAAATTTACAGCACAAGCAAGCAAGGATAATTTCACGTATAAATTAAACGTCCAGAATTGAAGGACATCCAAGATATTACCTACATACCTACGGTGTTGAAATGTAGTACAATTTATGCAAAACAGTATTCTGTATTTCTTGTTAAAAATATTCTATATTTCTTTATCGTATCGCTATTACATCCATGTTGCCGTCCAATAGTGAAATTCTCGGAATAACTACGCAAGCTATGTCGCAGCTTGTATATCAACGTCACGTGAAAGATTATCTTAAACCACAGCTGATAAATAACTAACTCTAATATAAAAAAAGGTGAATTGCTAATGTTCTACGACTTGTATTATTTAGTTAATTTATTGAGTTAATTTACATTAAGTTAAACAATGAGAAGAGATTCTCAGAACATCCAACTACCTCCAAGAATTTCATATTTCTTTCCCAGCCTGACTCCACCTCAAACGAAACGAGGGAAATTCAAATTTAGCCTTTTTTTTTCAATTTACGAAATTTCAAGAGAGCGCCGAAAATGGGACCAGAACCAATTATTTATCGTTCTTTGCGACATATGTGAAAATAAAATAAAAATTGGAGCCGTTTCTGAGAAAAAATTGTTTAAAATTAAAAAATTGCATTTGACGCAAAATAACCAATAAAAATCATATAAAAAACATTGCACTTGACCAAATTCAATTATTAATTGCACTTGAAGGCCTCTTTCAGGTGAACATATTTCACTAAGAAAAAATATCTTCATATATTGTATTTGTAAGAGGACGATCTAAAAATTGGGAATTTTGGGAATTTTAAAAAAAGCACGATTTTCAACGAAAACGAGACTCACACCATTAATCGTCTTTCATACTATCGATCAAAATGTAATAAAAAATATATTGCCATTTTTTTTTTCGAAATTTTGAAAATGTCCCAACGGTTCATGTAAAGTACCCCCCCCCCGCTAAATATCGATTTCAAATTCAAGCAGCCGCGACATCAGCCAGATCGATTTTGGTGAAAATCCTGCTAATGGTTTAGCCGCTAGTGTTGTTCATACACAGACGAACAGACAGACCGATGAACAGACGTTTTACTGTCAATCGACTTTCGGTTTTAAGGATTCAGAAAACAGGGATTCTGTTTGCACGTGTTAGAGAAAGTAATTTACTATATGTACGGGTAATTTACTATATGTAAGGCACATTTTTGTTACCTAGGCCAGTAATAAGAGTTTTTCTCTTGAAAATTTCCCGTTTTCCCCCCGCAGAACTACAATATTTTCCCTATACTGTGTAAACAGAAGCGAGAAAGTGAAAATATGCACGTTATCTCTGTAATACAGACCACTACTAGCATTTGTATAACTGTGCTACAATTTTTCCAATATTTGGTTATTCGCCTATTCAGTATGTATATTTTGTTCAAAATGTTTATTTATGATAGGAGAGGTAGAGGTGTCAATTTATTTTGCGAATAGGAAATGTTTCGACACGAGGCCGATAATAGTGCGACACGAGGCCGAGTGGCACAAATCTATGAGCAAAATAAAAACTCTTTTACCACGTCATACACTATTTCAGATATGCTTACCGACTCATTTTATTTTATTCAAGTATACAAATCATTTAAGTTATTAGTAGCCGATGCGATGAGACCAAATCATTTTGTTTCTTTTGTTGTATTCATGAATTATCTGTACATTGAGCTTCTAGCATTAGTGATAAACATTGAACTTTTTGCACGCTACTCATTCTCTGAAAGAAGCTTTTACTAGTGGCTCTCCAAAAATGTTCTCTAAAACGCTAAATGCAATAACTGGTGTGATTTTTTTATAAATCAGTAAATTTGAACACCTTTTACTATTTTTCTCAAATATCATTGATCGTTTTTTATATTGAATTTATGAAATTAATACATTAATCAATATTTTTCGCGAAACTACTTTTTGCAGAGCCATTGTTTTATTGATTGACTATGTTGTCTTTGCAAAAAGTATTACTCTACAATTTATTTTTTTATTTTTAGGGCAAGATGGCGACTCAAGAACCGGGGTAAGTGAAAATTTGGATTCTATTTTCTTTTCTTGCTATCTATAGCAATAGAATAAATTGAATATTTTCCATAAAATGATAATCTCAAAAAACCCTCCAGCAGGTATGTGGCAGCGTTGAGTGCTGCTTGTTTTGTTCAGTTTCCGGATGACGAAAAGCTACCAACTCCATGAGGACGTGGTAAGAGCGGAAGTTGGCAGGCCTGCCGTGTGTATGAGCAGGTCAATCCTACCCTGACACATCCCCTTTCAAATTGACACGACTCTCAGGTGCCGCCAACGCCCTTGGAACGAAGTAAGAGTGGAAGTTGGCAGGCCTGCTGTGTGTATTTGGAGGGCCTACCTACCCTGACACATCCCGTTGCAAAGCCCCTTTCAATTTGATGCGTCTCTCAGGAGCCACCAACGCCCTTGGGACGCAGTACGAGTGGAAGTTGGCAGGCCTTCTCTGTGTATGTGGAGGGCATTCCTACCCTGACATCCTGTTGCAAAGCCCCTTTCAATTTGACGTGGCTCTCAGGTGCCACCAACGCCCTTGAGACAGAGTATGAGTGGAAGTTGGCAGGCCTTCTCTGTGTATGTGGAGGGCATTCCTACCCTGACATCCTGTTGCAAACCCCCTTTAAATTTGACGTGGCTCTCAGGTGCCGCCAACGCCCTTGAGACAGAGTATGAGTGGAAGTTGGAACGCCTGCTGTGTGCATGTGAAGGGCATTCCTACCCTGACATCCTGTTGCAAACCCCCTTTCAATTTGACGTGGCTCTCAGGTGCCTCCAACGCCCTTGAGACAGAGTATGAGTGGAAGTTGGCAGGCCTTCTCTGTGTATGTGGAGGGCATTCCTACCCTGACATCCTGTTGCAAAGCCCCTTTCAATTTGACGTGGCTCTCAGGTGCCGCCAACGCCCTTGAGACAGAGTATGAGTGGAAGTTGGCAGGCCTTCTCTGTGTATGTGGAGGCCATTTCTGCCCTGACACATCCTGTTGCAAACCCCCTTTCCATTTGACGTGGCTCTCAGGTGCCGCCAACGCCCTTGAGACAGAGTATGAGTGGAAGTTGGAACGCCTGCTGTGTGCATGTGAAGGGCATTCCTACTCCGACATCCTGTTGCAAACCTCCTTCAATTTGACGTGGCTCTCAGGTGCCGCCAACGCCCTTGAGAGACAGAGTATGAGTGGAAGTTGGAACGCCTGCTGTGTGCATGTGAAGGGCATTCCTACCCTGACATCCTGTTGCAAAACCCCTTTCAATTTGACGTGGCCTCCAGGTGCCGCCAACGCCCTTGAGAGAGTATGAGTGGAAGTTGGAACGCCTGCTGTGTGCATGTGAAGGGCATCTCTACCCTCTGACATCCTGTTGCAAACCCCCTTTCAATTTGACGTGGCTCTCAGGTGCCGCCAACGCCCTTGAGACAGAGTATGAGTGGAAGTTGGAACGCCTGCTGTGTGCATGTGAAGGGCATTCCTACCCTGACATCCTGTTGCAAAGCCCCTTTCAATTTGACGTGGCTCTCAGGTGCCGCCAACGCCCTTGAGACAGAGTATGAGTGGAAGTTGGCAGGCCTTCTCTGTGTATGTGGACGGCATTCCTACCCTGACATCCTGTTGCAAAGCCTCTTTCAATTTGACGTGGCTCTCAGGTGCCGCCAACGCCCTTGAGACAGACTATGAGTGGAAGTTGGAAGGCCTGCTGTGTGTATGTGAAGGGCATTCATGCACCCTGGACATCCTGTTGCAAACCCCTTTCAATTTGACGTGGCTCTCAGGTGCCGCCAACGCCCTTGAGACAGAGTATGAGGGAAGTTGGTAGCCTCCTCTGTGTATGTGGAGGGCATTCCTACCCTGACATCCTGTTGCAAACCCCCTTTCAATTTGACGTGGCTCTCAGGTGCCGCCAACGCCCTTGAGACAGATTATGAGTGGAAGTTGGAACGCCTGCTGTGTGCATGTGAAGGGCATTCCTACCCTGACATCCTGTTGCAAAGCCCCTTTCAATTTGACGTGGCTCTCAGGTGCCGCCAACGCCCTTGAGACAGAGTATGAGTGGAAGTTGGCAAGCCTTCTCGGTGTATGTGGAGGGCATTCCTACCCTGACATCCTGTTGCAAAGCCCCTTTCAATTTGACGTGGCTCTCAGGTGCCGCCAACGCACTAGAGACAGAGTATGAGTGGAAGTTGGCAGGCCTTCTCTGTGTATGTGGAGGGCATTCCTACCCTGACATCCTGTTGCAAAGCCCCTTTCAATTTGACGTGGCTCTCAGGTGCCGCCAACGCCCTTGAGACAGAGTATGAGTGGAAGTTGGAACGCCTGCTGTGTGCATGTGAAGGGCATTCCTACCCTGACATCCTGTTGCAAACCCCCTTTCAATTTGACGTGGCTCTCAGGTGCCGCCAACGCCCTTGAGACAGAGTATGAGTGGAAGTTGGCAGGCCTCCTCTGTGTATGTGGAGGGCATTCCTACCCTGACATCCTGTTGCAAAGCCCCTTTCAATTTGACGCGGCTCTCAGGTGCCGCCAACGCCCTTGAGACAGAGTATGAGTGGAAGTTGGCAGGCCTCCTCTGTGTATGTGGAGGGCATTCCTACCCTGACATCCTGTTGCAAACCCCCTTTCAATTTGACGTGGCTCTCAGGTGCCGCCAACGCCCTTGAGACAGAGTATGAGTGGAAGTTGGAACGCCTGCGGTGTGCATGTGAAGGGCATTCCTACCCTGACATCCTGTTGCAAAGCCCCTTTCAATTTGACGTGGCTCTCAGGTGCCGCCAACGCCCTTGAGACAGAGTATGAGTGGAAGTTGGCAGGCCTCCTCTGTGTATGTGGAGGGCATTCCTACCCTGACATCCTGTTGCAAACCCCCTTTCAATTTGACGTGGCTCTCAGGTGCCGCCAACGCCCTTGAGACAGAGTATGAGTGGAAGTTGGCAGGCCTGCTCTGTGTATGTGGAGGGCATTCCTACCCTGACATCCTGTTGCAAACCCCCTTTCAATTTGACGTGGCTCTCAGGTGCCGCCAACGCCCTTGAGACAGAGTATGAGTGGAAGTTGGAACGCCTGCTGTGTGCATGTGAAGGGCATTCCTACCCTGACATCCTGTTGCAAACCCCCTTTCAATTTGACGTGGCTCTCAGGTGCCGCCAACGCCCTAGAGACAGAGTATGAGTGGAAGTTGGCAGGCCTTCTCTGTGTATGTGGAGGGCATTCCTACCCTGACATCCTGTTGCAAAGCCCCTTTCAATTTGACGTGGCTCTCAGGTGCCGCCAACGCCCTTGAGACAGAGTATGAGTGGAAGTTGGCAGGCCTTCTCTGTGTATGTGGAGGCCATTTCTGCCCTGACACATCCTGTTGCAAACCCCCTTTCCATTTGACGTGGCTCTCAGGTGCCGCCAACGCCCTTGAGACAGAGTATGAGTGGAAGTTGGAACGCCTGCTGTGTGCATGTGAAGGGCATTCCTACCCTGACATCCTGTTGCAAACCCCCTTTCAATTTGACGTGGCTCTCAGGTGCCGCCAACGCCCTTGAGACAGAGTATGAGTGGAAGTTGGCAGGCCTTCTCTGTGTATGTGGACGGCATTCCTACCCTGACATCCTGTTGCAAACCCCCTTTCAATTTGACGTGGCTCTCAGGTGCCGCCAACGCCCTTGAGACAGAGTATGAGTGGAAGTTGGCAGGCCTTCTGTGTGTATGTAGAGGGCATTCCTACGCTGACACATCCTGTTGCAAAGCCTATGACGTGGCTCTCAGGTGCCGCCAACGCCCTTGAGACAGAGTATGAGTGGAAGTTGGAAGGCCTGCTGTGTGTATGTGGAGGACATTCCTACCACAGCATCCTATTTTGCAAACCCACTTTCAAATTGACACGACTCTCAGGTGCCGCCAACGCCCTTGGAACGAAGTAAGAGTGGAAGTTGGCAGGCCTGCTGTGTGTATTTGGAGGGCCTACCTACCCTGACACATCCCGTTGCAAAGCCCCTTTCAATTTGATGCGTCTCTCAGGAGCCACCAACGCCCTTGGGACGCAGTACGAGTGGAAGTTGGCAGGCCTTCTCTGTGTATGTGGAGGGCATTCCTACCCTGACATCCTGTTGCAAAGCCCCTTTCAATTTGACGTGGCTCTCAGGTGCCACCAACGCCCTTGAGACAGAGTATGAGTGGAAGTTGGCAGGCCTTCTCTGTGTATGTGGAGGGCATTCCTACCCTGACATCCTGTTGCAAACCCCCTTTAAATTTGACGTGGCTCTCAGGTGCCGCCAACGCCCTTGAGACAGAGTATGAGTGGAAGTTGGAACGCCTGCTGTGTGCATGTGAAGGGCATTCCTACCCTGACATCCTGTTGCAAACCCCCTTTCAATTTGACGTGGCTCTCAGGTGCCTCCAACGCCCTTGAGACAGAGTATGAGTGGAAGTTGGCAGGCCTTCTCTGTGTATGTGGAGGGCATTCCTACCCTGACATCCTGTTGCAAAGCCCCTTTCAATTTGACGTGGCTCTCAGGTGCCGCCAACGCCCTTGAGACAGAGTATGAGTGGAAGTTGGCAGGCCTTCTCTGTGTATGTGGAAGGCATTCCTACCCTGACATCCTGTTGCAAACCCCCTTTCAATTTGACGTGGCTCTCAGATGCCGCCAACGCCCTTGAGACAGAGTATGAGTGGAAGTTGGCAGGCCTTCTGTGTGTGTGTGGAGGGCATTCCTACCCTGACATCCTGTTGCAAAGCCCCTTTCAATTTGACGTGGCTCGCATGTTCCGCCAACGCCCTTGAGACAGAGTATGAGTGGAAGTTGGCAGGCCTTCTGTGTGTATGTGGAGGGCATTCCTACGCTGACACATCCTGTTGCAAAGCCCCTTTCAATTTGACGTAGCTCTCAGGTGCCGCCAACGCCCTTGGGACGGAGTATGAGTGGAAGTTGGCAGGCCAGATGTGTAAATGTGGAGGACATTCCTACCCTGACACATCCTGTTGCAAATCGCCCTTCTATTTGACGCGGCTCTCAGGTGCCGCCAACGCTCTGGGTACGTAAAACGAGTGGAAGTTGGCAGGCCAGCTGTGTAAATGTGGAGGACATTCCTACCCTGAGACATCCTGTTGCAAAGCCCCTTTCAATTGGACGCGACTGTCAGGTGCCGCCCACGCCCTTGGGACGGAGTACGAGTGGTAGTTGGCAGGCCTGCTGGCGCTGCGCGCGCGCAGAATGGGCCTGCGCTTCCAGGTGTTCTCCAACGTGGAGGTCGCGCAGCCAATGGACGACGTCGTTTTGCGTGTGTTTGGGCCGCCTGACCATGTCGTGTTCGTGCAACTGAAGCACACGAACCCCAAGAAAGGCGACCCTGGCGTTGTGACGACGCAGGTAAGTACTTCATTGTTTGATAAGGCGAAGCACTCTTTACAAACTGAGTTATTGAATTATGCAGGTTTCCAGATGTTTCAAATTTTTTCGGTCATTGCACGGTTATGTACTGCATTTTTAAACACGCGATTTGGCTTCCGATGGATAGTGAACTACAACGCCAACCTACAATAGAATTTGCGGATGTTTTCCTATGCAGATATTTCTTGCAATCGTGGCATCACCTCATTCGGAACAAACACTAAACACCAGCCATGTTTGGTAATATAGTGATTGTGTGTGTATAGAGGATGGGATAAGGGAAGGAAAAGGAAGGGAAGATCGCGGGCGGACCGTTGCTTGTTTGATAGCGTACTCATCCGGCATTCCCTTTGCATTGATGTAGCAACTACAGAAATCTACCGATCAGGGCTGACGGCCGTGATAATTCTCCTCCAGATCATTGTGGTTGAATTCAATTTGCGTATCATAGTCATACAATTCAATGTATATTTGAGAGGTCAAGTTCTAAAAATATGGCCAGGAAGTAAGTTCTTATTCTCGCAGACAGCGAACTTCCTTGCTGAGGAAGTTCCTCTGTGCTACAGCGCAATCTACTCGAAGAGCTGCGTGGCAAGTGGTGGAGGAGCTGCGAGTGGTTCTTGTCTCGGCCCTAGGCACTCACTGCGTCCAAGGGAGACTTCAGCCTGCGCAAGTACTTTGAGTTCTTTGAGAACTTCGAGCGCCAGCACTCGGCAGCCGGTGGCCTCGCGGGGGATGAGGCGCTGCTGCACCAGTGCTCGCTGGACGACGTCCGCTTGGTGCTCTTCACCAACCGGCGAGTGGCGCGGGAGGCGGGGGCGGCGGCGGGGGACGCCCCCCACCTGCCTTTCCCCTTCCAGGACCTCTTCCGCACCGTCCCCTGCGCGCATAGCAATGTCTTCTCTTTCGGCCACAAGGACTCGCAGGTTAGTTCCCCTCCCGGATATCTTTACTTTGAATTGAGTCACTTCTCCATGTTATTCTCCTTGATAATTGACTTCTTCGCTGTCCGGGTGACGCCGCGTAGTGGGCTGAGAGGCCGACGTTTGAGCTGGCAATGCCCTGATGAAGCCTGCGACATGTCAGGCGAAACGTCAGCCTCTCAGTCCACTACACGGCGTCACCCGGACAGCGAAGAAGTCATCGACTCGAGCCGCGGAAGCCTACGCGTTCTCCTTGATAATTCCCTTGAGATGTTTGAGTATGTATCAATTATTGTTTTATATGCGGCGTACACGAGGAAATGGTGTATAACTGAGTAGTAAATACGGCACTCTGTGAATTAGCAAAGCAATATTGCTTTGCTAATTCACAGAGTGCCGTATTGCTTTATTTTTCCAATATTTTCTGTCAGTATAATACACGAAAATTTACAAACGAACGACATGCAAAATCCACAGAAAAATGACAATTCAAAAGAGAAAAAAGAGGAATTTATATTTTTAATTATACATTTCTTCCCGGTTCGGGGAGTGTGTTGGTGTTCTTACTTGTGATAATTAGTAATTCTCGACTTTCGATGACAAAAGTGGGGCAATCTGCATGTTTCCAGAGCCCTGCATTAAGCAACATGTAAATTGATGATTTGGCTTACATTACATTATGATAACTGTGTTCTATAACTCGGTACTTCAAATAAACTAAAATATTTAGTCAATGTTTATTAGATGCAATGGGATTCAACAAATATGAGAGTCAGTCTAGTGAAAAGATGGGGAAAATAAATAATCTGTTTATTATTTCAAAAATTGTTTCCAGATGTTAATGTATTTGATAGCTACATGTGACACTAAGAAAGGCACAAACTTTGACATGGTCTTCATTCTACTTCACACAGTTGCCCAAACGCGTGACTAGGACAAGCCTGTGAGACAGGAATTCCGGTTATGTCGACCCAAGGAAATAAGAGATAAACAAGATCATCTCTCAACTCCCGGGGAAAATACGAGTGGACGAGACTCAACCCAAGTTGCTCCTCGTCTACAGGGTTTTCGGAATCAAAAGAAACGCCCCCACAATTAGCACACAAGGCGTGGAAGTGCTTGAAGTTTCAAAGGAGAAAGGGCACTTGAAGAAACGGCAGACATTCCATCCTAGCCTCGGATTCAACCACGGGAATTCTTTCCCAAGCGTTTTGTCCTATGAATTACTAGTTGGCGCGTGATTTGAAAATGATACAGAAACATGATTAGTGCATTACTTACAGGGCAAATTAAGTAGCTATCAGGTACAAAACGAATTTCGAAAATCGGATTCCAAATGAAAAAGTTACAGTCGTGCAGGAATTAGACTTGAATCTAATTTGCCGTCATCTTGATTTTGCAGGTGTGGAACTTGTATGATAGCGACACATACCGCCAAGCATTTCTCCCTCGGCTGCGGGTCTTCTCCGAGCAAACGCACGCCTCCAAGCTGGACAGCCTCATCAAGGAAGAACTAGACACAATTTTTGGAGGTCCGTTGCCACGGAGCGAGTACTTCCTCTCAGACTTCATGGCTTCCCTCAAGGACTGGTCCTTGCACCCGCAGGGAGTGCCCCTCTCCGACAGCTCTGGGGAACTCGAAAAGCTGCTGGTGGAGGACCTCGCGAAACGGGGCAAAGCAGCGGCCGGGGCGGGCAGGCTGACCTTTGAGGAGAAGCAGTGTTTGAAGTTGAGGAAGGTTCTGAGGAGAATGCAACGTGGCTCCCTGCAGATCGCGGTGCGAGGGGTGCCGCAGGGACTCCGCGCTGCGAAGGTGCTGCAGGTGCTGCAGGAGGTCGCAGCCGGGCGGTGGGCGTATGTGGACGACCAGGCACTGCGCGAGTTCCCGATCGCGGCACTCACGGCTGCCTGCAGCGCCTGCGACTTCCTGGTCCTCGACGTGGCGAGGGAGCGACAGGCAGCAGAACGGCTCGTCCGCACGGCCAGAGGAGACCTAAAAGTGGTGGTCATCAACTCAGAAGAAGACGACCATCCATTAGAAGGTCCGGATCCAAAGCTTGAAGGACCTGAAGAAGATTGGAGATTAGATCATCTCACTTCCCCCACTCAAGATGAATTATTGAACATCGAAATTTCCTTTCAGGTAACAACACACATCTAAGGAAACAGTTTGCTAAATAAATATTTCTCAAAAGCAACTTTAACTTTAACTAAAAACTTGTCATGCAGGAAACACATATCGTACTTTGGTTCACACCATGTTGACGAGCCACTTCTCTGGTGCTTTTACTAGGTTTCGCCTCAATATCTAGTAGAACCTGTTCCTCCAAATTTGGTGTAAGCACAGTCAGCCGCCTTTCTGCGCGTTTGTCTATCTGCAAGGACCTATGATCATACAGACGCCTAGAAATGGATGGAAAAATTTGAGTAATGTGGTTGGGGCTTGTCTCGGTAGAGCTGTGCTGCTTCTCGACCGTCTCCATTAGCTGGGTATTCGTACGAACACGATCTCGCTTGTTCCTTAAGTAAATGGACATTCTTCTCACAGTACGCTGCTTCAATCACACAGTCTGCAACACAATAAAAATAATGCAAATAGTCAGAGAAACTAATGCGATTCGTCATGGCAACGATGCATTTGCGGAAAAATTTTAATAGGGCATTTTCTTTCCATTTCCAGTCAGCAATCGGTCCCTTTGATTTGTCCGTTTTATTAAAATCAACCTCGTATGTGTCGAAGAGTGTCCAGTGGACAAGGAGCATATATACAGAACGTAAAGTGAGGGGGCGGGGTTTTTCCCTTCAACGGCGAGACGATGGAGAGTGGGGATATGAAAGTCTGTTGGTGAGTTGGTTGCAGATATGTTCCGTGTGCTTGTGTTCCAGAGCGAAGTAATGTCTTTTAGAGTCCTTAAAACAGTTTGGCCTGGGGAGGTGAACAGTCAGTTGCGGATAGTGAAGGGGCGGGACATTTCTCTTCAATGCCGAGTCGATGCCTGTTATGAAACTGGAAACAGTGTGGGCAGTGATCTGTGGGAAAATAGTCTGTATCTGTGCGTTGTTGCAGATGTGGTTCCATGTATTTGTGTTCCATGGTGAGAAGACGCCTGAAATGGCCCTGGATCTCGTGCCAAGGCTCCATGAGAGATGCTCTGTTTATGAGCGTGGTTGCAGGGAAGTTTCTGGGCACTCGTGTTCCAGGGGCAGAAAGTGCATCTAGTGGACCTGGAAGGCGCGTGGTCTGGGCTCCGGAGGGGGGTCGCGGTCTATTGCAGAGTGTGGTTGCTGGGGAAATTCTGTGTAATTTTGTGCTTTGGAGAGGAGATGGCTCTAATGGAACTGGAAGGTTCCTGGCTGGACTGCGTGAGGAGTTGGGAAGTCCGTTGCTGAGCGTGGTTGCAGATGTGGTTCCGTGTGCTTGTGTTCCAGGGTGAGATGTTGCCTCTAAAAGATCTAGAGAGCGCGTGGCCTGAGCTTCGAAGGGAGGTGGACGGTGCGTTGCTGAGCTCGATGGTGGCAGCACGGCTGGGGGGTGCTGAGCCGGCGATTGGTGAGAAATTGTACACTGACGAAGCCGGCCGCCACATCCAGCGCTCTCTGTGGCACGACACGGAACTTAACCCCGCTGTTCTCACGGATGATTCTACTTCTCATCTCGTCTTTGCCCTCACTGGGTTTTCCGAGGAGGAAGTTGACGATCTGCGGAAAAGTACTGCGAAAGAGAGAAAAGATCCGGTCTACAGTTTTGGTTTCGGTTTAGAGGTGAATCGGTAAGCTTTATTTACATATTTTATTATGATTTAAGTGTTGATACAGTTGACCACTTGTATTTGTCTAGAAATTGTGTCGATAGCGATGGGGAAAAAAACTACTTGATTCTAAATTGTATAGATATGGTTTCGTGGTACGTTTAATTGATAAAATATTCACCATTCTAGAAGCAATTTTAATTACCTCATATTTTTAATTTTGGAAAAATTACTATGGTCTTTTATGTTTCAATATTGAACCTTTGCACTAAGTTCTTTTATAACAAGAAGAAAGTAGTATTATTGCAGTTATTCCGCTTTGTTCTTTTAACAAAATCAAAGTACAGAGTTTTGCTCGTATTGTTTTTATTTTCCTCCATTTGTGTGCAAAATGAAAAAGAATCATTTTGTACAGGTTGATCATACTTGAGGACCTCGTCTCGTCACTGTCAGTGGGCATGGAAGAAGCCTTCGCGACACTGTGCCGCCTGCTGCCGCCCGCCCTCGACGTGCACTGGGTGGAGCGGCAAGCGGGCGACGTGGGCGGCGCGCTGCTGTGGCGGGCGACGCGGGGCGATGGGCGGGTGGTGGGGGCGTTCGCGCGCCCGCTGGGCGCCGGCGTGCGCTGCCGAGCACGCGCGCCCGCGTGCGAGCACGCGGCGGCCGAGGCGAGCGCGTGGGAGGCGCGCGCGCTGCTGCTGCTGGGGGAGCCCGGCGCGGGCAAGTCGAGCTTCGTGGCGCGCGCGGCGGCGGAGGCGCGCCGGCGCCAGCCCGCCCGCTGGCACGTCGTCGTCCCGCTGCTGGCCCACAGGCAGCTCCTCCACGACATGCCTCCCGCCGCAGGTGCGTTCAGCCACACCGCTGTCTGCGAGGCTTTTCGCTCCTCCTTGTTCACTTGCTCATATCTTTCTAAATGACAGCTTTGCTTTCCCGTTCCACGCGTTTCACTTTCTCTTATTTTGGAAATATTTTTATAAATGTTGAAGTTGATCATTTCGTTCATTGTTTTCTGTTTTTGGGGGGTGTTTGATGCAGAATTGACGCTGTTCCACTTGCTGGAGCTCGTGGCGGCTGCTGCCGGCGTCGTGGAGGACCAGGCGTCGCGGCGCTGCCTGGAGGCGGCGCTCCTGAGAAGCGGCGCCGTCACCGTCTACGTGGACGGCGTGGACGAGGTGGTGCCCGCGCACAAGGACAAGGCGATGCGGATTCTCTGGCTCTTCCTGCACCAAACGCACCCCGACGCGCGCCTCTGGGTCACTTCCAGGCCAGAGGTAAGAAACTCCTCTGGGTCAAAGAGATCCTCCAGGCCAGAGGTAAGAAACTCCTCACACTCTCACTAAGGTAACAAGGAATTCAAAGAGATCCTCTGGGTCGCCTCCAGGCCAGAGGTAAGAAACTCCTCACACTCTCACTAAGGTAACAAGGAATTCAAAGAGATCCTCTGGGTCGCCTCCAGGCCAGAGGTAAGAAACTCCTCACACTCTCACTAAGGTAACAAGGAATTCAAAGAGATCCTCTGGGTCGCCTCCAGGCCAGAGGTAAGAAACTCCTCACACTCTCACTAAGGTAACAAGGAATTCAAAGAGATCCTCTGGGTCGCCTCCAGGCCAGAGGTAAGAAACTCCTCACACTCTCACTAAGGTAACAAGGAATTCAAAGATATCCTCTGGGTCGCCTCCAGGCCAGAGGTAAGAAACTCCTCACACTCTCACTAAGTAACAAGGAAATCAAAGAGATCCTCTGGGTCGCCTCCAGGCCAGAGGTGACCCAAGAGGTGATCCACTCCTCAAACTCTTACATGGCGACGAGGAAGTCAATGAAAGTTATATGGCATTTGTTTGCGTTTTTCTTCAATTTTGATTAATACGTCATTTTTTACCTTTTTCAGTATTTTTCGCCTTTTCAACGATTTTAATCTAATTTTCATGGTACTTGCTTCAAATAATATTTACAAGATGAAAAAAACGTTCTCCACAGAATTTTTGAGTAGCCTATTCGATGTCTTTGCTCAGAAATTGAAAAGTCAGCCGTTGTCAAGTATGTAATCGAAGGTTTCGGTTGCGTCTATCATCCCCATTGTTAGTTCAGCCGATTCCGGGATAACTAAAGACAGCGATTTCCTGGTAGAAAACAGTCTAAACCAAACGTTAGCTAGCTGAGTTGACTTTCACGAAAGGAAGAAGCCTTTATAACATATGTAACTTATCCAGCAGCTTGAGTTAATCATCAAAACTGGTTTTGATCACATTCTTTAGGTCATTTTTCATTTCTTTTTTAAAAGACTTTAAGAGAATTTTATTGATCATTTTTACAATGCATTAGGTCATTAGAATCCACCCCCTGGTTATGAGTAAAATAACGTTGCCAGAAAAGCTCATATTTTTTGCAAGGACTACAGAAAATTAAACTCGTACTACATGATCATGCAAAAGCTTTTACCATCAGAATTTTTTTCTCCGCGCCGAGGTTAGAACACAGCACATTCGAGGCAACATGTCAAGAACGTTACCCGCACCCCACCATTCGTATGGAATAGAACAACCTTTCCAGCACTTAAAGAACATGAGGTTCATCGCATATTTTCTGACTTATGCATTTGTTGAAAGTTCACAGAGTTGAACACAAACTAGAACTGCGCCATTTTTAAGCTTCCTTTACTCTAACCGAGGGAAAAAATTTAAAAAATTGAAACCGTTTTTGAGACTTTTGTATCGTTCCGTTTACGTTAAGCAGAAATTACGCAAATACTACTAATTTTTACTTTCTCGTATACCTACGTAGATACGAAGTAATATACGTAGTATAGGGAAAGTTATGTAATGCTGCGCGAAAAAACAGCGAATTTTCGACAGAAAAAAATTCATTGCCGGGCCCTGAAAACAATAAAGTGGATAAATTCAGTTGCTAAATTAAAAAAATCACCTAACACGTGCAGTAGCTAGCACGACTGCAAATCTTTTCTTTAAATTTTTGGCAGTGGTAGTGCCAAACAAACCGTACACGATGTCATAAACACCATATTTCTCTATTCTTTTGGTTTTTCAAAAGTTACAATAATGTAATTTTTTGGCTTGTCTCTCGCTGTAATTTTTGCATTAGAGGCGATTTCTACACGTTGTTATAATTTTGAGTACATGTGATTTAAATAATGTCTTACAAGGTTTTTGGAATATTCAACAGTTTTCTGTTAAAATGAGCTCAGAATTCCGCAATTTCAGAAACAATTAAACGCCATTTTCTCAAAAACGGCACCAAATTTTATGTACGGAGAGTGAAAATTACACTGTTTAAGATGACACAAAATTCATTTTGGTGTATTCCTTTTTTTTAATTACACAAAAGTAATTTTTTTCAATAACTCTAACGCCGGTCGTACGCATATTTCCAGCGACGTGTATACGTTATTGCACTTGTGAGTGGAAGTGCTTCAAATGTCTTTGAATGAAGTGTTTTGAAAATTCAATAAATTCCTGCAAAAAAGAGCTTCGAATTTCGCATTTACAGTAATGCTTAATTGCCCTCTTCTTAAAAACGGCTCAAAAGTGCTTCAACTATCACCAGTTGCTGAGTATAGTAAACATAGGGGGGATGGATACTTACGATCAGTTTACATCAACATACCGCATAAAAATAAGATCAAAGAAGGGGTGATCTATTCATCCAGAATGTGAAAAGCCTTAGAATGAAGTGCAACTATGAACTCTATAGTACAGTCGTTCTCTTATATGATCTTCATAGGAACCCAGTGGAAAAAAGCTATTCAAATTTTTGAGAAATTTTGAACTACGCATCTTCTAAGAGATCATGGAAAATTGATTTCATTCTTGAAATAGCACAAACACGCGTTCCAACAACCTCAAAGTACAAATATACGTTTGTTTATAAAATTTTACTGGTGGGTTCTGATAATTCTATTTTTTGTGGAACTCTCACTTCTTCCGTCTTGCGTCATTGTAAGTCCATAAGAACATGCAGCCCACTTAGAACATGCAGCCCACTACTGGTCTTGCGTATTTTGATATCGCATTATCCCACTGGTAGAAAACCCTGCCACAAATTAAAGTTTGTATTCCAACATTTTAGCACATTGTTGTGAATTAGAATAGTCAATTATACCGTAAAATAATGTTTTTGGCAAGTTCAGGCTCGTGTAACACAAAATATGGGAACATTCAATCCTGGGAAGATATGGGTTAATGCACTATTTACTTTTTGGACGGTATAATTATAAACAACATGTAACAAGTATTGTACCTCAGCTTGTGGGCCAATGACCCCCATCTCAATCAGGTTTTACGTCCAGTTTCCCTGATCATTTAAGCAATTGCTGAGATGGCCCCTTGTTTTGCTTCTGGACATAAATGTAACTTCGTTTCCTGTGCACGTCTTCTAAATTCATGGGGAATTCATGGTTCACCTGTCTTACGATAGTTGCGGAAGAGCACGCAGCGCCTCTGTAGGCGACTGCGAGAACCCTAAGTCGTTGTGTAATGAACTAGGACGAATGCGATTGGTCGACAGGTGTGTTAGAATAATATTCTCGCACGGCTTGTGGAATTGGCATGATTACTGCATCCGATAACATGGAGAAATGAAAACATTCTGCTATAGTCGTAGAGAAAGTGAATATGTTTTGAGGACTGCGGTCTACGGTTTCTTTCTGCGCAGGTGGAAGCGTCTCTACGCCGGGTGCTGCGCTGCTCTCCAGCCTCCCTGCTTCCACTGTCGCGCTCCCAGCAACTGGACTTCCTCTCGCAGCAGTGGGCCTCCCGCCTGCACGTGCCACTCGATGCGGTGGAACCTCTCGCCAGGGAGATGGTGAACGCTGTCGCTCACATCCACCTGCAGAGAAAGAACAGTCCAATGAAAATCGTCACCACCACTCAAAATATTTCGTATGAAATTACCACAGTGCTCACCGACACACTCAGAAGACACAGCGTTGAGTATCTCCCACATCCGTCTACCGAAATAATCAACAAAAATCTCGATAAGAATGTGCAGGAAGCTTGTCACCGTGTTTTGGGAAAGTCTTCAAACCTTGTCTTTTCTAATTCTGTATTGAACCTTGTACAGAAAATATTGGATGAACTTAAAAAGTCTCTAAATCCAAGGATATTCGCTCTGATTGAAAATAAGAAACAAGTTTTAATGCAGGACATTGCTGATTCTTTAAATTATGTCAGTGGTTCGCTCTTGCAAGTTCCTTTGCATTTAACATTGGTAGCGGATAGTTTTGGTGAAGATGCAGACCTCGCTGTGAAGTCACGAAGCACACTACTTAATAACAAACTCAACCCACTGGACATATTTCGTCGGTTCATTGACCTCAAGCGCCAATACTTTCAAACTAAACATGAGAGCGGACATGACAATTCGAGTACCTGGAGTCCGGACATGAAAGGTGAAACTTTCAAAAAAATTCATCAGACTTATGCCCTGAAGGTGAGAAAATATATTTTGTAAATTCATTGATATAACAATGTATTATACATTTTACAGCACAGAAAAATGATAATAGTTTCCGTATTTCACAGAGTTACTGTAATTAATACTATCGTGGATTTTTTAGGTAAACTAATAATTTTATTAGTTTGTAAATTGTGCTGAAGTAGTTTTTCTCTCATTTCTTTTCAGATTTTTTCCCGATCATTCGATGAAAATTACAATAACGTATTAGAAAAGAAAATTCGAAAGTTCAGCAAATTTCTTCCTAAAGAAAAAACTGGCATTCTTTGGGAACTGGAAGACAAGCAACCACAATTTGCACATTTCACCTACGTAGAATATTTTGTTGCATTGTGGGTATTCGAAAATCACACCGGGAAATACGAGAAACAAGCAAAGCGCATATTGAAGGATGTGTATGAAAGAAGAAGTGCCAGCCTGGTGGTGGTGTTCCTGGACCTGATGCTGTGCGAGGGCCACCGGCTGCACCAGGCGGTGCTGAGCGGCGATGCGAGTGGTCTGGAAGAGGCGTTGGCGCAGGGCGAGCCGGTGGACGGCGTCGATGGCGGCGGCCGCTCGGCCCTCCACCTGGCGGCGGCGTGCGGAAACAGCGGCGCCGTGGACAAGCTGGTGGGCGCGGGAGCTCGCTTGAAGCGGCAGGACGCGCTGCTGCGCTGGTCGCCCCTGCAGTACGCGGACGCGGCGCTGCAGGCGGAGGCGGCGGAGCGGCTGTTGGCGGCGGGCGCCGACGCGCGCCAAATCTCCGCTCTTCTTCGAGATCCCACCACTGTGATAACTGCAGTGACGTTGGATCTCCCACAGGTTGGGACCCTTTATGTTCATTTGGGATACGGGAAGGAGCTGTATCTTAAAGTAAACAAACTAACCGAGAATATTTTTTAGTACTCGCCCGGAAACACGAAAGAATCAATCAATCAATAACTTAAATCACGCACCTTACTTGCCAGCCTGGGGAGCCCGGCGCTCCTATGAGCACGGGCCACTTCCCCTGACTCCGGTCTATTTCCCCTCCTAGTCCACAAAGGGGTGTACTTGCGCAAGCTGACGCGGCGCGAGGCGGTGAATAGGGGCTTCAGACGAAAATATGTTTGCCAGATTTGTTCTATCAAACAACCGGGATTTGAACTATGCGTACATTGTTTACTATTTATTACCATTTCATGTTCGCTTTCTTTTTGAATTCTGCCTTGTATTAACATTTTCCCAATGAGCAGGAATATAGATAGATATTTATTATTCTGCAGGTAGGTATATACAACCTGGTGGCAGAACTCTACAATTTACATATTACTAATATTAACTTAAAACTATTTAACAATGTAACTAGATTATTTAAAGACATAATAATAATAATAATAATAATAATAATAATAATAATAATAATAATAATAATAATAATAATAATAATAATAATAATATGCTAACAATAATAGCCTTAACTACATTTTATGGTTGACCTGCACAGTTATTTGAAACTATTAAATACAAGATTACACGACTTTTTAATTACACTTCACTTCACTTTCACATCACTTCACTTCACCTCACTTCACATTTGAAATTCACTTCTCTTTCTACTTCTATACTGCACTACACTGCACAACACTTCACCACACTTCAATACAATACTACTTTGAATATAATTATATATTTAGAACAGGAACGCATTTAATAGTAATTAACACAATAATAATAGCAATAAAAATATCAATAATAACCAAATAATAACTGATATAATAATCCAACTTACTAAATTAATACGTTTGAATGACGTATATATACGTACGAATATGTTTGAATGACGAATTGTTTTCGTTTTGTGTTGAGTTAGTAAATCATTCAATTATTTATTGCATTTAGTAATGATGTAAAATAAATCAACAAGTCTTGCTTACGAATGGACAGGGCTTTTAACAGATAAGAATCTTGTTAAATGTTCTAACCTGAATGTTGAAAGTTAATGCTATTATATCCCTCTTAAGTAAACACGATTACAAAATCAAAATACTTTCTATTCTAAATGTTTAATGATACTTTCAATTGAGAATTTGATTTGAATTTGATTTGAAAACCTGACTGATGTATTATTTCATTTTCATGGATCATTACTTTCAGTGCTTGATTTCTAAATCCTTAGGTCCTGGAACACACACCAAATTACTTATTAATTTAATAGCTATATTTATAGTATGAGTTAACAATTATTCCCTGGATATCGAAACACCGTTCCGTCGCGTTCCGCCAGAAATCCAGCCCTGATTACTTTACTTTAAACAGCAAATGGAAATTTAAATAGATAAATTTGTAACAATATCCGTCAATTAACTTCTCACAAAAACTGTCACGGGCCAGGTATGCAGTGCCGTACCGCCACTCAGTAGCATTTATACAACCCTTACTTTTAAATCTCGCGCCAATTTTTCTGGACGCAGTGCCCGCGAGCTCTAGTAAGCTTGTGACCAGGCCCGCGTCCTTGACATGCCTGACTTAGATGATCAGAAGAATTCTTAAATTTCAACCTAACATCATCAATGAATATAAGAGTGACAAATAGGAAACAGTTATATTGCAGTGTAATAATTTGAAAGTATCTGACGTTCTCATGTACCTAATTATTCATCATCATCATTGTCATCATCTTTGGCCTTAACTCTGTATAAAACAGTTAAGAATTCATAGTTCATTTTAAGGGAATTCCTTACCTACTCAGGTAATCCAGGATAATAAGTTATTTCGCGAACAGCTATATCAATTCCTGCCAGGCTTTTCAGGAGATTATTCTCATAAACCTCACCCGCCAAGGGCCATTTGGCAGGTCTTCTCTCGGCGCCAGTAAATACTGAGTTGCTAATACTCGCCTCGTCGCAGTTTGGCGCTAAAACACACGCCTCCACTCCATTCCCAGAACTTTTTTCTCTCTCCTCAGGCTCTCGGCAGCCGAGTACGGTTATTGGTTCACGTTTCACGTTATTTTTATTTGATTTATTACTTGAGATATTTGATTCACTGTGGAGGTCTCGTTTTAGACTCTCCAGTGAATATTTTGTTACCAATGTGGAAATGTGAGTCTCAAAATCTGTTGAATTTTGGTATTGAAAAAATGATAAGAGGGGAAAATGAACGGAGATTGGAGTTGTCAAGTGTATTATCTATTGATATGTTGGTTTAAAGGGATCTTTTATAATAGTACTCTGGAATTCCTTCGAGATTTTTGATTATTAAAATATTGGCATTTCTAGCCCATCGTTTAATAGAAGAAGCATGACATATGAATGGAAATGCGACACTCGCGCAGTCCTCCTGATTAGGGTGCCCGCGTCTCGCTCTAAGTCTCCGCATTGTTAAGATTTTTCGGACTCCAGATTATTTTTTATAAAATTCCACAATTTATTCCCAATTTTTTTTTGTTATTCCGTATCTGAAAGTAGCTAGATTTGAATTATTGTTTCTATGTTATAGCTGAATAATAATATAACCATAACGCCGATTTCTAAATTCTGACATTGAATGAATGCCTTATTTTACGTGGCGAGATTCAGGCCATGAGGCTGCTCTTCCGTCTGACCACGCAAATTTTGTTACACTCCTTTCACCTACTAGGGATGAAAGAAGGTATTATTTGGGCGAGGAAACAGGCAGTTTGAATTTAGTTCAGAGGCTTCATTTAGGCTTGAGGATCTTTTACATGCAGTAAATCTACTAACATGAGACAGCCAGCTTTACTTCCCCTCCGAAGGAATGCGTACGAAGGATTTTTCACCCTTAAAAATCCACGGCTTCGATCGGGTTTGAACCCGCGAACACAGCCCGATACGCTAATCGTTACACCATCGTCGCCGATATTCGATTTGTTCACATTATTGCATTTATGAGTAAATGTGCTACAAATGATATTCTACAACGTTTTTCGAAAGCTCAAATATTTTCAGTGAAAAAGAGCTTCAAATTTTGTATTTACAGTAACGATTAAATGACATTTTCTTAAAAACGGGTCCAAATTGTTCAACTAAAATGTCCATATAGGAAGAAGTTTTACTCTTTTATAATGTTCTTAAAGTAATATTTCGATTCTACCATTATAAAACTGAAGAAATGGAGAAAATTTCAATGGTATCTGGCAAGAGGACGGGGCAAGACTGTAAAGCTAGCCCACACGAAGGGAAATAGAAAACTTTACTACGAGAAAGTCTGTGCCATTCTGTAGTACCACTAGTTTAACCAAGCAAGTTTTCACGCCGCGTGAAGCGGGAGGTCTTAGCTCTCAATGGGATCTATATAGGCTACAACAACGACAATAATAATAATAATAATAATAATAATAATAATAATAATAATAATAATAATAATAATAATAATAATAATACGTAGTATAGAGAAAGTTATGCATTGCTGCTGAAAACCGACGATGTTTTGGCAGAAAAACTCGTATTATGGAACCCTGATGAAGAAAAAGTGGATCAATTCTGCTCTAAAATGCAGTACTCCCTCTAATACGGGATATAGTCAGATTTCAGAGATTGTTTCCTTGATACTAAAAAAATGTGTTTATTTCCAAAATGTCCGTCCGTCTGGTGGACGTGAACAAAACTAGCGTCTACAATATGCTTTGATTTTTTTCCAAATTTAATAAACTTCTGTCGATCGGGCCTCACTCAAAGCCCTGCGGTTTTGAAAACCAATCTTTAAAATTTGCGGGTACTTTACATGAAGCCCCAAAAACATATTCAAAATTTTCTCAAAATTTGCTCCACACTTTTTCTTTAAATTTTTTGAACTAATATAGGGAAATACACGTCTGAAGATGGCATTGATTCGTTTTTCACTGCTAACTCTGAATTTTTGAAAATTGCAAAAGTTTGAAATTTTTTAGGGGTCTTCCTTCAAACAAAACTGAAGATACAGATTTTTTCGACAATTGAAATTTGTTCTCCATAATTAGTTCTTTCATTAAGGTCATGCATTTTTTGAACATTTGATTATTTTCACGCTATATTACATGAAAAATGTACAATATTAAAAAATAACAAAAGTAAGAATTTCTCATACATGGCTCCAAATAATTTCTTTAAACTTTTGGTAGGGATAGTGCAAAACTTTGAACTTTTGGTAGGGATAGTGCATAAGATGAGATAAATGCAATTTTGCTTACACTTTTGTTTCTTCAAAAATTACAAAATGGAATATTTTTTACTTGTCATTCACGTTGTTAATATTTACATTCACGGCGATTTGTTTACAATATTTCAGTTATGAGTGCATATGCTTTAAATGATGTCTCATGAAGTTACCGGAAAACCCACACATTTTCGGTGACAATAAATTCAAAATTCTCCATTTTTAGAAATATTTAAACGTCATTTTTTTTTTAAATGTCTCCAAATATTTCTTTAAACTTTTTGCGTGGGTAAACCTAAATGCACTGTTTAAGGTGTCTTAAAATACATTTAGCTGCTATCTTTTTTTTAAAAAATGTAATTTTCTGAAGCATCTCTCACAGCACTGATATAAACATACAGTATTTTGCGCGATTGCAGTGAATATCACATAGTATTAGCGATATAAAGCGATTTACATACATTATTGCTTTTGTGAATATAAATTATTTAAATGACTTCCAATGAATTTTATTTTTAAAATTCAAAACTTTTCTGTGAAAAAGTGCTTTAAAGTTCGCATTTACAGTAACACTTAAACAATATTTTCGTACAAACGCCTCCAAATTTTTCAACGAAAGTTTCCATATAAGACGAGAATTTCCTCTTATATATTATTCTTAAAGTTATATTTCTGTTCTACCGTTAGGAAACCGAAAAATTGAGACAATTTTTTTAAAAATGTACTTTTGGGCGGCGATAGATGGCAGTTGGCAAGGGGCTAGGACGAAACCGAAAAACTGGCCGAGACCAAAGAAAATTCACCGTTTTTTCGCGCAGCATTACATAACTGTCTCTCTACTCCGTAGCGATAAAGTAAAATTAGTAGATTTTGCGTATTTTGTGTCTAAAATTTATAGAATTTCAAAAAAATCTCATACGTCGCTCCAATTTTTACTTTCTGCGGAATAGAGAAAAAATTATGTAATGTTGCGCGAAAAAAAACGGATAATTTTCGGAAGAAAAACTTATTGCAGGGCCCTGGTAAGGAAAAGGTGGATAAATCCAGTTGCTAAATTTAGAAACAAATCTCTAACACGTAGTGTAGCTAGTACGCGTGTTTTGTGTGTCTTTGGCACCAGTAAATCGAATGACGGGAAAATGTGTCTGTCTGTTCGTCAGTGACCAACACTACCGGTTAAACCGTTCAGACAATTTTCTCCAAAATTGATATTTCCTAACCGATTTGTCTGATGTCGCGGTCACTTGTATTTGTATCACATATTTTAATTTTTCGGAACACTTTACTTGAAGCCCCTAAGACATTTTCCTAATTTTCAAAAAAATGGCTCCATTGATTTTGAGTAAATTTTGTTGTTCGGTAGAGTGAGGATATTTAAGAGAATGGCGCAGGTCTCATGAAAAGTCTGGTTTTTCGAAAATCGCAAAAGCTCAAAATTTTCTCGGAGTATTCCTGCAAATAATATATTAAAGATAGAGATTTTTCCCCTAATAGAATCTGTTTCATAAAAATAGATATTTAAATTAAGTAATGTACAATTTTTCGAAAATTTGAGTACTTTTCTCGTAATTTTGTGTGAAACACGGGCGTGCAAGTACGTGCACCACTAGTTTTCATTAAATTTTCTCCTAGTATGTAACAAAGGACGGTAAAAAATATGGTCTGAGTTCCATTTTCAGATATCTCTCCGTTTTTTTCGAAAACTGCCAAATTTGTGTGTCGTAAATATTGGGTTGAGACAATATTGGGTACCTCGTTGTACCAGTATTCGAGTCTCGGTGCGAAAAAAATTTGCTGGTTGAAAACACTTATGCAGGTTTAAGTAATAGTATAATATAGCAGAGTTAGCAATGATGCAAGGAAATACGTGGTGTTATAGCACCTACGTAGGTCATTCAATAATTAAAGAGACAAATTGGTCTGGAGAAAAAAACAGTTGGTAGGGTAAGTTTGGTAATTTTAGGACTTTACGTTGGCATCACTAGGATGAGCCCTGATCATCTGGATGATCAACATTGTCCTGTTCATAACCTCAAAATTACGTTGAACGATAACGAGTCGAGTTAAAAATTCCACATTGGTTGAACAACAGTCGGTGACCTGTTTTTTACTTTCTGAATGTAAAAAACTGATAATATAATGACTAAAGTGCGTGGTGAAAGTTGTGTGAACAGCGGGAATTTTTAAAATCGGGTAGAACAATTCAAAAGTGGCCGAGACTCAGTGACTGACGAACATCGTTCTGGCACATCAGAAGGAAAAATCAGTTGACTGTGTTTGGGGACGCTGTAGGTGCGTTTTTTGTAATTATCTCACAGAACATGGTATAATAAACAGCCAATACTACACAGATATGCTTTTGAACAAGGTGAAACCAGCCATTAGAGAGAAACTCCGTGGATCTTAGAGGAGGTTGTCTCATCCCCCTTACAGCACAACAGGTTGAGAGGTATTGTCTCATTCCCCTTACAGCCTCGATTTAGTACCATCTGATTTCCATTGGTTTGGTTCACTGAAACAAACATTACGTAGGAAGAAATTCTAGAATAACGAAAATGTCAAACAATTTATGGGAAATTGTTCAAACACCCAGATGAAAAGTAATTCACATCTGGTGTAAAAAAGCTGGCAACCCGTTAGGACAAGTGCATAAATGTTGTTGGGGATTATATTGAAAAGTAATAAAAGTCCTGTTTTGTAAAAATAAACGTTCATTTCTCCAGACCAATTTGCCTCTTTAATAATTGAATGCCCCTCGTAGTTTTATATTACGATGTATCTAGAAAATTCTATGTACAACATTCAAAGAAGTACAAAATCAGTGATTTTAGGTTAGAAAATAATTTCCAATCAATATTGGTAACTGTAACTTTTAATGTCGACTTTTAAAACATAATTGATATTTCATAACAATTTGTCTTTGCATTTATTTTTTCACAGGTACTTCGATGTTGGACGAAAACTCACAAGCAAAAGGATGAAATATTAAAATTGGCATTGCATAAAAGATCTATGCAAGTAATAAAAATGTTGACTGCAGATGATACAGTAGATATTCGTTCAGATATAGGAGCAGGGAATACAATATTGCACGTAGCAGCCTTGTTTGATGATGTTGATTTTGTAAGACACCTCTTGTCCCGAGGTTCAAACGTAAATGCCAAAGACATCAGTGCAACAACACCCCTACACTTAGCAGCAAGTAAGGGTCACAAAGACATTACGGAAACACTTGTAGATAATGGAGCAGAAATAGATTCAATGAATAATCAAAAACTGACACCACTTCTTGTTGCTTCGAACGAAGGACATAAAGAAGTGGTGGAATTCCTCCTTTCCAAATATGCGAATTTCAAAGCCCAAGACATTTATAAAAATCAGGCTCTTCACATAGCTGCTGCTAAGGGACACACAGAAATCGTAAAGATGCTATTGGATAAAGGAGCAGACATTGAAACTTTGGGGAAAAATAAGGTTACAGCACTTTTTCTCGCAGCTCAAGAAGGTCGTGAGGAAGCGACTTCGTTCCTTCTCTCCAGAGGTGCGAATGTCAGTGCCAAAGATATTAATGGAAATCAGGCTCTTCACATAGCTGCTGCTAAGGGACACACACAAATCATAAAGATGCTATTGGATAAAGGAGCAGACATTGAAACTTTGGGGAAAAATAAGGTTACAGCACTTTTTCTCGCAGCTCAAGAAGGTCGTGAGCAAGCGACTTCGTTCCTTCTCTCCAGAGGTGCGAATGTCAGGGCAAAACAAATTGATGGAAATAAGGCTATTCATGCAGCAGCTTTTATGGGACACACACAAATCATAAAGATGCTATTGGATAAAGGAGCAGACATTGAAACTTTGGGGAAAAATAAGGTTACAGCACTTATTCTCGCAGCTCAAGAAGGTCGTGAGGAAGCGACTTCGTTCCTTCTGTCCAGAGGTGCGAATGTCAGTGCCAAAAAAAATTGATGGAAATCAAGGCTATTCATGCAGCAGCTTTTATGGGACACACACAAATCATAAAGATGCTATTGGATAAAGGAGCAGACATTGAAACTTTGGGGAAAAATAAGGTTACAGCACTTATTCTCGCAGCTCAAGAAGGTCGTGAGGAAGCGACTTCGTTCCTTCTGTCCAGAGGTGCGAATGTCAGTGCCAAAGATAATGATGGAAATCAGGCTATTCACGCAGCAGCTTTTAGGGACACACACAAATCATAAAGATGCTATTGGATAAAGGAGCAGACATTGAAACATTGGGGAAAAATAAGGTTACAGCACTGTTTCTCGCAGCTCAAGAAGGTCGTGAGGAAGCGACTTCGTTCCTTCTCTCCAGAGGTGCGAATGTCAGTGCCAAACATATTAATGGAAATCAGGCTCTTCACATAGCTGCTGCTAAGGGACACACACAAATCATAAAGATGCTATTGGATAAAGGATCAGACATTGAAACTTTAGGGAATAATAAGGCTTCAGCGCTTTTTCTCGCAGCTCAAGAAGGTCGTGAGGAAGCGACTTCGTTCCTTCTCTCCAGAGGTGCGAATGTCAGGGCAAAACAAATTGATGGAAATAAGGCTATTCATCCAGCAGCTTTTATGGGACACACACAAATCATAAAGATGCTATTGGATAAAGGAGTAGACATTGAAACTTTGGGGAATAATAAGGCTTCAGCGCTTATTCTCGCAGCTCAAGAAGGTCGTGAGGAAGCGACTTCGTTCCTTCTGTCCAGAGGTGCGAATGTCAGTGCCCAAGATAATGATGGAAATCAGGGTCTTCACACCGCAGCTGCTATGGGACACACACAAATCATAAAGATGCTATTGGATAAAGGAGCAGACATTGAAACTTTGGGGAAAAATAAGGTTACAGCACTTTTTCTCGCAGCTCAAGAAGGTCGTGAGGAAGCGACTTCGTTCCTTCTGTCCAGAGGTGCGAATGTCAGTGCCAAAGATAATGATGGAAATCAGGCTATTCACGCAGCAGCTTTTAGGGGACACACACAAATCATAAAGATGCTATTGGATAAAGGAGCAGACATTGAAACATTGGGGAAAAATAAGGTTACAGCACTGTTTCTCGCAGCTCAAGAAGGTCGTGAGGAAGCGACTTCGTTCCTTCTCTCCAGAGGTGCGAATGTCAGTGCCCAAGATAATGATGGAAATCAGGGTCTTCACACCGCAGCTGCTATGGGACACACACAAATCATAAAGATGCTATTGGATAAAGGAGCAGACATTGAAACTTTGGGGAAAAATAAGGTTACAGCACTTTTTCTCGCAGCTCAAGAAGGTCGTGAGGAAGCGACTTCGTTCCTTCTGCCCAGAGGTGCGAATGTCAGTGCCAAAGATAATGATGGAAATCAGGCTATTCACGCAGCAGCTTTTAGGGGACACACACAAATCATAAAGATGCTATTGGATAAAGGAGCAGACATTGAAACTTTGGGGAAAAATAAGGTTACAGCACTTTTTCTCGCAGCTCAAGAAGGTCGTGAGGAAGCAACTTCGTTCCTTCTGTCCAGAGGTGCGAATGTCAGTGCCAAAGATATTATTGGAAATCAGGCTCTTCACTTAGCTGCTGCTAAGGGACACACACAAATAATAAAGATGCTATTGGATAAAGGAGCAGACATTGAAACTTTGGGGAAAAATAAGGTTACAGCACTTTTTCTCGCAGCTCAAGAAGGTCGTGAGGAAGCGACTTCGTTCCTTCTGTCCAGAGATGCGAATGTCAGTGCCAAAGATATTAATGGAAATCAGGCTCTTCACATAGCTGCTGCTAAGGGGCACACACAAATCATAAAGATGCTATTGGATAAAGGAGCAGACATTGAAACTTTGGGGAATAATAAGGCTTCAGCGCTTATTCTCGCAGCTCAGAAGGCCGTGAGGAAGCGACTTCGTTCCCTCTGTCCAGAGGTGCGAATGTCAGGGCAAAATCATTAATGGAAATCAGGCTATTCATGCAGCAGCTTTTATGGAACACACACAAATCATAAAGATGCTATTGGATAAAGGAGTAGACATTGAATCTTTGGGGAATAATAAGGCTTCAGCGCTTATTCTCGCAGCGCAAGAAGGTCGTGAGGAAGCGACTTCGTTCCTTCTCTCCAGAGGTGCGAATGTCAGTGCCAAAGATATTAATGGAAATCAGGCTCTTCACATAGCTGCTGCTAAGGGACACACACAAATCATAAAGATGCTATTGGATAAAGGAGCAGACATTGAAACTTTGGGGAATAATAAGGCTTCAGCGCTTATTCTCGCAGCTCAGAAGGCCGTGAGGAAGCGACTTCGTTCCCTCTGTCCAGAGGTGCGAATGTCAGGGCAAAACAATTGATGGAAATCAGGTTATTCATGCAGCAGCTTTTATGCGACACCCACAAATCATAAAGATGCTATTGAATAAAGGAGTAGACATTGAAACTTTGGGGAATAATAAGGCTTCAGCGCTTATTCTCGCAGCTCAAGAAGGTCGTGAGGAAGCGACTTCGTTCCTTCTCTCCAGAGGTGCGAATATCAGTGCCAAAGATATTAATGGAAATCAGGCTCTTCACATAGCTGCTGCTAAGGGACACACACAAATCATAAAGATGCTATTGGATAAAGGAGTAGACATTGAAACTTTGGGGAATAATAAGGCTTCAGCGCTTATTCTCGCAGCTCAAGAAGGTCGTGAGGAAGCGACTTCGTTCCTTCTCTCCAGAGGTGCGAATGTCAGTGCCAAAGATATTAATGGAAATCAGGCTCTTCACATAGCTGCTGCTAAGGGACACACACAAATCATAAAGATGCTATTGGATAAAGGAGCAGACATTGAAACTTTGGGGAAAAATAAGGTTACAGCACTTTTTCTCGCAGCTCAAGAAGGTCGTGAGCAAGCGACTTCGTTCCTTCTCTCCAGAGGTGCGAATGTCAGGGCAAAACAAATTGATGGAAATAAGGCTATTCATGCAGCAGCTTTTATGGGACACACACAAATCATAAAGATGCTATTGGATAAAGGAGCAGACATTGAAACTTTGGGGAATAATAAGGCTTCAGCGCTTATTCTCGCAGCTCAAGAAGGTCGTGAGGAAGCGACTTCGTTCCTTCTGTCCAGAGGTGCGAATGTCAGTGCCCAAGATAATGATGGAAATCAGGGTCTTCACACCGCAGCTGCTATGGGACACACACAAATCATAAAGATGCTATTGGATAAAGGAGCAGACATTGAAACTTTGGGGAAAAATAAGGTTACAGCACTTTTTCTCGCAGCTCAAGAAGGTCGTGAGGAAGCGACTTCGTTCCTTCTGTCCAGAGGTGCGAATGTCAGTGCCAAAGATAATGATGGAAATCAGGCTATTCACGCAGCAGCTTTTAGGGGACACACACAAATCATAAAGATGCTATTGGATAAAGGAGCAGACATTGAAACTTTGGGGAAAAATAAGGTTACAGCACTTTTTCTCGCAGCTCAAGAAGGTCGTGAGGAAGCAACTTCGTTCCTTCTGTCCAGAGGTGCGAATGTCAGTGCCAAAGATATTAATGGAAATCAGGCTCTTCACTTAGCTGCTGCTAAGAGACACACACAAATAATAAAGATGCTATTGGATAAAGGAGCAGACATTGAAACTTTGGGGAAAAATAAGGTTACAGCACTTTTTCTCGCAGCTCAAGAAGGTCGTGAGGAAGCGACTTCGTTCCTTCTGTCCAGAGATTCGAATGTCAGTGCCAAAGATATTAATGGAAATCAGGCTCTTCACATAGCTGCTGCTAAGGGGCACACACAAATCATAAAGATGCTATTGGATAAAGGAGCAGACATTGAAACTTTGGGGAATAATAAGGCTTCAGCGCTTATTCTCGCAGCTCAGAAGGCCGTGAGGAAGCGACTTCGTTCCCTCTGTCCAGAGGTGCGAATGTCAGGGCAAAACAATTGATGGAAATCAGGCTATTCATGCAGCAGCTTTTATGGGACACACACCAATCATAAAGATGCTATTGGATAAAGGAGTAGACATTGAATCTTTGGGGAATAATAAGGCTTCAGCGCTTATTCTCGCAGCTGAAGAAGGTCGTGAGGAAGCGACTTCGTTCCTTCTCTCCAGAGCTGCGAATGTCAGTGCCAAAGATATTAATGGAAATCAGGCTCTTCACATAGCTGCTGCTAAGGGACACACACAAATCATAAAGATGCCATTGGATAAAGGAGCAGACATTGAAACTTTGGGGAATAATAAGGCTTCAGCGCTTATTCTCGCAGCTCAAGAAGGTCGTGAGGAAGCGACTTCGTTCCTTCTCTCCAGAGGTGCGAATGTCAGTGCCAAAGATATTAATGGAAATCAGGCTCTTCACATAGCTGCTGCTAAGGGACACACACAAATCATAAAGATGCTATTGGATAAAGGAGTAGACATTGAAACTTTGGGGAATAATAAGGCTTCAGCGCTTATTCTCGCAGCTCAAGAAGGTCGTGAGGAAGCGACTTCGTTCCTTCTCTCCAGAGGTGCGAATGTCAGTGCCAAAGATATTAATGGAAATCAGGCTCTTCACATAGCTGCTGCTAAGGGACACACACAAATCATAAAGATGCTATTGGATAAAGGAGCAGACATTGAAACTTTGGGGAAAAATAAGGTTACAGCACTTTTTCTCGCAGCTCAAGAAGGTCGTGAGCAAGCGACTTCGTTCCTTCTCTCCAGAGGTGCGAATGTCAGGGCAAAACAAATTGATGGAAATAAGGCTATTCATGCAGCAGCTTTTATGGGACACACACAAATCATAAAGATGCTATTGGATAAAGGAGCAGACATTGAAACTTTGGGGAATAATAAGGCTTCAGCGCTTATTCTCGCAGCTCAAGAAGGTCGTGAGGAAGCGACTTCGTTCCTTCTGTCCAGAGGTGCGAATGTCAGTGCCCAAGATAATGATGGAAATCAGGGTCTTCACACCGCAGCTGCTATGGGACACACACAAATCATAAAGATGCTATTGGATAAAGGAGCAGACATTGAAACTTTGGGGAAAAATAAGGTTACAGCACTTTTTCTCGCAGCTCAAGAAGGTCGTGAGGAAGCGACTTCGTTCCTTCTGTCCAGAGGTGCGAATGTCAGTGCCAAAGATAATGATGGAAATCAGGCTATTCACGCAGCAGCTTTTAGGGGACACACACAAATCATAAAGATGCTATTGGATAAAGGAGCAGACATTGAAACTTTGGGGAAAAATAAGGTTACAGCACTTTTTCTCGCAGCTCAAGAAGGTCGTGAGGAAGCAACTTCGTTCCTTCTGTCCAGAGGTGCGAATGTCAGTGCCAAAGATATTAATGGAAATCAGGCTCTTCACTTAGCTGCTGCTAAGGGACACACACAAATAATAAAGATGCTATTGGATAAAGGAGCAGACATTGAAACTTTGGGGAAAAATAAGGTTACAGCACTTTTTCTCGCAGCTCAAGAAGGTCGTGAGGAAGCGACTTCGTTCCTTCTGTCCAGAGATTCGAATGTCAGTGCCAAAGATATTAATGGAAATCAGGCTCTTCACATAGCTGCTGCTAAGGGGCACACACAAATCATAAAGATGCTATTGGATAAAGGAGCAGACATTGAAACTTTGGGGAATAATAAGGCTTCAGCGCTTATTCTCGCAGCTCAGAAGGCCGTGAGGAAGCGACTTCGTTCCCTCTGTCCAGAGGTGCGAATGTCAGGGCAAAACAATTGATGGAAATCAGGCTATTCATGCAGCAGCTTTTATGGGACACACACCAATCATAAAGATGCTATTGGATAAAGGAGTAGACATTGAATCTTTGGGGAATAATAAGGCTTCAGCGCTTATTCTCGCAGCTGAAGAAGGTCGTGAGGAAGCGACTTCGTTCCTTCTCTCCAGAGCTGCGAATGTCAGTGCCAAAGATATTAATGGAAATCAGGCTCTTCACATAGCTGCTGCTAAGGGACACACACAAATCATAAAGATGCCATTGGATAAAGGAGCAGACATTGAAACTTTGGGGAATAATAAGGCTTCAGCGCTTATTCTCGCAGCTCAAGAAGGTCGTGAGGAAGCGACTTCGTTCCTTCTCTCCAGAGGTGCGAATGTCAGTGCCAAAGATATTAATGGAAATCAGGCTCTTCACATAGCTGCTGCTAAGGGACACACACAAATCATAAAGATGCTATTGGATAAAGGAGTAGACATTGAAACTTTGGGGAATAATAAGGCTTCAGCGCTTATTCTCGCAGCTCAAGAAGGTCGTGAGGAAGCGACTTCGTTCCTTCTCTCCAGAGGTGCGAATGTCAGGGCAAAACAAATTGATGGAAATCAGGCTATTCATGCAGCAGCTTTTATGGGACACACACAAATCATAAAGATGCTATTCGATAAAGGAGCAGACATTGAAACTTTGGGGAATAATAAGGCTTCAGCGCTTATTCTCGCAGCTCAGAAGGCCGTGAGGAAGCGACTTCGTTCTCTCTGTCCAGAGGTGCGAATGTCAGGGCAAAACAAATTGATGGAAATAAGGCTATTCATGCAGCAGCTTTTATGGGACACACACAAATCATAAAGATGCTATTGGATAAAGGAGTAGACATTGAAACTTTGGGGAATAATAAGGCTTCAGCGCTTATTCTCGCAGCTCAAGAAGGTCGTGAGGAAGCGACTTCGTTCCTTCTCTCCAGAGGTGCGAATGTCAGTGCCAAAGATATTAATGGAAATCAGGCTCTTCACATAGCTGCTACTAAGGGACACACACAAATCATAAAGATGCTATTGGATAAAGGAGCAGACATTGAAACTTTGGGGAATAATAAGGCTTCAGCGCTTATTCTCGCAGCTCAAGAAGGTCGTGAGGAAGCGACTTCGTTCCTTCTGTCCAGAGGTGCGAATGTCAGTGCCAAAGATAATGATGGAAATCAGGCTATTCACGCAGCAGCTTTTAGGGGACACACACAAATCATAAAGATGCTATTGGATAAAGGAGCAGACATTGAAACTTTGGGGAAAAATAAGGTTACAGCACTTTTTCTCGCAGCTCAAGAAGGTCGTGAGGAAGCGACTTCGTTCCTTCTGTCCAGAGGTGCGAATGTCAGTGCCAAAGATATTAATGGAAATCAGGCTCTTCACATAGCTGCTGCTAAGGGACACACACAAATCATAAAGATGCTATTGGATAAAGGAGCAGGCATTGAAACTTTGGGGAAAAATAAGGTTACAGCACTTTTTCTCGCAGCTCAGGAAGGTCGTGAGGATGCGACTTCGTTCCTTCTGTCCAGAGGTGCGAATGTCAGTGCCAAAGATATTAATGGAAATCAAGCTCTTCACATAACTGCTGCTATGGGCTAAACACAAATCATAAAGATGCTATTGGATAAAAAGGAGCAGACATTGAAACATTGGGGAAAAATAAGGTTACAGCACTTATTATCGCAGATGAAGAAGGTCGTGAGGACGCGACTTCGTTTCTACTCTCCAGAGGTGCGAATGTCAGTGCCAAAGATTTTAATGGATATCAGGCTCTTCACATAGCTGCTGCTAAGGGACACACACAAATCATAAAGATGCTATTGGATAAAGGAGCAGGCATTGAAACTTTGGGGAAAAATAAGGTTACAGCACTTTTTCTCGCAGCTCAGGAAGGTCGTGAGGATGCGACTTCGTTCCTTCTGTCCAGAGGTGCGAATGTCAGTGCCAAAGATATTAATGGAAATCAAGCTCTTCACATAACTGCTGCTATGGGCTAAACACAAATCATAAAGATGCTATTGGATAAAAAGGAGCAGACATTGAAACATTGGGGAAAAATAAGGTTACAGCACTTATTATCGCAGATGAAGAAGGTCGTGAGGACGCGACTTCGTTTCTACTCTCCAGAGGTGCGAATGTCAGTGCCAAAGATTTTAATGGATATCAGGCTCTTCACATAGCTGCTGCTAAGGGACACACACAAATCATAAAGATGCTATTGGATAAAGGAGCAGACATTGAAACGGGAAAAATAATGTTACAGCACTTATTCTCGCAGCTGAAGATGGTCGTGAGGAAGTGTCTTCGTTTCTTCTGTCCAGAGGTGCGAATGTCAGTGCCCAAGATAATGATGGATATTAGGCTCTTCACATAGCTTCTGCTAAGGGGCACATACAAATCATAAAGATGCTATTGGATAAAGTAGCTGACATTGAAACTTTGGGGAAAGATAAGGTTACGGCACTTATTCTCGCAGCTCAAGAAGGTCGTGAGGAAGTGACTTCGTTTCTTTTGTCCATAGTTGCGAATGTCAATGCCCAAAATAAAGATAAAAATAAGACTATTAATGAATAGCTTTCATGTAACACATAGAAATCGTAATGATGCTATTGGAGAGTTGGGCAGACATTGAAGCTTTGGGTTTTAGAAATGCCATGGCCAATTGTTTATCTGCTTTAGGAGGGCATGAGGAAATGTTAAAAATTATCCTCTCTCGAGGTGCAAATGTTGAGGCCCTAGCAAGTGATGGAAGCCTGGCTATTCACTCACCGAATCAATAGCGTGCATGACAGTCGTGGAAATGTTATTGACGGCAAGACTCAGCACTGAAGGTTTGGGAAACAATGCAATTGTGATATGTGCAACAGAAGCAGGATATTCGAGAAAATAATGAATTTCCTGCTCTGTGGAGGTGCGACTCGTAATTACATTCAAGAGTTTGAGATTATTAACATAGCAACATATTTTGGGTACAAGGGAGGATTTGTGATTCTAGTATTAGGGAATGCCGTGTTAGGATCCCAAAGGAGCTCTGAGAAGGTCAGGATTCATTTCATTTCATGATAAATAATGAAAATTTAATTTTACAGGAGAGCAAACAACGACTTTCAACTGAATTAAATGAGGGATAAATGATATTCAAGGAAAACGTTTTGTGTGTAGGTTTCGCTTGAATATCATTAATCACTAATTTACAACCTCAATTGAAAGTTTTTTTTGCCCTCTTGTAAAATTGTTTTCATGACTTAATCAGCTTATTTACAAGAGTCAAAGACATAATGTGCATATTTCTTAATTCAATAATTAGCTTAGGATTAAAATGATTGTAACATTTAAAAGGGAAACTCATTCTGTTAGTATTGCATTCATCCGGAGCTTTTCTTAGGTGAAGAAGTGCTCGTAAGTGTACAACGAAATTGTCTACCGAAAGTCTTTCGATATTTTGTTGGTGAGTGTTGTAGAGTAAGGAATCACCACAAGTTGGTTGCCGGTTTGCACGAGAATGATTTCCTGCAGTACTTCTTTCCTGCTGTGTTAACATTCAAGAAATCTGTGATAACGACGGACATATGCGTTAACTCTTCTAACGACGGACTTATGCGTCAAGTCTTCTCATACTTGAATCACGTTACACAAGTCGGTTTTGAGTCAACGACAAGTGAATCAGTATATTTATTTATTCCCTATTTTCTCTTTGTAATCCATGGCTACACATTTCACATTTTTCCAATAAGTAATCAATAAAAATCGCAATATAGAGTCATTTCATATGGTAAATAAAAAACAGCAGCTTGTTTTCTATAATAGTAATAATTTCTTTACTTCAATAAAACATGCAAATAAAAATACTATTAAATACTAAATTCATAATAATAAATAATTTCATGATCGTTTTGACCACTAGAAATACAGATTCCTGTAAAAATTTTGTCTGGAGTTTTCCAATTTCGTCGCCGTCTGTATGTCACCGTAACTGTGCGCATTTCGCAGACTAAAAGCGCTGTTGTAGACTCGAGAGAATATGAACGTAATTTTCACACGGCGAGTGCACTGCAATTCTGATGGCCGGCTATCGGGCTAAGCATCTGTCGACCTAATGTTCGCTCGCCCGCGCTTGATACAGCACTGTTGTAATGTGTAACCAGTTCACAAATGTTTGGTTGTCGTTTATATCCGAGAAAATATTTTCCTTCAATTGCACTCATAGTCACTCACTTGTTGCGAGTAACTTTAGGCATAACTTTCAGGATTTTATAGAATATGATAAATCGTCAAGAAACTGCAAAGAAGCGTTGCAGCAGCTAACAGTAATGAATCGTTTCTCCGCAAAATATAATAAGAAAGATTTGTTTGTCTAAATGACAAAACGCCTATGAATTTTTTACCGCATGAAATGACTCAGTGTATCTATCACGAATTCTTTCCTCAGGAAATGAGAACATGTATTTGGACAACGTAAGTTTATTTGTTTACTTTGTATTATACGATTGTATTGTTGTAAATAAAATTGCATATGAAATGTACAAGTTTATTATAAGACCTTCCTTCTGCGTGCTTTCATTAGAGAGTTTTTGCACACGAACGCTTAAACAGGAGCAGACCCGGCTATTGTCACGTGACGCCTGAATCACCAATCACGTTCTCTGTAGCAAACATAAGCGTTAACCGCGCTCGGTTCGGTAAACGAGGCTTCATAACGTGAACCGAATCGGTTGCCGGATATACTTATTTTGGGTTCTTGGTACACTAACAACGAGGACAAAAGTCGAGTGCGTTTGTTTACAAAACATTATGTACACCATTGCAGGAAGTGTTGGCTTTCATTCTACGAGGTTGGAAGCCAGTGTGGAGGAATACTGTGATGAACTCTTGTGGTTTCGCAAAGCCATTTAAAATAAGAAATTCAACGTTTCAAATTTTACACTTTATAATTCCAAATGATTTTGGTTCTAATATTTCGTGCAGAATTGCATTTCCTACATGTCCATATCACTATTCCCAAGTTAACAAGCTTCAATTAATTCTTCCGTAGCCGGAAGCAACACATCCAGAGGGTAAAAACAAGTGACCCTCCGACCACTCTTGGCAATCGCTTCTCGGTGTTGTTTCCCAGGAAACACATGATTGCGATGTAAATAATCGAAGAATAAATCGAAACCACTGTATACAAAAAAGAACAAACCGATAAACAAAATCGGAAAGTCGCCAAACTTAGGTGCAACTTAATATTGTTGTTACCAGAAGTCAGCACCTTAAATGCGTAAACGTTAAGCAAAATCTCTCTCTTGGAGCTTCAAACAAGATTCGACGTTATTTATTTATTGTACTTCTCCCCTATCATGTCACACATAGTTTTTAACTATTTTTTATGTAAATTAAATAAATAAATAAATAAATAGATATTCGACGATACGTTATTTGTAACCGTTAACGTTATCCCTTTCATTTAAGTGCAAAAACTCCATGTATGTTACATCAAAGTTCAGCAAGGCGATAACTGAGTTACGATCGTAAAGTAAAAGAGTTTCGAATACGATGGTTTTTAATACAATGGTTAAAACTGGTAAGTGGTAGTCACAGCAAAATTAATTCTACCGCGTACCAATGGTCTGTGTTCGCTTGAGTAGTGAACGAAAACCTCGCACGATACACCACATCGCACTAAACAACAACTCAAACTACAGAGTAGCGAATTCGATATTTTGTTGGCAAATGTTCTAGATGTAAGAATATCCACGGGTTTAATACCTACCCGCGAATCTAGAGCGATGGCTCAGTGCAACCACTGATGTCCCTGCAGTGTCTCTGACCAGTAGGTTCCAGGTTCGAGTCCAGACGGCGGCAGGATTTTCGACACTAGCTTTTCAGCTAGGTCGAATTCAGTCGCTGTCTGGAGGAGAATTCTAGCGGCCGGCTGCTCTGATCGGTAGTTTTCCGTGGTTTCTCTGATCAACACCAGGCGAATGCCGGAGCAGTACCTTAACAAACGGGCCACGGACCGCAGGCAATCTTTCCTTCCTCTTCCTTGTCCTATCCTCTCCCCTTACACACACTTACACTAACATGCACTTCACTACCACACATGCCGGGAGACCGGTCAGGAGCTTAGAGCTGGTCCGGCCTGGGCGGTATCTCGCGGGTGGGAGATACCTGGTTGGGAAAACCCCGTTAGCCGACGGTAGGTCGGCGCCGGATCTGGCCAACCAGCGGGGGAAGACCATCGCCTCCTCCCAAGCAAAAATACGGACTACACGTACGGGACCAATGGCCATAGTAGTTGACGCGTCCGGAATCACTAACAATCAATCAATCCCACCTGCGAGAGCACGTGGCTATACAGCACCGCTTCGTCGTCCGCATTAACATTAAAGAATCCAGTGCAGATAAGGGAACACATGCGTCAACCATACCACATTAGTATGTGGACTCTACCGTCAAGTCAATTCATTGTCGATGGTGTCAATAGCTGTATTTTCTGCTGCTTCAGAAACTCGGCAGTGCTCGAACAATAATTTACAACATCTATCAGAAAGCTTTCTTTCATGGCATTGCGCGCGATTTGCGAAAAGATGCTTCGCACTAATACAAATACTGCACGTTATCAAGAGTCTAGGTGACAAATGTAAAGTACAATCAAATCCACATTTTTATTACAGGTGTATATTCAGTGGCGGCTACTGAGAGAACGTAAGAGGGGGGCACAAAATTCTTGAATGGGGAGTGGGCGGACTGCGGAACGAGAACTGGATACTATGGATCAATTTGATATTCGAGAAACCAATAATTTTTTGACTTCTTTAAACTTCAATCACACAATGCAAGTCATTAAACATAACATTTTAAATAGAAACATAAAATACAAATTTATAGTTAATTTTAAGATTTAGAAAGACATTTTTTGAAATTCTAAGACTATCGCCTTGACTTGGAATAGGTATTGTGTACTTCTGCAGAAATGCCATACGCGTTACTGCCAGGGTTGGGCAGTATTTAAATAATTATATTTGAAACACGTATTTTAAATATATTTGCTTTTTAGACATGTTTTGTGGACATGTATTTTACAGAGGTATTCAAATACATAAAATATGTGTATTTAATGAAAGAAATACTTAAAATACAGATGAATATAATGAGGATGCTAGAAAATGAATCCAATTGAAACAAAAATAAAACCCCCTTTCAGCAGTTGAATTTGTATTCTCTTCATTTTTAAATTATAAATATAAATTATTACAAATGCTGGACAGTTACCCTACAACAAAAGATGCTTTTATTCCTTATAACTAAAGTCCGGACAATGCCCTTTTGCCTATTTTATCTCTTTGAATATATTTTTAGGCAATTTACCCCATTATCAATATTTACCTCAGAAATGGCTTTTACAATGGTTTTATAATGTCTATAAGCGCCTATTTTAGAGATAATTGCCTAATCGAGCGTTAACAGCCTACATTGAATTCCGCATTTTTAATATTTTTGTTTACTACATTTTGTTTTCTACAATCATTTTTGAGAAATCACTAATGGCTAATTTTTTCCCAAGCAAGTAACAACCACGTAAAATCTGACAGGACGTCCTCCGATCGAGAAGCTCTATGCCCTCTGCTCTACACTGCTTAGAGACGCATGAGAATTTGACACCGAAACCTTATCTACTTCGCCAAAGCCAGTCAGGGCGCTCCAGAGAACATAGATCTCGTCTTTCCGATTTTTGCAATGATTAGTGAGCTATCTGTTTCTTACCAAGAACACAACTGTCTACAAAAATAGCGCTCCCGGCATCTTTCCCTTTTAGAAGGCAGAATTACACAAGATAGACGGATTTTCTTCGATTATTTTGTATTGGTTTCGAAGTTTGGTGCATGGCAGATTGGCAGATCAATATTTTTGCTGTTCCTGTTAAGCATACTTGCTACAATGCCAAAAGAGTAAGTTCTAAGAAGTGTATTGCTAAGAGACTGGATTTCCATAAATCAGAAGATTCGTGGCGGACTCGAAATGTATTTTTCTGAGGGTGTTGTGAAAAGGTGGTAAATTGTGAAAAAAAAATCTTACAGCATAAAAACTCTGCATCAAACTCATACAAACATGCGAACTCAAGTGCAAAAACTACTCAAACTTCTTCAGCAACAGCAGTCAAAAGATGAAGGCAAGAAATAATTTCAAAACTGACTTGTGCCATGCCGCAAACATGCCATTTTCAAAACTTGAAAATCCAACATTTAACCAGTTTAACCAACAAAATACACAAAATATATAATTTCACACGAGTCAACTCTCAAGAAATCTGATCTATCTCCGTAATATATTTTGACAATCGAAAAAACTTCGATTTGTTTTTAGAGAATTGTGTTCATCTTTTATACAGTACGTATTACGTATAAATTTAAATATTATCCAACCATAATGCCTATTTCTGTGACTACTTTCAAGTTTTTACTTCCTAAGTGTGTGCCTACTGTCAACTATAATTCCTATTTCCCTGCCTATTTTTAAGTTTTTAAGTGCACAGTTGCCTGCCTATTTTCGACATTTTAGTGCATACACGTCCGAGCTCTTCTACGATTTTCCTCTCCCATTGTCAGTTATCCAAAGATATTGAGTTTTGGCTTCGTGTATCCTCCGTATCCTTCGCGACTTCTCATATATTATGCCGTTGGTAATTCATTTCGCGATGCCGTTGGTAATTCATTCCATTCATTCCGATTGCCGTTGGTAATTCATTCCCCGCACGTGTAGGATTTGCGTCGCAAATTCAAGTAGTGAACCGGAAGGTTAATATAACAATAATCACCAAAAGCACCTACGTGCTTTCCGGATCTAAGATCAATAAACTATTTACGCAAAATATGCGTTATTTTTAATATGCACAAATTATACAAAGAAATAATAAAAACGTATTTAATATGCTGCATAGAAGTCTAATTATGCAGTATTAATTTAAAAAACGTACAAACATGTACAAAGCAACTATTTCTAAAAAACTGCTAAAACATGCAAACATGCACGGAAAAAGTATGCATTTTTTACTTTCTCATATACATACGTATATACGGAGTAATATACGTAGTTTACAGAAAGTTATGTAATCCTGCACGAGAAAACGGCGAATTTTCGACAGAAAAAAAATTCATTGCCGGGCCCGTAAAACAAGAAAGTGGATAAATGCTGTTGCTAAATTAAGAAAAAAAATCCCTAACACGTGGAGTAGCCAGAATCCCCATTTTATGGGTCCTTCATGCCCAAAAATCAATGTCCCTCTGTCTGTCTGTCTGTCGTATGTAAACAAACCTACCGCCCAAACCACACGTACGATCTTTTCCAAATTGAAGAAGAAATCCCTGTCCACCTGGCTCTAGTTGAAGCTTTGAAATTTTGCAAAACATTCTTTAAAATTTGGGGGTACTTTACATGAAGCCCCCAGACATTTTCAAAATTTTCTCAAAAACGGCTCCAAATTTTGTTTTTTTAAATTTCTTGTTAGAATAGAGTAAAAATACACTTGTGAAGGTGGTATAGGTCCTATTTTCACGGTTATCTCTGAATTTACGAAAATTGAAGTTTGAATTCTTTTCGGCGTATTTCCACTACTACAAAATTGAAGACAAATATTTTCCCTTTAGATGAAATTTGTTGTCCATAAATAGATCTATTATAAAGGTCATGTACCTTTTTTTGTAAATTTTAGTAGTTTTCATGCCATAGTGCCTGTAATATTTGCAATTTTTAAAATTTACAAAAATAAGATTTTTTCACTAACGGCACCAATTTGTTTCTTTAAATTTGTGGTAACGATAGTGCCAAATGTTCCACATACGATGACAACAACGCCATATTGCTCTCTTTTGCTTTTTTCAAAAATTACAAAAATTAAAATTTTAACCTTGATTCCAACGTCGGTAATATTTACATTAGAGGCGATTTCTTCACTATGTTGTATTTATGAATACATGTGCTTTAAATAATGTCATATAAAGTTTCTCGAAGACTCAATAGTTTTCTGTAAAAATGTGCTCAAAATTCCGCATTTTCAGTGAAGCTCAAACGTCATGTTCTCGAAAATGGTCCCAAATGTTTTCTTTAAACTTTTCCAATGCAGAATGTCAATTGTACGTTTAATATGACGTAAAGTTCATATTTGGTGTATTCTTGCGTTTTTTCAAAAATTACACAAATGTATTTTTTTTTTTCAAATATCTCTCACGCCGTTAATATGCACGTTTCTATCGATTTGTATATATTACTGCATTTGTGAGTGAAAGTTCTTCGAATAACTTCAGATGACCTTTTTCGAAAACTCGATAGATTCCTGTGAAAAGGAGCTTCAACTTTCGCATTTACAGTAACGCTTAACGCTGTTTTCTTAAAGACGGTTCCAAGTTTTTCAATGAAAATTGCTATTTAGGACCAGGTGTTAGTTGCTATGAGAAGGTCTGTGCCATTCTGTAGCTCCTCTAGTTACTTTCTCGTATACATACGCATATACGGGAGTAATAAATGTAGTATAGAGAAAGTTATGTAATACTGCGGAAAATCGATTTCGAGATTTCAACGGAAATATACTTTTTTGGGGTCCCCTGATACCAAAAAAGTCTTTTTACTTTCTCGTATACGTACATATATACAGAGTAATATACGTAGTATAAGAAAGTTATGTAATGCTGCGCGAAAAAAACGGCTGATTTTCGGCGGAAAAAAATTCATTGCCGAGATCTGGAAACGAATAAGTGCATAAACCCAGTTGCTAAATTAAGAGAGAAAAATCCTCTAACACGTGGTGTAGCCAGAATCCCTGTTTTGTGGGTCATTCATGCCGAAAAAACATTTGGAAGCAAAACGTGCATCCATCCGTCCGTCTGTCAACACTACTAGCGCCTAACGCTTTCGTAGGATCTGTTCCAAATTGAAGAAATCCCTGTGCATCTGACTTTAGTTGAAGATTTGTAATTTTGAAAAACGTTCTTAAAACTTGGGGGTACTTACGTCCTCCAGACATTTTCAAAATTTTCTCAAAACGGCTCCAAATGTTTTCTTTTAATTTCTTGTAAAAAGAGAGTAAAATACACTTATAAAGGTGGCATAGGTCTCGATTTCACGGTTAACTCTGAATTTTCGAAAATTGAAAAAGTTTGAATTTTTTCGGCGTCTTCCTACAACAATAAAATTGAAGACAGATTTTTCCATCAAATGAAATTTGTTGTCCTTAAATAGTATGAATAAAGTGAAATACACCCAGAAAGGTGGCATAGGTCGGATTTTTAGGGTTAACTCTGATTTTTCGGAAATTGTAAAAGTACGTGGAAATTGTATAGTGATACACATTTGTTTTGGAAATTTTAGTAGTTTCTGCGAAATATTGCATGAAATATGTGTAATTTTAAAAATAACAAAAACAATATTTTTTTTAAATTGCTCCTAATTTTTCTTTAAACTTTTGCTAGATATAGAGGCAAATGTAATCTACAAAATGCCATAATCACCATATTGATCTATTTTGTTTTTCAAAAATTACAAAAATGTAATTTGTTTTACTTGTTTCACACGTAGTGAATATTTACATCAGCAGAGATTGGTTCACATTATTGTATTCATGAGTACATGTGCTTTAAATGATGTCAATCAAAGTTTTTCGAAAACTGGACAGTTTTTTGTGAAAATGAGCTCAAATATCCTCATTTTGAGAAACGCGTAAATGCCATTTTCTCAAATAAGTATAAAGTTCATTTCAGTGTATTCTTTTGTGTCCAAAAATTACACAAATGTAATTTTCTTGAAATAACTCTCACGCTGTTAATATGCACATTTCCATCGATTTGTATACATTATGGATTTTTGAGTACAAGTGCTTCCAATGACTTCAAATGAAGTTTTTCGAAAACTCAAAATCTTTTTGTGAAAAAGAGCTTCAAATTTCGCATTTACAGTAATGCTTAATCTCCATTTTCTTAAAAACGGCTACAAATTTTTCAATGAAAATTTCTATTTAAGACGAGATTTTACTCTTCTTTAATATGCTTGAAGTAATATTTCGGGTCTACGATTAGGAAACCGAAAAGTTGAGAAAATATTCTTTGGGCGACGTTAGATGGCAGCTGGTCAGAGAATGGAGCACGATCTTAAAACCAGACCACACCAAGGGAATTAGACAAATCTGGTACGAAAAAGTCTTTGCCTTTCTTTAGCACCTCTAGTTAGTTACTAATTGGCACCGGGTAATATCACGTTAAGCAGAGGGAATATTCTTCAACGTGGCGACCGAAGAGAAAAGATATTGTGAACACTGGACATCCTTCATCCGGAATTCACCTGAAAAGTCTTCGAATGCGCGCGAAGATATGAAGTAAGCCACGAACTTCATTAAGCCACCATTATTCATTCCCTTACATCTGTAACCCCTCCTTCCTCACCTCCTAACACTGCTGGGACACGATACTTCCTTCGACCACGCACTCGAGGTAAAAATGAGATAAATAAATAGCAACTACAGTCAGATGCAGCAGAAAAGCATCCGTGTAGGTACATGCAAAAGATTCAAATAATGCATCATAATGTGCAATCTCGTTCAAATAAAATTGAATTTATCGAGGCAGCATTAGAGTGTGATCTCAGTCAAATAGATGTTCTTTGCTTTACAGAACATTGGTTATCTCATAATGATCTAAACACACTCCAAATTCCTAGTTTTTACCTTGCAGGATCTTATTGTAGAGCAAGGGAATCAAATAAAGGCCCTGCTTACGGAGGTTCGTGTATTTATGTAAGAAATAATATTGATTCTACCTTCTTGTCAGAATTCAATTTATATGCAGTTGAAAAAGTTTTTGAAATAACAGTTGTACATCTTACTACGCTCAAAATTATCTTACTTTGCATCTACAGACCTCCAACAAAGCAAGCTTTAGATTATTTCAATTTCGTAGAAAATCTAGAGATAACTCTGAACAAAATTAGTAATCTCTCTTTTAAATCCATTGTTGTATGTGGAGATTTCAATATTGATTTTCTGAGCGAATCCCACGAAAAAGAGCAGTTTCTCAATTTAATTCATTCTTTTAATTTAGATATTACAGTGAACGTACCTACACGGAATACTCTTAAATCACAAACAGCAATAGATCAAATTATAATTAACAAAACCACAACTAGATATGAAATAATAACGAATAATCTAGGTTACAGTGACCACGATGCACAAATTCTTACAATTACTAATAACATGAATACTGACACAATAAATAAAACACGCATGTGCAGAGCATTTACTACAGTTAACATAAAGTTATTTACGGACTACTAGCTGAAAGAATCATGGGAGGCAGTTTATAACGCTATTGACATAAATGAAAAATATAATTTATTTTTCTCAAAGCTTTCATTTCTCTTTAACGCATGCTTTCCTATTAAAAAGAAAAAATTAAACATTTCACGAAAAAGTAATACTTGGATCACAAAAGGAATTAGAACATCGTGTAAAAATAAACGTACTCTCTACTTTCTTTCTAAACGTCATGACGTATCTCAAGATTTCCTTATCTACTTTAAAAATTACAAAACATTGTTACGAAAAGTCATAAGGCAGGCTAAAATCATGAAAAACGATCAGGATATTTTGAACTCAATAAAACAAAAGCAATGTGGAATATAATAAAAAATACTACCAAATCAACTAGAAAACCCGTAGAGAATCTATATATTTAAAAAAATAAGGTATTCTGCCATGGCTTCGTTTAGAGCTTCTACTGAACCGATTGTTGTATTTTTTCTTTTAAATGAAAGAATATGATCCCTAGATGTGTTATCAGATATTGTTTGTGTTGATTCACCAACATTTACGCTGTAAATTAATTAATTAAATCATTCTTTAATAGTACGCTTATCAATAGTCAATTGTTTTCTTTCAAAGGGTGGCTGTTTCAATATCGATATACATGAGTCCGTAGATATGAGTCCACGCTGCTTGATGTTTTGTTTTGATTGTTGAGATTTGTTTACATTTCGTCAAGGTTTTGTTTCAGTGTAATAATTGCATTGTGGTGTTGACAGTTTGCATGTATTTGCTTCTGTGGTGTATTTTGTAGAGAACATTCGCACAGTGGGTTTTGCTCGGTTGTAATACTTAAGTGAACAGGTTTACAGGTTATGTCGAATTCCGAATCGTTGTCCACGCGCCCCAAAAGACGCAAACGTACATTAACTGGACGCAGGGAAAGAGAAAGTCAGCGTAGGTGTCGTGATAGATGTCATTTCATTTTCTATTGGGTCATTATCTATGAAATGTCAGTTTTGTTCTGCTTTGTACTTTCCATGTGAGACAAATTCTGAAAACGATTTACTCTGTGTTGCTTAAATGGGAAAATAAGTATACCTTCGAGCAATATGCCAGAAGAAATCAAACAGTTGTTTATAGGAGGTGATGACAGATCAAAAAACTTTAGGAATGATATCCTTCAGTATAATAGAGCTATATCTTAAGTGCCGATATTGCATTGCCATCTGGTCATGGGCCACACGTGTTCAAAATTTTGGGAACTCATCACAGAATATCTTCGTTATACCCTCAAAATCCAAACAATGCAATATATTGTGAACATTAGTCTGGGTACAGTATTTTACATTTATCTCAGATCTCACTGTCAAATTTTGACGGGTTCTCACTAGTGTTGTTTTAAAATATAACGATATAAATGTGAACGATCCGGCAACAGTGGCTAGTCTCTTTAACCAATACTTTTCGAGAATTGCTGCCGATCTCACTAAGGGTCTTCAGCCACAAAATTCAAAAACAGACAGTTCACCCAAAATTTTAGACACAATGTTCGTTTCCGAAACTTCTTCCTATGAAATTCTCAAAATAATCGGTAAACTAAAAAATAAATATTCGTCCGGTTTAGATGAATTCCCGGATTCTTTATTAAAGACTTGTGCGTATGCCATTATACACCCGTTAACTCACATATTTAATGCATCTTTATGCACTGGAACGTTTCCAGATATTTTCAAAACAGCTAAAATTAAGCCGCTCTTCAAAAAAGGCAACAAAAATGAAATTCAAAATTATCGGCCCATTTCTCTTCTATCAGTTTTTTCAAAAATATTAGAGAGACTTTTTTACGTACGAATGGAAACCTTTCTCTCTAAACACGACGCGCTTTCAGATTGCCAACATGGATTTACAAAATCAAAATCAACGGAAACAGCTATATTTTCTTTTCTTAAAGATGTCGCCTCATCATTGGATCAAAACGAGGCACCTATTGGATTATTTTAGATCTCTCAAAAGCTTTTGACGTCATTGATCATGACATTTTACTTTCCAAATTACCTATATATGGAATTCGTGGTATTGCTCTAGATTGGTTATGTTCGTACCTTAAACAACGATCCCAGAGAGTTAAAATATCTTACTGGAATGATGGAACATTACGTACGCACCTTTCCGACTCTTTGCCCGTTGCATGTGGAGTTCCTCAAGGATCGATTTTAGGCCCTATTCTGTTCCTACTTTACGTAAACGATATGCCCTCGACGATTCGAAACGGAAGAACGATTCTCTTTGCGGATGATACGAACATCCTTTGCAACAAAGAAACCGTAAATAGTACAATATCAGATGTTTCAAATTGGTTCCGAAATAACAAATTAATAGTAAACGAAAAGAAAACGGTTTTAATGCAGTTTTCCATTTCAAATAAACAATTCTGTGCTCCATTGAAAATGAACAGTGTACCATTGACTGATGTTAAGGCAACAAAATTTTTAGGTCTCTCAATTCAGTCAAACCTTAAATGGAACGTCCATTTAAATGAATTGAACACAAAATTAAGTTCATTATGCTACGCGTTCAGAATTCTTGCAAATTCAGTCAGCCTTCATACTGCTCGTTGTGTATACTTCGCGAATGTTCATTCCCGCCTGAGATATGGCATAATATTCTGGGGAAATACATCTTATAGCTCCCAGACTTTTAGATTACAAAAACGAATTGTACGAATAATAACCAAATCCCACCCACGTGATTCTTGTAAGCCTCTCTTCATTAATCTAGGAATTCTACCATTACCGTGTCTTTTTATTTACGAATCAGTGGTTTTTGTAAAAAATGACTTGCTCAAGGGCGGGAATATTTTTTCAGAAAATGCCGAAGTCTATTACTATAACACTCGACGTAGAAATCATATCCATCAGGTGATAGTATCAACAGCTCATTACAAAAAATTCACATACAATACATGTACATTATTTTACAACAATTTGCCAGATGGCATTAAACGATTAAATTCAATAGAAAAGTTTAAATCCCAAGTGAAATCGTTTCTGCTGCATAACTGTTTCTATACAATTAGAGACTATACTGAGCATCACAAGAAAAGTAACTTTAATTTTAACAATGATACATAATGCATAATTTACCATTTGGACTGTATAAATGAGCATAAACAACCTGTAACAACTATTGTACTACACCTTCCGGGTCAATGACCCCCATCTCGATCAGGTTTTTCGTCCAGTTTCCCTGATCCATTGAGCAAATGCTGAGATGGCCCCTTGTTTTGCTTCTGGACATAAATGTAACTTCATTTTCTGTGCACGTCTTCTAGAATTCAGTGGGAAATACAATTATTCAAATTATCGTTTCCATGTTGTCGCGGCAGGAAGTAACAAGAGCCAAAATTTATTGCTTATTTATCTTTGAAAATAGATTTTATTACATGGGAGTTTTTTTGTTTTTTTTCTCCCTTTCAAAATTCAAAATTTATTGCTTATTTATCCTTGAAAATAGTTTTTATTACATGGGAGTTTTTTGTGTTTTTTCTCCCTTTTAAAATTCAAAATTTATTGCTTGTTTATCCTTGAAAATATATTTTATTACATGGGAGTTTTTGGTTTTTTTTCTCCCTTCAAAATTCAAAATTTAAGTAGTATATGACTTAGTGTAGGGATCACAGAATTTTGAAAATGTGCACACAATTCACTTTTCCCCATAGCACCTCATACGCAGTTTTTAACTGTTTTTTGACGTAAAATAAATAAATAAATAAATAAATAAATAAATAAATAAATAAACTTTTAAGTCGATTTGTACAGGAAGGGTAATTACCGAAATAATAGTTAACGTAATGAGCTCATTAATAATTGTTAATACTTGAATTATGAATAAATATTCTATTTATTATTTGAAAACAAGACTGATAATTTGTTCTTAATTGTCATCAATGATTTATTTAAACAAACAATTTTCAGAAATTGCTGATCTGTACAGACTGCACGTCTGCATGCGACAAGGTAAGATAATATATTACATCATATGTTGATATCAATGAGTAAGAAAATATTAAAAGTATGGTTAATAAAATCTTTGATTATAAAATATGGATGTGAGCTGAAGAGGGAAACTGAATTATAAAAGTTAATTATATGAATATTTTAACTTGAATATTATTAAGTTAATTAAATGAAGGAATATTTGTAGGAATTACCAGGATAATTTCAATGGCTGCCCAATCGTATTACAAATACATACAAAAGTGACATGAATCATTTCAATATAGACAAGCAAGAATAATTTCACAAATAAATTAAACATCCAGAAATAAATGCCATAAAATAGATTCCATTATGAATGCATCCAAAACTAAGATATCATTACCTTGGCCGCATCTGTATTCTTCCCATTTTATTGAACGTAGGGAACTTTGTAAATCTCAAATATCCTTTCTCGTATACATACGTATATACGGAGTAATTCGCTCCTGATTCCGGTCCCCTGATTCCGGAAAGATGTTTTTTTTTCAAAACGTCCGTCCGTCTGTCTACCTGTCTGTCTGTCTGTCCGTCTGTCCGCCCCCTTCTGTGAACACTACTACCGCCTAAACCATACGTACGATCTCTTCCAAATTGAAGAAACCCCTGTCGGAAGCAAATAGTAGAAGAATTCGGAGAGTTCTGGCAACAACTGCTCGAAGGTGAGGAGCGAAAACGGAAGTGCCCGATGAGCCATACTGGGGCTGAAGAGCCTAAAGGCTTCGCTCGGCAGGAGAGGAAAACAATAAGGCTCCTTGTCCTCAGACAGGAGACTGAAGAAGGAATTGCAGCAGGGGGCAGCAAGCGAAGCAACGGAGGAATGGTTGGTTCCAAAGGGGCACAGGCAGAAAAATAGGAAGAAAGAAGTGGAGATGAACCACGGCCACCTTCAGTACTAAAGGTGACCATGGATAAACCCAAGAGAAGCCGCACACTGAATCAGGCTATTAAAGTGGCGGTCAAAGAAGGGGAATCCTACTGTTACAATAATTTTTTTAGTATGTCATAATCTGCAAAATTTTGGTTTTCTTCTTCTGAAATATTTTCGATGTAGGATGGGGTGTAATTCTCTATCCACCAGTATCATACTTCCAAGGTTTTGTGTCGATTTCTCATAAACTGCCGAAGACTATGGTCTTTCCTTAGCGTGAGATATACTTATGCAAAGGATTAGAAAGATTAAAAAATGATAATTCGTAACTAAATTCCAAAATCAAAATATTACTGGGTGCTACAACAATGTATTCAAATGTATAATAAATACTAAAATAAATGCACAGAACTATTGCAGTCATTTTCCGAAGTATATTTAAAGTCAAGGTGATTTAAAGGCGGAAAAATGTGTTTTTCTATTTTTTAACTACAGCCCAGCAGTCGAAAAAATCTGAAAAAATTCACAACATTTTGTGTTTTAAGAGCAACGTTTGAGATTTTTCCGAGCCTGTTCCATGGTTCTAAGATACAATAAAAATTATTTTTAATTTGTTTTTAAAAAAATTAATTTAGGTCTGAAAAAATATTAAAAAATATTTTTCTGATAGTATAAACTGTCTTCTTATTTATCATATTTTCTGTCAGATAAAATAGTGTGAAGTTGCCGAGAAAAATTAAAATTGAATTTGACTGTAGAGGGGTGTGGGTGGTGGGACGGGGACTAAGAAACCTTTCAAAAATATTATTTTTATGTTAGAATTATAATTTAACCACTCATACGTCATTTGGTTTAGGGGAACTTTTTACCATCTTATCCGGGGGTACCTTTGAGAGGGACATTGTTGAGCTTGAAGCCTAAGGCCAGCAAAAGGCGAAGTTCTTATAGGAGGTGATTTCAATAGTAAATCTTAAGAATGGGGGAGTCTACGTCAGATAATAGAGGATCCGTTGTTTGCGAGTTTGTCGCACGAAGCGACCTAGTTACCCATATAACGGTGACAAGTATACTTTCCGACGAGGGAATGCTTCCTCATTTGTGGGTATTACCATAGGCTCCGCAAAGGTGAGTAGGAGTGGCAAGGATTGGGAAGTACTTGAGGACGAGTCACTTAACGACCATCTGTACACTCAATTTTCTGTCTCTACAAATCAGGGGTATCCTCCTGACGTGGCTAGATGTACCAAAGAAAAGCAGCCTGGTATGGAAACAAGACAAAGGAGTCCCTGGGAGGAATCTAGGTTGATGGAAAGCTTTGGCTGGACGAGAGGCGAGGAATCCCTCGAGGAAATAGCCAGGGAAGTGAAAGATGCAGTGGTAGCTGCTTGCGATGCCTCGGTGCCCAGACGCAGAGGCCCTAGGAGAAACCTTCGTGTCTACTGGTGGACGCTGGAAACTGCGGAGCTCCACAAGAGCTGCTTCAAAGCGAGAGGATTAGTGACGAGAGCCAGAACATATCCCTCCCTTACAGATCAGTACAAGAAGTCTCGAAAACTGCTCAAGATTGATTGATTGTTAGTGAATTCTGGCGAGTCAACTACTGAAGTCATTAGACCCGTAAGTATAGTGATTTTTTCATCGGGAGGTGGCGGTCATCTTCCCCATGAATGGCCAGATCCGGCGCCAACCTACCGTCAACTTCTCCGTTTTCTCCAACCAGGTATCTCGCCCCAGCCGGGACAAGTTCTAAGTCCCCGACCGGTCTCATGGCCTGTGCGGTAGTGTAGTGCATGTTAGTGTGTGTGTGTGTATGTGGTGAAGATAGAACAAGGGAGAGGAAGGAAAGATCGCGCGCAGTCCGTGGCCCGTTTGTTAGGGTACTGCTCCGGCATTCGCCTGGTATTGTTCGGAGAAACCATAGAAAACTCAGAGCAGCCAGCCACTAGAATTATCCTCCAGACAGCGACTGAATTCGACCTTGGTGAAAAGCTACGAGAAGCTAGCTGAAAAGCTAGTGTCGAAAATCCTGCAACCGTCGGGACTCGAACCTAGAATCTTCCGGTCAGAGGCACTGCAGTGACATCAGTTGATGCACTGAGCCACCACTCCCGATAAAACTGCTCTAGAGAGAGATTAAAACAAGCAAATCCAGATGTTGGAGGAGCTCGTAGATGATACCCAAAACGACCCTTGGGCATGGCCTACAAAATAGTGATGAAGTAATTTTGTATAACCTTTACCGTGGTTTCAGGGGGAGGTGAAGTTATTCACCTGGAGAAATGCCAGCTCAGTCGAACGACGTTCAGGACCACGGTCAGGATCATTGATACTCTCCACGCAGATGTCACTCAAATTTGAATCACTTTTAACAGAATACTATAATCATCAATCCCGCACATACACTGAATACATAAATGAATACACATATATATTAAAAAGAGAATAAACACCCTGAAAATAAACAATCTTACAAGTAATACACTTTCGATATATTCAGGTTTGTGGCTAACTGGCAATTTGTCAGCAGCGTCCTATATTCTTTTTAACATTTGACAAAAAAATTTAAAAATAAATCCTTGTCTACTAGTTACTCTCCTCTGAACACATTTACATTAATTTCCCACTACACTTATGAATTTCTTGTTTCACTCTACACAAATTAAATGCTTTGGTTTACTATTTCAAAATTTAAAATTTAAGAATGATTGATTCTTGATTCAGAACAATGTTTCAAATAAACTCTCCACACGCAATATTGAATTTTCCTACGTCTTTGCCCGACCTACAGAAACTCTGATCAAAAGCCCAAAATAAAATCATTCCATCAGGAACGTTCTTACTTGACAATATACAGATTTTTCCTACGGGGTCGTCTGGTTGAAACGGTCTCGCGTCATTTCCCAGCAGCTCCGCGGTGTCTTTTGACCTTGAAGGGCCGGCTCGTGTCCGTTATAAAATGTGCAGGCGGGCCGTCGCGCGTTCGCTTACGTAGGGATTCGTCCAAGCATTTTACCCGGATGCAATGAAATCCCACGTCACAGCAACGTAGTAACGGAACAGAACGTCAAGACAAAGAGAAAAAAACTGGAAAAGATAAACAGACATTCGATTAATAGCTATCGTCTGTAAAACTCTTTAGAGCTCCTCACTTCTCTGCTCTCAATAATTTATGCAATTACTATCCTTGATTTATTTACTATTAGTCGTATTGCATTTAAAATAAACAGTTTTCCTCTTCTTTTGTCTTCTACGAAGCGTTTTTCTGGCGCTGTTTGGAAACGAATGCCCGGAATGGTACTCTCTCGTAGTACGATCTGGCCACACGTCTGCTCCGGTCGAGGGTTCGCTCCCAAAAGAAAGTTGCAATGCATTATTCCGACTTCCTTCCTTTCTGCTACATTAGTGAACTCTCCCGTTACATATTTGCACTACCTCTTTTGTTCTTGGGCGCGCGCTCAAATTCGTTTAAACACCCCTCTGGACACAGGCGAAGGATGTGACACGTTTTGCCTGATTGGCGGGAAAACGGATGGTCACATTAAGGCGGACTACAAGACACCTGGATTAGATGACCCACGCTGGGTGAAGAAAGCAATAAGCGATCGGTAAAGATGAAATATAGACTGTCTGTTAATAAGTTTTTTCTTAATAAAAGTTCCAATAATTACTTTTTATAGACAGTCACAAACATATTTATTAAAACAAAATGATATTCACATTACAATGGTATCTTGAAACAAGAAACAGCGTGGCAACATTTTAGAGGTCAAGTTGTGTCTCCATCATCAGGCCTTAAAACATTATGTCAAATTAAGATAAAACAAGTGTGTTTGACAATATAAGGACTTCACAATAAATTTACAATGTTGAGATGAATACATACTATACAAAGAATTGGTTGAAATATCGTGATAAAATTGACCTTGGTAGGAGGTATGATGTTGAAAACATGTTTCATGAAAATTGCAGAAAAAGAAAATTACACACGATATACAAATGAGCGTTCATAATGTCGACTATGAACGCTCGTTCTACGGAGAGAGTACATTGGGGATGTCGTCTTATGAATTATTTTTTTCTATAATTTATTTACTATTTACGGTTTGTGAAGGTTCTTTGGGATTAGGTATTTTAATTTCTATGGTACGTTCTCATGGGAAGTACTCTCGTATGCTCGTTATCTGTGTTCAACTGCTGCCTTAAGAATCGAACATTCCCCGTGCGGTGGAAGAAACAGAAACTCAATCCTCTTCGGAAGGGCAATAAGTCTGTAAATCAGACTTCGTCTTCCAGACCGCTTTGCCTTTTGGATTCTATAGGCCAGCTACTTGAGGGTCTAATTCTATGAGACTTATGGAGCATCTAGGGGCAAATTTATCTCCCAGACAACACTGCTTCCGGAAGGGACATTCGACAACGGATGCCATCCTGAAGGTGGTCAGTATTGCAGAAGCCGTCAAGCACGGTGATGGGAAGAATAAAGGATTCTGTGCGCTAGTAACCGTATACATAACAAACGCCTTCAACTCTGCCAGATGGAGGGACGTCATTGAAGCACTGGTAGACAAAAAAGTCTCAGAATACCTTCTTAGGATGATCGAAGATTACCTTCACAAGAGAAGAAAAGTATACTCGGACTTCTTAATCGAAGAAGCGAATTGCGGTGTGCTCCAAGGCTCTAGGCTAAGTGATCTATTACGCAATGTCATGTACGACAGTTTCTTACAAATTGACACTCCATCAGACACCCAGCTTATAGGATACGCAGATGATGCCCTCATCATCTGCCATAGCAACGACACCGACTTACTGAGGATGAAAGTGAACGAAACCCTTTTCACGGTAAAAAGGTGGCTTAACAAGATGCTATGGATAAAACTTAAGAGGTGTTAATTCTTTGACCCCGGTCAATAAGCTAATAAGTCGACATTTTGTTGAAAATGAGATGTACTCCTGAATCCCCTGAAAGATTATCTACATTTGTGGATAACCAGGTAAATTAAATTCTTTATGGTTGATGAGTAATAGACATGTGTATTTACGAACATCACGTAAATTTCTTAAAATAAGAAACCCTAAGAAGATAAGTCGAGTTGTCTGGTTATTCACGCTGTATCAATGATATAAGATCACTGGTCAAAATGAAATAAGTCGAGTTGTCTCATTTTTCACGCTAGAAGATCAGTTGCAATAATCACAGGAAAGAAATATATTAATATACTTGACAGCTTATTCACGTAAATATTTTTGTTGAAGAGCTCATGATTAACCCAGATATGCTTAACATGACCAAATCTTGCTTGAATACAAGCGGAGTGAGTTTGTATGTGTGGATGGTTTAACCTTTCGACTCAAACGGGCCAACAGTGAGAAAAGAAACATAGTAAGTTAGGAGGAGGGTGTATATTGCGACCAAGAGAAAGATTCCCGAGAGATCCAATTCTGCGAACTGATTAGACAAGAATGAAGATGCAGATGACACCAGAAAATGCATATCATATCACCAGAACACGAAGATAACCGGTGCGATACTGCAGATCAGACACTTGGAAAGGACGTACTTTATTTATTTATGTATGTCAAAAACAGTTAAAATCTGTGCATGACGTGCTATGGGGAGAAGTGAATACTGTGCACGTTTCCAAAGTTCTGTGATCCCTACACTAAGCCAAATACTACTTAAATTTTGAATACAGAAAAAAGGTAAAAAAAACTTGAAAAATACGCCATCAAAGGGTCAAAGTGTGTGGCCCATTCAAACGCGGGGCCATAGGCAGCCGCCAATCTTATTTAAAGGAGATTAACTTTATCTACGAATATGGACTCGCATGACTGTCATTGTGTTGACGCGAAAATACTTTGGTTGCTGAAGTTTCCGTGAACCAGTGGCGGCTGGTGCCTCTACAAACTGGAGGTTGCAACTCCATCGAATGACAGAAATGTCATTTCCAAAATTCAGAACACTATAATAAACGTAAACAATTCATGTAAATTAATTAAAACTACGTTGAATAAAAGTCTATAATGAAACATTACTTTCATAATTTTATGCGTAGTGACCATATCAGTTGTATTCACCACGTAATTCTGGCTTAGTTGTCCAATTCGATTTTCTGTAATAGTAATGCATTGAGAAATGACGGTAATAGAATTCATACAAAACAAAATAACTTGGTTTCAAAAATACGGTGATTTCATTCCAGCACTTTGCAACAATTCCTATTGTTTAGATACGTTTTTCACAAATTAAATTATTTTATTTCCAAAATTTCACTACTCTGGTACATATCGCAATAATGAGAAATTTTCCGAATAATAATGAGAAACACTCATATTCACAAGATGCACTCACCTTTAGAGTCAGAAAGAGTCTTTCTTTCAGAACGGTCATCTTTACAGAAAGGACTCGTTAAATATTTGCAGGCAGATTAACGGGGTTTGGTCAGAAGAATTTTACAACTAGTTGTTTCCCAACGTTTCGGAAACTTTTATTTCCATCATCAGGGCTAATATGAAAGAAAATGAAAACAACACTGTTCATGAATAATGTTACCAAAAAACACACGTATGAGACACAATTTTCTAGCTAAGTTTCAAAAAGTATTTACAATTTCCTTTATATATATTACATAAACATTACATATCTTGCAACATCGTGAACAATTCAACACCATTCACTGCACCATCCTCCATCTCCGGCACTTCACAAGAAATGAGGGACACAACATCACCCTCACCACACCAACACACAGCATGACTGATACTAGCAAGATGTTGGGTGGCGAGACGAGAATATATATATCATGCCTGAGTGAGGTACACGCTAGCCTCAGGTGCGAGTTTACAATTAATTAAAAATAGAAAATGTGGTATTTTGGTTACTTCAAAACAATTCTTACATTGAAGTGATATATAGATTACACATTTGTTTATTTCTACTTTCTTATACTTGTAAGATAATTATCATATTATTATTATTATTTCTTTATATTGTGACAACACCAAAACAAGGAACCAGATATGAATATACATACAATTTACAATCTTAAAAAACTTAATACAGGCATAAAGATATGAAAAGGCTTACACTCTAATTTTACAAAAAACAATAATTAATTAATTGTATATATAACCTTTTTTAAATGAACCAATTTACAAATAACAGATTAATCAGAATTCATTAATATTGTGTAAAACTGAAAACCCTTATGACAACATGAACAATTTCAATAATATAAAATATAGAGATGTGAAAATTATAAAACAAGCACAAAATTACAATTTTTCTAATGTATTCTATGTAAGTAATATTACAGCAAACAAATTAATAATCTGGTGAAATGATTAATCTGGTGGAAACAAATGAGTTACAATTCACCTTAATCTAATAATATTAACAATTACACTGATAAATACATTATTATACCTAATTATTAACATGGGAGTTGTCAATAATAATACAGCATAAGGCAATTTCAGATTATTGTTTATTATCCTAAACATTATTCATGAACAGTGTTGTTTTCATTTTCTTTCATATTAGCCCTGATGATGGAAATAAAAGTTTCCGAAACGTTGGCAAACAACTAGTTGTAAAATTCTTCTGACCAAGCCACGTTAATCTGCCTGCAAATATTTCATTTATGGTCGTTAAGAACTCTTCATAATTCAGGACTCATTAAATGTACTTTTTGAATCTACAAACTTCACATGAAATAAAAATAAATTATTCAAACATCATAAACAATACATTCAATATCGTCCATAATTGACTGACCTCATGTTCTTTCAATAACATGAGAAATTTATAAAATTAAGTTGTAGCTATTATCAGACGAAGAGAGAAAATTGGAATTCCCCTCGGAGCCCGCGCCTAGACCCCCCAACCTAATGGAAGAAGACTGGTTGCCGCACCAAAGGTCTTAAGTTGAAACATAGGGACAAAGATGAAATGCAGAAAACAGCAGGCAAAAAGTAAATGCGATAATATAGCCAAAAGCGTGACATAGTGCTCAACTGGGAGAGTATCAGATGCCGAAGAGAGCGCTCATTGGTCTGAAAAGAAGAGATTTTGAATTAAACAAAGAATTTGATTGAACTTTTTTCCATTAATAGTTCCAGATTTTCATGACTTTTACAAAAAACTGTCTACAGTAAACATTTAATGTATAGATACAGATTTATAGGAAATTAATCCTGATTAACAATACCAGTGTTCCAAGTGACTACTCCTAGGTAATTCGTATAATTTCTTTAACGTTCATTTGTGCGTTGTTCATTGTGTATCAGCAAAGAAAATTGATTCTTGCCACACAGTAAATGAAAAGTTTCTCATGTTCGTTTTTTCTTATTTATGAAATCAGATATGCCTTAATTGTTAATTATCTTTAACATAATGTTGAAAAAACATTGAAGATAAATGAAACATGTGTAATACTTCATGTTCTGTTTCTATGTTAATAACGGGATAACTATTTTTTTTCTAATTTTTGCGTGAATAACCGAATAACTAATTAAAAAGTAAGAACACTTAATTCTGCATACGAAAATATACTCTATGAAAGAGCTATAAAAACACTGTAGTTGTGTGTGGGTTTTGTTTGAATATCATTAATCCCTGATTTACAGCATCAGTTGAAAGTTGATTTTTGCTCTCCGGTAAAATTTGGTTTTCGTGACATCAGCTTATTCACCGGGGTCAAAGAATTACGGACCAGAGAGCATTTCTTTCCCCAAGCATTCGACTGGGGGACGTGAACATCAACTGAAGACACCAGATAACCTATTTGAAAGTCGAGATCGACCACAGACTCCCCTTTGGTCCGCACATTAACAAGACTGCGGACAAGGCAGCGAAGTCATGCTCCGACCTCTCCAGATGAATGCTAAATGTAGGGGTCCAAAATAGGCGAAACGTAGAATGATCTCTTGAGCAGTTCATTCCCAACTGTTGTATACGGCCCCAGTGTGAGCTGACAAACTAGGCAAAGCTTGCGTGAGATCAAAGTACACGCAAGTACAAAGGAGGTTGGCGCTGAGAATAGTGACAGCCTACCGCACGGTCTCTGATAGCGCTGTAGAGGTACTGGCTAGTATACCTCCTGTAGATCTGTTGGAGAGAGAAAAGAAAGAGATATATGAAGAACCAGTGGCGGCTCGTGGGTATTCGCACGTTCGCATGTGCACCCCCAAATAACTGCGGTGCAATGTTTCTTAAACATTTCTTTACATGAGGGTAATACAAGACCTCTCAGAGCGTTTCCGAAACATGGTATTTCAAAACACGCGCCGTTCGGAAGCTGTGATTGACAGTCCGCCGCCAATGCCCTTCGTGACAGCAGGCTAGAGCACCCTCAGGAAATGCGAGCGAGTAGCCGGGGTCGGTGGCTCCCGCGGGGCTGAAGGGGAAAGAGGGGGAACCTGGTGGCTTACGGGAGGTGAGAGCACACTGCGGACCGAGCGGATATTACTGCGCAGGCGCGACCTCTGGAAATGCCTTGACATGTCGTGAAGATATAACACTCGGCTAGCACAAGCTTTTAAGAGACGTAAGTGTGGCATTTATGGAAGAAAGTGTGAGATATCTCTCCACTTAAATGAGCTCTCGTCCCTTCCAAAGCAATTCTTCGGTAGCGCGCGAAACGCAAACGCATAGCAATGCAACAGCAGTGCAGTGTTGCATTCATAAGTATACTGTTAATCGAATGTTATTTGCACATTTTAAAGGGAGTTACAATTACAAATCCATTCCTAAGCATGTGAAAACCAAAATGTATTGTGTAAACGTATGTAGGAGGCTACTTTCTTAATGAGTTCTGAAAAACCGAAGTTAGAGTGTTCGTTTTCCTGTGAAGTGTGTTTGTACAACTGACAATGAATAGCGTCAAAAATATTAAAATAACATCAATGGAAAAGTCGCAGACAAAATTGCTGAAAAGGAACAGCATTTACTGAAGCGACACAGACTTTGTGTTTCGTCAGTCAGTGTTGACGGCAAATCCAGTTTTTTGGGTATCGGGTATAGAAACTTGTACTTTTAAGCTTAAATTTGTACAGAGAGTTTCTGGAAAATACTCCATAGCAAAAGTGCGAGTAAAAGAGTTTCGAATCAATGTGTTTCTTGACACCCTTTGAAAAACGTTCTGGAATTGCCGAACCATGCGGTAACACGACGTAAGTAGTAAATATTTCGGAGGGGTCCTTGCCGAGCGAAGTCGAAACGAATGTAGTGAAAAGAAATGAGGTCAACACTCGTTGGTGATAAAAGGAACTATTCAACATGTTATCAAACTTCATGAGATGCCTTGTTTCTAATTATCATTATCTTTGTTAATGAATATAGAACGATTTTCCTAAGGATGAGCCAAAGTGACAGTTCGTGAAAACAAGTGAACACATGTATTTCAGAGAAGTATCCCACCGCCGCGACAGCTGTTCAGTTACGCCCCTTCGTAAAGTGCTAATGGCTCCTGTGAAAACATCCCTATGCAGAAGTCTTAGAGTTTCGCTGAGGTATATGCACGTACGTGAGTCCTGGAAATATTTACGTATGGGGAAAATCTTTTAACATGCTCTCACAATCAGTAAAAGAAAACTGTCACGAATGTAAATAGAAAGATAAAAATGATTTTAAGCCGGAAACGCGTGCACCGGTACGCATCTCGCATTCAAGTCTCGGTTTTAAAATAAACATAATATTTATCACACAAAAAGTAAATTCAATGTAATATATAAAGAAAAAAGAACTTTTACAGAAGAGTACATTACACTGCACTTCCTAATATCAATTATTTCTTATTGCGCACTATATTTTTGTCAGTCGAGGACAACACAAAAGGAAGCGTCCAAGCCGTTTACAAGTTAGCCAACTGCAAACGAACGAATGCAGGAAGGGAGTCTAATGGGCTCAAGGGCACGACCACAGAACCTTCAGTTATATTGCCAGCACTAGCTGTCACTTTGGCTCATCATTAGGAAAATCGCTCTATATATGTGTATGCCTGTATGTATGGGCATGTGTGTGTGTGTGAGAGAGAGAAAGGGAGAGAGGGGAGAGGAGGGAGGAAGGGAGAGAGAAGAGAAGCGTTGCACACCCTAATAGTATGACCACGAACCGCCACTGCGAAGAACTGAAGCCATCCGTCCCCGTTTGTGTCGGACCTCCGCGCAGGAGGACAGAGGACATCAAGAAGAGGGTACGGACATCTACTGGCAGAGTGGCAACGGGACAGCGACACCAAAGGAAGGGAGCCTACGCGATGATACCACCTATGAAACCGTGGTTCAGCGGATGCCATGGGGAACTAAATTACTACCTTTCCCAAGTGCTTCCAGGACACAGCTGCTTTAAATTTAATCTTTTTATATTTAAAAGGGCAGCAGATCCGAAATGTGCATTTTGTGGATACGAAGACGATGCTATGCATACTATATGTTATACACGCATCCTCAGAGAAAAAAAACACAATGAAGCCTTAGACGTGAATGTCTCCTCGTCAAACATGGTGGAACTCATGTTCAAATCAAGAAAAGAGTGGAGCATAATTCAAGAGTTCGTCACCTTCATTACGAAAATGAAAGATTCCATAATTAACTGCGGTTCCAGCCCAGCTTACCGCCAGTCTCTCCATGAAGTAATGTCTAGCGACAGTTCAATGGAGAGAGGCATGGGCTCAAGAAGAGTTTTTTTTAGTGAGGGAGGGTCCCACTCACCAGGGATAGCCCACCTGTTTCCCTGACGGTGCATAATGCATTTTCCCCTGTCAAAAATAATATCAACAATAATAACAATAATAATAATAATAATAATAATAATAATAATAATAATAATAATAATAATTTTCAGCAGTCAATTTTCACCGTCAATGATTCAATTATATCCACTCATTAATAAAAACTCAAAATTAAAGAGAAAGAAACCACCATGAGAAAGGCGATTAGAACAAACCAGAGGTGCTACAGAATGGCAGAGACTTTCTCGTAGTATAGTTTCGTAATTTCCTTGGTGTGCTAACATGCACTACACAACCACATATTCCGGGAGACCGGTCGGGAGCTTAGAGCTTGTTCCGGCTGGGGCGGTGCCCCGCTGGTAGGAAAGTCCTGGTTAGGGGGAAACCCCGCTAGCCGACCATAGGTCGGCGCCGGATCTCGCCATCCAGCGGGGAAAAATCACCGCCATCTCCCGAGAAAAAACATGCACTACACTAACGGGACTAATGACCAGAGCAGTTGACGCGCCCGGAAACACGAAATAATCAATCAAAAGCCTTGGTGTGGTCTGGCTTTAAGGTTTTGCTCCATTCTCTGGCCAGCTGCCATCTATCGTCTCCCAAAGTACATTTTTTTTTACATTTCCTCGACTATTTGCTTTCCTAGTAGTACAACCGAAATATTACTTCAAGAATATTAAAGAAGAGTAAAACCTCGTCTTAAATAGAAATTTCAACCGAAAAATTTGAATGGGAGTTTAAGAAAATGGCGATTAAGCATTACTGCGAAATTTGAAGCACTTTTTCACAGGAATCTATTAAGTTTCCGAAATAATTCAATTAAAATCAAAAAATCACCTGTAATTGATAAAATACCTAATATTATTCTTAAAAATCTCCCTACTACAGCAATTAATTCTTTAACTGCTATATATAACTCATGTTTAAGATTAAATTATTTTCCAAACCAATGGAAAATTGCATTAGTACTCCCCATACACAAAACTAGTAAAGATCCAACATCTCCAGTAAACTACAGACCAATTAGTCTTCTTCCCACCTTCTCAAAAATCTTTGAAAAAGCCTTACTAACACGAATCAACAAGTTTATTAATAACAACAATATTCTACCTAACACACAATTTGGTTTCCATCACAACCATTTGACTACACACCAATTATTAAGATTAACTGATCATATCACTAATTTTCATAATGCACAACATACTTTGGCCTTATTTTTGGACATCGAAAAAGCCTTTGATAGAATGTGGCATACTGGCTTGCTATACAAAATGAGACAATATGGTTTTCCCATTTACTTACAGAATAATTAAAAGTTTTCTTTCTTACAGAAGTTTTAAAGTTCAACTCAACACTGAAATATCAACAACTCGATTTATGACAACTGGAATTCCACAGGGATCTCCATTATCTCCAACTCTGTTTAATATTTTCATATCTGATATCCCTTCACTAATAACTCAGAAATAGCGTTATTTGCAGACGACACAGCAGTCTATACATCGCATAAAGATCTACCTGTAGACAGAGACAACCTACAGGATGACTTAAATATTCTTTCTAATTGGTTTAATAAATGGAACATAATTATTAATCACTCTAAATGCCAGGCCAAAATTTTCACTTTAAGAAAAACAAAATTAATCTATCCTCTAATTCTAAATGGTAAAGCAATTAAATGGTTCCCTACCTCACAACCTGCAAAATATCTGGGACTATATTTTGATCGAAAACTCACATGGAGAGATCAAATTCCAAATGTAGCTAAAAACACTTATATCAAAATGATTCAATTATATCCACTCATTAATAAAAACTCAAAATTAAACATAGAAACATCCCTATCAATATTTAGATATATAATACGACCGTCACTGACATATGCTAGTCCCATTTGGGGAGGTGCAGCCCCAATACACATTCAAAAATTGCAAATTATACAAAATAAATTTCTACAATTGTCATGTCAAAATAAATTTCTACAATGGTTTATAAGAAATGAACAGTTACACAAAGAACTCTCAATTGAAAACATAAAAACATGGATACTAAAAATCTCAAAAAATTTCTACTCATCCTTACACTCTACCCCAGCCTGTGAACGATTTAAACTAGGAAAAACATCTTCAACATATTCAAGAATTAAATTTAAATTTTCAAAAGATTTACTACAACCTCCATAATTTGACTACTATATATAAAGAATATTATACTACTGCCAATATATTATATCATTGTTTTGTTTCTCAAAAATAAAAAAATGTATTTAACTAATTAAAACAAGATGTTAGAGGTCCCTGTAAGGGTATCCCTCAGTATTTATGTACATAGTTAAATTATAGCATCTAGTTAATTTGTATAGATTGTTTATTACTTGAAATAGTTATATATATGTATTCAATACCTTGAAAGATTCTGTCTGTAATCGAACAAGGATAATAATAAATTTAAAAAAAAATCATTTGAAGCACTTTCACTCACAAATGTAATAATGCATACAAATTGATGAAAATGTCCATATTAATGGAGTGAGATGTATTTAAAAAAACGTTACATTTCTGTAATTTTTGAAAAAACAAACAAATACACAAAAATGAACTTTACGTCGTATTAAGCAGCGCACATAGCACTATCTATTAGAAAAATTTGGGGCCATTTTTGAGAAAACGTCGTTTGAGAGTTTCTGAAAATGCGGAATTTTGAGCTCATTTGTACAGAAAACGTTTGAGTTTTCGAGAAACTTTATTTGACATTATTTAAAGCACATGTAATCATAATAATAAAAATAATGTGAAGAAATAGTCTTTAATGTAAATATTACCGACGAGAGACAAAAAAATTTCATGTTTAAATTTTTTGAAAAAAACAAACGAATAGAGCAATATGGTGTTTATGCCATGGTATAGGGTTTGTTTGGCATTAACTCTACCAAACATTCAAAGAAAAAATTGGGTGCCGTTTTTGAGAAAATCTTGTTTTTTTAATTTTTTAAAATTGCAAATATTGCATGCACTATTGCACGAAAACTACTAAAATTTCCGAAACAATGTACACGACCTTATTGAAATAACTATTTATGCACAACAAATTTCATTTGAATGAACGATCTGTCTTCAATTTTGTAGTTGTAGGAAGACCCCGAAAAAATCCAAACATTTGCAATTTTCGAAAATTCAGAGTTAATGCGGTCCGTATGTTAGGGTACTGCTCCGGCATTCGCCTGGTGTTGATCGGATAAACCACTGAAAACTACCGATCAGTGCAGCAAGCCGCTAGAATTCTCCTCCAGACAGCGACTGAATTCGACCTAGCTGAAAAGCTAGTGTCGAAAATCCTGCCGCCGCACAGTGGTGCATTTTGGCGATTTCCTGGCCAAAATCTCTGAGAGCTATAGTATGTTTTCTACGACGACCAAAATTATTTTAGATTATCTTTATAATGTAAGGGAGCTGGGAACATAATACCAGAATAATACACTGCTTAAATCTGTGAAATATAAATATATATTTTTCTATATAAACTGGGTTAAATTTTATCAATTCACAAAATTGACTTTAGAAAACCGTAGGGATTACTTACATATTAATTGATAACATTTGGCATAAAGAAGCATGGTATTAATGCCACCTCATGCCTTCTGCCAGAGAAAATCCATATACAGTGCCCGAAAAACCCGAGAGGAAGATCACGTTTTTCACTAGGTTACATTTCTCCCTTCGGTGATATTGGGCTCAGGCAAATGAGACAAAGCATATTTGTTCAACAATTTTAACTTTCTTTTGGGAAGATCCCTCAAGCTGGAAATGAAAGGAACAGAAGCTCTCAACAGGTGAATAAACATCTCCTGGATTGTGTGCAGTCTTGAATATGTTCGCAAGAATCCTTCTCCATACCGTCTTTTATCTTCGTGAATCTATTCACATTACATTCTAGGCATGTAAAACCATGAATATTAGGAAACATTTCTTGGCAGTTTCCAGTGCGTACTACTATAAAAAGTAATGCTGATGGCGTATCCACTGGACATTGCCAATAACATTTTTCTAGGTCTCTTAATTATACCCCCATCTATCCCCGTTATTTCTGAGGAATCTTTAGACTTCTCAAAAAATCGCCTTGCTGAATTACTATCGTTGCTATTGCCATTACCCTTTTTGGAAAGCTCTACATTCAGACCAATTTTTTATTTGAATTGTATTTGAATGCGTTTATTGCCCATATTGAAACTGTAGTTACAGCATTATTTCATTAAAAACAATATAATACTAATTTTATAACAATAACAATATAATGGAAATAATTGTTGGTATGTAACTTAAGAGTTACGTGAACAAATATTACTTTCCGATCAATTGTACTTTTGATTTAATTTTTAAAAATTTTAAGTGTTACGATGAGTTTCTTTATCACGTACGTATTTGACCTTTCATCGAGCGCACACCCTTCTTGAGGACGAGTTTTGATGAGACATATTATGTAAATATTACTTTATGTACAATTTTTAATGAAATAAAATGTACGTAAGCCAGTCCAGAAGATGCAATACGTACGTAAATGTTATGTTCATGTAATATTAGTGAATAGTCATAATTATTACAAAAATTAAAAATATTAATTTTTTGATTGTAATATTGAGTAAATTTGTTATTTCAGTAAAAAATCAAAATTTCTTTCCTAGGAACTGCGTTGTAAAAGCCGTTCCCGTTCTCAGGACGGATCTCGTCGAGTCATACTCGGCGGTCACGCGTGCTCGACGAAAAGTTTTATTTTTACTTTATATTTACTAACGGGGCAAGTTGGGGCATGATTTTATAACTGGATTCGAAAGAGGATAGTTTCAGCTAGTAAATGAAATTTTGAAACATCGCGGAATTCCACGAAATTGGTAACTTTCAGTCTACGTGAACTTAGGAGTAATTAAAATTATTGTACTAATTTCATGCATTTTAATATTTCATCCCACGTCGGTATTATACATTAATGCGTTATGAAACAAACATGAAAATACTCTACAAACCTTTAGGAAGAGAATCCATACTGTCAGTTTTCTCTGCACAACTTTGTATGGCCACCACTTACAAATAAAGACGTTACTTCTCTGCATTACTCTGGCTCTGCAGGTCTACCGAACGCCGCGAAGGGTAAGTTCGGGTGACTAGTGGTGCCAAGGAAATTGACACAGAGACACGAAGTGGGCAGAAACCGATGCCCCCAAGTATACAGTGTGTCGTAGTATTTGCAAAAGTTCAGTAAACGCGATTTCATTTTTGGGGTTTTGGCCAGGATTTCGGGAAAATGCACCACCGTGCGCCGTCGGGACTCGAACCTAGGACCTCCCGGTCAGAGGCACTGCAGTGACATCAGTTGATGCACTGAGCCACCGCCCTCCGTTATTCTCTTTTGATTATTCCATCCTTTTATAAAATTCTTCCCTTATTTCTGTCATTTTTTCTCTTAGAACCTTCATTAATTCTTCGAGGAGTGGTGTGTTCGGTAACTTTAAGAAACGAAGACACGCTACAACACATTTTCAATCGATTAATTAAATATTCCACGGAAAACCTCACCATAAACGAATATATGACCGTTGCTATGGTGTTCAGAAACAGAGGCACACTCAGCACCCAAAATGGCATCAACTTCAACGGGGAAAATTTGGGAATTGTAAGCAAATTTAAGTATTTAGGTGTAACTCTACAAACTCGCGGAACCAATTTCAGAGAACATATCAAAGAGAGAACCTCAGCAGCAATTATTGCGATGAATGAAATTCCACACCTATGACATATTTCACTCGAAACGGCAATAACATTATTCAGATTGAAAATAACTCCGGTGATTACGTACGAACTTGAGGTCGCTTGGGAACACCTGAACAAGAAAGACTAGAAAGAGAGTAAGTGGAATCGATCTATCTGAAGAAAGCGCGCCTAGCAATGTTACATGTAACCTAACCGTTATCTTATCTTACTTTTGACAGCTTTTCCTTTCGTATGTTGGGTACACTTGTGGCGCCGTATCCGTTAATTCTGTTAATATCATATGGTCACCAACTGACTGTTCCGATTTCTTCTTGCGTAACGAATTGAAAACAAAAAAGGTTCTTCACTGCATTTGATGGCTTTTCCCAGTGGATTATTTATAATAACAGACAGTAATGAAGGCAAGTGTTCTACCATGGCCCTTAACTTTGCAATGCTCTTTACATATTCATAAAATTGTACCCACAATTCTTTAGAATCGATCCATTGTTTCCACAAGTCACATTCATTCACACTCATTCATTAGCATCAAAGAGCTCAACACTAATTAGTAGAGACCGGAAAAATATGTAGTATGAGACGTCAAAATAATGTAAAGATGTAAAGAAAAAATGTAAAGAAAACAGTAAGAATATGTAATAAATATGTTAAGTCGGATATAATATGTAATATTAAAATACATTTACATAATACGAACTTACTTTTATAAAAATATACCTACGTACGCAAATTTTAAAAACAATGCAAACGGTTTAAAATTCATTTGAAAAGCACAAATAGCACAAACAATTTGCACCATACAACTTCGCATAGGTATAAAAAATCCTTCACAAATTGTTATCTAGGAATGTAGTTTAGCAGCCAGATTAGACGCAATAGTAGCCATCGTACAAACAGGCGATATCTACGACCAGCAAACAATCACCGCAGAATGGAATATTCTCATCAAAGTGTTACGCAACAGCGATCGCCAAGGTTTCTTGGAAATTATGGTTAAAGGTCGTCAAACGTTGCGACAATGATACTTTTCACACCTAAAGGTGAAAATGATCTGTCGCTGCCACGCTCTTCCCGCCACTGATATAACCATGGTGGAAATAATTTCCACCATGGATATAACTGAAACAGGCACGCCGGATTGTAAGAATACCCGAGCGCATCTTCACGTAGCGTACCTTGAATAGAGTATGCAGTAATAATTTAGGAAAAAATGCTGATTTTTTTAAATACTTCTTTTCATAAAAATATGCTATAAAATCGAAGAAAATTGATGAAATAAAAAAATACGTAGTGAAAATAGCGAAATATGTAAAATATATAATATAGTACCGAATAGGTAAAAACGTGTAACGGAAAAAATAGATAGTGTTAGGACGGCGACAATTCGCCAAGATTAAAGTTTTGAGTGCGGTAAGTAGAAAGTCAAAATATATGTAATTACATAAAAATCCGGTTTCTACTAATAAGTCACTGCGCGATATGCACACGAGTCGCGAGATCCGCCATTAGATAAAAATACTACGAAACACTTTCTCCTTCGCTATTTTCAGTAGCCCATACGTTTCATGAGCAACCTCATATAATTTGAAGTAAATAATCATTCATGTTTCTACTTTCTACGTATTATTACACTCTTCTATTGTTTATAATACACAGTTACTTGAATTTCACCAAACTTTTATTAGTACGTGTGTGTAAATCGTGGACTTGCAGCCAATCAGCGATTGTATACTCACGTGCATTTGTTTACATGCATTCTCTCGTTGAACAAGGAATACATTCATGTCGGCAGCATTGGTGAGAGAGTAGCAGCATTGGAGCAGCAGTAAGAATGAAATTATAATCATTGTGGAAATAATGGAATCATGTGTTACTTCCACCATGATTAGAATGTATTATACTCGCACGTTTTCTTGCGCCCCGGAATACCACCCCCACTCTTTTGTCAACAGTTGAATTATCTATAAATGGTTGCAACGAGCGTTGTAAACAAAATCTGATAAACAACAATATTTGCTCCCGTGTAATAGAAACTATTTTACACCGAAAAACAAATTAAAAATACGATATAAAATTATTTTTGTCAAAATAACCAAACTCCTCACTCCTCCCGCAGCTAGCGAAGCGAGGGCTCAAGAAAACCTTGTTGATAAATTCGTGCGTAAGTTAGTTCGTAACATTTGTTCCCTAATTTTAGTTAACAACGACGTGCAAATGCCGAAGCTTCTGATTCGCTGTTCCCTAGGTTACGCGCTGGCATCATAACGTGACCACAAATTGTCAACTACATTCCAATTTTAATCGGACCTTAATTATATATTTTTTCAACTTAGTAGCAAGTACAGATATTTTCATCAGACTTAAGGCTGGTGTGGCCACAATTTCCAGAAATAGAGGGATGCTGGTTTCTCAATCACACTTCAAGAGTGACCGTTCGATTGTTTTTTACCCGAAGAATGTAAAAATAAATATTTTACTCTGGAGTTATGGAAAATTGAGAGATATGAAGTAAAACTATGATCATTTACAACTCGTTGTTTTTGATTTCAAATAAAACATAAAAGAACTAAAATCACTTTAGAAGCTGTCTCTCCTACAATTGATTAGCTATCTCTTAAGTTACTAGGTTCTTAATTCTAGCAGCACACACTACTTTAACACTACAGGAATTGTACTTTTCACCAAAACGTGAATTACTTTCTTTAACACAACCATTCCCAGACAAATATTTGTATGATTTATTCAGAACATTGTGACAAAACACTAATGGATTGGCTACCAATATTTTTCATGTAAAAATGAAGAATAATGAATTAAAATGTTTTAAATTATTGTAATTGAGGGCCATTACAACAAAGCCATTTCTTTTTATTTGCTAGGGAGAGGTGAAGATTACCTCAGTATATTTGTTAAAGATACTTAGGGCGAATCCATTGATATGCAAGGAATTAAAACAGATTAATTTACTTTCAGTTTTTTTCACAGAGATTTTTAGCACCAAATATTCTATTCCCATCGAGTGGTTACTCAAGGCTCGTGGTTCTGTTTCATCATCCATTTAATTTTTAATGAATACATTTTTATGTTGCACAATGTTAAGGTTGACATTGATGGAGTTCTGTTAATACTTCTTGAAGAAGTGTTCAGTGTAGTAAATGTAGTAAAGCATGTAAATTCAGGGAGTATAATGAATTGGGAAATTAATTTACCATTTCAGCAGATATTATCAACTGTTGCTTTTCCAGATGTACCGGATGATCAGTTTAAAATGCAACCCACAGCAGGCAGAGCGAAATGAACTGGCAACTATGTATGAGTGAGTCGGATACGGGCTGACAGCTTCAAGCATGTAAACTGTTGGAAAGTATGCTTAATCCCCTCTCCCCTAATTCTACCCAGAGGAGAGCAGGTGACCGTTGTGGCCACGAGTTCAAAGAGAAAGGCATGCGCCTACTTCTTTGGCATCGAAAGAAAATTGTATTGACAAGATCAATGATTTCTTCGTAAATTGTTTCAAAGTGAAATAAGCTTTTCACGTAAAAGCATGTAAATTCAGGTGGATTTAAAAACACTGCTTGTTTCAGATTCTCAACAAATATGCTTCAGAAATGTTCATGTTATTTTTCTTGCCATTTTAAATAACTACTGATTACGTTATTAATTCCACATTCGAAGAAGAAATAATTACTAGTATTATAAATAATGTTACTTTTAAAATAAAAATAGTTTTAAACAAGCATGCTCAGTAGTCAGTACATAATAATCACTGGTTCAACAGTTAATGAAAGATAACAGCTTTTGCAACATCACAATTATGCAACATCACAGCTTTGCTTTTCATCCCATTTATCTCCACCTTAACGATTTGTTAAGTTTTGGAAATTCCCTCCAAACAGAAATAAGAAAGATTGATAATCAATAAAGAAAAGGAAATTATTTATTATGAAGAAGAATTGGTGTTGTAAACAACCAAACTTCATAAAAAATAATCAAAATGTCCTCCATTTGCTAATAAACAAGTATTAACTACCGTTTTGCTGGGAACATTTGCTGCAACTTGATGTAAAGTTTCTTCGTTAATGATTTGAATCGCTTCCTCGATGTTTCTTTGCAGCTCTTCGAGATTAGCAGGCCCGTATGGATAAACTTTACTTTGGAGGCATCCCTAAAGAGAAAAACTGGCGAGGGCAAATCAGGCGAAAGAGGGGGACACAAACCTCATGAATTATTCTGTTCACCAAAACCTCTTCCAGGAATTGCTTTGTCAACAGTATGTGATGCCGTCTCATCCTGCTGGAACCAACAATTTCTCTCGTCCTTTTCAAGAAGGGATACAAAATTTCTCCATTTATTCTTTGTATCTGCCGTTATTGTTTCTTTGAAAAACAACAGATCAATTATTCCACATCAGGATGTGGCACTCCATACTCAAATCTTTTTTTAATGCAACTGTCTCTCAGTGCCCCCGAGTCTACTGTTTTGCTGGTTAATAATGTCCATCCACATGAAACCAAGCCTCATCATCAAAAAGCACTATCAAGTGCCTCAAGACCTTTGCTAACAAATCGTCATAGCCAATTACAGTACTTCATGAACCCTCGAATGCACATTTTCAATTTTTCCATTTGTGACACAGGGCGCACTTCCGTATGAAAGATTACATTGCTGCTCAAACTTTCTTAATGATGTTTTTGAGGAAGTTAAAATAACATCTCGAATGGTACTCTTGTTCAGAATAGACTCGAAAGGAAATTTTTCTCTGAATCCTGCCTGGCACTCTTTGAAAGATTGGGTTCGGAAATACTTCACCACAAATCTGCGTTGCTCTGTGCTGAGGGGCATCGTAAGTTAACTTCAAAACAGTGAATGATCACGCAGCCTGTTTTGCTTTGAGCAGGTATGAGACAGACCACAAGAAGTGGGGTGGCGACTGAAGGGTTTGACACAGAAATGCGGTCAAGGAGCTGTACCAGAAGTAGTGTTCCAATTCTTTCACTTTTCCCTCACAACCTCGAACAGCAGGGTTGGGTTTTAAACTCATTACCCAGTATAATTGGACTAAAAGAATACTGGTGATTGACCAGATTTGGTACGGAAGCAAAGTTCATGCACATGATGCGTTAGCAAAACACTTCTATGAAGAAACAACAAATCATTTAATAGTTTGTCTTGGTATGTATGAGGTACCAATAAGATTATGTACATTTAACAAGGTTGTAAGTTAACTGACATCGCCACAGTAGTAATTTGTACCTTGGTCAAACATCTCTCTCTGCTAGTGAGTTTGCATACTCAAATAGGTATACTTCTAACGAAGTCAATAATTCCAAGTCTAATTCCTCAATCCAATTCTGAGAACAGAACTTGCAATTGTAGATCTGTTCTTCTGTCTAAACAAAAGCAATGCACACATTTCTATATGAGCAATGACTATGTCAATTAACTTTTACACAAGATAGCATTTCTCTATGATTAAATCTTATAAACATAAATATGAAAATTGGAAGAAATTTAATTCTATTAATATAGATATTTTTTTATAAATTGTTTTTCACACATTAATGCAACAAGACGTCATGGACACAATACAATAACCTACAACATTCATGATAAAATGGTACAAGCACTGCTTGTACTCGATGCACCCTCCGCCCTCCTGCTTCTGTTAGTTCTAGCACGCTTTGTTTCATACCTCTAAACTACTGATATCTTGTGGAATTATTTAACCCAACCATACTGGCAGCAATTGATTACAACAAATTTATTTAAAGTGAAATAATTCCACGAGAATGAATCTGATAACAATATAAAAGTCTTCTAAAAAATGTCACATCTAGTCAAAGAAATTGTATTTAATACAAATGAAGCGGAGATGACACCCCCTCTTACAATATAAAGCAGAAGATGGAGGTGGAGTCTTGCAGAAATATCTATTTTATTATCTGCCTGCTACTAATGTCACAGCAAATGTATATCTACTTGTCAATGGCTCCACTGACAATTGTGAAGTGAAAATGTCCAAGACTACATAATATTAGCACTGGGCAATCTCTTTCCTTTGTACTACCTGGGTCAAGAATACAAACACTTCAGCGAACATACAAACGCTATCACTGAATTCTAGAATGCAGAAGTGAGTTTCTGATGTGAGGTGAAGTAGGGTGGGGGTGGAGGGGCGGGGCGGGGCGGGGCAGGGCAGAGAGGAGTGGGTCTAGCTGGATTTGTACGAGTGACCCAGGCCAAGCAGACGTGGCCTGAGTGAGGCAGTGATGGGTTCCTGAGTCCCCGTGCCACCGGGCCCCAGCCCTTGGCCAGGTGTCCAACCCATACTCTTCAAGAGGCGGCAGCCAATGTTGGTCTCGGACAGCGGAGGCACTCCAGCTGCCACTTCTGCAAACGCACAATCCAATCAGTTTAATCTCCACTGTCTCAGCGAAAACAATTTTAGTAGCAATTAAATTATTAGAAGATAGAGAATATTCTATTGACATGTGGACCCAAGTTCCAACATACAGGAGATTCATACTTTCACAACAGCCTGGAAAACGTTATAATGCCACTCTAAAAGCATCTCCATTATAAAATCTTCAAAGAAGTTTTGACCAACAGTACACAACCAGGCCACGCCAATCACCTACAGCTGGAAGTATTCAGCCAGTCTGTCAGATCATGTCATGTTGTACAATTGTGTTTGTGTCAGAAGCTAGATGAGGGTTTCCACAATAAAAAAAAAAGTCAAATAGCAAGTTCTGTTGTCCAAAAATAGTGGGTAAATCCTGTATTTAAGTAAAGATGTAGGACATCAAGAGTATTTTCATAAAGAAATTAATTATTGAATTTTTTAGAAAATTTACCGAAGAAAATGGCTTTTTCACATTTACTGACAAAAAAAGTTATTTCAAACATTTCTTAACACTGATTCCAAAAATATGCAAAATGGTTACGAATTTTCATTCAAAATGCATTATATAATTAAATATTCATAAATAAGGTTAGTTTCAAATTAGCAATCTCCACATTTTTCTGAAATTTAGTTATTGGTTCTAGATCAATCTTAGCTTACTCCTACACTATCTCGGGTATTCTAAAACTTTGCAAACAAAACTGTTACCCCCTAGCATGACAATGCCTTGTTATTACAATCTAATAATTTTTTTTAATTTTATATTTATTTACTTTAATTTAATTTCTTATTTTTCATTTGTTGCATCAATTCACAACACAACGTGTTTTCTAACCCCTTGTTGGGTGTTGAGCGCTATTTGAGTAATCCTCTGCTACTTAAATTTGAATATTTGGAATAATCCTCCGTTACTATGTATATTTTTATTGTGTCCGTTACCTCTTGTTGCAGTCTGTTGTCAAAAGGACCACCAGGTAGCATCTCCGCATACACGCCTCCCACCATCCACTCCTGTGTCATAACCCAACAGCCAGAATTGGAAGGAATGAGGATAGGGGTAGGGTTTAGGACACTTCAGAGTTGAACAACCCCTTGTGAAGCAGCCAAACTCATTTTGTTGGAACAAATTTCACATGAGATTCGACGGGAATCGAACCCAGACTTCCTTTGTGAAAGACAAGCGGCTTCGCTCAGCGCCACGAGATGACCTTGACTTTCTTTTGAAATTGCCAATAAAAACATTGCACATCCCATGTAGTTTCTGAAAGTAATAGTACCATTCTGAATAAATAAAATAGGGACAACCGTCAAGTCATCTCGTAGATTAAAACTAGTTATGTTCACTTTTCACATTTTCTAATTTTGCAATCTTTGCATTCTGTTAGAGCAAACCCAAAAAATTGTAGTAGTTGCTTCAAATTTGGCAATTCCAAATTTCAAATGCCAATTATGTAATCCTGACATTGTTTACTGGATAAATCGAATACGAAATTTACACATATTCATTCAATAATCATAGTAATAAATCAGCAAACTAAGATAACCTTGTGATTAATTTCTTCTACTGTGAACATAAGTAGCATTTACAGGTCATCAGCCCATTACTACTCCTGCAAGTTCTCTTGTCTCTGAGTACAGGAACCCATTCGCATGTCAAATTTGAATAGTATTGATTTCCATCTAGAGTTTCCAGTTGTGTGTACCGTATCCCAATATACCTTCTTTAGTTTTTGTAGAATAATAATACTTAGAAAATTATAAACAAAAAAATCAATTAACAATTCAATTTTAGTAAAAAAAATTAGAATGGCGAGTCCTGGCAGAAGAAAGGGAGTGTTAATTTTAACATTTTTTAGTGTTAAAAGTGATCATCTCGTGGCGCAGAGCAAAGTCACTTGCCTTTCACCAACAAGATCCGGGTTCGATTCCCGTCGAATCTCATGTGAAATTTATTCCAACAAAACGAGTTCGGCTGCTTTGCAAGGGCTAGTCCAACCCCTGTGAAGTGTCCTAAACCCTACCCCTATTCTTATTCCTTCCCAATTCTGGCCACTGGGTAGTGGCGCTGGAGCGCGTGGTGGGAGGCGCATACACGGAGATGCTACCTGGTGGTCCTCTTGACAACAGACTGCAACGAAACGTGACGGACAGAAATATATAAATATATACAGTAACAGGATTACTCCAGATTATTTGTAGAAAGTAAAGGAGGATTACTCCAATAGCACTCAACACTCAAGAAGGGGGTTACGAGACATGTTGCAATGTGAGTTGATGCAACAAATGTGTGTGTGTGTGTGTGTGGGGGGGGAAAGTGTGAGAAAAGAGTCGCTGAGAGGCCTGTAAGTACCACTAACAGCACAGATGGTCACACCCAGAATTCTTGTCTTGGATCTATGCACAGTTCTACACTTGTGAAGGAACTTGCTGCTGCTATGACTAATCACTAGAGACTGGACTTTTATGTAATTACGTTTTTTTTTGTCTTTATACTTACAGCACTCAAAAATTTGGCCTTAGTCTCGCCACGTACAATAAGGCATTCTTTCATTCATTCAAAAAGGCTTACCCATTGGTTGAGCATTATCAGAAGTTGGAAGCTGCTGTTGCGGTGGCAGTCTTCGTCGTCGCTTGAAATCGGCAGATGCTGGCCCATGGCCCCGCCGAGCAGCGCTTCCTGAAAGCCCAGACGCCAGCTGGTCTACTCTCACAGCTCGCATGGTGTCCTGTGTCTGAATACATCAAAAAAACACAGAATTCATTACATGATTTCAGGTCAGTTAGAGACTTCAACAAACCATTAATTTTAGATAATATGATTAGATTTTTGAAAATATGATAGATTAATTGCTGAAACTCTTCTTACAAAATCAATAACACAATTAACTCTAAACAAGAAAGCAATGCAACTTCAGCTTATGCTCATGTTTTAAAGAAACCAAAAAATATTTTTTCCAAATGCTCTTCTTTACTGAAATTCAAGTTATTCTTTCAAATGTTGTTCTCTGTTTGCTTCATATTTCTTTTCTCTTCCTTTGTTCTATCAGGTGGTCTCCCTACCTAATGTTCTTCTCCCTTTCCCTATCCCCTCCATCCTTTATACATCCATCTGCCCATGTATCCCTCCCTGCACCAAACCCACAATGCCTCTCATTCCAACGTCCATTCGAATGTTTTTTGGCTCCATTTGCCATAAGTAGCTGACTGTCCAAGGTCGGCCACAACTCTCCCAGATATTTAATCTATATTTACCATTACAACATGGTTAAACAAGATATATAGTCACCGAGTTTGACAGATCTACATTGCAACAAACATGCAAATAAGCATTTAAAAATATGATTATTAATAAATTTCACAAGTGGAAAAAACATTTCGATCATGAAACAGCAAAAAGTTGTAACTTACAAGAACTAAATTTTACAGGAGAGTCGAAAAACTGATAACCCTTCAGTGTTTCAAGTTAGACTTTGGATAACTACACTTATTTTCTTACTTTATCATTACAATGAATTGTCTTTGATAATTATTAATGGTTTTTAGTACTGTGGCATACATTTTCTTTTTATACAATTAAGCAGAAAAATATTACTTTTGGAATGTCATTTTGTAAGAAGGCGTATTCTTAAGCAAATTATTGAAATCAAAATCACAATGTCATAGATAATGTGGGTTATGTTATTTTGCAGTTTCATGAGCGATTTAACCCTTTCCCGCCCTAAGCACCCCATGAGAAATTCTCCCATCCTGCCCATAGTAACCATCAACATTTTCTACCTGTCTATCATATTGTAGTGAACTGTGTGATGCTTCCTAAACAACTGAAAGTGTTTAGCAAAAATTATGTTTATTTGACAAAAGAGCACAAACCGTCATTTACATAACTCAACCCAGTTGAGAACAATGTTTAGAGGAGCGCACCACAATCTGTACTGTACCGTTTACATCCAAAGCAACAGAGATGGAAATATAACGATATTCACTCAAAATGAAAAATGGGACCATGCCAAAATGTTGCGGGAAAAAATGCACGATTTACTTCATCACAAATCTAGGATCTTGCCAATGAGTATTTTAACGTATTAACAATGAGTATATTAACTTTAAGATTTCATAATTTTTTTGAAGATTACTTTACTTCCAGTATATCGTAATTTTTACTTAGAAAAATTATACAATTTTTTTAAAGTTGGAATTTCTTTCTTTACTTCGTAATATTCTGAAAACTTATGTCTAACAATGCACTTGACCATTTCATACATAACAACTTTTCTTTGTGGTTTCACATTTGATTGTTTCAGCAACGTTATCAAAAACTTGTCTCAGCTTCACATCCTTCTTTTTGAATTTTGCATATGGTTTTCACTTAATTTTAAACATGTCTCTGCAAGTTTGATTGTGCTTCTTAGAGATATTTTAGGTCCTTCATTTTCACTAACACAAAATTTAATAATGTTATATGCAAGGAGTTTTGCCTGCCCGCGAAGTGCCACACCTCGACGAGAACTCACATTTCCCAAAGCCACACCGATAAACAACTGGGTTCATGCTCCTCACAACTTTTGTTAGTGAAACCGAGGGTGCAGACCCGTGTTTACACTGTTAGTTCCACGAGAACTGCAATTGCCTTCTTCATTCTTCACTTGGTCGAGCTATACATTAGGGGTGTAAACAGCGATCATTGCAGGGTTAAGAGAAGATGAAATTGAAAAAGAAGTACACGAGCCATTCCATGTCAAATTGCACATGAGTCGACAACTTTTGTTTAAACGTACAATTTTTTTTTCTTAAATCTGGACATCAAAAGAAGGTACACAGGTGTTTTTTTTTTGTTTGCCTGAAAATATATTTGTGTAGTTTATATAAAAATTCCTGGTTTGTCTCATTTAATACATAGAAATATGTATTTTATTCCTCTGTAAATAAATGTTTCAAAAAATAAATATTTTTTTTAAAAAATGTAATTTTTTTAAAAATTTAAAATTTCTCTTCAAACACAATGAAATAAAAATTTGAAAAAAATATAGGTGTATTCCTTGTTCAATTTTCTATAAAATAAAAGAAAAAAAAAGTGGGCACTCCACATATACAGTTCTAAAAATTCAACTAAGTATGAGAGTGCGCTCTGCCTACCCATGCATTAACAAATTCTATTTGGTCAATCTTTGATCCACGTGCTGAATACCTATAAAAAGAATTGCCTGCCAGATTAGGGTCTCAAGAGATAATAGTATTTCAGATGTTCACTCTGTCCCCAGAATAGATGGGTGACAGCAAAACGAATTCAAATATAAGCCATTCCACATCAAATCGCACAAGAAATGACATGACGTTTTTATATGCATGACATTTTTTATTAAATATGGACATAAAAAAAAGACTTTCTTTATTTACCTGAAAATTGATTATTTGTGTAGTTATGCCAATATTAAATTTTGGAATAATTTGTGTACTTTGCAAAATATGACTGATTGATGCTCTGAATGAACTTAACATAAAAAGTCCTCGTTTGTTTCATTTAATACTTTGATACGTGCATTTTTTCCCCCTCTGTTAATTACTTTCTCAAAAATTAAATATTTCATTAAAAAAATTGTAATATTTTTAAAAAATGAAAAAGATCTCCAAGACGTGTAAACTACAATTTACTAGTGAAACTTCATTAAGAAGCATCATTTAATTGGCAAATTTGTGATTCATGTCAGAAAAAAAAGTCAGCTTCCAAAAAGGCTTTTTGCAAGTGAAGAGAGCGTCACATCAGTGGTTTCCATGGCATTAACCAAATGTGCGGAATGTCCAGTGAATATAGTGAAAACAGTGGAAATCAAAGATATGATAATTAAAGTTCTTCAGATAGTTCGTCAAGTATCAGCAAAATTAATGTAGAGAAGATAAACAAGAGTTTCATTGCAATAGGAGAAACACCCACCAAGAAAAGAAAACTGCAACAAAAACAATATCTCCATGAGAAGTTTCATAAAGTACAAAGTGTTATCACAGATGAAGTTTTTCACACTAAAGATACTTTGACGTCCATTGAAATATCAGGCAATAAAGATATTATGAAGAAACTTATCAATTTCTTTCACTCAACAGATCACAAGATGTTTAAATTCAAATTTTGACAATTTTTGGAAGTTGGACGTACAATAAAATTTAAAAACACTTCGCAGCAACCAAACACAGGATAAAAGTGGCTAAAAAGTTGGCTGAAGAAAATGAAATTTTGTCCAGACCTGAAAGTAAATTTGGTAAGGCAATAAAATTGTGCTTTATAAGAAAAATTCAGGAATTCTAAGGTAAGTGAGTACTTATATTGAAACAAGAACAGGAAAGGTACCAGTACAATCTGCTCACAAAGAATTATTCAAAATTAAGAGATTGCTTTCGAATTTGCAAAATGTGAAATTTAACCATCAACCCAGAATACAATATTCATTTGTGAAAAAAATTCTGAATATAGTTATGGAGATAGTGTCATTCTAAAACTCAAGAAGACTTGAGTAATCCTGGCTCCTACATAAAATAAATATTGATATCACAATCTTGCAACTGGTTTTTAACATTATTACATGCCTTTCTCTACTATTTTACTATACCTTTCTCTACTATTTTAAAATACAAAATAGAGAAATAAGAGCACTCTTTACTTACTCAGAGCACAGATTTAGAAAATATGCGACAGAAAACTCAGAAAATGTACTAACAGCAAAAACATTTAAATGTACATGAAAATTGTGAGAAATATGAAAAAGTAGGAGAAGACAACTCCAGAGAATATTGAAAATATACACACAAAAAATTTTCGTTCTTCAAACCAAATTCTTAACTAAAATTAAATTGGTGATATATGAATGTAGGTATGAAAGAACAGGCGAATTCAGGCATTAAGAATTAATATATACATATATTGTAAATAATACTGGTGATACACGAGTGAATATTTATTTATGTATGTAGATACCGTAGAAATAAATATCAATATAATCTGCAATCAGTAGTGATCGTAAGTTGTTTTTTTACTTAAATTTTATCTGCAACAAACTGGCTCAGTTGAAGAAACAATTATCTATTTCCGGCGGCAATGGTATAATGGTTAGCATATCGGACTGTTATACCCAATTTCAGGAGTTTAAACCCGATAGATGCCGTGGATTTTTAAGGGGAAAAAAATCCTACGCATTCCTTCAGAGGGAAAGTGAAGCCGGCTCTCCCATGTTAATAGATTTACTGCATGTAAAAGATCCTGAAGCCTAAATGAAGCCTCTCAGCTAAATTCAAATTGCCTGTTTCTGTGCCCAAGTAATACCTTCTTTATCCCCTACTTGGTGAAAGGAGTGTAGCGAAATTTACAGTCAGACAGAAGAGCAGGCCTTGAGGCCTGCATTTCGCCACATAAAATAAAGCATCAATTCAATTAAATTCAATTTTATAATTGAATCCTCATGACCTAACAAACCTTTTTTAACACAGCCTTATTTACTAACTTAGTTCTATTTGATGGTTACCGTTAGGGAATATGCACGAACCTTTGTGAGCACAGGACGCGAGCCCGCATCAGTGCGCATGTGCAGCGAGTAGAGGGCGGCCAGGTGGCCCAGCTGCGCACGCTCGGGGGCCTGCATGGGGTGGAGCCTCAGCTCTGACTGGGCGGAGTCTTGGAGGAAGCGTGACAGCTTCTCATTGGCCGAGGTAAGCACGCTGAACCCGGGCCGCTCTGGACGGAGACGTCGCCGGCCTGCACGTATTTCACGATCACTCTGTAAACACAAGAAATGCCTTCATAATTCATGCTTCAGAAATTATTCAAACAAGTGGTCATCTGTAAGAGATGTCCATTTATATTTTTACAGACACATGATATAGTAATAATTAGGGTAACAAAGAAAAAGAGTTGAATAAGGAGGTGAAAAATGCCCCCAAACCAAATCAATAATCACAATACACATATGAAAGAGAATTTAAAAAAATTACGTACATTCCCAAACAATCTGCTACAAAGAGCAATCTATTGCAGAGATCCACTGAGAAATGTGTTTTTCACATTTCATTTTTTTTCAGCTTCTATAGCATGTGTCTGGATGAAAGAAACTGCAGAGATAGGGAAAAATAGTTGAATTTGAAGGTATTTTGTCAACCAATTTTGGTGTCAAATTCAGATAGGAAAAAATAAATGAAGTGTTTGAAAACGACTTTTGACATAACGTTGGAGTAGTCTTAGTTCTTTTCCTAAAATGTGTCTCATAACATTCTATAGCATTTTTTTCTTCAGATTTTAAAACAATGTACAATAGTGGAAAAGGAGCTGCGGTTGCTCAGTGGTTGGGCACTGGTTTCCTGACTTGAAGGTCCCAGGTTCAAATCCTGACGTAGGCTGGGATTTTTATCTAGTGATTTCCATTCAGGGTGGCTGTGAGGTCAACTGAACCTCCTTTCCAAGTGATTACCAGGATCTTTCCTGGGGGTAAAGGCGGTCGGAGCATTGCGCTCACCACACAACCTCCTCCATGCTGACTGTGGCAAATAGGTGGAGCCCTACCATTTATCTCCCCTGTGGGCCACATTGGTCTGTACGCAATTGCACCTTTACCTCACAATAGTGAAGAAAGAAAAAGGTAAAAAAGGGAGAAAGAGGGAAAAAAATGAAAAAAAAAAGGAAGAAGAAAACAATTCCCATCAAAATTTGCTCAAAAACAGCCAGTCAGTCCTCCCCAACCAGCCAGTCTGACACTCCACCCCAACAAGTCTGACAGACAGTCCACTTCAGCCCGTCTGACAGTACACTCCCATGCAGCCCGTGCAGCAGTCTAGTTAGGCCAGTCCAGTCAGTAATCTCTTTTGTTTGTTTTGTTCAGGCTGCAAGACTATTATTTTTAAAGTTTTTAAAACAGTTGAATATTGGCTGAGACAGCATTGCTCTGTTAAATGTATTGTTCTGCCAGACATATGTGCTGGAGCACTAACTACTAATTCCTCAGTTCATTGCTTCAAGGTGGAGGTCAGGTACACTTTTCATAAGTAATTTACTTTGTTCTAATACCACTAAAAAAATACGTAGAAATTGATACAAACTATATCAAAAACCAGACGAGAATATCAATTCTTCATGCATGTATTGGAAGAGTGATATAAGTCATCAAATAACGTAAACAGAGACCAAAAATTCTGAGTTTCAAAGGTGCCCCCCCCCCCCCATTGTTTACTTTCATCATGCTTTTAATTAAATTTGAGAATTTTAATCACTAATCACTAAACAAAATTTTAATAACGGACTGAAGTGATTAAATTATGCATTTAAATAATATTTCTTTAACAGTAAAAAAGTTTAAGTAGTGAATATTACTTGTATTCTAGCAATCTACTTACATTAGTGTCATGCAAACATCTCCAGTAGGCAGAATGGCAAGAATAGTATGGCGAAATATGACTCAATGTTTATAAAATAAATGTGACATATTTCAATGTGTTAATCACCTATCACCAATTTGGTTTGACATCAACGAGTGCCAAAAAAATCACTCTCACGACTTAATGAACAATACATAAGGATAATTAAAAGGGTTTCTCACTGTCTGGAGTGGTTGAAAGTAGACAGTTGACAAGAAATAAAATAAAACCAATTTTCAGTTCTTTTCCAAAAACCAACACTCACCAAGCCCTGCATGCGCATCCTATAGCTCGCCTTAGATTCTTCCGACATGTGGGCAAGGCTCCCGGTGAGAATGGCATCAAAAACCCTATCTGATGGCAGACGCTCGGGAGAGCCATCGTCTGGATCGTAGTCCTCCCACCAGCCGCCACCTCCACCTCCTACCCAGTCACTTTGCTCATCATCCCCTGCAGACAAACAACATCCGAAAACGGATTCCAAATAATAGTATACAGTAAAGACAAAACTGTGTCAGCTCTTATAAATGAAACAACACAGTTCGATTTACATGTACATGAACAAACATTGTCGAATCACTCTCGTTTAATTTGTTTTGATTTAATTTCATTATTTTATTTTCTGTAAAAACTGCAAACAGCATGTGATATATAAGGGGAAAATATAATCTGCACACTTTTTCTTGAGCTTCAAAACCTCTTCACTCTTATTATACAGAATTGTATGATGAATAAAAGTACCAACAAAGTGAAATTAACCGCCTTTGAAAACTAGACATTTTAGCTCCCCAGTTATAGAAACCTAATTTGCACCAGTGAACAAACTACAGATTTGATTTTTTAACAAAATAATCCACACTACTGTCTCTACTCTTAACACAATAGGCAAAAGGAGAGCTCAATAACGCAAGTGCAAGTGAAGCTACATTTAAGTTCAGAAGTAAACCAAAGGGTCATCTTAGCATCTGCTCAATCAGAAATTGGGTGAAAATGTGATTGAGATAGGTGTCATTGTCACAGAAGCTGAAGTTTATTAACTTCGTAGTGTATTTTAACTGATATTGAATTACAAATCGAATTGTGCATAATACATTTGATATATAAATAGCAGCCTCAGCTTCTTCCATGATTTTACAAAAATATCCAAATACTCAAACAGAACATAATTGTTTTGTTATTTCCTTTAGCATTTTTAGGTTTTGTTTAAGCCATTATTATGATTATCATTATTATTAAAACTAAGACTAATAAGCAGAATGTAACAACACTGGGAAAAGTGAAAAGCTGAAATTATGAACTCAGATTCTACAGAACTTCTGTAATTCTCATGATAATCACAAAGAATTTATAAAAGGTAAGAGGAATCACAAAGTCTAAGACGTTTTTGTAATGAACCAGGTCAAGAAAAACAAAAATAATATGCCTAAAATGCAGCTTAAAACATGAAACTTTCCTAGCAAAACACCATTTGCAACTTTGAGATTGATGATTCAAAAGAAATTTCTGTTCAATTGAAAGTATTCCATTTTAACATACCCATATAGTTTTCACTTCCCTGAAAAGAAAGATGATCGTATTCTACCAAAATGCTTCACAGAAGAAAAAAAAGGACATGAAACATAGTTGGCAAACTATGGTTTTCACCATCTGGATAAGTCATGATTTGCCATCTCTTCAAGAGTCAATAGGCAAGGAGTCATGAAATTAAAATAATTACGAGATTGATTTCTGACAGATATGAACAACAACAGTTTCAACTCTCAATTGGCCTCCTGACGGAAGGAGAAATTTATTCATAAAACTTCCCAAGAGGCAAGCAAGGTTTAGCTAGATGCAAAGGTAACAAAAAACAAATATTAAGAATAGTGCAAGAGATAGTAGTGAAAAGAAAATAGTGGAATAGATTTTAGACAACTACAAATTTTATCTCTTCAAAATATTGTGTATGAGAAAGTTAAACAAAATATCAACAAGCCAGCATAGGAAATTTGTTTGAAATGAAGCAAAAGAATTGCAATCACTAAATTTAATATAACCAAATATGAATCTAAAAGCTCATTCTGTGACCAAGCTGTCTACAGTATCCGATTGGGCAGCTGACAGATACGCCCAGTCATAATATTATGAAGTGCAACTGTTGTGTTTTGGTAATTCTCATCAGTTAAAAGTCACCATTAGAACTTTTAATGTCATCAGTGAGTAACGTCTGGAAATTGACCCACAAAGCCATACATCACATGTCAATGTCTCACAAAAAACACAATTTGGGGCATTTTAGTATCAGCAGACTTATTGTCTTTATTATTTAATATAAATTAATATAAATAATAAATATTATTTATTCCCTTTATTGTCTTTTTTGAACAGAAAGAGGATTGAAAAAGGAAGAGCTGGATTTGCTCAGTACTGATATGGTGTTGAAACTGGATGAACAAGCAAGTGTTTGATAAAGACATTTCATTTTCAGCAAGTCATCACAATGAAAACATTTCCACAGATACCACTTTAAGTGCTGAAGCCAAAACGGTCGAGCATCACACTCTTTGCACCTAAATACTTTGGTGTAGAGATTGAGTGTGCCGCGGAGCGTGGAACAAAGCATTAGCATCAAATTTCTCGTTGGAGAAAAGGTTCAACCGTCGGAAATTTTGCAGAGACTCAAAAAACAGTACTGGGAAGAGTGCCTCTCACGGACCCATGTGTTTGAATGGTGTAAGTGTTTCAGAGAGGGACGAGAGCGCATTGAGAATAAACCTCATAATCGTCGGCCGCAAACATCCATAACCCCAACAAACATTGATCGTGTTAATGCGGTTATTTGTGAGAATAGGTGCATCACTATCAAAGAAGTTGCATCAGTAATTGGCATCAGTGTGGGTAGTGTAGAAGACATGATAAAAAACCACCTAAAATATAGAAAAGTGAATGCTAAGTGGGTTCCACGCACTTTGACGGACGAGAACAAATTGATGTGCATGCAAGCTGCCAGTGTTCTTCTAATGCGGTTTGAAAATGAAGGAGATGCATTTTTGAAGTCCACTGTAACCACTGATGAAACGTGGGTTCACTATTTTATTCCTGAGTCCCAGCAGGCATCACATGAATGGCGACACGCCTCTTCTCCAAAACCCAAGAGAGCGCGGAAGATCCGTTCCGCGGGAAAAGTGATGGCAACTTTTTTTGGGGACTGGAAGGGTGTTATCCATGTTATCCATGACTTTCTTACAGAAGCTAAAACCATCAATGCAGCTTATTATTCAGCACTTTTGGAAACGGAAATCAAAGAAAAGATCCGATCCAAACGGAAGAGAGGTGGAAAACGGGTAGCATTCCTTCAAGACAATGCACAGCCTCATACTGCTAAAACAATCATGGCAACCATCAGCAAATTGAAGTGGGACCTTCTACCACATCCGCCGTGCAGTCCAGATTTTGCCCCAAGTGATTTTTACCTGTTTGGACAGCTTAAATCACATTCGCAAGGCATGCGCTTTGCGGATAATGACGCAGTCATTCACAGTGTTCGGGAGTGGATATGCTGACAACCAAAAGACTTTTATGAAAGGGGCATTAGGATGCTCCCAGAACGTTGGAAAAAATGTATAGAATCTGGAGAGGAGTGCTTTGAAGAATGACATGTACAAATAAATTTTTGCTAATAAAGTATTTCGTAAAAAAAGAATGAGTCCCGGTCATACTTGAACCCCCTTGTATGCAGCTCATCACCGGCACAAGGCATTAATGCAGCATGCCTTCTCAGAAATGTTCACATTTGTTTCACTTCTTACTCTTCCAAGCCGGCAACATTGTGAATCTAGTGCAGACTTCAATAATGTTTGAACATCATTACCATCTTAACAGGTAACGACATAGTATATACGTACGATACACTATGACACAGTAACTCGTCACTGAGAATTTTCCTTGTAATTGTGGCTTAACAAATCTGTAAATCACCTTCCTTTGTTGAAACCTCTGTCGCTTTAGGTATTAGTGGGTGGGTCATGATAAACTGTCATTCCCATTAATATATTATTGTACACAAGGTAAGATGTTAAACCTTATTCTACTGGGACGGAGATGATTCGTCCTTAGATTATTGTACTGGACCTGACATGCCTTACCAAATTAAATGTCTGTTATGAAGTGACATTTAAGCCAGGAAATACCTTGGTTAATGGATTAATTATACATCTTCAATAATGTATGATAGTTAAAGTTCTCAGTGAAACAGACTTCCTTGATGGTTCAATGTCTTCGTGGAGATTTTTTCTGAATATTCGTAATCAATAATTATTTGATTTACAGTAAACTCGCTAATTAAGAAAGTCCAGGGGACCACCATTTGGGAAGTTTGTTAATTATAGAGTTCTTTATAAAGAGTGTTTTATGAAAATTATAATTAACACATAGTGAACATAAAATAAGTAATTTTGTTTACGTACCTTTATTTTACAAACAAAATTATTTATTTCTGGAAAATAACTCAACAATTTTTTACTGTTTTTTGATCTCATTGATTGTTCACTACAACACAAACAAAATTTTGAAAAACTTTCATATTTTCTCTGGCCAGATGTAATAATATAGGATTATAATAGAGTGCATAAGATATGGTGTGGTTCACAAACATATGCCATTTCACTAAATGGGCAAAGTTGCCACATTATCTCCAGTACTTTTGTGGAAATCCACTGTCTGCAGCATCAGCAACTATTTTTGTCAAGTGATTGGTATGTTTCAGTTAACTGCAAACTGCCAAGTAAAGAACAAAACTTTATGTTTCAAGTATTACACAGTGCCATGTGCAAGCAAAGAAGATTCTTTAGAGATACTTATTTGCCACAAATCTGGAGTGACTTAAAATGTAATGTCCACTAATCAGAAAACTAAAGTTCAATACATTGAGAGGAAAACACACATGTTATTAGGGAAATGGCAGGACCTTTTGATTTCTTTTTTTATTAAGAAGATGTGGACCATTTTAGTCAATACTGGCATTAACATAAATTCCACCTTTATGCAATAACAAAGATCAAGAATCAACAAAAACATCAAATTCATGACTAACTAGATGCAAGCTTATTGCCTAAAGTTGTCATTTTATATAGTTTTGGAACTAATTGTAAATACTTCAATCTACATTACATTGTAACATGGTTTATTTACTTGTGGAGTGTAAAAGGGAAGCAACAATGTTGTCTGAATGTATATTCCAAAAAAATGAAAATTCTGTGCCTCTCTAACTCACCTTCACGACCTTCATCATTTGTATACAAGCCAGCATCAGATTCTGAACTACTCAATGATGACGAACTAAGAAGGTCTCCAGCACTGTTGCCAACACCATGGCTACTTTTTGGAGCAGAATCAGAAAGAGACAGTTTGCGCAGTGCAAGCACATGTCGTGTGCGGCGACGTTCAAATCGACTGGATGACATGCCGCTAGAGGGTGCAGTACTCAAGGCATCATACTCTGCATGTAAGCCACCTCGTTCTCTTGCTGATCGCTTCCGCTTCCCACACAGCAGGACATAACTTCCCAACCTAAGACAAAAGAAATGACATCACTGGATTTAAAATTATTAATGACAAAGCTCTTGGGATGATGTCCAAATATTATGAAAAATATTAGAGAACACCAAAGTCCAATTTTTCACTCTAATATTTATATATTAAATAATTATTTAATTTATTATTATAATTATTATTGTTATTTATAATTGATTGATTGATTGATTGTGATTCTGGGCGCGTCAAATACCTAGGTCATTAGTCCCATAAGTGTTTTTTTCATTGGGAGGTGGCAGTGATCTTCCCCCACTGCATGGCAAGAACCGGCATCGACTAGCAGGGTTTTCCCAACCAGGTATCTCCCACCAGCGGGGCACCGCCCCAGTCGGGACAAGTACTAAATCCTCAACCGGTCTCCCGACATGTATGGTAGTGAAGTAAATCTTAGTGTAAGTGTTAGTGTAAGGGGAGAGGATAGGACAAGGAAAAGGTCGTAAAGATGTGCACGGTCCGTGGCCCAATCGTTAGGGTACTGCTCCAGCATTCGCCTGGTGTTGATCGGAAAAAACTACTGGTCAGAGCAGCCAGCTCTTTCAATTCTCCTCTAGACAGCGACTGAATTTGACTTAGCTGTAAAGCTAGTGTCAAATATCCTCCCGCCGTCGGGGCTTGAACCTAGGATCTCTTGGTCAGAGGCATTGCAGTGACATAAGTTGATGCTCTAAGCCACCACTCCTGGTTATTATTTATAATTATAATACAATTAATATTTATAATTGTTTATACAATTAATTAATAACAAAACTGACAGCGCACTTTTGTTGGAACAATTGAGGTTTAGTTCCCACACCAACAAGAAATACATTTTCACTCCATTTACATACTTCTATCTATGCTGTTAACAATCTACTTACTCAAATGTGTAAATTAGCAAGCATTTCAATATATGGGAACCGATTACCTTGAAATTTGTCGAAGAAACAAAGAGAAAATTGCTTGTCTTTAGTTAAATCTGTATGCATAATGTTTCCATAATTTAATTTTTGTTTAAATGTTTATCTACTATTGAGGTATGCATTATTAAATTCTATAAATTAATAGAAACTTGTCAACCATTATAACACTGACATCGTAGACCTAAGTCTGAACGAGTTCACTAAGATTTTAAAATATACTGTACTTTCATACACATGATACTCTTTTATAAAATTGTCTTTTTCTCTCTACAAATTTATCTTTTGTATATTATGCTGCTGGGATGTATCTTTTTCATTAGGCTATAATTTATTCTACATTTCATATGAATATGTAAACTTGGTTATTTATATTTTCCCCTTACTGAAGCTATCTTCTTTTACTGTATAAAACATTTCTGAATTGGACTGAAGTCCATTTATTAATAAATACATTTATTCAGATATAAAGACACACAAACTACAAGCAAATAAACATAATTATATGAGGTGTAAGGAATGAAGGGTGATCTCGTTGGGCTTGGGGGCTGTCTCCAATACTTCCACACAATGCAGCACATAAATACTGAAAAACTTAGACATGCAGAAAGTAAATTAAAAACTTCATGTTGTAAAGCTAAGCAACATAAAAAAAGGTCTCTAAAGGAAGTAGTTATTGGAAAATGATTATTCTGATGAGATGCGTTATCGAGCTGGCGAATTCGAAGGGTTGCATCTTTAAAGCCCATTTCCCGAAAGTTGATATGTTTAACATAAAATTATCTTTTCTTCCATTTACATTTGTAATAGATAACAAATTTTCAGGAGTAGTTCATAAAGGTCTCCTACATTTACTGAAACAATATTTTTCTGATTACCTTAGTGTTATTCATTCTGAAAAACTTTATTTACTAGAAAACACCATTAAAAAATTGCATTATGAGAAAATATTTTTATCTACAAAAATTGTAAACATTTTTCAAAACTGTTGTTTCAATGTTATTAGAAGTGATATATCTGTAACCTTTAAAAATTTCATAAGCCCAACTTCAATAGCTTCTGAGTCTGAAACATACTACATATATACTCGGCATATATGAGAAAGTAAGGCCTAACCCACACAAAAATTACTTGAAAGCTGTTGTTTTTTGTGCAATGTTCATTCCAATTAAAAGATAATATAAAACAGCAAGAATATCATTTAAAATAATATTTATAATTATATCATATAGTTATATAATTATAATGATTATAATAAATAATATAATGAAGATAAATAAAATTTAATCTTCAGTTAAAACTACAGTGGAGTTTGGAAAATTCATGAAATTATCCACCCTCAACATTCTCTAATACCTGTTTTAAGCTTAGGCCACATTTGCCCTGATGGCCTTAAAATCCATAGTGTATTTTTATGTACAGTAGGATTCAGCCTGTGAAATAAATTACATAAGTGATACTTTGCCTACAATTTTTCTTATGAAATTTCCCCGAAGTTAACTTAATGTGAATATTTTGTGTAATCAAAAATCCATTATAATTTACTATTTTATTTTTCATTTGTTGCTATTGTATCTCTTAGAATATTTCACCTATTTTAGAAGCTGCCACAAATGTTCTGTCTTCTAATTCTACTTTCAATGTAATAAATCTCATTTTTATCTTTTAAGTCTATATCGATTGTCTTTAATTTAAAAGAAATGCCTATTAATAACATATTCAACAATAAGAACACAAATATCCTTTTACTTTGGACAATCAATAAGGTTATTCATCAAAAAAGTCTTAATTTATCAATTATATTTCGTGAGTTGGTTACATCAAAACAGGTTTAATCAAACAAGTGTAATACTTTATGTACATGACTGAAGAGGTGTGTAAGCAACATGTGAAATGTCATAAATGAAATATAAAGACTTTTTGGATGAATAACATTATCGATGGTCACAAATAAGAGAATATTTGTGTTTTAATTGTTAATTCCTTGTGACAATCAAACACTTCAACATTCATTTGATGTTACTAAATAACATATTTAAACTATTTTATCTTCTTTATTTTGGTTTCTGTACAGTGTTTTGTTTCCATAATTAGTTTCCGTTTCTTCTTCTTTTCTTTCTTTTTTAGCACACATTTTTGTTTACATGTTCATCAGATATTAAGCACAAAATTAGGTTAAATTAGACCAATTAAATAAATAATGAAATTAGTGAATACCTGCCAGACTTTCATACTTTCTTTGTCATCAAACAAAATTGAGAAAATAGCAAGAAAGAACTTCTTACATCTTTATGATGAACACTTCATATTTTACAATTCAAACACGATAATGTACTATTGTAACTATTTGTAAACAGAGGGACTGTATTTTAAATACATTTCAGGTAAATTAATAAATAAATCAAAATAAAACAATGAAATTTAATTGCTTCCTGAGTTATTTGTAGATGAGACTTGCCTGTTCTCACAGTTGGACCTCCTAATCGCTGCTGTCATTCTCGACTTCCTTTTGTGAATGGGCGGAGGTCGCGGAACTGGCAAGGGGGCTCCGCTGGGCATGGGAGCAAGCGCAGTGGAATCGACAGCCATTCGTTTGAACTTTCTCTTGCGCCGCACACAAGCATGTGGGGTGACCGCTGTCGGAGAGAAGTTCTCATTGAGAGAATCCGATTCAGGCAAGAGACTTGATGCAGGTCCCAGGGCGGCCAACACAGAGAGGCAACCGCCCAGACCAGAACCAGTCAAAGCTGAAGACGAACGGAGAGAGGCAGTGCCATCGCTTTTTCTCGAAACGATATCTGGACCACAACTGGACGAAACCTGCAAGACAGAAATAAGGTCAACGGTTTTCTAATGCATTTCCACAGTTTTTCCATTCAGGACCGTGAAATTAACAATTGGGATAACTTGCAAATTGTTTTTTGGCCCAAGTCCAAAATTGCAGTTTAAAATTCAAAAGTTTAAGGGATTTCAATAATTAACCCCAAACCACATAGTTTGCTTTGTATGTTGCATAAAATGCATTTCTATTTGTTGACTTGTAATTAATATTCATAATGTATTGACATATAATTTATTAACATTAATTGACACATTGAATGGCTTTTGTTAGTACAGAAAATTAGTAAAAGCTATATTTTTTTAATTATTTTTAATAATTTTTTTTAATATGTATCGTGCACCTTTTTGGAGTGGGAGGGGGGTGCAGTCCCATACCCCCCACCATATACCACTACCTGGACCGCATGCTAATTAATGCGATTGCTGGTGCAATTTATGCAGGTAAAAAGGAAAAAAAGGGTCTGGTAACAATGCTCAATTGCGACATTCGCTATTGAATAAAACAATATTTTTACTCCAGATGCAAAACTATTTTTTTGTAATAAGTATTTTTAATCAGTAGTATTTTGTAGATGTGTGATAATTGTCACAGAGTAAAGATTGAAAATGTTAATTCCACATGTTGTGCATTCACACACACCTTGCAATACCTCTTTACTCTCCGATTAGTTAGTGAAAACAAGGCAAATTTAAAAATCTTTGAAACATTCATGCTTGTTTTAAGAACATTTTTTTCATTTTAGCTTCAACAATCGTCAACTGCTTTTATTAGAACGCTAAACTGGATGTCTTAACGATTCATTTGATCATTTTAATATAGATAATATAAAGATATTTTCTTTTTTAAAGCAGGTTTTTATATTTTTTTAACACAAAAATAAATGTTTTCTGTTTTTCACCTCTAGCACAAATCTGAGCTCTAGATTAAGTTTACTATAAATTTTAACCAAAAAGCATGAATGTTAGTTCACTTTGACATTCCTTTTAAGAGTTTTGCCTCTTAATTTTGGTAGAAATCAATTTTACTTCCAAAATCTAGTGTTAGAAACTGTTTTTTAACATTTAGCCCTTTGACTGCCAATCACAGCACACCACTGACATGCCTGCTGTACTGAGGACATCACATGGTTATGTGGTGCCATCAGGGATGAGAACTGACCAGATTTCAATCCTTTTGCGATGGAAAGAAGTCTTAGAACTTTTAGGACAACCCCAGATGCCATCCCAGTCACAGGAGCATAATAGGCAATCTTTTTGAAATGAAAGAAAGCAAATACCAGCGAGAACGTACATGTACATGCACAGCACTAGAGGCACTACATGTCCTGAGTAAACATATTCATCGCACACTGGTCATGGATTCCACCAAACTTACAGGCATGGCATTGCAATCCAACGGCTCAACGTTTTTCAACAATCTTGTACATAATACGTTAATAAACACAAATAAGTTTTGTGTGTGTTATACCCTTGCTTTTCTCCTCTCCTTACCATCATTCCATGCTCTTCATCCTCATCTTCATCAGAATCGCTGACGCAATGGCGCAAGGCAGATGCCACTGGACGTTCCCGCGCACCCCCTGTGCTACTACTGGAGTCCTCCGCCCCCGAAGCACCTGCAGCACTGCCTTTGCCACAATGCCCGCGACCCGAAGGCTGCATGTTACTGCAGACTAAAGCTAGTGGAAACATAAAGAGCAGCTTAGCAAAAGCAAAAATAAATCAGTAGTTATTTACGCATCGAGGGCGTTGTAAGTGTTCTAAGGATCGAGCTGGGACAAAATGCCCAAGGGCTTTTTGTTGCCCGAGATCATGAGAACCAGTTAGCGCCCTTGGTACATACATCATTTTCCTTTTTACCAATTTTTATTGATTCAGATTTATTATTTACTAATTAACTTGATGTTAGCTTCACTCTGTCTTTTCATATTTCCCTCCACAAGAAAACGTGTAGCATAATTCAAGAGTTTTCATATTCTCCTTGTAACCACGAACCTTTCGATCCAGGTAAGCTATGCAGTGAATATTGAGCTCCGTATCAAAAGCAATAACAAGTAATAATACATCAGTAAAAAATAAAATTTATTATTGTATGTTAAAGTAATACATTTCCTGAAAAATAAAACAGTCACATTGTACAGAGTTTTTATTGAAAAATAAAGATCTTTCAGTCATATTGTGAATATCTTCAGAAACTGATACAACCAAAATAAAACCAATAAAATACTGAATTTATTCACGAGTTACAAGACTACCTGGTTTGAAACAATATCAATTGTCAACTATCAAATTTGTTACAACACAGGTCAATTTAAAACAAAAAGCTAAATGTGTATAGACTAAGAGAGTAAAATGGAAATTTATATTATATTATTTGTGAAATCTTATTAATTGGGTGTTAGGCAGAAGCCTGGAAAAGAAAGAAAGAAAAAAAAAAGGAAAAAAAAAAAAGGGGTAAAAAAACACATTACAGAGTCAACAATCAATCATATCAAGCCAACATTCAATAAACAGTTGCTGGAAGCAAGGAAAAGAGGCTTCTCAATTGCTAGCAGGAATAGGATTTCCAAAAAATGTCTAAAAGAAGAAGAGTGGCAATACAAAAGAGAAAAATCAATCAATGAATGTAAGATTCGCACTCGTTTTTTCAATGGCTTGCATCATCATCAGCAAATTTATTAGTTTGATTTTGTTTATTATCAGATTCAGTAGTATTCCTTTTTTTTTCCCTTTCTTTCTTTCTTCTTCTGTTTTTGTGTAGTGTTACATTAAAAAAAATTTTGCAATTTGCAAAAAAAAAATTGAAATTTAAAACTCATGATATGACAGGTCGCTTATTATTACCACATAAATAAATTTAACATGTTCTCTATCCCTATGAGAACATTAAAATATCTCTGCACATCCAAACCTTCCCGACTATAAGAAAATTTTACTGTAATATTCTCAAAAATAAAAATATTTTTCCTTACGTCTTGGTGCATTTCTAAATTCTATGACCGTCCTAGCAAGTCCATACCAAAATCTGTGCAGTAACAGGGAGTTCAACGGAAATGCTTGCTGTAGATATTGTAAACTTCTGTGACCCACATGCGGTTCACGGACGTAGCAAAACCATTGAGTGCTATGTCTTGTGAACCACATATGGATCACAGTACAGTGAACGTGTTATAAGACAGTGGGGATGTTGGCTTACGCAAATTTCCAGCTGACTGAGCCCTTCGGCGAAAGCCCCACCGCCTTCTAACTCCACCTCCAGCGCTTCCTCCAACGTTGCTGTTCTCACTGCAGCCACTGCCTGCACATTGACCAGAAGTCTCCTCCAGGGCACTTGCCAGATCATGCGCCAGCGCTTCCATTGTGCCTCCCAGCAGCCCTCACCCCACACAGCTCCATAAGAGGGCGCTCACCCTACCGTCAATGGAACCAAAAGCCAGCTCCCCCACTAATGCGGTGCAGCAACTCCAGCTGCAACAAAAGTACAGGACTCAGCCTTGAGGGCACTCATCACACTGCAACAGGATCCAGAAACCAGCACTTTCACAAACGCAGCGCTTCCTCCTGCTGCAACAAAAGCACAATCTCCAATCACACAGGCCCGTTTCAACAGTATTGGGGGCCCTTGGGCATGGGTTAATTTGTGGGGGCTATTCTTACTTTCACCCATCCATCCCCCCCCCCCCATTTCAATGCTGAAATATGAAGAAAATCCTATCAATTCTCATTGTATTTTGTATTTTATTAAAATATTTTGAAAGTATTTCTTAGTATTACAATTTAACGTTATTCAAATGAAAAATTTAAACATATATGTATAAGTAAGACTAACAGACATAATTACACTGAAAAAGATCATAAATTAAATAGTTTTAATCTTACATTGGATTATAAAAAAAAAAAAATTGAAATGTATCAACCAGCAACATTTCATATTATATTTAAAAAAAATTAAATATTCTGCCATGGTTTCGTTTGGAGCTTCTTCTTAACCGATTATATTTATTTTTCCTTTAAATGAAAGAATGTGATCCCTAGATGTGTTATCAGTTATTGTGTGCATTTATGGTGTAAATTAATTAAATAAATAATTCTTTAATAGTACGCTTATCAGTAGTCAATTGTTTTCTTCCAAAGGCTGTGTTTCAATATCTATAGATATGAGTATATCGATAGATGTACTTCCTCGCCGCTTGATGCGTGTATTGTTTACAATCAGTTTACAATTCGGCTAGGTTGTGTTTCAGGAGCAATATTTGCATTTTGGTGGTGACTGTGTTTGCATCAGTTTGTTTTCGTGGTGTATTTTGTAGAGAAATTCGGACAGTGGATTTTATTCGATTTTACTGAAGTAGTGAAATAATTTCGTTTACTGTTGGGTCTTAATCAATGAAATGTGTGTATTGTTCTGCTGAGTACTTCCTGTGTGAGAGAAATTCTGCAAACCAGATTACTATGTGTTGTTTAAATGGAAAAAGAAGTTTAGCAACATGTCAGAAGAAATGAAAAAGTTGTTTACAGGAAATGATGGGACATGAAAAAACTTCAAAAATAATATTTGTCATCATACTTATAGCCTGCCATCTATGTCATTCGATGCTCATATTACATAGCCACCTGATAATGGGCCATATGTGTTCAATTGTGTAAGTGTTATTATAAAACAATTGATTTTGTACTGATTAATATCTAATCATTCTGACCATAAAGCGAATATTTGCAGAGATGAAAAAATTAGCATTCAATAAGAGAAGTTTGCTCTTTCTTCTTCCTATTTAAGAATTTGCTTTATGAACATTAGTCAAGGCACAGTATTTTACATTTAACTCAGATCTCACTGTCAAATTTTGACATGTTTCAACTAATATCATATTATAAATATTATTCAATGATGTGCAATACATCACTCTGTTTAGCCAATTGTTTGCATCCAGTTTAATCATATATCATTCATTTTATAGGTTTTTTAATTCATTTTTTGAAAAATTTAGTATTAAATAATTTTTTTAAAACAATTGGGGTCCCTGGGCCAGCGTCCTGCAGACCCGTACACTGACAACAAGTAAATAATTCCTTGAAGTTTCTAATATATATTGGTCAATGCAAAACTTCTTTCAGCATGTCAACATTCTGGAACTTCACTGTTCCCTCATCAGGGCTGCCTATTACCCCAACTACCTACACAGCAATATCTCACATGGTTTCCAATTGTCTCACCACAACACTGGATTTTCATGTGTGCATAAAACTTGTTTTTTTTTTAACTTCCCATTAGAAAATACAAAGCAAAACACATGAGTCAGCCATAAAGGGTAAATAAATAACTGCACATGGATATTAAATGTGCATAAATAAGTATACATGAACCCCCACCAAAAACTGTCATACATAAATAGAAACTTTGTGTCATCATTAATATTATGCAACAACACTGACTGCTTCCTTAAAACTTATTTCTTGAGTTTGGTAACAGGGATTTCCTTCTTTTAAATCATTCAATACAGCCTGATATTTGCCTTTATTTCCTTATCACCACCACCACCAGTTACAATCATGTTAACAGAATAAATGTATTTACATATAAACATGTCATTACTAAACAATTTTAATAATTGAAATATATCATAATTATATAGTGTATATTATTCCCTCTATTAACTTATTAATCTTCCTGGGATAACTGTTAACACGTTTCAAAAGCTATACTCTTTGAATCAATAAGAAATATTTTAGCATTACTACACACAGGAGAAGGAGAAATCCAAATTTCTATTTGCACTGAAGTATGATCTTACATAATCACTGACAAAATGAAAATATTACTAACTTATGGTTCCAAACACTCAAAAGAACTTTGGCATCTCACCAATAATACTGCTTAATATCACAGAAGTCACCGAATAAGAAAACATTATCATAAGAGTCGGTATGTACATTTTACCAACTTATGGTTACGAACACTCTTTCACTCAACAGAACATTTTCATCCCATCAATAATACTACTAAATATCACACTTTAATTTCTGATACATGTTAAAAGTTAATACTTTCCGTCTTGGGTATTACAGAATGAACTTTCACAATTTTTTTTTAATTTACAGTATTCATACTTATTTTTTCTTTCAACAAGATCTTCCCACACCACCTACAAATTATTGTGGTATGGTGAAGCTGAACTCCAATTTTTTAAAGATTGTCTCACATTGTTGAATGTAGATACATTAAATTATGCATTTAATTTTGTACAATGCTACTAGTACATTATATATTATGCTATTATTAAATCATATATTCTCTGCAGTTTCAAACATAATTTCCTAGTTTCACAAATTTTTAATATTTTTCTCTGGGAAAATTCGGGATCTTTTGACACCACATCATGGCTTTGTTTGTTGCGGTAAAAACGCCATTAGTTGTTTGCTTAGGTTACATACGACATGGGGCATGACTCGAAATAAATGTGAGATGGTACAACAAATTGACATTTTCCAATCATATTTGCATTACAAAATAACGAAACTGCTTACCCAATGCTTTCTACAATAGAAGGCCAATGACCTCCTGACAATGAGCACAGTGACGAAACCATAAAAAACATTCACTCACCTGTAAGCGTTTACTCGACCAACTACTGCCGATAACCTTTTACCAACAAGGATACAACTAAATTACAAAACATGCCCAAACAAATATCAAAACAAACACGATTTAACATCCTTTCGCCAGGCAATTTTCAGGACAACTCGTGTTAATACTAGCGCTTTGAATAAAGGTGGGGGTCAAATCTAGATCTCGTTTCAAAACTAATTTTACCAATTAAACACTTGAAACTAATGAAAAAATATCAGGTCAAAAATATTTGATAGTCGTCATAACCCCCTCTACTTTCGACAAATAACATAGTGCATGTTATGTCTCCGGACAGGCATCTCAATCCTGCAACTTCCACCACCTGTCACGCCGCATGCACGACCTACAAGCGTTCATAATGGTCATTTAAAACAACCTACTTTATCACCCAAGTAGACAAGGTAGGAATGTATGTACATAACTGTTAATCCCATCTTCATGACAAACACTCCAAACGAAAGCTTTCACAATACAAGAAATCTGTTCACGTATTTTGAAAGGATTGCTTTCGTGGCTAGCAACATGGTCACAACATTGCCTACAAGCAAGTGTTTAAAGGCCAAGATTCCACTGCAGACTCAGCAGTCATATGACAACTTACGGAAAAATTGTACACGTTCCTGTCGTCTCTAAATCGACGTCAACAGTAATCCTTGTGCTCTGCGTTTTCATATGAACACAGTGTTTATTCACATTCATCACATATTCAATATAAACTATATCGTCGCACGTCCACTCCACAAGCAGGCGGCGACAGGAGACGATCAAATGACCACCGAAGACCACTTCGGTAACATTCGGGATCACGAACATACCCGAAGGCGGAGTGCATATGAGAAATTGGATCTCATTTTTTCCCCCAAATTTGAAATAGGTTCTGTTAGCTCTACTCAGGAAAGGACCTATACCACACATTTTCCGCGAAAGGTGAAAAATTCCAGATCCAATGGCTTCATTTTTGCCTCACTTAACTTTATTTTCTTCACATATAAGAATAAATAGATTATTACCCGTTAATAAACATAGTTACGTGAAAATTCTCGTTTCTTAGGAACATCGACGTTCATTGGGTAACGTGTATTCGTTCCATCCAATGGCGGGCGCGCAATACAAAATCCCCGCGAAATTTCTTCTCTGCCACCGGAACGGGTGGTGAGAACAGCTGGGCGTCTCCTCTGATCAGCTGCTATACTGAACCGTAGGAATAAGGTGCTCTTGGGCACGGAGATCTGGAGCCAGAGACGGGCATCGAACTGACGGACTTGTAGCCGGCATGTTGCGTGCCGCGAGGGCTCTAGAGGTGAGTTTTCCCCTACCGAGGCGGGAAAGCCACGGCATATCGTTTTGCGCGGGAACAGGGTGCATTGCGTAGCCGCCGCTTCAGCGCCCCCTACCCTCCTTGAAAGTTTGTTCCCGCGCGTTTGCACCGTTGCTTGCTGACTAATAACCGAAGGGCTCGGCCGTGGAATGCGGCTGATCCGACATCCCTTTGCCTTCTCTGTAGAGTGGTCGAGTATGACTCAGTAGAGATAGGAAGTGAGGCTGGAGACGAGCGCTCAAGGCTGGGGTTTGTGCCACGCCGAATGGCCGAAAACAGCCCACTCATTGCATTCCTGGAAATTGACCCTCAGGGGGCCATGGAAACGCCGCCGAGAGAAGCGAACCCCGACCAGCCGATGCAGGCGGCCCGGCGGGCGACCAGAAGTGCCTTGGCGGAAATCCCTCTACGCCTGAATATGCTCACCGTTCAGGAGCTCGGAGATGCCCCGCCGCTAGCGCAGACACAACTTGGTGAGTTTCCAAAATTCCAACTTTTTAAGATTTTTTTGGGAGCAGGCACTGTTGGTAGGGGGGGGGATGACGATTTCCTAAGTGCCACGCATTTAGGGACTGCTTGTAATATAATTATGTGGGAAAATCTCATAGCATGAACTGAATCTTTTTTTCTTGCTTTTTCTTTAATTACAGCATGTCACCTTATTCAGAAACTTTCCAAAATACCCAAAATTTTTTGGTTGATTAGCACTTTTTTATTGCACATTAAGTAAAGTAATAATTTTTTATGAGTTGTGGAAAGACACTGTTTGAAACTTGTAACTAGCGACTAGAAATAAATGTATTTAAACATTGGTTACACGCAGATGTGTTGTACTAGGTGGACTAAAATCTTCACTTTTGTACCGATGGTTTGTGAAAATAAATTTGAAAAAATGGTGCACGAAAGTGCACATAGTGAATACTACCATCATTCTATAGACTTCCTTTGATATACTGGTTATAAAATAAACTGTTACACACATAAAATATCATTGTTATACTATAATAAAAGAAAAACGATGTAGAAGTCACAGTATGTGAATATAGTTAAAATGCATTCATAAATGTATGAAACTTCATTTACCATCAGTAATTAAAATATGAAAATAATTATTATTATTTCCAATATTCCTTTACAATAAGAATATAATAAAGGACTTTTAGGAGAGAAACACCTGTACATAAGTTGGTCCAAGAAAACAATTAATTTTACTTCATATATACCTATTAGAGGTTTACCATACAGATTAAATGATTTTAATTAATGTTTTTTACAGTTAATTGTTTAATTAAATTAAATTATGTAAACAATATACAAAAAGAAAGCACAATCTCAAGTCCTTTTAAATTTTGCATAGTGTAGTGAGAATTATTAACTTTTAAAAAAATCCATTATTTTATTATCAGTGAAAGTGGAAACATTGTTATAAAAGTACAGTTATCATTGATGTTAAAATATTGTATTCGATTATCAAAATAAACAGGATACAGCATCTTCTGAGATGTCCTGGATACTGTGGTAAATCCAGATGAATTACTAATATTTATCAGTATGAGTAAGAGTGCCATCTTTAATAATTTGAATGTGTGTGTTGAATAATAAAATTTTCAGAATCTGTGATACACTCACCAATGAAGTATACGTGAAAATTGCTCGTGTGCATTTTACTGTACTTGTCCTATCCTGTCAACTTTTTGATCATATAAACGCAAGTTTTGTTTTTTCGTAGCCACCCCACAGGCAGTTTGGCCTCTGAATGTGAATGTAAACATGCCAGCATCATACATGAGCCCATCACCATCACCTGATGAGATGGTGATCCAGCAGAGGGGGCGCCGGCGCATGCCAGTGACCTGGAGCCCGGATTTGGATGCAGCCAAGCAGCAACAGCATCAGCACACCCCTGTTAAGAGCAGTCCAGCAAAGAACAACTCCAACGGCTCTGGAATCGTTCTTCGCAGTACCCCTCGTAAACGGCTGTTGCTGGATGCGTCAGTCAAGGACCCATTCACCACTCCAGAGAAAGTGCGACGGGTGAGTAGACTTCATTTTCAAGTTGCTATCCAAAATATATTATCTGCATTTGTCTTCCATGAGAATTTTGTTCTGTGGTGTAAACAAGGATGCAAAACATTTAAAATGTTGTCAAGTGGTTACTAAATATAGGAGAGCAACCTTTAAGGGAACATATGTAGATAGGTATCAGTAATGTTCAATTATATTAGAAGTTTGGACAGGTTTGATATCTTATTTATGACAACATCCTGTTTCCTGGTGGTTGAGAAAGACCTTGCGAGTTTGTGCCAAGTTAAAAGAGTTAGGTTTCAAAGTATACCGTTTGAAATTACTTTAATGGCATAAATATTTTCATTGACATGAACCCTTGATTACAGTAGGCACTAATAGATGATGATTACCCAAGTTTTCTGAATGAATGCTTCTCAGATCATATGCAAAACACGCACTTGCAGTAGCCTTAGTTAAGGGGTAGCATGACATTGCCTCCAGACAACTACTATTGTAGGGTACTTGTCCAAAAGGAATTAAAACCATAGCACTTTAGAGTGGTACATGCTTTGGATGCCTCCTCCATTCAGGCCAAAGGTAAATTTAATGTAGCAAAACTGTTGGTGCCCTGTTCTCCCCTGGGCTTCTCAAGTAAGAAATAATTAAGTACAGAATGCATGATTGTTACACGAATGCATGCTACTGTGTTAACTCAACTTTCTCCGTTCTTCTCCCCTTTATGTATCCTCACTTTTTTCCTCTCCCCTTCTTTCTCCTCTTTCTTCTCACTCTCCCCCCCTTCTTTCCCCTCTCTCCCCCTTCTTTCCCCCCCCCCTTCTTTCTCCTCTCTCCCCCTTCTTTCTCCTCTCTCCCCCTTCTTTCTCCTCTTTCTCCCCCCTTCTTTCTCCTCTCTCTCTCCCCCCTTCTTTCTCCTCTCCCCCCTTCTTTCTCCTCTCTCTCCCCCTCTTTCTCCTCTCTCTCCCCTTCTTTCTCCTCTCTCTCCCCTTCTTTCTCCTCTCTCTCCCCTTCTTTCTCCTCTCTCTCCCCCTTCTTTTTCTCTTCTCTCTCCCCCTTCTTTCTCTCCTCTCTCTCTCTCTTTCTCTCTCTCTCTCTCTCCCTCTTTCTCTCCTCTCTCTCTCCCCCTTCCTTTCTCCCTCTCTCTCCCCCTTCCTTTCTCCTCTCTCTCTCCCTTCCTTTCTCCTCTCTCTCTCTCCCTTCCTTTTCTCCTCTCTCTCCCCCTTCTTTCTCTCTCTCCCTCTCTCTTCTCCCTCCCCCCTCCTCTCCTCCTTTCTCCTCCTCCTCTCCTCCTCCTCTTCCTCTTTTCTCCTCTCTCTCCTCCCTCTCTCTCTCCCCTTCTTTCTCCTCTCTCTCTCCCCTTCTTTCTCCTCTCTCTCTCCCCTTCTTTCTCCTCTCTCTCCACCCCTTCTTTCTCCTCTCTCTCCACCCCTTCTTTCTCTCCTCTCTCTCCACTCTTTCTCTCCTCTCTCTCCACCCCCTTCTTTCTCTCTCCTCTCTCTCTCTCTCCACCCCTTTCTCCTCTCTCTCTCTCTCCACCTCTTCTTTCTCCTTCTCTCTCTCTCTCTCCACCCCTCTTTCTCCTCTCTCTCTCCACCCCTTCTTTTTCCTCTGCCTTCCACCCCTTCTTTCTCTCCTCTCTCTCTCCACCCCTTCTTCTCTCTCTCTCTCTCTCTCTCTCCACCCCTTCTTTTCTCTCCTCTCGCTCTCTCTCTCCCTTCTTTCTCTCCTCTTCTCTCGCTCTCTCTCTCCACCCCCCTTCTTCTTCTCCTCTCTCTCTCCACCCCTTCTTTTCTCCTCTCTCTTCTCTCTCTCTCTCCACCCCTTCTTTCTCCTCTCTCTCTCTCCCCCCCTTCTTTCTCCTCTCTCTCCCCCCCCTTCTTTCTCCTCTCTCTCTCTCCCCTTCTTTCTCCTCTCTCCTTAGCACATAAATCATGTGGGTTGGGTCAACTAGGATGACAGCAATTCAAAGTGCTCATGTAAATTTATTGTACAGACACCATATACACAAGGAGGTATAGTTCTGTTCTCTATGCTGGTACTATATATTGAGATGTTTCTTAGGTGCAGCATTAATTTGCCCACAGTTCTTGATCAAGTAAGGATGCAAATAGAACTGTTGAAATGTGATTATTGGGCATCTTGCCAAGGATTTTTGTTTTTTCAACTTGGTAATTTATCACTGGGGAACGAAGTTCCATGTAATTACATATTTTTACAGCAACTAGATATCCACATTCAATTTAATTTTTTAGAGTTTACATGATATTCTGTATGAATTACAACTATTTTTATTTTACATATTTTGGTAAATTTACATATTTTACCTATTACGACACATTTTTTTACATATTTAGATACTTTTTAATACATTTAATACATCGACAAAAGGAAAATTTCAGATGCGCATTTGCAATACTTGTTATGAAATCATCTTTCTTACGAATCAAATGTAATGCTGCTGTGCTTCTATTACCACCATATACCTGCCATGAATTATCAAACTTATGCCCTCCCCCGCTTACTGCGTACTTGCGAGTCTGAGATGAGCGGATTTTTATGAACAAAAGTAATTTCAATCACATGCTTGCTTCTGTTTCAAACAGAAAATTCTTGCCTCGATCGAAAACTAACAAATATTGATTACGGAAAAGCGTCTCGCCGCGTTGTTCAATTTGGTGTGTGCGTGTGTTCAAATAAAATTCTTGTATGTGGTGAAGTAACGTTCTATGATCGGAAAATGCTTGTAAGAGAACAATTTTAAACATAATAATGAATTTTTATTTTACATATTTTCTATTTCTTCTTGCATGTTTTGGAAAAAAATAAATACATATATATGTACATGTTTTTCATTTTTTATTACAATAAATTCCGTTCCCTATTTATCACCCATCACCAACATATTAACCAACTTTTGAAATACCTAGAGTGGGTATGTAACATGCCTCTTGCAGCGAATTTCCTGAAATTGCACCCTTCTTGCAAGTAGAAACTTATGAAATAAATTACTGTTGTAAAGACAAGTTGTCATGGAGTACTAATGTTTTGCGAAAGAAAATGTTATTATTCGTATTTGAATGCTTTTATAATTGCCTTTTTTTAAATTGTTGTGAATATAACAAATTAAATTGATCTACTAATAAATTTTTTACAGTGTCCGTTTATGAAATGTATAAAGAAAATTTAATATCTAGTTAGACAAATTTTATTTTATCACATTTTCTTTTAAAATGAATTAATATTATAATAAAGAGTAAAAATATGTTGCTTCTCTAGTTTAGACAACTTAAAACCTTTTTCAAAATGTATAACTGATTTTATTCATTTCAGTTGGTAATTACGTAATTTTTTTCTTTCCATTGTTTGAGTTTGTTTTGCTCTATCTTTAGGCTACCCTTAAAATAGTCACATCCATTATACAATATCAAGTAAAAAAAAAAATCTCTCTACATAGTATATTGCTCCTTACAAACATTAACATGAGAGTACCAGGTCACCATCCTGCATCACCCTACCCAAAAAGAGAGATCCTGTGTACTTTTGTATCTCGTATGTTTGATTTCTTTTAATGGCAGTCATTACAAAATCATTGAATGCATTGGGATGTATAGTTCTCCCTCCAAATCATTCAGGAAAATCAATTTTCATAGTTAATGTATTTTGGATTTGCAATAAATGTCCAATTTTTTTCTTCATTAGCGCGTTTAGCTCCAATGTTCTCCTTGCTTTAACACAGGGGTTCTGAAACTGGGAGTAAGTCTATCTCCAGGAGCGTGTGAAAATCTCAAGGGAAGATTTTGAGACACACTGTGAGAACTACTTAATTGAAAATTTAGTCCACATACTTGTAATTATTTTCAAAGATTTAAAATATCTTTCAAAAACTTGTTTAAAATAATGGCCTGTGTTATACCCCGGAGAAATTTCATAATTTGAGAGAGTATATTTAACTTTGTCATGTGTAGAGAGCATTGTTGTAAAAGTTTGAGAACATCAGCTTTAGTAAAAGTATATATTGATTTTCGTCTATTTATCCAACTACAAAAATAGGCTTGAGTTGCCGTATTCAGATCGTTGTTAGAGTATTTTTGTAATTAAACAAAAGTTAACTGTGTGAATACACAAATTACCGTGATCGCTTGATTTTACAAAGACAGAAAGCTAAGGGCGAGTGCTGGGACAATTAAGATTCCAGCTTGGTCTGGTCGTTATCGGAACGATATGGAGGTGGTCTGGATGTCACTATCAGGAAACATGGCCATCTCGGCCTAATATTACCCCCAAAGGTAAATGTAAACTATATCGTTTTTTCTGAGGTTTCTCCAAATTACCGGTTCCCGGCAAACCTAGATCTTACGAAAGGAATAATCTTTAGTGTTATTCTTTAAAACTCTCTTGTGGAAGCTGGCGAAATCATTTAGTTAGAACCAAAAATGTGTTCATTCCGTTACTACTCTATGTGCACATTTTCTTGAGCTCCGGAATACCTACCCCCACTCCTGTACTAACATAAGATTAAGAATAAATTATTGTATTGAGCGTTTTGGACAAAATCTTATAATGAAATGTTTGCTTCCGTGTAAAAGAAATAATTTTACGTCAAAAAACGAGCTACAAATTTGATAAAATAGTCCTGTTGTCGAAATAATCAACCTCCCCACTTCTCTGGCACGTAGTGAAATGGCTCAAGAAAACGTGTGCGGATAATAAGATGTAGTAATGGAATGATGAACCAATTGCACACTGAGATTCCTGTGTAAGCTCAGTGTCTTTAGAAAGTGAAATGCTTTTGCACATCCGCTATTTTGCACAATGTGCACAACGGCTATTTTGTACGATTGAACAATTGAATGTAAAGTCTCAAATGCCAATGAAATAGCCCTAGGCCGAAGGTGTAGAAGACAAGTGACTGACTTGCTAAACGGAGGATTACTGCACGTTGTACATCAGTGTAGTTAGAAAACGTTACGAAAAACAATAACAAAAAAATCGACATGTGTGTTAAACTATGAAAGTTACTTGTCTGTAGTAAATTATCGTATTTCGTGACTACGGTGGATTGCCGAGCCGGTGGAGTTTGATTCATGTTCTCACGAAACGGGTTAATTTGTTTCTCTTGTTTGATTTACAACCATCAGCAGGTGAAAGATAACCCCCGAAAGTTAGTCACTTTTCTAAATGCGGTTTCTTCTTTTTTATATGGTCAGGCGAACAATTGTGCTTCGTCCGGTGATTCACGGTAGGAATGAAGCAGTTTGGTTCATCGACAACAGATTGAGATTAATGTATTCTTTTTATTAAATTATTTTCAAATAATTATCACGTCGATTATTTCGTGCCGAGTATTCGCTAGTTTTCAGTTTTGTAAAACGATGTTTTCGCTAAATCAGCATCATTTGTGGGTTCAATATAATGGCGGTTTTAATTGCTTGTAATTTCATCTTAGTTTCAGAAACTTCCAATTTTTCATTCAGTGATGATCGACAATTACTTTCCCCGTATCGTAGTATACGAAGAAGTGAAGGAAATTGAGGTGGAAATACAGTAAGCAGCTGGCTGTAAATAATAGTGTACAATAAATTACACACATGTAATTTTTTTGAAATAGCTCACGCCTTTAATATGTCCATTTCCAGCGATTTGCATAAATTATTACATTTGCGAGTGGAAGTGCTTCAAATGACTTTCAATTAAGCTTTTCGAAAATTCAAAAGATTTCTGTGAATAGTTAACGGCGTTTTTTACTCTCCTATAACATTCTTAAGGTAATATTTCAGTTCTATTATTAGGAAATCGGTAAATTGAGAAAATATTTTTAAAAATGTTCTTTGGGCAGCGATAGATGACAGCTGGCAAGAGTATGTGGCAAGTCCGAATTGCTAGACCAGACCAAAGAAATTACAAAACTAGTACGAGAAAGTGTGCTATTCTGTAATACCACCGGTTAAAAGTACAGCACGGAGTGTTGCGTCAGCGCGGAATGTAACCTGCAAAAGATTTGTTTTATAGCTTTTAACATACGTAGAAATGTTATGAGTAGGGGGCGGATTCTGATGACCTAAAACGTAGCCAAAAATGATCAATAAAATGCTTCAAAAATGCTCTAAAAGCAAAGAAAAATGACGTAAAAATGTAATAAAAAAACAGTTTAGATGAACAAGTTAAGTTGTTGGATATGTTACTGATGTAATCGAAGCTTCTTCTATTCGTTCAAATGAACTCAGTTTTCAAACTGTTGGTTTGAACTGTTCTTTACTTGAAAATCTGTTTTTAATTATCCCGAAATCGACCGAACCGCTAATGACACAGGCCGGCGTCATAGGACCCTTAGATTACATTCTCACAATGGCTGACATTACGACTTCTGAGCGAAGAAATCGAATAGGCTACGGGGCATTGATACTCAGGAATTCTGCGGAGAACATTTATGGCATCTCGTCAATATTATTTGAAGCAAGTACCATTAAATGACATTAAAATCTATACAAATCCATGAAAATGCATTAAAAATGTCGGAAAAAGTTAAAAATGACTTATTAGTCGAAATCGATTTTTAAAAATGCAAAAAATTACGTATAAAAATGGGTCATTTCCTGACATTACATACAATTAATTTCTATGCTAAACGGCATTGTTCTAAAGGGAAATGGAAAAAATTACATTTCATTAAAATCCGCCCCTAGTTATGAGTGGTATTACTGTCGAGATCAAAAGTTAAAAATCGTGACGGAGCGTAGCGGCGCCGAGATTTTTAATTTGGATGAGGCAGTAATAACACTAACATTTCGTGGTATGTTCAGCATTTTGTTGGTCACCATAAAATCTCACGAATTATGCGAAAATTTACATTACTGCGATAGTACACACGTAAATACCGTTGCTTCGGCACGTTAGTACGATATTGTGGGGTGTTGCTTGCGATATATCTATATAAACTATTCGTATACCGTGGTCCGAGAAAAGTGGATGCAATTAATTCTTCTGAACCTAAAGAAACAACACGGAAGAAATAATAGTATGTTGACGAAGATGACCTCTTTTCTTTTGATAAGAACGCCAACAACACCAAATCAGAATTCCCACAATTCAGAAACAACACGTTCGGTTAGGAAATTGGCGCGTTGATTTCCAGTGGCGACACCTTCACATCATCAGTAAATACGATTACCGGAGTAATTTCATTTGATGGAATGTCAGGAAAATGAGCTTAATTTACCCAATATACATTTTTCTAATTGTACTATTAATAATACAATTAAGAATAATTACTCCCCGAACTAATGTGAATTACTTCTGAATTGTTTGAATCTGATGTTTTGTACATCGCCATGTTTCCTTAACAAACATTTGATTTGCGATGAATCGATGGGTTACTTTGCTAAGGGTGTTAAATTTCTTAACATACAGGTAGCCACGGTATACGAATAGTATATATAGATATATCGCAAGTAACACCCCACAACATCGTACGAACGCGCCGCAGCAACAGAATTCGTGTGTTAACTATCGCAGTAATGCCGTAAATTTTCGCATAATTCATGAGATTTTATGGTGAACATACCATGAAATGTTAGTGCTATTACTGTCTCGTCCAAATTAAACAAAAGTGCACTTAAGCAGTGGCGTGCATTCTATGGAATAAAGGGAATGCGTCATTCCCCTAAGCAAAGCAGAGAAAAAATCCTTTCGATATTGAAAATATTCGTTGTTCATGGCCAGAGCAAAACGTTTACTCAATCTAAGATTCTGAGCTAAGTACCAGTGCTTGAACCGTAACTATCGATGTTTTCAAAACGGTGTGTAGTTTCATCTCGTGACGTCAGCGAAGCTTCGTTCTTGGAGGGGGCAGGCGTTCGACTTCATGTGTCGGGGGGCAAGTCGGCTTCGGTTCGTGAGTGCGCGAGAATGAATTTTCTAGTACGTTCCGTTGTGATCGGCTGGTAGCTATTTCAAGTTTGAACGAATTTTGGCTTTTTGAGAGTGATACGCGAACTTACATCATAATACTATGTAAGTATGAAGTACATAATATCGAGATCGTTTATCTTAAGGGAAAGAAAGTGTTCTAAAAAAACTAATTCTTTGTGTTCCGTTCTGCAGTTCTGCCTTGCGGGAAGGGAATGCATTGGCAAACTCATTCCGCGCAGTAGTCGTGGCATCTAGCGAGGAAAGTGGAAACTAGGCAGGGAACCAGAAGGGAGGCACGATAACAGATTTAGGAGGGCCCTTCCGGTCCCTCTCCTGTCAACTTTGTACGCTTCGCAACTTCGAGTTGCTGGTCAGTGACGAGAAGCGACACTGAAGGAAAAATTCTCTTGTGCTTTCGGCCTTTTTGTTTTTGAGCAGTGGTATCGTAAGTAGTGCTGTCACTTTAATGTCATTGAGAAAAGTTGGACGCAAATAAAAGGTTACGTGGCAGGGAAGAAAGAAAAATGTAAGTTATCTGAGCTGCAAAAGCTCATGAATGGTGCTGTGGAGAGGACAACAGCAGAACATTGGCGCAGTGAGGTAGGTCATATAAAAAAGGTAATTTCGAAGGCATGGGAAGACGAAAGAATTGTAGAACAAAATTTTGAAGAAATTATTTCTCTTTAATATTAGAGTTCCATCCCTTCCAAACAATCATCAGAGTGAAGTGACTCTGAAATAGGTGGAGTATTTCCTTTACAACAATAATTTGTTTGACGATTAAAACTGTGTAAATCTAGTAGAAATTCTTGTGTTTGTAATGTTAGAGAACATCTCGAGGTAAATTAACGTGCTTCGCGAAGTGGAGAAGAGCATTTGACATAGGACAAAATCTGCAGTTGTGACGACGACACGTGCAGTCATCCACCCACTGTACTGCTTGTCTTTCTGTCGCCGCGATCGGGCGGTCCTCGCCGCTCCTCCCCCGGCCGCTCTAGCACGTGCTCAGCCTCCCGGCGTGGTATAGAACGATTTTCCTAAGGATGAGCCAAAGTGACAGTTCGCGAAAACAAGTGAACATCACATGTATTTCAGAGAAGTATCCCTCCGCCGCGACAGCTGTTCAACCACGCCTCTTCGTAAAGTATTTGGTAATGGCTTCTGTGAAAACATCCCTATGAAGTTTCGCTGAGGTATATGCACGTACGTGAGTCAGGGAAATATTTAAATTTAATTACGTATGTAGAAAATCTCTTTACATGCTCTCACAATCAGTAAAAGAAAACTGCCACGAATGTAAATAGAAAGAAAAATAATTTTAAGCCGTAAACACGTGCACCAGTACGCATCTCGCTTTCAAGTCTCGGTTTTAAAATAAACATAATATTTATCACACAAAAAGTAAATTCAATGTAATATATAATGAAAAAAAGAATTTTCGCAAAAGAGCACATAACACTACACTTCCTAATATCAATTATTTCTCGCAGAGCACCATATTTTTGTCGGACAAGGACACGACAAAAGGAAGTGTCGAAGCCATTTACAAGTTAGCCAACTGCAAACGAACGAATGCGGGAAGGGAGTCTAATGGGTTCAAGGGCACAACGACCACAGAACCTTCAGTTATGTTGCCAGCACTAGCTGTCACTTTGGCTCATCCTTAGGAAAATCGCTCTATAACGCCGCTCCCCACCGCAGCCCGCCCTCAAGTCGGTTCTTATTTTAATCGGACCTAAGGCACGATCGTCCGGAGGATAAAACATTACTGGTGTTGCGAGGAATCACCGTACACAATAATTGCAAACGTAAGTTTGGATCGTATTCGCCCTTAGTCTATTACGGGATACATTTTACCAGAATTGCCGCGAGAGTTGATACCTACAATAGTACAATAATTGCATTCAGAGCAAGAACAAGAAATACAAGTTGCAAGAAAGAAAACGAACAAAATATGATGTTTGTCCGAGGATTTTAAACAGCAAAGAATCCAGAGAATGTGGTAAGTGCAAGAAATCAGAATACACAGCACATCCATTGTTTGTAAAGATAGCGAAAAACATTATTACTGAACTGTATACATACATTTTAAAGTCAACATTCACCGTATATGAAAGGGTATTCTCTTATTTTCCATTTTATGAAAGAAAAAACAGTCTTTAATGCACTGATGGATTTTATAAATTTATATTAATAATTTTAAATAACAAAGTACTTGATAATAATAGTTTAAGACTGTAAGTCACATAAATACCGAATTATATTTGTTCATGATGTTAGAAAGCATTTACGCAACGAAATTTTCCCTGGGGTCCGTTTTCTCCAATGCGACCAGTTACGTTCGTTTGCAAGACGCGATCTTTCCTAGGTTAATATTCACATTTTGTGAAAATTCATATCATTAATTGTTTAACGTTTTTTATACTTTGGACTTCAAAAGTGCTTCCCCGACTAAAATTGTCACCGCACGCCACTGCATTTAAGAAACCTGCAGGGTTGCATGTTAACACAGGTTAAAGATGCATGTGACCGATAAAAGACAATTGAACGGGGACGCATTGAATTGAGGATGTTTTTTCTTGCTCAAGACTGCCTGTGAAAGGCGAACGGAATTATTTGTATTGATTTCGCATTAACGCACAACGAATTAAAACGCCATTCGATGCAAAGTAATAGAGTAAGTTTGTCCCGAATTTCCATTAATCAATCATTCTCAAATGCAATAACATGATACATCGCCCGGCACACTTCAGTGTTTGGAGGGTTACCTATACTTTGCCCCGTCAGTATTTTCCTGTCGTAAATTCCAGAGTATGGAGGTTTTGCACGTCATAGTGGACATCAATCTACTGCTATTTCAACCTTTGCGCATGCGCAGGAAATGAATATACTTGGGTTTTCGTAACGTGGCGGATGACATTAGGTCATTTTTACACCTCCTGCCTTATAAAATTATTTTTTTAAATTCATTCGCGAACGTCCTTCTCAACGGGGCTCATGGCCTCAAACATGTGCTTATCACCAGAGACCGGATTTTTATGTAATTACATTTTTTTAATTTTCAGTTTACCGTTCTGAAATTTGCAATCTTGGCGAATCGTCGCCGTCCAAGTTTTCATTACATTTTCATACAATATCCAAGTTTTTCATTACATATTTTTTTCATATTTAGTTGCTATTTTCGCAAAATATTTTTTTATTTCATCAATACTCTTCAATTTTATGAAATTAAAAAAAAACAAGTATTTTAAAAAAGTCAGCATTTTTACATTACTTCTGCGTGCTGTCTACTCCAGGAATACCTTATTCTCATGTACACTTCGCCCTACGCGTAGTTCTTAACAGTCCGGCACACCTGCTTCAGTTATCTCATTGGCGGGAAGTGCCCATCAGCGACTGAGATGATTTTCACCTTGAAGTGTGTAAAGTATCACTGACGTCGCATTTCGTGACCTTTAACCTTAACTTCTTAGAAACTTTGTGGATGTGATTCGATGAAAGCACGGTGCAGACATTTTCCTGGTCGTAGATATCGCCATATTGTGTATTATTTTTTAAAAATTATAGGATTTTTTAATAAATGTAATGTATTATGTAAATGTGTATTACAATTAGAGCATTTTAATATTACATATGATATCCGATTTTACATATTCTTACTATTTTCATTACGTATTTTTGTACATATTTTGGCGTTTCATACTGCATATTTTTCCGGACTCTACTTATCACTGTTCCAAAGATACATTTTATAAGTCAGGTGGTGCAAAAATGGCCTTATGTCATCCGCCACGTTACGAAAACCCAAGTTGTAGTGCTGTGTATTCTTGAAACGCTTCGATGCAAAAAAAAACTCCCTGATGTTCTCCAGCACAAAAACCATGTCAGTTTCATGTATTTGGCCACAAGAGTTTTGACAGACAGCTTATTACAAAGATCCTATTATTAATTTATACACATATATACAGAATTTGTCTGTAAATATTATGAAAATGTCTGTAGAATATTATAAGAAAATACTACAAAGAAAAACATATATAGCACTCGATATAGTAAAACCGTCATCGTTTTGTGAAATCCAGTATAAAATACTAAGAGCCTTGCATGAAATTTCGTATTACTTTACTTGTTACTGACCAAGCGCGCACTCGGAGAGCGCCTCAACCAATCACTTCACGCGTAGGTGATCGGAAGTCAAATCGTGGAAAAGTGTCGCTCGAACGTTATACTGCAGGCAAAGATACTGATAAACTCCATATATACAGTTTCGCGGTCAATAGCCATCCATCAATCCCACTACGAATCGTTCACCAGCCTGTTATAGACCTATAATGTTTATTCATTACTAGGGAACGAATTTCCATGCAATTACATTTTTTTTACAGGAACCTAGATACCTGGATTCAGTATTTTTTTTAGAGACAAGCCATTTTGAATGAATTAGAACTATTTTTATTTTACATATTTTGGTACAATTACATATTTTTACACATTTTACGTATTAGTATACACTCGTATTTCGTTACATTTTAATTCATTTATACGTCGAAACGGAACATTTCAGATGTGCGTTTGAAATATATTTTACAGCTTTCTTACAAATCAAATGAAATGCTGTTGCGCTTCTATGACCATATCTTCACCATGAATTGGCATACTTATCCCCTCCTCCCGCTTACTGCGTACTCGGAGTCTAACATAAGCGGATTTTTGTGAATAAAAGTAATTTCAGCCATGGTACTTGCTCGTAATATTCTACGCTCATATTTTACTGTGCTCATTTTATACTATGTACGTTCTAATATACTATGAGCGTATCTAACATTTCGAATAAAATTCGTGATGAAGTCTTGCGTACAATTACTTTTCAGCCACTTTGAATCCTTGTCTAGAAAAGATAGGCGATCTTCTACGCTTAAAAATGCTTATAGAGAACAATTGTAAATAATAATGAATTTTGATTTTACATATTTCCTATTTTTCTTCCATATTTTGGAAAAAATAACTACATATATATGTACATATTTTGCATTTTTTATTACAATTAATTCCGTTCCCTATTCATTACTTCTGACAACTTTGTCTTATATATACAAATAAGGCTTTTATGAATTCATTTCAAACCTATTTGACTATATTAGTCCACACTTGCAGGTGTAGAAAATGTTTTCATTATTTTAAGGAAAATTACATATATACGCTCATTTCAACATTCTGCTTGCCGTATTTTCCGAACTATATTTTTTCTGAAATCATCTTAGTTCATTACTGTCAAGTTTCATTTCAATGTAAAGTGGTATGTCGTGTTTAGAAGTACTTGGAAAGACTTGGTATGTCGTATTTAGAAGTAAATCTGCATTTTAACACAACTACATTTTGCAATGCGCAAGCTTGAACTACAATTACTACTTACGATATTTAGCGACGTTTTGGCAAGTTCAAAGCACTATTAAGAGGAAAGAGCTCAGTGTCACCTCCCTTCTACCCGCTCTCCCCCGCCTTCCTTTCCATCTCTCCTCGGCCCTTCCTTTCCATCTCTCCTCGGCCCTTCCTTTCCATCTCTCCTCGGCCCTTCCTTTCCATCTCTCCTCGGCCCTTCCTTTCCATCTCTCCTCGGCCCTTCCTTTCCATCTCTCCTCGGCCCTTCCTTTCCATCTCTCCTCCGCCCTTCCTTTCCATCTCTCCTCTGCCCTTCCTTTCCATCTCTCCTCCGCCCTTCCTTTCCATCTCTCCTCCGCCCTTCCTTCTCTCTCCCGCCCGCCCTCTTTTTCCTTCTCTCTCTCTCTCTCTCTCTCTCTCTCTCTCTCTCTCTCTCTCTCTCCCGCCCGCCCTCTTTTTCCTTCTCTCTCTCCCCCCTGCCCTCTAATTTTTTTCTTCTCGATTCCTCAGTTCTTTCTTCAACCTTGTACGCTAATTATTTTGTAGCAAATGTCTGTGCAGTACGCTAATTATTTGTCTGCATACGCATGTTTTTTATTTTCTTTTTTTAATTTAGATACTGAGATAAACAATATAAATACTACAGTATTATGAACTTTTTTTAAAATTTTTATTGTTCCACTGATTATCAAACTTTTTTTACCAACCATTTCCCTGAACCTGTCAATGGTAGGCATATAAAGGGTTCTATTGTGTGTGCATTCTGATATATAGCTAATTGTAATGAGTGTTGCTTGGTGTGTGAGCAGCTGTCGCCCAGCAAGGTGTCCCCGAACAGCAAGAAGGCGGCACGCGTGGAACGACTGGCCACGCCTTTGGAGGGGCCTCTTGATCTGGCCCTGCTGGCTCTGTCGCCGCAGCAACTGGTTGACCTTGTGCAGCAGCTCATGGTCAAGCATCAGTTTCTTGAGCAGGTGAGCGAATTGGCTATCTTTACAACAGCCAAGACATTTACACAGAGAAATTTCTGTTTTATGTATGGAGAGTCACTGATTTTTGCTTCTGTTTTTTCTTTCCTGTTTCTCTAGAAGAAGTGACTGGCTGATGGGATTTTCTTCTTGCCGTTCCTCGTGTCCCACTTCAGCTGTTTCTGCTTACCTTGCTCTCCCCACTCCCTCATCGCTTACACTCCCCTCGTCCCTCCTTTCCATTTTCTGCCTGGTCCTCTCTTACCTTGATTTGTCTCGTCTTCAGATTTATTTGCCTCCCCTGATTTCTTCTCTCCCTTCTTCTTTTCTCCGCTTTCTTTTTCCATTTTTTTAATGTAGAAACATGTGCACATTAGTTAAATTAATATGGGTTGTTAAATACAGTGAAACCCCTATTTTATGCCACTCGAACTGGTCAAAAAAAGTGTAAAATCAAGCAAAATGTAAAAACAGGGAAATTATTTTTTTGCATAGATTTTGTTCCAAAACACAATGTTATTGTAAAAATAATAAATAGTACATTAAAACTTCAATTCAAAAGAAATGAATAGAAACTACTGGTGCTAAAATTGCCCATACTTTCACGTAAAATTACACTAAAAATAATTTTTGGAAAATTGTGCATCACCTTATTTCAGAATTTATCTTTAAGGAACAGATTCCCTTTAGGGAATAATCTCTATCTTCATAATTGTAGTTGTAGGAAGATATCAAAAAAGGTAGAACTTTTGCAATATTCGAATAATCAGAATTTTCACGAACATGAGACCTGCACCATTCTCGTAAATTAAATTTTCTAACTCTTATCCTTGACACTATCCAACAACAAAATTTAATCAGAAACGATGGAGCCCTTTGAAAATTTGAATAGCCCTTTGAATATGTCCCAGGGGCTTCATGTAAATTACCCCCAAAAATTACAATAGGAGTTTCAATGTAGAGTGTTCGTGACATCAATGAGATTGATAGGGAAACTTCAATTTTGGAGAAAATCGGCTGAACCATTTAGCTGCTGGCATTGTTTATAGATGGATGGGCAGACGTTCAGCGTCAAATGATTTCTTGCTATCAAGGACCCTCAAAACATGGATTCTGGCTACACCCAGTGTTTTCGTTACCAGGGCTCAGCAATAAGAGTTTTTCTGCCAAAAATTCTGCTTTTTTCTGCAGCATTACATAACTTTGTACTGCGTAAGCGATAGCGAAAAAGCAAAAATCAGCAACTAACTTATAACTGTCAACAAACTAACTTAACAAACGCACTTGAAACGAAACATGTGGGCTTCGTCCTGGAAAATTACTCAACCTACTAATTCAGAACATTCACCAGGATATACTCTGATTCGTAAACAGCAAAACGCACAACATTTAATATGTATCCCCACCACCCTTCCCAAAACTGACACTGTCATTGCTACCTTTTCTTTCAGAATGTCCGTCTAAATTAAGAGTCCTGCTGTGCAAAAATTTAATATCGTATTTTTAATACACAGTAGGACTTGACAAGTCAGATCCAAAATCGAGGAATACGTAAAATAGAGGAAAATTATACTTTACTTATATAGATGTTTTGCTACGACTACTCATGACGTAAATCCTGGGGAAGCATAAAATCACGTATTGTAAAATTGAAGTTTTACTGAATAAGCTGAGTTCATTTAAAATCTGTTGTTCCTGCACAGTGTATAGTCTCTTACCGTCCTATTAAAATGTGATAGGATGTGAAGGAATTGCTGCCAGTACCTGACATTCGGCCTCTGGAGGATCGCCTCAGTGAACTTAGAAAGAATATCTACAAATCACTTCCCAACTCTCGCCTTACCTCCAAGACTGACTCCCCAGCTTTCAACAGAGTTGCTACTCATTTGTCTGTCTTCAAAGTGAGTAACTATAACTTTGTTTATAAAATAAATTTATTCCTGTAAAATATGAAATTTGTCTGTTGCCTCGAAAAATTGTTTTAAATTATTGTAGTGGCATATTTTAAAGTAAAAAAAAGGTCTTAAATTAGAATAAAATAGATCTTAAATTGAATTTATTATAAATTGATAACACTGAATATCTGGAACTTTTATTAAAAATGTTTGCTTGATTTACTCCAATAATCTAGATGTAATAGCTATTCTTGTTTAGATGTTAAAACATATTGTCATATCAGCTGTAAAGTATGAAGTGTTAAAAAGCCAGTTTCTCGTTCTTTGGCAATTGTTTCCACGGTGATAGGCACATTGATTTAGCAATATGTTACCATTTTAGAAATCTATGCCCATCTGTAAACTATTGCATATGATGGTGAAAACTGATCTTTGTGATGTTTGAATGAATTAATTGGGACTCCTCAAAAGTCGTGATTTTTCACATTTGATACTTTACAGTTAACATAACTGTGAAGAACTTGCTCAAGTACTAATAATTCTAGAGATTTTCAAAACTCATTTTTTCAGTTTATTAATAAAAAGGAACATTTTAAAATTATGATTCGCTCAATAAAAGTTGCATTATTGAGCAATTAAAAGTAACGTTCTTCTACAGGTTAAAAAGCCGTTAAATTTACACTAAAGTTTTTGCACACTTTGCAGAAGTGCCTGTTAGATCAGTTACGCCAGTTGACTAGCTCTCAGAATTGGGGAGCTGTGCTTGAGTATGTGCTGACGGCGTGGACATACGTGCGAGCCACACCCCTATGGGATAATCCTCCTCACAACAACTGCCGCCGTGCCTGCTTCAAGTCACTGACGGCCTCGTGCTTGAGTGCTTTGAAACGAGGCGGGCCATGGTCGCTGAGGCAGCTTGAGCACATTGAGACAAAGTAAGTGCAATTTTCTGTATTACTGGATGTTACACTGTGCAACATTGCAATACAATGTTGAGGTAAAAAGTGTGTTGAATAGCAAGCACCAAACATGTACAGTCCTCCCTCCACATGTGGGGCAATGTGTGCCCATAAGATGTGGATACAGTAGAAACCAGCAAATCCAAAATTTCGGATAATCGGAACAAAATTGGGGGTGGAGGAAAAATAAACAAAAGAAATAAATGGCTTATTCGAAGTGTAAAGAAAGGATTTTATAATTACTGTAGAACTGGACAAATAATTATTACAACAGAAGTTGAAATGAAACCTTTGTTGCACTGCTAACTACGTTCTATATTACATGTTCATGTAGTAGTAATTTAAACTTCGAGGAACTTGCAAAATCAGGAATCGTCTTTTGCTGTAAGGAACTGAATCTGCTTGATATGTTATGTTATGTTACCATTTTATGTTATTAGGTTACCATTTTATCATATTGCACGCTACATTGCATTGGGTCTGGTAATCCTATAGATGCATTTGTATATGTACATTGTTTTGGACAATCCAAAAATTTCTGATGAAAGACTTTCTTGCAAGTATGGGTTTGCTCTCTGTCCTGGTTTGGACATGGTTGTCCTATTGTTATAATGTTGTCCCTCAGATTTGGGTAGGCGTTTGCTATGACACTATCTTGGAGAAATTTTATTTACTTCTCCGAGATTCAAGTAATAATTCTGGCTGATATTTCACTATCCAAGGGGCAGAATACTTGCATGCAGCGAGGATGCGCTTAAAACTTGATGGCGGGTTCCGTAGAGTTCAGGAGCGCATAAGTGGACATGTACGCATAAATCAACAACATTCCCACGTGTCCAATTTAATTCAAACCACTTTTTAAACACCCCCATTACTAATAACAATATGCAAAAATTTAAGTGAAATTGGTCGAGTAGTTTTTGTCTTTCGAGTGACACACATATGCACATTCCTTTTCATTTATATATAGGAATATGCATAGTACATATATGCATATAACATATTTATGCAAGAAATCACCAATAAATGAATATTAAACACTCGTCATTGCTTCTGAGTTGAAAAATATAAACCTTATTGGCTGTATTCAGAAGAGGTCGCTTCTTTAAGTGAAGGCTAATGGCCACTGCATTGTCCGTGGTGAGATGTTATGCCAGAAATGAGGTAGCGTCGGCAAACTCTTGACACTGTGGATCACGGAATATTGAATTTCCTTATGATTTCCAAAATAGAATGTATCTGCATGCATCTGACTCGAACTAACAAGTTCAAAGTCTGCTAATTTCCGTTGTGCGGTCATAATTGCATCACCAACCTTTTCAGTTGAATCCCTTGAATACAAATGAAAGCTCAGTCGATGCATTACCCTTTTTATACCTTTTGTATGTGATATAACTGCCATCTGTGCATTTGCGTATTGCTATCCTACGAGTTTTGCCACCTCAGTGTACAATAATGGTATGAAATTTTATTTTCACTTCTATGACAACTTTCTCTACCTGACCACAATCAATATATTGTCACCAGGAAGTCTTAAAAATAAACAGTGTTGGGATTTCTACGGAAATGTAATTCAATGGGAAATTGATTAGTTATAAAAATGTATTGTAATTTCTGTGACAGGTTGGAAAGTATGGCTGCCGATAGTGAAGATATTCAAGCCTGTATTAAGCATCTTGCAGTTCTCAAGAAGTAATAGAAACACAGAAATAGTTTTACCCCTTGCTGACGCAAACTAGTTTTTAAAATTGTTGATTTCCTTTAGAGAATGTTTTGTAGCAAGAGTTTTAGGATATGGCATGCTAATGTGTGCTATAGCTGTGTTCAGCACTTTAAACACAAATTTGAGGAAGAAAATCAGTCGACTGATGGTTTTACCTACCTGCAAAGGATTGAAATTTTTTAATTACTGATTTTTATTTTTTTTTTATGTGCTAGGAAAGGTTTCAGTTACCGAATGTGTGTTTAGAATTTTTATTTTAATGGTATGATTATCATTAATAATTTCTGTCTTTGTAGAATTAGTTTGCTGTCAGCTGATTAGTCAATTGTTGCAAATGGCTGTAAGTCTTATATTAAGAAACCTAACCACTGTCAGGTGGTTTAAAATAGTACAAACCAAACAAAGAGAGATATGGATTTGGAAATGCTTCTGAAATGAATATTAATTGTATGAAATTGAGATTTAGTGTTTGTTATTGAGAAGAATGATTCTGTTTTGTCATGAAGTAACTTAATTAAGCCTTTGGAGAATTTGAAGATGTAGGTTTGTGGTTTCCAGATTAAATTGAAATTAAGTGATTTGTAAGTGGCCTTTAGAATGTAATATAGAAGGCTAACTGAAAGATTTTTAAATACTGGTAAAAAGTGTTAGCAAGACATTTTTTGTTGTTAGTTTTTTTGTGCCAGAAGCTTTTTGAATATATTGCAATAATTTTTGACTGATGTGTAAGCATTCCTTTTTATATGGCATTATGTATTGTATTGGAGTTTAATGTATGTTGGATGAAAATATAACTGTGAAACATATTGTTAAATATTTTAAATTATCATAAATTGTCTTGTTTAATTTAGATTGATAATTGTGAAATATGAAATGATTATTTGTCGATTTCTTCACATCGTAGATGCTTAAAGGATGCAAACAATGATTTGGAGGTGGTAACTGAAGTACAGTTATGTAAAATAAAATGAGAAGTTCTTGCTTGAAATAAGTATGTTCATAACTTATCTACCCCAAAGAGATGTGTGATGAGTTTGTTGATGCTTGTGAGATAAAAGGGATATGTTCCCTGATTTTGTACCAACTGGTGTAAGATTAAAATGTATATTTTGGTGTTTTTCATGGTGTAAGAATGAATATTTGAATGCACATGTTTTCTGTGACTTGTATCCAAAAGTGGTTTAATAAAACTTGGCCCAATTTCATAAAGAAGTGTTTTTTATTCTTTTTTATTTATGGGAGGCATTTCTTGAGAATAATTTTGTTTGATGGAGAGCTTGGTTAATCTGTGTACCATATTAAATTTGCTTAAACAATCTCGAGGATATTGAAATAGTTTTGTTTGAGAAAATTTTGGAAATATCTTTATTAACTTTACATAAAGTACCTCTTCAAATTAAAATATTCCTGTCGAATTTTCAGTGTTTCCTCAGGCTGATTCTGGGCGTGTCAACTAAGTTCAGTAGTCTACTAAATATAGTGCATGCTTTTTTATAATGGATTTGGTGGTAATTTTCCTCTGATGGATGGCAAGATCCAATGCGAATCTACCTGTCGGCATGCAGGGTTTTCCCCAATCGGGTATCTCCCACCAGCAGGGCACTGTCCCAGCAAGAACAAGCTCTAAGCTCCCTACCAGTCTCTCAGCAAGTGTGTGTGTGTGTGTGTGTGTGTGCGCGCAAGTAACGGGGGAGATTATGACAAGGATGAGGAAGGAATGATCGCGGTTCGTGGCCCGTTTGTGAGGGTATCGCTCCGGCATTTGTCTGATGTTGCTTGGAGAAACCAAAGAAAATCATCGGTGAGAGCAGCGGGCTGCACAAATTTTTCTCTGGATAGCGGCTGAACCCGACCTAGTGGTATACTGTTGTTTTTACAGAGCTGCCTCTCAATTCCACTCAAGGCCCACCACCACAATGGAATTTAGGCATGGTTTCTTGCATCTTTCTCAGTAGTGTCGCATGTCCGCGACCGTATCGAGCAGTGCTGCAGATGAAGCAATTCTAGTGGCATGAGTGAGAAAGACGCGAGAAACCGCGCCTAAATGCCACCATGGTAACGGGCCTTGAGTGAAATTGAGAGGCAGCTATGCAAAACCGCAGTATAGCGAGCGTCGAAAACACTTTGTCGGATCTCGGATACTAGGACTTCAACGTTAGAAGCACTGCAATAACAAACTGATGCCCTCTTTCGGTACATCATCATAACGTACTACTTTAGGTTGGGAAGTGTTTGCGGGTCGACCAAAATGGTATTTTTCAGTCTCCTGTGTATTCATTGACGCTCATTTCCTTTTGCAGTCTTCAGATTCCATTATTTGTGGCTAAGTAAAAGCGAAATTATGGTTGTAACATATTTTCTTCAGTCACAATATTATGCAAGTATATTTTCCATGAGTTGACAATTGTCAACAGTTGATAACAGTCAATCAATTTTTCTTCAACTCCTTTTACCTCCAGATCATGATTGGGCACAGCATGATTTTTTCTTTTTTTTTTTTTTTCCCCTTCCAGTAATAATGTCAACATCTTTCTCCAACTCTGAAATAAATTCAGCTGTTGATAGGCATTTATTTTCGTCTATCATTCCCGAAATAAGCTGGATTTTTGTAGAAGAAAAATAATTACACTTGAAGTATTTTTTGTACAATGATGAAACAATGCAGGATAAGACACTATCTCCGAGCTGAGATAATTATATTAGGAACGGATATATGAAACGGTAGTTACGTCGGCTACTCAACGATTACATTCCAATTGCATTTGTCCAGATCATATATACTCAGTAATCCCAATGCATCAACGCAACATTATTGTAAATTATCAATAATAAACTATGTGAGAACTTATATACAGAAGAAATATTCAAAAATAATGAAAGAAAGTTCAAGCAAGTTTGCCCAGTAATATGCACAGATATACTTTTTGAATATACAGTAAAAAAAGTACTGTGTAATAATTAAATTAAAAATTGAATATCGGTAACACAATCTATTACATTATCTCTAAGTTTCAAAATTCAATAAAGCCAAATTTACATTCAGATACGAATGAAAAGTGCAAAAACTGATCAAATTGCATTACTTCTAACTGTGATAGAAGCCCAGAACAAACTTATATCTATTCAGTTTTCTAAAAACATAGTCATATAATGTTGTGTTTAAGTAACGGGACTTAATCGGTTAAACAAAGAAAATAGTAGTTTATTCAGACTGGAAGAAATATGCTTTTTCTCTTCTACTATCTAAAAGAGAAAATAAAAATTGATATTATTTTGCAAGAAATGCAATAAATTAAAAAAAATTGAATGCCATATCTCAAAGCAATGTTGAATTAAATATTTATTAAATTACTACATCTTGTCATTGATCGTAGTACTTTCAGATAGCATTTATAATTGGATTGATTGATTTTTTCGTGTTTCCGGGCGCGTCAACTGCTTCGGTCATTAGTCCCGTTAGTGTAGTGCATGTTTTTCCTCGGGAGATTGCTGTGATCTTCCCCCGCTGGATGGCGAGATCCGACGCCGACCTACCGTCGCCTAGCGGGGTTTCCCCCTAACCAGGACACTCCCACCAGCGGGGCACCGCCCCAGCCGGGACAAGCTCTAAGCTCCCGACCGGTCTCCCGGAATATGTGGTAGTGTAGTGCATGTTAGTGTAAGTGTGTGTGTGTGTAAGGGGAGAGGATAGGACAAGGAAGGACAGATCGCGCGCGGTCCGTGGCCCGTTTTGTAGGGTTCTGCTCCGGCATTCGCCTGGTGTTGATCGGAGAAACCACGGAAAACTACCGATCAGAGCAGCCGACCGCTAGAATTCTCCTCCAGACAGCGACTGAATTCGACCTAGCTGAAAAGCTATTGTCGAAAATCTTATAATTGGAAATAACGTGGAATTTTAAATTATCTAAGATTATTTAATTTAATTTTCGCATTTTGGCCTTCCTATGTACGTAGCCAAGAGTTTTTATAATGCTGCAATGAAAATCTGGTTCTGATAACAAAAACGTGAATAAATCTTGTTATATGAAAATATCTTACAATATGTTAAGAATACACTTAACATTCAGTCTTCAAGCTATTGCAGCCATATCGATGTGCAAGAAATCATTTTGAAACCAAAGAGCGTCCAACGAGAGCATTCTTCGTCGTCTAGTGCTCTCCCAGACCTTGCATCATGTCACGACCTTGCTATGTTAGTGCGTTTACTGATTTACTCTTTAGCCCTATCCTTCAACCAGTCGCGGCTCGTGGTTTGCTAAACGGGGAAAGCTGCAAGTGCATTACATCAAATGCTTGCAAATGCAAATGCTTACAAACGAAAGCAAGAAAGAACTAGTGGCGCTAAAACGACACGTACGTTCTCTCCATATTTTCACCCCAAATTACGCGAAAAGTACTAAAATTTTCCAAAAATTGTAAATGACCTTTCAAAATCTATTTTTAAGGAACAGATTTCATTAAGGGAAAAGATCTCTATCTTTAATAGAGAGGAAGAGGCCGAAAAAATTTTAAACTTTTGCAATTTTCGAAAAATCGGGGGTTTCAACGAACAAGAGGCCTGCACCATTCTCTTAAACGTCCTTCACACTATCCAACAAAATTTAATCAAAATTGATAGAGCCATTTTTTAAAATGGACCAGGGACTTCATGTAAAGTCCCCCCCCAAAAAAAATTAAAATATCGGTTTCAAATTCAAGGGGCTGCGACATCAGCGAGATCGATTGAGGATTATCAATGTTGGAGAAAATCACCTGAACCGTTTATCCGCTAGCGTCACAGACAGACGTTTTGCCGATTTTTCGGTATCAAGGATCCACAAATGGGTGAGTGGATTCCGGCTACACCACGTGAGTGAGGATCTTTTCCTAAATTTAGCAACTGGATTTATTCACTTTTTCGTTTCCGGAGTCCTGTAATAAGAGCGTTCTTTTCGCACAGCATTACATAACTTTATCTCTACCACCGTAGCGGTAGCGAGAAAGTAAAAAGAGGACATGTTCGGGGGAAAAAGGGACGTATGGCAATGCAAGAATTATTTTCTTGAATACGGTATAAAACTATGCGGAATAAATACACACTCAGAAAAGGCATTTAGGTGAACTCTTTGCTTCGCGAGATATATCGGTGTATTGGCTAATGCATATTTCCATCCTAAATTACAATTATACAGGGATACACACACACACACATATATATATATATATATATATATATATATATATATATATATATATATATATATATATATATATATATCTGTGTGTGCGTGCGCGTGTGTGTATCATCCAGTGATAAATACAATACATAAATTGTGAATTGTGACTCTGCATTACTGCCGACAAATAAGAGATTTCACTGTAGAGTCAAGAAAGAGGATTTAAGAGAGAGAGCTGTAATTTACCTCCCTTTTTTCCCTTAGGGCTTTTATCCAGCCGACAGCCGGTTGCTCTTTACGTCCCGAAGGGACGCATATTCGACCATACACTAGACAAACACTTGCGGGCTCCTCTGATCTGGGGTCAGCAGAACGCGAGGCCCTCCGCGACAACATACACACAAAGTCAAGGGACAAACAGCCATGCCCAAGGCGGGACTCGAACCCGCGACCCTTCGGACCGAAGCGCTGAGTCGGTACTCGCTCTTAGCCACCTCGACCATCCAGGTCGGCTGTAATTTACCTACTGGGTATTAATAAATGAAGCATAATATTTGTACCATTGGATAGAGAGAAAAAGTCGTACAATTAACTTTAGTTTCATTTGTTTACCAGTAATGGAGAAGGAATCTTCAATCATGTTCCCGCATCGTACGTTGTTCATTCCGAAAACCGCCACCAGAGACGTACGCCAAATTGGTTTGGGCGTGTCGTGTGGTGCGCGGACGCGAGATGGCAGCGCGGTCGCTGCTGTGCGTGCGCATGCAACAATGCATCTACGTGTTCTGTGCAGTCCTCACTTTGACTTACGTGCGCCTTAGGCTTTGCGCCCTTTTTTATTTGCTTTTTTGACAAAAGTTACTAATAATATTTTTAATTAGAAAATGGTGTACGGTATTTGTAACCAATGCAAATATTGTATACATATAAATAATTGATTATGTTTGTATTGTTTTATAACATCAACCATTTGGAGGTCAATAAATTAAAAATATAAGGTAATTATAAAATAATTTATATATTTGAGTATAATTTACATTTTGTTACAAAAAATTTGGATATTAAAGTCAAAATAGCATTTAGGTGTACATATAAAATATGCATTGTCATACGGAATCTCGTGTCCTCGAACAGTGTCTTCAAACTCTACGCGTCACAAAATGTCATTTTCTATGTATAATGCATTTAATGTGTCTTGTTTAAGACTCGGTCTCAGATAATTTTTTACGTGCTTCAAAGCAGAGAAAGATCTTTCGCCATTTGCCTTAGTCACAGACATCATTATAGTCTTAAAATAATCTCGTCATTTGAAAATATAACTTGTAACGACAATTTCTTCAATAAAGAATACCCTCGGAATTACCATTTTCTAGACCCTTTTTTCGCAAATGTAGTCCTCTATTTCCATACCGAACGAGATGGTCAGCCAAAAACGGATCAAATTTGGATATCAACTCAATGGCGCCTAAGACGTTTTCATTTTGTAACCACTCATCTCGTTACCGTAAAAGACAATCCTCTCGATGCTAAAGTTTCACATTTTCTACAATTCTTTCAGGATATTTCTCCAATTTTCCACTTTATTTTTGTGCTGTTTGACAAGCTCTGAATCCACTCTTTCTAAAACCATAGATCTACATACAAATTTTCTCAAGGAATATTGATGTTCGAAACTGTAATCGCTGATAATTTCTGTTGCAATTTTTCCTGTCGTTAAGCTCTGTTGTAGCGAGCAAGTAGTAGTTCCACTATATAACTTGCAAGGAGTACAAAAGACATGTCCTTTAGATGGCGCCTGTACTAACTACAACATTTTGACAACTGCACCATTTGCCAATGTTTTTGAGAAATATGATTTTGATAAATATCGACTTTGATCCACATAATGCCACATAGAGGTAAGAAAATCGATGTCACCATTTTACTTAAACCCATCTTAGACATCATTTCTCTAAAACCATCGTCAACATTCCACTGTACTAAAGGTTGGAACTATGTCTGATTAATTAACGCTTTCTTTTGATACAAATTTGGAAAGAAATATATCAACAAACACTTCAAAAGTTCTCCTTATGAAAGTTTGCATCATCTGAAATTCGTTTGCCCCGAAAAATTGCGCGCCACAGGCTGCAGCCTACACAGCCTGTTCGGTAATCTGGTACTGGTTCTGTGATTGAATGAAAGTGATTCAAATAGTTATATTTGACGTAATTAATTGTTGTTTGTTTAATTGTTCCGGGGGACGTCAACTAATATGGTCATTAGTCCCGTAAGTGCAGTGCGCGTTTTTGCTCGGGAGGTGGCGGTGGTCTTCCCACGTTGGATGGCGAGATCCGGCGCCGACCTACCGTCGGCTAACGGGGTTTCCTCAACCAGGTATCTCCCACCAGCGGGTCACCGTCCCAGCCAGGACAAGTTCTATGTCCCCGACCGGTCTCCCGGCATGTGTGGTAGTGTAGTGCATGTTAGTGTAAGTGTGTCTGTAAGGGGAGAGGATAGGACAAGGAAGAGGAAGGAAATATCGCGCGCGGTCCGTAACCCGTTTGTTAGGGTACTGCTTCAGCATATGCCTGGTGTTGATTGGAGAAACCACAGAAAACTACCAATCAGAGCAGCCGGCCACTAGAATTCTCCTCCAGACTGACTGAATTCGACCTAGCTGAAAAACTAGAGTCGAAAATCCTGACGCCGTCGGAACTCGAACCTAGGACCTCCTGGTCAGAGGCGCTGCAGTAACATCAGTTGATGCACTGAGCCACCGTTCCCGGAAATTGTTAATAATACATTCCCATTCTTTAAGTATATTTTCAGATTTTTTGTGCACATCAAATCACTTCTTTTCTACTAACTAAAGCATATGTGTGTGTGTGTGTGTTAAATTATTATGTATTAGATCATGTTGGCTCATAGGCGGCCAAGTAAAGTGTTTCAAAGCGTTCGCGTAGCAACACAAATCATTCTGGCCATATCTTAATTCGTTCATGTCTTAACTTTTGTTGTTTTTTATATATTACTCTCCCTTTGGGATTTCTCTTCCACTTCTTAACAAGGCCTCTCGCCTAGAACTGGGATTCTGCAATCGCATTAGCGTAAGCTAAATCCTCGAAGAGCGAGCTATCGCCCTCGCCCTATGCTAATTTGTTGCATCGTTGACGCAACGCGTCGCTTTTCCCCTTGTTGAGCGTTGAGCGCATTCTGTGGAGTAATCCTCCTTTACGGAGTAATTACTATCATTACTGTTACTGAGTAATTACTTTATTGGTCAAGTCTCGTCACGTCGCAGTCAGTCAGTGCCTTTTATCCTTGCGGCCAGGGGCTCAACGCCGTTAGATTCCGGGGTTCCTAGCCGGTCACCCAACCAGAAACCAGCGAGTCTCGAATTTGCTTAACCTTCGTGACTTCTCGGAGCGTAGTAAACGAATTCGGCTAGCGGCGCAGGCTACCTCTCGTCGCGAGGACCCGTCGATAAAAAGAAAGGCTTCAAATTACGTTTCTCGAACGCGAGTTAACACGCATTCAGCGTCACAAAACGCATTCAAATCACTTGCCAGCATCGCTCGCGCCACGTCATTACTTCGACGCCCCGTATTTGAGCATTGGGACGCTTCTTCAATGTTCATTTCAATCTGCACTGGCAACTAAATTTGTTTAATTTATTAACCTTGTCGCATCAACGACAAGGTTCTGCGACTGCAAATATACATGTTATACTACAATCAAAGCAGGATTGAAATTACATATTGAAAATATAGTTTAAACAAGAATGAAACAGTAATTTACAATTGACAAACGGACTTATAAATTTTTATACACTTTCAATAATCTATATAATGTTAATATTTTAACCTGAAAGTCACTGGAATATAAAATATTTTCAAGATTATCAGTCTGTAGGATTGATTGACGTTCATTGATATATTTTGTACATAACTGAAAGATATGGACAATTGACAGCTGTTCGTTGCATGATTCACATTGCAAAGGAGCTGTGTGATTTGCGAGAAAATGTCACTTGATCTTTGCGATTGAGTTTTTTCATGGTTCTTAGTTTATGGAAATCATGAATCATTTTATGTATACTGCTTATTTTGTACTCTTTCCATGCCGTATACCATTTTTTATGATGCTGATTATGTAACTGCAAGTATCCTTGATGGAGGGGATTGTAACGTAGCATTCCTAGTCATCGGACCGCGGGCCGGGGCGTGGGAGGAGGTGGTCCAGATGTCGGGCTGGCGGTGCAACCGGAGCGGTCGTTTCGAGGGTGCAAGCCGGCGGGGGCGTGTTTCGGAACATCCGGGGGTCAGCTAGCGCAGAATGATGTGTGAGGACAGATCGTCTGCAGCTGGTCGGCGGGCCCCATTGTGCGCCTGGCCCAAAACTCTGTAATGAGGTGACGCGGTCCGCGGGTCTTCAGCGTGGGAGGTCTGTCACGTGACTCCTCGCTATAGACGCCAGTGGAGTGTTGGCGATTGGCATTCGAGTTTGGGCCGAATCGCGGTGCGGAGGCACTTTGTCGATCCGTGAGGGGTGGTCGCAGGTTTGCGAAGGTGGCTACAGCAGATGCCGGGAGCGGTGCTACAGGTTAGCACGCTGGGGTACGCTCGGTCAGGCTGAGGCGGCTTGCCTCAGGATTGGTAGTGCTGTGGAGTGCAGCGGTAGTTTCCGGAGGAGGATGTAAATATTGTAATATACAGTAATATTAAATAAACCCGTACAAGAACTCCGTGTCCGTGTTGTTTTTCACATCACGACGACGTCACAGGATAATATTGAGGACATTTTTTCCTGACTTGAGATCCACGAGAAAAGTCGGGATTGGGCTTCTGTTGGTCATAACTGGATGAACTTGGTCGGGAGGAGACGAGAAAATTAGCTGCCTTTTTTCCTTGTCTATTTAGAAGATAGCCCAGTTTATAACCACTTCCGACTTCTGATTTGTGTACTGGCAACAGTGTTCAATCCATTTGCAGCTTCTCCTTCAGCGCGCCGGCCCTTCCCTGAGGGCCCGGTTCGATTCCCTTCGCGGGCTGGAATTATGTTGGCACATAGGCGGCGAGAATTGATTCAAATATGGCGCCATGCTTGGAATTGTATCATTGATAACAATTCCTTGGCGCGAATTAACAGCAAAGGGCATGCATTATGATGTTGGATTTATAATATTTTTTTCTGTAAAAACCGCTTTCAGAGAGAAAGGCGAAGACGTCTTTCTTATGAAACACTTTGGAAAGACAAACCGCTTTGAAAAGTTTCAACTACTTTCATAGACGCTCGCAAGATTGCGCCAGCTACTGGGAACTCTCATATTGATGACACTTCTGAGAATCAGATATATTTCAAAATAACAAGCCACGAGAGTGAGTTGTTTGAGAACCTTCAGCCGTATGGTTTCACAAAGGATCACCTCGTCAGTAAAAAGGCTAAATAATTTACATCGTGGCTGCATTGAAAAATTAGATTTTTGACTGTTGGTAGCGGGGGCTACCTTGCAGCCGTGCAGACTCCGTGAAGAGAGCTTTTTGGCGCGGACACTTGTCGGAAATTGTATGATGCCCGAATTACGACAGAAAACTAGCTTCTTTTTTGCCTAGACGAGGTAACATCGACAACTTCTTCAACACTCAGTAATTCTTACGCTGAGGTAAACTAATAGTTCTTAAATAATTGTCTTTCGGAATTTTCTCTTACCGGGAGCGGTAGCTCAGTGCATCAACTGATGTCACTGCAGCGCCTCTGACCGCGAGGTCCTAGGTTCGAGTCCTGACGGCGGCGGCGGCGGGATTTTCGACACTAGCTCTTCAGCTAGGTCGAATTCAGTCGCTGTCTGGAGGAGAATTCTAGCGGCCGGCTGCTCTGATCGGTAGTTTTCTGTGGTTTCTCCGATCAACGCCAGGTGAATGCCGGAGCACTACCCTACCAAACGGGCCACGGACCGCGCGCGATCTTTCCTTCCTCTTCTTTGTCCTATCCTCTCCCCTTACACACTTGCACTAACATGCACTACACTAACACATATTCCGGGAGACCGGTCGGGAGCTTAGAGCTTGTCCCGGCTGGGGCGGTGCCCCGCTGGTGGGAGAGTCCTGGTTTGAGGTAAACCCCGCTAGCCGACGGTAGGTCGGCGCCGGACCTTGCCATCCAGCGGGGGAAGATCACCGCCATCTCCCGAGAAAAAAACATGTACTACACTAACGGGACTAATGACCAAAGCAGTTGACGCGCCTGGAAACACGAAAAAATCAATCAATCAATCAATTTTCTCTTGTGGCAAGACAGGAAAGATGACAGGAGTATTTTCGAATCATCGACTGTGGCGCTCTCAAAACTCTGATGAAGCTATTTTGCAGCCTCAACAGATTGTATGTATTAAATATAAGCCTAGAATGAAGAATAGATTGTAAGTTTAGTTCATAAAGATAGTTTAGTAAGCACCCACCACCTCGTCGCTTTTGCGCATGGCGCATGGCGCATGCAACAATGCATCTATGTGTTCTGTGATTGAATCAAATTCAAATGTTGTATATGACGTAATTAATTATAATTATACCTAACAATTATTAGGTATTATTAATTATGTATAATTAATGATAAGTATTACTAAAAATTGTTGTTAATACAATATTCTCCTTCTGTACGTAGACTATATTTTCAGATTTTTTGTGCACATCAGCTTGCTCTTTAATAGTCTCGCATCATACTTGTTAATTCCGAAATCCGTCACCAGGGATGCACGCAACAATATTTCGAGCGTGTCGTGTGGCGCGCTGTCGCGAGATGGCAGCGCTGCAGTCCCTCCGGTGCATGGCGCATGCAACACTGTATCAATGTTTTCTGTGATTGAATAAAATTCAAATAGTTGTATTTGACGTAATTAATTATTCAGCATTTTTCATTATGTATAATTAATTATTATGTATTATTAAGAATTGTTAATAATACACTCTCACTCTGAAAGTAAATTATGTTTTCAGATTTTTTGTGCACATCAACGCACTCTATAATTATAACGTCCCTCATCGTAGGATTTTAGTTCCCAATCCCGTAACCAGCGGCGCACGCAACAATGGTTCGTGCGTTGTGAGTCGTGCGGCGCACGGTCGCGAGGTGGCAGCGGCGCTGCGTTTGCTGCGGGGCGTGGCGCATGCAACAATGCATCTATGTTGTCTGAGATTGCATAAAATTAAAATAGTTGTATTTGACGTAATAAACCATTATGTATTATGTATAATTAATTAGTATGTATTGCTAAGAATTGTAATTAATAATATATTATCATTCTGTAAGTAGACAATAGTTTCTGATTTTTTGTGCACATCAACGTACTCTATATTAATAACGTCCCGCATCGTAGGATTTTAGTTCCCAATCCCGTCACCAGCGGCGCACGCAACAATGGTTCGTGCGTTGTGAGTCGTGCGGCGCACGGTCGCGAGGTGGCAGCAGCGCTGCGTTCGCTGCGAGGCGTGGCGCATGCAACAATGCATCTGTTATCGGAGATTGAATAAAATTAAAATAGTTGTATTTGACGTAATAAACCATTATGTATTATGTATAATTCATTATTATGTATTATTAAGAATTGTAATTAATAATACATTCTCATACTGTAAGTAGACAATATTTTCAGATTTTTTGTGCACATCAACGCACTCTATAATAATAACGTCCCGCATCGTAGGTTTTTAGTTCCCAATCCCGTGACCAGGGGCGCACGCAACAATGGTTCGCGCGTGCCGAGTGGTGCGGCGCGCGGTCGCGAGATGGCAGCAGCGCTGCGTTCGCCGCGGTGCGTGGCGCATGCGCGTGGGGCCGTGTGCGGCGGCGGCGGCGCTCGCCTCGGCAGTGGCCGCCGCCAGTGGAGGTTGGGCAGCGGTCGCGTGAGCAGGTCGGAGAGCGCGGTGTCGGCGGCGGAGGCAGGAGCGGCGAGGCGGCGCGGCTAGGGCCGGCGGCGGCGGCGGGCCGACCATGAGAGATATGATGGCCACGAAGATGGCCGAGCTCAAGTTCGAAGCACCGCTGGCGCGATTCGAGGAGGCCGAGGACTGGGCGGGCGCCGGCAGCGCCACCACGGCGCCGGCGGCCGACGCCAACAACTGCTTCCTGCAGCAGCAGGCCAACAACAATAACAACAATGTGCTGACGGAGCAGAACGCGACGGCGGCGGCTGTCGCGTCGCTGCTGGCTGCGGCGTCTGCGGTGAGTGCAGCCGTCGATCGATTGCGTCGCGCCGCGCCGCATCGCGCTGCGTCGTTGTCGCCGAGCGGGCGACCGACAGGCCGGCGCCAATTGACGTTAACTGGAGCTCATTCCCGCGTCCTCCGCACGCACGCGTTGGGCAATGTGTGCGTCATCTCCCTGGAAGTGGTTTTTCTCGCGAAAACCTTTTCCAGGGCCGCGTGAATCGGTTGTCATGGTGGTTGTTATGGAGTTGCGCTGAAGACGTGGGAGCGGAAAAGGGTACTTCCCGACAGTGACAGCTCAATGATAAAGGTGCCGACTGCATTGCTGTCGCTTTTATGTAAATTCTCGACATTTCTTTAATGTCTTAAGTTTTGCTGTCGTTACCACTGTGGGAGTCCTGTTTTCCCTTCAGAAAGTGCGAGTTCGTCTTCTAGAATGAGTCAAAAAATCAATTTTGATTAGTTACTTATTAATCTATCGGAAAAAGATGTAAATCTGCGTCCCAATGTTGTAACATTGTTACTCACAACTCAATGTTCGAGCTTCAAAGTATGACGAGGTTCCTACAACGGCTACAATTCGATGGGATTGTTGGTTTGGAAATTAATACTTCTCAATTGCCCAATCGACACAATCAAATCCAAATGACACTTTCCAGACCGAAGCGTGAGGAAAAAAATCTCCATATTGTAAAACAACTTGATTTACAATTATACCACATAGGAATCGGTGTATTCACCGACCGTTTGGGTCTGCGCTGAATGAGGACATTTGCTGCTACAGATGACAGCGGTAATACTTCGATTCCTTCTGTCTTCAACCCCTAACAAATATTCAGATTTAACTACAGAACACTCGAGATCATTTTTTAAGAAAGATTACGTCGAAAATATTTCATTAGTTTCGTTTTAATCTTTCAGAAAATGTACTTTCTCTTCCAATATCGTCCTGACTAGTATCTTAGCAACTCAAGTGTTTGAGATGTAACGGTTTTAAATCTACGCAGTTAGGAATGTGTTGTTTGTTTTTCTGTTTCTTTCTTTTTTTTTCATCTGACAGCCATAAATTGTAGTTTGGCAAAATAAAATCCTTCGTTGTTTGTCACAGCTTTCGTTGAGTGAGGTTTAATACGATCCAACTCGAAACGCAGGGTTTGTAGGTGCAATGTTGCTACTTGGGACAGTGAAAGAACGTGTGCGGTTTGGCCACCCTGCTACCCCTAGCGGTGTCTGATCGATCGGCCACTGGTGGAGGGGAAGGGGAGAGGGGAGGGGAGGGGAGAGCGAAATAGTCGAGGGGCGGGAGGCCTCTCTTTCACAGAAATGACAGCTGAGAAAACAGCAATGGATGCCGCTGCTGCAGAATCGATTTAAGTCTTCGATGACCCCAAGAGATACCAGATCCATTTCACTGCTTTATTCATACACAGAGAGTAGCTGCCGGTTATATTAGACTGGAAATGACGCATTCGGACTGCGGATTGTAGCGATAGGAATGTCAGTCTCGAGTTAATCCTGACTATTTTGTTGGGAAAATGATGTTGGCTGTTACTTGAACCGCAGATGACATCGTCTGTTAAAAAGGAATGGCGATATGTAATCCCTTTGGAGATTTTCATGTATTTTGTGAAAATGACCGTGTTAAGTCACAGGGTTGTTCGGTTAACTCATATATTTCGTCCAATCTTTCAGATTGCTACCTCAGTCGTCTGATCGTAAATTTACCAGATTTTTATGGGTATTAGATTAACTCGTTCTGGAGTCTCGAAAGAGTTGAATATCGTGTAATTTATTTTATGTTTACTCATTCTTCATATGATAACATTAGTGCGTATCTTCGTAACATTGCATCTTCGTCGGTCTTATTTCATTTGTTTGTGGAATGAGATATGAAAGAATCTGTCAAATGTCGCTTGCTTTTGTTTTCTCTCAGGACTCTCCTCGTGGTTTTCGGTAGTGGCCTACACAACTGTTACTGTCATTCCAGAAACAGTTCGTTAATGTCAGTAAAGTACTGTTCTACCACTGTCGTGGACATTTGACGTCATTGCTCGTGAATTGCAACATTCCTGTGAGGGATTCATTTTACGAAAGTTTTTCGGGAGTTTCATAGTCAGAACGGTCTTCATATCGATCATTTCGGTAACCGATCAATCAATATAGTCCAACTACAATTGAGGCCTTGCAAAGCCAAGGAGTTAAGTATCAGCGTTTTCAAAATTAAGGTTTTGACATTTATTATAATATAATAAAATGTATATAAATCGGTGCCAATACACAGTTAAGAGTTATTCCAAACACCTTCCCAGTAGTTGTAACGTCTACCTAGTAACAGCTCTGGTTGTATGTTAAGAATGCGAATTCATTCAGTTTTCAGTGATTCCCGAAGAAAAATGGCACTTAGCTCTTTGGCTTTGCAATGCTTCAGTTATAGTTCGCCCTGAATCAATGCATTTCGATTCCTCTATGTGGTGCGGCAGTACACTCCTGCTAAGTAATGTCCCTACTCACCAATTTCAGGTTATATCATGCTTCGTAACATATCTGCAGATGAACGGTAAAATCAATCTAAAAATCCCGCCTTACACCTGTCATTTATGGAAGTAGGCATATCATAGAGAAACTTAGAGATTAATACCTAGCTAGCCAAAAAGTTATCTACCACATTTCGTCATAAAAAAAATGTTGCCCATCAGTCACAAGAACGAAACGGTACTATAATTTACTGGGGTGAATTGAATGAATGCGCGTAAATCACGTAAATGAAATTAATAGCCAAAAATTTCGCTGCCTTTGCCATAAACCTTTTGTCAAATTATCCTGAAAAAGTGGAAACAGTGGAATTTTTCGGTATACGAAAATATTGGCCACTTGCTTCTGATTTTTATAATAAATAATTCAGCATTGGGTTACTACGTAATGTTAATGAAATTCTTGTTACTGTTTGAATAAGTTTGTAGTATCTTTCAACATAAACAAGTAGTAGTAAGTTAATTTATTTGCTAAGAATATTTTTGGGACCAGACTGTAGAGTGCGATAGACTAGAATTCTATTGTAGGTGCCCGACAGAACGAGGACTTTTTGATGTATTTGAAACTCATAACCGCGCAGAAACATATGTTACTCAAGCTCTTTGCGTTTCAAAATATTGCTCAGCAGAAGCTTTGTGTTACAGTGCATATGAGAGCATTGTGTTGTAGGTTCAAATTGATCTCTGTGGCTTTTGCTTCTTTGCAATTGAGAGAAAAGAATAGTGGAAATGAAATATGCAGCAGAGAAATTCATCTAAAACTGTTAATACAAATATCAGAAATTAACTATTTAAATAATATAGTTGAAAATCTTCAAAAACTTCTCGTGCTGCAAAAGTTACAAAGTTCTGCTCAGGATGTCGGAATGTCATTGTTTTCCCACAATCTTCAGGTTTTGCTCTTATATTAACTGGATGAAATGACTTGTGTGTGCGAATACAGAGTTTAATTTTTAATGAAAGTTGCGGAAGCAAAACTTACGTTTACTCAAAATAAACAATCGCCTACTGAAAACAAGAGCGGTCTCAGTAGCCAGTAAACAATCAAAGATTGTTCATGGACACCAATCAAAGATTTTCCAAGATCATGGGTGTAGTAAGGACTTGTGTTGGGGATGGGGTAAATTGTAGTCTTGGGGAGAAGTTTTAATGAAATTAGGTTTCATATACGAAGGGAAGAACGAGCCAAATGGAACGTACATTTCATTTAAAATAATGATTTATAACAATAGTTTTCAATAAAATATGATATTTTTGTCATTTTTGAGAAAATATTTTCAATATTACGTGCGTTTTACGTAGTAGCTACGTATTATACTCATTCATGGCCTTGGCAAATAGAAGAAAATATTTTATATGTACCTAACTCAAAACTAATGTTGGTCGTATCGGGTTTCTGAAAATTTGTCGAAAGGTATTTTCTCCCTCCCGCTACTTTGTTACGATCTCGCTACACCTTGTGCGGTTCATTTGTTTGGAGAAGACGCTAAACGCGCGTCTGTTTATTTTCTGAGAGCGTTCTAAACACTCCCCAAACGTGTCTAAACGTGGACGGTAATTTCTCTTTGTCAGCGGTGATAGATCGTTGGGAACTGTTTATGCATTCTTGAAATGGCGCAGTTTTAATACGTGAAACACGTCCCATTACGAAAATTTCAAATGTACCTTCGTCGAAAGAGACCAGGTGTATTACTAAATGAAGCCAAGAGAAAACTACTTCGCTTGTGAAAATGCGTTGGAGAATTAAGAACGAGGGAAAAGTTGAATAGGATAATCAGGCATAATTCATTTTTAAATAAACATTATTAAACATAACTCTAGTAACTTGTTTCATTAAAATAAAAAAATATTTCTTATAATGAAACCAAATCCTCTTACAGAGAAGATTTTGATTTTAGAACACTAGGTAAGCTACATGTCTTTCATTGAAAGATATTTAGCTTCTTGAATTGAATTGCAATCATGGCAATGCACCCAGGAACGCTAATTCAAGCGTAAAGAATTTCTGTGGTTCATCAGCTTTTCGTTATTACACTATATTGATGCATTAGACACCGAAACCATTGCGAATATTTTAATTTTCGTTAATGAATGTATCCTTGTCGGTTCGTTCTTTACATTCCCACAGGACGGTCTTGTAGTAGGTAAACTACACTCGCATCAAGACCTACGGTGCTAAGATATTTCGTCAGGCCGCTGGGTGTCTGAAGACTTAAATGCTTTCCAGACAACCGTGTCACGTCCTTCCTAGAGTGTTACCAACTTTGAAGAACACCATATTTCGGTATTTTTCGATCTTCTCATGGTCCACACCGGAGTCTACCTTGATGGACATATTCTCTATTCATACATACATGATTCTTTTAAAGGACGGCGAGATACAGCATATTGGGCCGATTTCTTAGTCGTGACTTATAATAAGGAAAACCTTAACGTTTTCCTATTCATAGTACCAACTTATCCACTCACATAAGAAAATCCTTATGGCTATGAGGAAGGTCCAGCCTTCACTTGTGAACCCTCTCTTGATGCGTTGAAAAGTGTCGTAATTTGAAAGAAATGGAAATGGACGACTATTTCAAAGATTATAAGGATTTTTACAGAGGCCTTTTTCTTTGTAGAAACAAGCGATATTTACGTTACATGCAAAACCCGATGAAAATGCACAGCGATCAAGAATTTAAGAAAAAATATTGTTTTACTAAGACTTTTGTTGTACACTTTTTGGTAACATTGGTGGCTAAAACCACCTCCAACTAATAGATATAAATTTAATAAACATGGTCACTGTAAAATTGAATTTTGTACTCACGAGTTTTATTTTAAAGATTACTAAAGCAGTTTTAAAGCATCTCATCGATGTTTAAAACCGTGGATGGTTTTTGATAGACGCTTTTTTTAACACTGATGTCATTTTGAACATCGATGTTTTGTTGTCGATGCAACATCACTAACTGGTACCACCAACAGAATTATATACCGGCCGCCGCTGGTATATACTATAACATTACCTCTCTTATTTCAGTATGCTTTCAGTTGTTTTCAATATTTGGCGCACTTTGTAACTATTGGACATAATTTCATTCGTTGAATAGTCTTATTAAACACCACTCGTGCTTTGGAAATCCAGAGATAAATGCCTCCCCTCGCTTTACGAGTCGGGGATTTATCGACATTTCCAAAGCACTCGTGTATTATCTATGAAAAATTCCGCAACGCCATCGCAGCGTGCTGCCTCGCGACGCCTCGCGTGCTTCTCAGCGGCGGCGAACAGCTGAGCGCGGAATGTGGCCGGCGGCGGCGGCAGCGCTTCTCTTCTTTTTTGGGCAGTCGTTTGCGTAATCCGCCAGATGGCATTGTGTAGCCGAAACGGTCGCGGCGCAAACAAGAGCGAAACGAACGGCGGCCGGCGGCGGGCAGTCGTTGCGAGTCAACGCTCGCGGAATGAGCGAGATGGATCATGCGTGTCGTGTGCGCGCAGGTTGTTTACAGCAGCTGTTTCGGCGTTGTCTTTGGCCCGTTTAGAAGCCTCCGCAGCGCCGGTTGTTAGACTTCACAGGCGGGTCGTGGCCCTCCCGAAAATTTCGGAAGCGGCCCTGTAGACCACCGTAATAATAGTAGCTTATGCAATTAGTTTATAATGTGAAGCTTTATTGCACGAGTACTGTTTTGAAAACAAGCGAGGTTAGGAGCGAGTTTTCCAACTTGTACGAAAGCAATAAAGCAACGTTATGAAAGAGTTGTATACACTGTTTTTTGTATAGTAGTTTTACGAAATTTATACGAGAATCAAACTTAATATCGTGAAACAACTTTCTTTTGACGTGTCGGGTATTTGACATTGTGCCAGGAAAACGGTGGTCGGCAGTTCCATTTTCCGCTACGTCCCCACGATTCTCTCGCTGCGATTGGCTGAACGTGTGATGACGCCATCATTCGTGCCGTAAAATACTAATACATCATCACTTGTGTGGCAAAATGTCCTTTTACAAACGATTTCTTGCAACAGGAACGGTCGTTTATAATTCTGGAATACAAAAAAAAATATTTTCGTAAATATGATCAATTCTCTACTTTCCTCCTTTTCCAAGCTGACAATTAGAGGAATTGCTGCACATTTGGAGAAGAAGCGCTCTAAACCATCTGGGGGCGGTTTAGCTAGCTCAGGGCATCAATTGATATCGCTGCAGTGCTTCTGACCGGGATGTCTGGGGTTCGAGTTCCGAGGGTAACAGGAATTTTGACGCTGGCTAAGTAGCTAGGTCAAATTCAACCACCGTCTGGAGGAGAATTCTAGCTTGATTTGATTGATTGATTTTTTCGTGTTTCCAGGCACGTCAACTGCATCGGTAATTAGTCCCGTTAGTGTAGTGCATGCTTTTTTCTCGGGAGATGGCGGTGATCTTCCCCCGCTGGATGGTGAGATCCGGCGCCGACCTACCGTCGGCTAGTGGGGTTTCCCCCAAACTAGGACTCTCCCACCAACGGGGCACCGCCCCAGTCGGGACAAGCTCTAAGTCCCCGACGGGTCTCCCGACATGTGTGGTAGTGTAGTGCATGTTAGTGTAAGTGTGTGTGGCCCGTTTGGTAGGGTACTGATCCGGCATTCTCCTAGTGTTGATCGGAGAAACCACGTAAAACTACCGATCAGAGCAGCCGGGCGCTAGAATTCTCCTCCAGACAGCGACTGAATTCGACCTAACTGAAAAGCTAGTGTCGAAAATCCTGCCGCCGTTGGGACTCGAACCTACGACATCCCGGTCAGAGGCGCTGCAGTGACATCAGTTGATGAGAATTCTAGCGTCCGGCTGCTCTGATCGGTAGTTGTCTCTGGTTTCTACAATCACCACCAGGCGAATGTGGCAGTCGTGCGGTAACAAACGGGCTTTGGACCGCCGCGATCTTTCTTTCCTCTTCCTTGTCCTATCCTCGCCCCTTACTTACACACTTCTACACTTACGGTCGGGAGCGCAGGCGTTGTCCCGTCTGGAGCGGTGCACTGCCTACGGGTAGGTCAGCACTTGATCCACTCATTGGGGTAAGAACACTGCCACCTCCCGTGATATATAAAATCATGCACTTACGGGATTAATGGCCTGAGCATCTGACGCGCTGGAATCGCTAATCAACCAATCAAATCATGTGGCTGAAGGTATTATATAGTTCAATAATTCAATTGCAATTCATAAAACAATTGCATTTATTAATGTATTGATTTCATTCCCCTTTTAGAATGTTTAATTTATTTACTACTGAAATGTCGTTTGTAAACAAAACGGTTTAATAAAAAAGGAGGCCCAGAGCTCTCCAGATGTGTCACTCCTTTTGTTTTTGGCTGCGAACACCTGTAAGCGACATCCATTCTCTAGTTGGGGGACATTCAAAATACGTTCGCTTAATTGTAATCGTATGGTCTCTCCTCCATTGGTGGCGGGACGGAATACGTCTAACAAGACAAGGATCGGAGACTGGACTTGTAAACATCCAAAAAATCTACGCCAGCATCGGAGATGGGGGAAACAGACCAACTGCGAGCTGGAAAAGACACGCACAGCGACTGAGGTGGCTCAGGGCCATGTCACTACAGTGCCTCTGACTGGCAGGTCCTAGGGTTCGTAGTGGCAGAATTTCCGACTCCAGTCGAACAGCCAGTTTGGAGAAGAATTCTAGCGGCTGCTCCGATCGGTCAAAACGAGGGGAACGCTGGAGCAATACCCAAACAAACGGGTCAATGATCGCACGCGAACTTTCCTTCCCCTTCCTTGTCCTATGTTCACCCTTTACCTACACCCTTTCATGCACGACACTACCACTAATGCCGCGAGATCAGTTGGAAGGCTGGGCGGTGCCTCACTGATAGGAGATACCTGGATGGGAAAACCTCGCAAGCCTACGTGTAGGTCGGCGTCGGGTCCCCTCAACCAGCGAGGAGTGAACACAGTCACTTCTCGTGATGAAACATGCACTACATTTTCGGGGCTAACGGCCATAGCAGTTCACGTTCTCCGAAACCCGAAAAAACACGATCCGTCTCGTGGTGGAATCGCGGGAGCAAAAGACAATTAAGTGAAAAAATCCAAATAGTCTTACATTTTTACAAACGCCGCCGAATATAGGGAAACTGCGCTCAACGCCAGAGTAGGCGAGACAAATGGTGTCCTTTTGGTTGACAGATTCATTATTTCGCATTCCGTATTTCTTTACGTTTTCAGTGCGTCTCCTCTTGAAACTCTTGGCCACATTAAACACGACCTTCGTCCAAATACAAAAATTAAAGTACTAAAAATAGGTTCTTTTACTTCTGAAGGTCAGTATGTCTCTTTAGATCTTATACTGCAAATTCCGTATTTTAGGACCTACAAAATGTATATATGTAAGTAATTATTTGTTTGGATCATAAGGCAATCAAACTATTTTATAGCCCACTCAATTAGAAGAGGTTCAAACGTATATTTAACTATGATTTAATTCTATGACCTTAAAAGTCTCGACCTTGGAAATACATAATCTTAATGCAAGGGATCTTTTCATTGAATTCATTACAGATATTTTGTCGATGCTTTATATGTGTTAAATGCTACATAATTCGCTAAGACGTTTGTTGAGGAAGACTTACCTTTAGAAAGAGAATTACACATTTCTTTAGCTATTGTAACTATTATAATATAATGTGAATTAGGTTTTGTTCTAGTACATGTTATATGTTCACATGAATTAGAGTAGCGTATATGTTTTGAAGAAAATCCAAATCAAGCCTGTGGAAAATTAGCAAAAAAGAATTTCGAGAAATGATTGGCATAAGAATGATAGAAATGAATGTGAAAGAATCTAGTGATGCTAAAAGAGCATGTACTTTCTCGCCCGTATTTTCACGCAAATTTACGCGATACGTACGCAAATTTTCGAAAAAATTGGACATGATGTTTTTCAATTTATTTATTTTAAGTGCTTTTCAACTTTTTGGTCATTAGCAACCGAGCACATTACCTTATTTCAAAATGTCTTTAAGGAAAAGATTTTATTAAGGAAAAAACTCTATCTTTAATATTTTAGTTGTAGGAAGACTTCGAAAACATTTTGAACTTTTGCAATCTTTCGGAAAATCAATTTTCAAGGAACATGGCACCTGCACCATTCTCTTAAACGTCCTTCACACTATCCAACAACAATATTTAATAAAAAACAATGGAACCATTTTTTGAAAATTCTGAAATGTGCCAGGGGCTTCATGTAAAGTTCATGTAAACCCCCCATAATTAACATATCGGTTTCAAAATTCAATTGGCCACGACATCAACCAAATCGATTGGGGAACATCAATTTTGACCGGGAGCGGTAGCTGAGTGCATCAACAGATGTCACTACAGCGCCTCTGGGAAGAGAGAGAAGACACGGAAGGGACCAGAGAGGTCCTAGGTTCGAGTCCTGACGGCGACAGGATTTTCGACACTAACTCTTCAGCCAGATCGAATTCAGTCGCTGTCTGGAATTCTAGCGGCCGGCTGCTGTGACCGGTAGTCTTCCGTGGGTTCTCCGATCAACGCCAGGCGAATGCCGGAGCAGTACCATAACAAACGGGCCACAGACCACGCACGATCTGTCCTTCCTCTTCCTTGTCCTATCCTCTCCCCTTACACACACACTTACACTAACATGCACTACACTACCACATATTCCGGGAGACCGGTCGGGAGCTGAGAGCTTGTCCCGGCAGGGGCGGTGCCCCACTGGTGGAAGAGTCCTGGTTGGGGGGAAACCCCACTAGCCGACGGTAGGTCGGCGCCGGATCTCGCCATCCAGCGGGGGAAGATCACTGCCATCTCCAGAGAAAAACATGCATTACACTTACGGGACTAATGACCAAAGCAGTTGACGCGCCCGGAAACACGAAAAAATCAATCAATTAATCAACATCAATTTTCGAGAAAATCAGCTGAACGGATTAGCCGTTAGCGTTGTTCGCGGACGTTATGCCGTCAATCGATTTTTCGCTATCAAGGACACAAAACTTGGATTCTGACTACACCACGTGTTAAAGGATATTTTAATAAATTTAGCAACTGGATTTATCCACTTTTTCGTTACCCAGGCCCTCTAATAAGAGTTGTTGGTTTTTTTGCCGAATTTAAGCAGTTTTCTCGCGCAGCATTACATATCTTTCTCTCTAATATGCAGCGAAAAAGTAAAAATGTTCCGTTTTTACAAACGCAGTATATACTCTGGGCACCATACGGGATGCACTGTGATAACAGAAGACGCATTTCTTCCAATCAGGAGCAATATACTGAAACAACCTTATTCCGTGGCATATTCCCTATTTGTAGGAACGGTCCCGAAGGAAAAGTGCGGAATATATTTTTTTCATACGTACTGCTCAATTGTAACTCGTACCCGTAAAACATTAAAGTGGTGTACTATTTAAGGCCATAACCATGATATGACATCACGTATATCTTTCTTGAGCACTTGCTGAGCTGGGCAGTAAGTGAATCACCAGCACAGTCACGCTTGATGTGAGAAACAGATGTTCTTTCTGCATGTGCACTTTGCTGTCTGAAATAAAGTTTAAAAGGAGATCTGCCATACGTGTTATATTTCACCATTTCAAGGAATGGAGAAATAGATTTATTATAAAAATTGTAAGAAAATTAGTATTAATCTTTTTTTATATTTTAAGTTCATTTGCACAAAAAGTAAGAGTAGGTTGCATTAGAACAATTTATGTGGGTATACATGGACATATACATGTGGGAATACAGGATCACGAAGCACAAACCTGCGTTGTCCGCAGATAACTTAAGCTATGTATCTAGTTTATGGGGACATTACCGTTTTATTGTAATATCAACTTTTGACGGTTTAAGAAATGTATGTACAAACCTCCAAAGTAGTACAACTGACTATAAACAAAACAAATCAATCTCCATATACGTATCAATGTTAATAGTTTTCTGCAGAAAGGAGTTAACAATAAACAATGCAAGAATTATTTTCTTGAGTACGTTATAAAAGCATACCGAATACATACACTTTATCAGAAAAGACAATAGAGGTGAGTTCTTTGTTTTCAGAGATATATCGTTATAATGGAGTTATCAGTTCCTTCCATCAAATGTATAGTTGCTTTCTAACTTACAATTGTATTTCAATTTCTAGAATCCGACTCCTGAGTGGCAATGGGTTTTAATTCTGTAAAAGAGATTCCTTGATTTCCAGTTACCTAGGGGCTGCGCATTGCGTTGTGCGTTGCAAGATACGTTGCTTTCTCGTCAAAAGAAGACTATCAACTGTATTCAGTTTTCGACGGCTGAAGAAAGCGAGGTCACTAACCTGTGTCCAACTTCTTAGTTTCCTCGCTCGTTCAGAGTTGTAAGTAATTTCCAAGGAAATTGCTTCTATTTTCTGGTACTCCTCAGACCTATCGTTTCAAAGGTTAAGAACTCTTTCCTGTCACGAACGAATGGAAGTTTGAGATTAACTAAGGTCAGCACCGTAAAAATGTGTAAAATATTTAATTCACTGCTGGTTAAAGTTTGGTTAGAATATTTCGTTTTGTAATAAAATACAGATTTTATTTAATAAAGAATACCCAGATAGATTGTTTAAAAATTACAAAGTATTTGTTCGGGAGTGGTGACGCTATTGTCGTATTAGTCATACTGATATTCGCGGGTACATATATCAGTATTCAGTCGATGTAGTAGGATTTTCTAGGACAAAAAATTGAGAAGTGTAGTTGGATTTTTGAGGGCAAAAAATGGTCTGAGAACTTAATTTCGCTTGTTTTCGTTGTATGGAGAGAATACATGTAGTACTTAACCTGGTTAATAAAATAGTTTGTAGGGCAGTGGACTCCTCTGTTACTTACGTCTATGGTGGTGTCTGTTAGCGTATTGGACTGTCATATACAAATTCACGGTTTCGAACCCGATTAAAACCGTAGACTTTTAAGGATGAAAAACTTCGTACGCCTTTTTCGAAGGGAAAGTAAAGCCGGACGTCCCAAGTGGATTTTTAAGGGCGAAAAACTCCTTCATATGCCTTCCTTAGGAATAGAAGTAAAGCCGGCTGTCCCATGTAGTAGATTTACTGCATGTAAATCTCCCTCAATTTTACATTAAGCCTCTTGGTTAAATTCTAGTCGTCTGTTTCCTTGCCCGAATAATTCCTTCTTTCACTGCTACACGGAGAAAGGAGCGTAGCGGAATTTGCGTGGTCAACCGGAAGAGCAGGCCTGGTGAACTGAGCCTCGTAAAATTCGGCGGAATGAAATGCAATTCAATTGTCAAAAGTCCTATTTTACTCAGGCCGTGAGACCTGCTCTTCCGTTTGACCACGCAAATTTTGCTTCACTTCTTTCGCCACCTAGCGGAGAAAGAAGGTATTACTCGGGCGACGAAACAGGCGATTTTGAATTTAACTCAGAGGTTTCTTCTAGACTTGAGGATCTTTTACATGCAGTAAATCTACTACATTGGACAGCCGGCTATTCTTCCCTTCTGAAGGAAGGCGTACGAAGAACTTTTTCGCCCTTAAAAGTTCACGGTGTCGATCGGTTTGCACCGGCGAACTTGGATATAACATAGCGATACGCTAACCGTTACACCATCGAAGCTAATGGAATGGAATTGAACGGCTCCGTTTTCAGGCCTCTCAGTACACAGGCAACCTAAGCACGAAGCACCAATATTCACGCGTGGCATTCGACATGATTTATATATTTACTTACGTTATTTTTTTCAGTGATGTCGGAACAAACTAAATCAGTCGCAAAAACTTATGTCGAGGGCAGTCATCGCGGAAACGCGCAGATAAGTTGCATTTGGTTTATTTGGAGCGATATTGTAGTAAATTACTTCCTCGGTTATCTCCAACGTCGATTGTCATTAGATCTTCGTTTACTGTGCCTTGCCTTTAGACACTGTCTTCAATCCGTTCGGAAAGAGGCACAAAACTCTGGTCCTCATTTCTTAACATATTTGCATTGTGTGCATATCTGAACATCCTGTACACGTTTTCGTGAGCCTGTAGGGAATGTAACTTTTCAAATAGTCGCTCTCAACTTTATCGCTGCAGGAAGTCCAATCCTTCACGTGGAATACTAGGGATAATAGCCAAAATATTTACCCAATTCATTTTGCATATAGTTTTTATCATATGGAAGTTAATATTTTCATACCAATTCTTGTAAAAAACGCTCGTTGCTACGGTATTCATAATTTAACTTAATATGTACTACTATACGAGTTAGGTTAGATATCACAGAGCTCAAGAAATCATGCACAGATTGCATTTCTTTCCATGGTACGTGTGTTTTTAACTTTTTTTACGTTAAATAATTATTTTTTCTCTGTGGGTGGAGCAGTTTTGTTTTATATCCCCTGGACAAATTGCTTGCCCTCGTACATTTCTACGAGTCTAGTCCTTTAAATACAGTAAAAAGAACACGCACTGATTTGTGGGCCGAATTTACACCGCCTCTATATTGTTGAGGCAGTGTTGGCCAACTCTATTCAGGCTAGCCAACGAAAATTTCGAGAATCGCGTAAAATCGGTTGCTGGATGAATTGGGCGCCATATTCCTCCCGCGAGTGCAGTTTAGAGGTTAGGGATGGTTTTTGTGACTGGTTTAGTTTGTTCCGATATCGTCACTGAAAAAAACGTAAGTAAACATATAAATCATGTCGAATGGCAGGTGTGAATATGGGCGATTCTCAGGATAATCGAAAAAAATATTTGTTGGAAATATACCATTTAATAGCATTCAGTATTAAAGATATTTCTGTAATATTAATGAAGCGATCACGAAAAACTTCATTGAACATATTGCTGTTTGAATTTGCGGTGCTAATGCGAATTTGTCCCTTCAAAATCTACTATGTTGAGAGTTGCTGCAATGTAATGTTGAAGGACTTATTTAGTATGTATGTGGTTCAGTTAACCATAATGGTGAGTTCACCAATGAATGAATCTTTCCATGCCGTAAATATTTCATGCCGATAACAAAGTTGTTTTTTTATTTTTATTTTACTGAGAAACTTATAATTCTTCGCACCACTAGCTTGTTGACAGTTGAGGCTATGGCTTGGTCGGATCTGTGCCACAGCCGAACCCTACCATTAGCTCTTCCCAACTGAAGTCGCGCCTCTTCTTGAATCGCGAAGCAACGATTTTCCGGTTGTGTAGGGTCCAATCGATGAGGTCACGGAGCCCAGCCACAGAATAGATACTACACAGAAAGGAGAGTAGAGGGTGGCTCCTTTGATCTTCAGTGAGCCATCGCGCTTGCGAACCACCATCTTGAAACTGTGCAAAAGAACTGCAAGAGTCAGCTCAAACGCCATTTTCTCAAAAACGGCTCGAAATTTTTTCTTTTAATTTTTCCAACGAGTGTTGCTAATTGCACTGTTTATTATGACATAAAATTCTATTTTTTTTTGTTTCTTCAAAAATTACACAAATGTATTTTTTTAAATATATTTCTCATTCTCGTCAATATGCACATTTCCAGCGATTTGTAAACCCTATTTCATTTGTAAGTTAAAGTGCTTTAAATGATTTCACACAAATTTTTCCGAAAACTCGCTTCAATTTCACATTTTTGGTAACGCGTAAACAATATTTTCTTAAAAATGGCTCCAATTTTTTTAATGAAAATAGTCATTTAGGTCGAGTTTTCTTCTTCTTTAATGGTCTCAAAATAATATTTCAGATCCACTATTAGGAAACCGAAGAATTGAGAAACTTTCAAAAAAATATACTTCGGGCGAAGATAGATGGCAGCTGGGTAGATGTGGCAAGTCCGATAATCTAGCCCAAACCAATCAAACTAGAAAACGTATACGAGAAAGTCTGTGCCATTCTGTAGCACTACTAGTAATGTATTTATAATTATTTTCCTTTTTATCTCTATTTATTATATAATATTTACCTATGTGCCATATTATTTGCCTATACGAACCAAATATCCCCTCAGGGTACGTATGTTTTTTCTAGTCATGCACACACCAAATACGAGTAAAACGGAAATAAAAGGCACCTTCACCACTGTTCACCACACAAGAAATGCCGGGTCGCACAGCTGTTTACACACTTCCAATATGGCGACCATGCGCATGATATCGGCGCACGGATTGTGGGTAGCTTTCCTTTCTGCGTAGTACCTATTCTGTGGCCCAGCAGCGGCGGTTCAGGCGATGTCGTTCTGATAAAAATGTCTGCTGCCATCCTAGTCGGGTTGGTGACGGTTGGCAAGGTCGCTCGACCCAGAGGGAAGCAAAGACCCCCGAACGCGGGCGGACTTCCACGAAACGAGCTGCAGCGAAAGAAACGCGTCTGACTGCGTTACAAATTTCGCCGCCGATTAAACGCTGCCAATCCGTTGCCGCGACGCTCGCCTGCCGCGCAGGTCTGAACGTGCTCATAACGCAACACGTGACGCGAAAATTCCGCTGCCGCCAATCCGCCTAGGCAACGGACCTTCCGCGTCTGTCTGTGGAAGCCTTAAATCGAAGTATAGAGCGATTTTCCTAAGGATGAGCCAACGTGACAGCTAGTGCTAGCAACATAACTGAAGGTTCTGTGGTCGTCGTGCCCTTGAACCCATTAGACTCCCTTCCCGCATTCGTTCGTTCGCAGTTGGCTAACTTGTAAATGAATTTGACTCTTCCTTCTGTGATGTCCTCGTCCGACACAAATATAGTGCGCTTAGAGAAATAATTGAAATTAGGAAGTGCAGTGTTATTTGCTCTACTGTAAAATTTCTTTTTTTCTTTATATATTACATTGAATTTACTTTTTGTGAGATAAATATTATGTTTATTTTAAAACCGATTATTGAATGCGAGGTGCGTACTGATGCACGTGGTTCCGGCCTTTGTGCTGTTGTGTGGCGAACTGTGATTGAGAGCTTTCTTATTACATTCGTGGCCGTTTTCGTTTACTGATGATTACGAAATTAAATTTAAATATTTCCCGGAAAGGCGTACGTGCATATACCTCATCGAAACTCAGACTTCTGTATAGGGATGTTTTCACAGGAGCCATTAGCACTTTACGAAAGGGCGTGGCTGAACAGCTGTCACGGCGGAGGGATACTTCTCAGAATTGCATGTGATGTTCACTTGATTTCGCGAACTGTCACTTTCGCTCCTCCTTCGGAAAACCCTCCTGTATCTGTGGCTGTCGAGCTAGAGTTCCCTGCCCAGATGCGCCGCGCGTGGTGCAGCCCCGGCAGCTGCGACAGTAAACAAGCGGCGACTGCGCGGGCGGCGGGCGGGCGGGCGGGCGGGCGGGCGGGCGGGCGGGCGGGCGGGCGGGCGGGCGGAGGCGCAGGCAGGCAGCATCGATCGCCCGCCGCCTGAGGCCACAAAGGCGCCGGGCGGGCGGGCGGGCCGGCCGGCCGGCTGGCCGAGCGACAGGGGCGGAGGTGGCTGGCTGGGCTGCTTGAACCAAGATGGGGCCGGCACCGTACACAAGTTAAGATAAGTCGTACATTAAATCTCCGTTGATTTTAATTTAAGCATTACATTTAATGTACCCTTTCCCTCACAAAAATTGGCCGGCCAAATTCTATCTTCCCAACCGCGCCGACAAACTTGGACACCCCGCGGTCAGGGGGAAGGACGCGTTGACCAATCGCTAGCAGGTAGAACCACAGTTGTCTGTGATTGGTGCAACATCCCAAGGGGTAGAAAGAACGCTGTCTTAGGGGGCGGAGGCTAGTTCGCTTACGTACGAGACGGAAATATCGTCATATTTCTCTGACGAAGGAGATATTTTGCCTGCGCCTTTAAATTTAATGTAATTTTTGACAGTGAAGGAGGTGCATTGAAATCGATAAAAACGCGTTCATATCTAAGATTCCTCTAATGTTCTAGATGAAAGCAGCTAAGAATTGTGCCATCTATCTTGTCGAACGGAATTAAATGAGCTACTGATCAGGTCTGAGGATGCCGAAAGTTCCCCGAATCAAGTTTTGGTTCGGAAACGTAAAAATCGTTAGCATTTAAAATTCTCCCTTAACAAGTTTTTTTTACAGAAATTCCTTAGAATCTTTTGCATGGATCCGGAAAAGAATCGTCAGATCTGTACCTGGAGATCAAGACACGTCTCATTTTTTTTTCGATTGGTGAACCGTGACGGTCGGACCGATACACGCTCGCAGTATACTTGACTATATAAAGACATGTGAATTTTATTTTCACTTTTATGCACCAATAAATACGTAAATTTCATAAGAGTTGCAAAGATTAATTCCTGCTACAAGGATGTATAAAGATCCTAATAGAAGTGGTAGAACCTGTTTTAGAAATTTAGTTTGTGCAGTTGTGTGCGAATGGTGTTTTTTGTAATATCAAAGCTCGGAAATGGGAAAACTAACTAACTGAAAAACATTGTCGTGCATCCTGGGCAGTAGAGTATAGGTTTTCGGCCTTCAAGCAGAATTTAATGGAACGTAGAATTGTACATTAATAGTTTATAATGTCAAGATTTATTGCATAAGTACGTGTTTTGAAAAGGAGCGAGATTTCATATTTGTACGAATGCAAGCAAGCAACAATATAAATTGAGTTGCGTACGGTTTTTTGCTTTGTATAATAACTCAATAAATTATGAAAGAATCAAACTTACTTTTTAGAAACATTACGACGTCACGCCTATTTAACAATTGTGCGAAGAAACGTCTGGTGGTTTACCGTCACCGCCACCTCCACTACTTTGCTCTTCCGATTGGCTTCCGACTCCCGATTCCAACTTCCTTTTGGCTGAATGTACAACGACACAATTATTCTCGCATTAAACGGCTAATACGTAGTAATCTGCCCATAAAATACCATTTTATGAACGATTTCTTGCAACGAAAACGTGTATAATGCTGGAATACAAAAGAAAAAAAATATTCTTGGCAAATCTTCATATTTAATTGTTCAGTTTCAAGTTAAAATCATTAATGAATCAGTTAGTAGTACAATAAAGTTAGGAGTACAAGTGATGCTCCACATTTTCTTTTCTTTTGCATGAAAACCTATTATATTGTAAGTGAACGTAAAAAAATGTAAATAAATTCTTGAAGAAATAAATCACGCCGTAAAAATCAGTTGCGAAGTTGCCAGCACCTTCCCGAGAGATCGATGGTTCGGAAGGAGTTTGAATTCGTCCTTTCTGGAGGCAGGTGCGCTGTCGGATGTTGCATTCCGCTCACCGCGGAGTGCTTGAGCCTGGAGGTCCTTATAAGTTGACCGGTCTTCATGTCGCACTCCTTATCTGAACCTACCCGCGCTCCTCGACAACCAGTTGCAACGAAAGAGAAGCCCAAGTTGTCGTCTGGAATTCCTCAACTACTAAACTTTGTCCGGGACCGTGAGAAAAAGGGAATTAACGTTCACTCTTCCATACGGCACCGTCGTTATCGTCTTCTGCTTCTTCTCCTCTTCCTCCTTTTTTTCTGTGGTTTCAGCTCCTCCTTTATTTCTGTTTCACCTCCATCTCCTTATGTTGTTTCTTCTTCTTCTTCTTGTTATTTTTATTATTATCATTTTATTCTTATTTTGGGAGAAGAAATTCCTGTGTACCTCTTATTGTAATTCACAATAATTGAAAAGGACCTTAGACGTGTCTTAAAGATACCATTCTGGTGAAAAAATCCTCATTTTATATTATGGTTATTTATTTTATTATTATACTAGTGAGAACCCGTCAACATTTGACGGTGAGATCTGAGATAAATGTAAAATACTGTGCCCAGAATAATGTTCACAATATGTTGCATTGTTTGGATCTTCAGGGTATAACGAAGATATTCTGTGATGTGAAGTTACCAAAATTTTGAACACGTATGGCCCATGACCAGATGGCAATGCAATATGCCCCACATATTTCAATAATACACCAAATGACACAAAAGAAAGAGCACTATTATACTGACGGATATTATTTCTAAATTTCTTGATGTGTCATCATCTATAAACAAATTTGATTACTTCTGGCATATTGTTCGAAGGTAAACTTATTTTTTCATTTAAGCAACACAGAGTAAACTCGTTTGCAAAATTTCTCTAGCATGGGAAGTACAAAGCAGAACAAAACTGACATTTCACCGACAACGACCCAATAGAAAACGAAACCTCACTATCACGACCTACGCTGACTTTCTCTTTCCCTGCGCCCAGTTAATGTACGTTTGCGTCTTTTGGGGCGCGTGGGCAACGATTCGGAATTCGACATAATCCGTGAACAACTTCACTACTTCAGTACAACCCAGCACAACCCACTGTCCAAATGTTCTCTACAAAATACATCACAAAAGCAAATACATGCAAACTGTCAACGCCACAATGCAATTAATACACTAAAACAAAACCTTGACGAATTGTAAACAAATCTCAACAATCAAAACAAAACATCAAGCAGCGCCACCATGAAGCATCGTGGACTCACATCTTGCGTTTCATATAATCGATTTTGAAACAGCCACCCTTTGGAAGAAAACAATTGACTATTGATAAGCGTGCTATTAATGAATGATTTAATTAATTAATTTACACCGTAAATGTTGGTGAATCAACACAAACAATATCTGATAACACATCTAGGGATCACATTCTTTCATTTAAAGGAAAAAATACTGCAATCGGTTCAGTAGAAGCACTAAACGAAGTCATGGCAAAATACCTTATTTTTTTAAATATATAGATTATATTATATTTATTGATCAGTAAACTCATCATTAACTGTGGTATTTTTCTCTATTGTTTATTATTATTATTATTATTATTATTATTATTCTACTGAGAGGTTTTTGTCTTAATTTTGAATTGAAATAATAACTCATGTTTTGGAAGGTATCCTGAGTGATCTCATAAGTTTGCATCCGTTACAATGAAATTCTTAACTTTGAATAAGGGACCTTCCCAAGGTCTTTCCAGAGTGACATCGCACAAGATTTATGAACATCATTATATCGTAATTGTGAGTTATGATCATTTTTATTACCTGATAAACATGAACGTACCGATTTCTAATTTCTATACAATTGTGAGTATAGTCGATACTTACAATATCGATCATTTAAAAATCAATTACCGTATCGATATATTTAGCGATAAATAATCACTTCAAAAAAATCTGATGGCTTTACAACTATTTTCCTATATTTGCCAATATTAAATCTTTTGAAAGATTTCATTCTTCGTGTTTATGCCATCTCTTAGTCCCTAACCCTAGCAGCCACCTTTTATTCCACAACCCTTCCGGGTTGGTTCGCTTATAATTTCATTTCGATGACGTGGAGGCAATCAAAACACTCGGTTCGCTTCACTTAAGATGTTCATCGGTCACCCTCGAACGCTATCACGAAATCGTTTTTTGTGGGATATTTAAACTGCTATCGTGCAAGCACTCCACCTACCTTCAACACAAGACGGCTTCAGAACGCCACTGAGATTGCGTGTTATCGGTCAACTTTGAGACGCTTCCTGTAAAGGGGAATATCACTGATAAGAAGCATGCTCGAGGGCGTCGTGCTATGTACAGCAACAAAATGCAGCAAAAAAGTTGTAAATATAATTTTAAAAAATTAAATACACTTTGGAAATGAGGCGTCTTACGAAATTCAATACTTAAGATTTGCCTCACAGGTTTTGAAGTATAGTTATATGTATAATCAACTATATTAATGGAAATATACTACTGATTATCTTCAAACATTGTTAATTACTTTGTCAAAAAATGTTCTTATTGTTCTGATGTACGAACAGAATTAACGTTTAAAAAAAGCTTGTTTTGCAATCATCTCCGAAAGTTTTGAAGAAGATTGTTTTCTTCGTGGTTACATTTTTTTATTGATGGCTGTCACACTCATTTTTACGCGAAGGAGATGCAGAAGACTTAGATCATTATATCCCAATTCTGAGTTATGGTCATTTTTATGAGCTGATAAACATGAACGTGCCGGTCGCTTTGGCCGTAAACGTGAAGGTGTAAACAACCACTTATCGAACATGATGGCATGATTGCAACTCCGCATGCCACAGAAGTGACGGGTGACTTGGTGAACTCTTTCATCAATTCTCCTTCAAACTGCATCTATGTTTCTGAAACTAATACTTTTGATTTTGTCTGACTGTATTTGGTCTTTTATTTTATACACAGAAAATTGTTTTTGGATAGCTGTTTTACATACAAATTCAATATGATTGCAATGTTCTAAAATATATTTTACATGGTAGCAACGTTACGGAATTGTTTTGACATTAGAACTCCAGCCTGAGGATGATAGTAATCATTTCCCAAACGTTGCTATTACGTATCGTATATTTTAGTATATTGCAGTCAAATTGTATTATTATGTAAAAGACCTATTAAAAAAACAATTATCTGTCTATAAAGTAAAAGACCAAATACAGTCTGACAGAGTTGAAAACGTAGACAGAAAAGAAAATAATAATTTTAAAACTTTTTATTATTTAGTGTTTCGGGGCGCACCAATTATGTTCATTCGTCCCACAAGTGTAGTGCATATTGTTTGTCGGGAGATGACTGTGTTCTTCCTGCGCTCTAACGTGAACTTCTGGGCCGACCCATCGGCTTGCACCGGGAGAGGTAGCTCAACTGATGCCCCTGCGGTGCCTCTAACCGGGAGGTCCTAGTCCCCACAGTGACAGGAGTTTCGACACTAGCTAGATAGCTGGGTCGAGTTCGGTCTCTGTCTGGAGGAGAATTCTGGAGGCCGGCTGCTCTGATCGGTAGTTTTCTGCGATTTCTCCAATCAACACCAGGCGAATGCCGGAGCAGTACCCTACCAAACGGGCCACGGACCGCGCGCGATATTTCCTTCCTCCTCGTCCTATCCTCACCCCTTACACACACACACACACTAACATGCACTACACTACCTCTCTTGTTGGAAGACTAGCCGGGGGCTTAGTTTGTCCCGGCTGAGGCGGTGCCCCGCTGGTAAATACCTGGTTTATTTATTTATTTCCCGTCAAAGCAGTTGAAAACTGTGTGTGGCGTGCTACGAGGGGAAGTGAATTCTGTGCACGTTTACATAATTCTGTGATCCTACCTTAGGCTATATACTACTTGAATTTTTAATACAGAGAGAAATGAGCGTTTCTTGCAAAGGATTGTTAACAAGATATTCGCTCCGATGTAATAAAATCTATTTTCAAGGGTAAATGAGCTATAAATAAACGTCATTATTCCTCATGTCCTTCGTGAAGGAATAATACTTCCTGCCGCGACAACATAGAGAACGATAATTTGAGTAACTGGGATTACACTCAGGGTTATACCCTGTAAGTTGACGATAGGTCAGCGCCGGATCTCGCCATCCAGAGAGGGAAGATCACCGCCACCTCCGATCACCGCGACGAAGATAAACATGCACCACGCTTACGGGACCTTAGCAGTTTACACGCCCGGAATCAATCAGTTAAAAAAACGCGTCCGCATGGGAAGTTTCCCTCGTCCAGGAATCTCCCCCGTTCTATTTTCCTGATTGGTCTCCGGACAAATGTTCTGGTGTAGTGCTCGTGTGGAGGGGGGGTGTATGGATGAGGAAGAGAAAAACACTCCCAGATTGTGGCCCGTTCCTTTGGGTAGTGACCCGGCATTCGGCTGGTAATCGGAGAAATCTCGGAAAAAATACCAGAACCGCCAGTCGGTAGAGTTCTCCAGACAGTAGCTTAATTAGACCTAGCTACGAAAGCTTATCAATTCGTTGCATGATCTTTTGCGTATACAGTGGTGTGCTGGTTTCATACCACGTTAATATGAACGTGGAAATGGAGTTCGCAAACTTTCATGTTTGTAACTTTTCAAGTTTCGTTTTCGTTCACGACTCCGAATGTTTCAATGGAAAAACATGATAAAAAGCTTTTATGCGCTCGTGAAGTTTACATTTATGTTTCATGTGTGAAAGGCATGAAAACTGATTGAAGACCCTCTGATAACGTTGATACAGGTGTGAGGTCATAAAATTAATTTTTACAGAATTATGACCTTCAATTCAGTTTCACCTGTATAGTAAAACGGCTATTCATCGACGCAAACAGTTAACCCATTAACGCCGTAACCCAGTAACGCCATTAAATTGGCATCTGGCATTCAGGATGGAAGACGCTTGCTTATATGTTTCGTTTAGCATGTCTACGTCTATTGAAGAAATAAAATTCACGAAGTATTACAAAAGGAGACAATTTGAGTTGACCAGAAATGTGTGTCGTCAAACGAGGACGCTTGGCGTTAATACTCGTCACAGAAATTCTGTACACACACAACCAAATGGCATCAAGTACTTGAATTGGACGCGATCATATTGTGAGTGTGATTTCTTGTATAATGGGGGATTAATGGGGAATTCAACGGAGCTTCCCATGTGCCGTGATGATGAGGAATGGCAATTGATGCTCTTTCAAAACTGCGGTGCTTCTTGTAACGAAAACTGGACATTGTTACAATGTTACTGCATCGCACGAGAGAACGGTGTTTTGAACCATATTAACGTGAACATGGATGTTTCGGTTTTGCTAACTTGCTGTGTTGTTCTGTTACAATTATTTTCGTTTACGTTAGCTATCGTGAATGAGCCTTAAGGAGATAGAAATATTATCATTTACGAGATGTGATTCGTGACATGAACACAAGTTTCGCGTTGTTGGTCACAATGATAACTAGATGTGAACGTCAAAGGAAAACAACATCCAGACAACATAAAACTAATGCTTTTCATGTTAGAACAAATTAAGAGATTAATAGCAAATATCCACTAAAGATGATAATTCTCAAATAAAATAATGAACTTTTTACTAAACTATTCAGTTTTCATCAGTGTTTTTATTCTTTGGAACGACTCCTACACAAACATGAAAGCCAACTCATTGTGAACGGAGCTTGCAAGCTTGCGTGTTAGCGTTTGAGAATGAAGTTATTATTGATTTCATCTAAAAGTGACTGCCCCATTATTATTTACTTATTACATTTTCAATTAAATGAGGGTAATCGTGTTGCATAGTAATGACTCCAGTCGGTGTTAAATGATGTAGAAACTTCCTTTGACGTACGGGTGTTTGTTAAATTACGTCATATTTACGTCATCACGTGTACGTTAACGTTTTCATCGAGACTGTCTCTCAACTCTTGCAACTGTGGATGTATCCCATGAATCGCTCCACTGTCCACGTGACAACCTGACAGAAGAGGCGCTGAAGCCGTGAAATGCGAGACGCAACCGGAGAGGCTTGTAGAGTAGCGGCTCGCCGCAGACGCGTTTCGTGTGTCTCGCTTGCCTGCGGGTCCGCCCGCCACCATGCAGGAGTGGAACGTCCGCGAAGATCATTCGCCTGTCGCTACGTTCCTGCAGGAGCTCAGGATCGGGGCAGCGGAAGCTTTAAACGTTGAAGTGTCTGCAGCCCGCAATCCACAATTGATTCGAGACGACGCAACCGCGGTGGGAGAGTCCTGGTTAGGGGGATACCCCACTAGCTGACGGTAGGTCGGCGCCGGATTTCGCCATCCAGCGGAGGAAGATCACTGCCATCTCCCGAGAAAAACATGCACTACACTAACGGGAATAATGAGCGAAGCAGTTGACGCGCCCGGTAACACGAAAAAATCAATCAATCAATCAATCAATCAATCAATGTCTCCGTGAGGGACCTGGTGGGTACCCTGTGCGAATAGTCGATATCGACTTTCCCTGAAGCTGGAAAAAGCCCAAAGAAAAAATGTATTAAGAAATTATAGAAAGAAGACCCCTGGCAGAACGTAAAGGGCGGTGTTGTCGAGATATCGAGTAGCTACATAGTCTATATCAGGCATGTCAAACCGCGCCCGCACGACCTACTTGCCCGCCTGGTGAGACCGATGCTCCGACGGGCACGGGCAACTTCCCCTCACTCCCAACTCATTTTCCCTCCAAATCCATAAGAGGGGTGTTCATGCACAAGCTGGAGCGGCACGAGGCGGTCAATAGGGGCTTCATACGAAAATACGTTTGCCAGATTTGTTCTATCAAACAATCGAGACATGAATTATGTTTATATTCTTCACAACTTATTACTGTTTGATGTTTATTTTCTTACTAAATTCTTCCTTCTAAAAACATATTTGCTAAGTGACGGGAATATATTTGAATCGCAAATTCTTTCCTTATTTTCGTTTTGTGGTGTGTAATTAAATCATTCTGTTATTTATTGTATTTGGCAATAACATGAAATAAATTAACAAGTCACTGAGTTAACAATTCTGGCTTACAGACGGACAGCGCTTTTCACAGATCAGGATATTTGTCTGTCAACCCTTCTAACGTGAACGTAGAAAGTTCATGCTTTTATTTTACTCTTAAGTAAACAGAATTTTTTTTTTATTTTACTCTCAATTTAAAATTTGAAATCTGATTGATGTATTATTTAATTTTAATAATCATTTCTTTGCTGTAAAGAGAAAATGGGAATCAATTTAAGTAAATGTGTGACAATAACTGTCAAGTAACTTCTCCCGAAAGCTGTCATGGACCAGATATCCAGTGACGTACCGACACCTGGAGAAACATACAGCTGCAGAGAAACGCTGTGATTGGCGCCCGGTGACTCTCCACCTCCCAACGTCTGATCTGGCGACGCACACACACACACACACACACACACACACACACACACACACACACACACACACACTACCTAGTAAATAAAATTAGTAAAAATTCTCAAATACATTAATGATTGATTGATTTATTCGTGATTCCGGGCACGTCAACTGCTTTGGTTATTAGTCCCGTGAGTGTAGTGCATGTTTTTTTCTCGGGAGATGGCGGTGATCTCCCCCGCCGGATGGCGAGATCCGGCGCCGACCTACCGTCGGCTAGTGGGGTTTCCCCCTAACCAGGACTCTCCCACCAGCGGGGCACTGCCCCAGCCGGGACAAGCTCTAAGCTCCCGACCGGTCTCCCGGAATATGTTGTAGTGTAGTGCATGTTAGTGTAAGTGTGTGTGTAAGAGGAGAGGATAGGACAAGGAAGGGGAAGGATAGATCGCGCGCGGTCCGTGGCCCGTTAGTTAGGGTACTGCTCCGGCATTCGCGTGGAGTTAATCGGAGAAACGACGGAAAACTACCAATCAGAGCAGCCGGTCGCTAGAATTCTCGTCCAGACAGCGACTGAATTCGACCTAGCTGAAGAGCTACTGTCGAAAATCCTGCCGCCGTACATTAATGAAAACTAGACATCAAATGCAGTTATAAAATGTACAAGGATAGATAACAATGTAATTAATCTAATAAAATAATAATTTTCTCGATATTATGTAGTCAGAGTAATATAATAATATAATTAATTAATATAAGTATTTGCAAGGATAGATGACAATGTAGTAAAATAAAAAAAGTACTTAATATGAATGTAGACCAAGTAATATTCACTGATCAATGGTACTAGTAAAATGTAAATATTGAATGCAGCTATGAACGCATAATATATATCAAAACCCTAAATAAAATAGAACCGGTTGTCCCGACGGGGAATGGCTTGAGATTATTTCATCACTTCTTTTTGGGAGCACAATTAAGACTAGTAATCAAAATGTGGAAGGAGTAGCAGAAATTAATGAACAAAACTGTGAAAACAAGTAAAAAGTGAACAAGTGTGCAACAAGGAAACCGCCCAAAAATGAGACAACCATAGGTCGGCCACAAAACATTAGTGTAAAAATAGTGAAAGGCACAAATCAGGCGAAAGAGCTCCCCCTAAGCAGCAGACAGCCATCAGAAAGGTCCAACGCAGGGTTGCCAGGTGTATCGCGAGCTCTTTCCCTACCACTACTACGGAATTTCCCCAAATAACTACTCCAATGGAAGAAAATTCCGAAGAACTTCGAAGTGAAAAATTTTCTACAATTATGACAAACTACATGAGCTCTCCCTGGCGATTCAATTGGCTGTCACCTTAAATTCAAATAATTCAAATCAACCAATTATCGTTCTTTGAGCTGCTGGAAACCCTGTACTATCTTCGTTTTCCTCATGTTTTTCTTTGTGTATGCCTTTCGTTTATTTTTATCCTTTTGATACTAAAAAAATGAGAGAATAATGTTTGTTGCTTCTTTTTATTCGTAATAATTGAGATAATAATATTTCGACCTTGACTCCGAATGAAAATAATTTTCCCTAAAATCTCCAAACATTTCCCCGTCCAATTATGTTTCCCAATTTTTGCCCGCAACGAGAAAAAGAATCCTCATTTGGGGGAGAAAATTCCCCAATCCGGTAATCCCCGACCGCTCGTGATGTATACTTAGGTTTTCGTAACGTGGCAGCTGAAGATATTATCTTCAAGGTGGAATATGGCACGGCTTTTCACGTCTTTCTCGGTCGTGACGATTGAGTTGCTTGATCTGCAGCACTGCTTGATACGTTCGCGATCATGCGACATCTTGCGGCAGGACCGAGAAAGACGCAAGAAGTTGTGCCGTATTCCATCTTGAAGATAATATCCTCAGCTGCCACGTTACAAAAACCCAAGTATATAGTTGGGTTTTCGTAACGTGGCCGATGACATTAGATTATTTTTACACCTCCTGCCTTATAAAATGAATCTTTGTAACAGTGATAAGCTCATGTTTGAGGCCATGAGCCCCGTTGAGAAGGACGTTCGGGAATGAATTTAAAAAAAAATCATTTTATAAGGCGGGAGGTGTAAAAATGATTTAATGTCATCCGCCACGTTACGAAAACCCAAGTATAGTGCTCGCCCAATCCTGAGCAGCTGTCGTGTTCGGCGAATGTTCGCTCGCTTTGATGTGTCCTCAAGACCGACACGCGGTGGGTAGGGCGAGCACCGAACGTTCGTTAATCTGCAAATAACTCATCCACACTGGTGGGCATTCGGCGAGCGGTTGCTCGCTGTTCGCCGAACACCGAATGTGTGGAGCCGCCTTTCCGAAAAGCCTAGTGTAGTGGGTGTTGGGCCGTGGGAGCGGTGGCGGCCGGGACAGGTGCACTCGGGGGGGGGGGCGAGGCGGTTGAATGCCTCGGCTGCAAGTGGCGGAGGCGGTGGCGAGACGGCTGAAGAGCAGCGAGGAGCTGTGCGGTGCGGTGCGGTGCGGCGCGGCGCAGCGCAGCGCAGCGTTCTGCGTCCGAAACCGGTTTCCCCTCCCCCTCCCCTGCCCCTCTCTCCGCCCCCTCCCCTTTCCCCTCGTGAAGGGCACCGCCGCCGCCGCCGCCGAGGCGGTGCGGCCTGACCCCATATGGGCCTAACGACGCGAGAGCGGGGAAAAAGTGTTGGCTGCGTAGGCAGCGGAGCTGATCTGTACCAGGACTACACAGACCGAAGGTACAGATTCTGTAACGGAAATACAGGACGAATGAAAAAATTAAATTAAATTAAATTATACGAGACTTTTAAAATGAAAGAACAATACTTAGTACTACGAAAAAAAAAAATAATTAAAATTTCGTATGTTGTAGTGCCTGCAGTTTAAATGCAAAATTAGATGAAGCTAAAATTATGTCATAGTTATTAATAGGGGCGTATTTTAGTAAAATGTCATGTTGTTCTTTTCACTTTAGAACATTGCCTTTTAGTTTAGACGTTATTTTTATGTTATGACAAAAGCAAATCGCCCATTTTTATATGATTGTTTTGTTTGCATTTTTCGTGGATTTAGACTAACTAATCATTTTTCGTCATTTTAGAGCATTTTTTCGCCGATTTCGTCGTTGAAATGTTATTTTAAACGAACTTCCTTAAATATGTATGCGATGTAACAAATTATCTCCACAGGATTCTTGAGTAGCCTATTCGATTTCTTCGCATAGAAATGCCAGTCGTTGTATGTAATCTAAGGTTGCTACGTCGCTTAACATTGCCATTGTTGGTCCAACCGATTTCGCGATAACTAGAGAGAGATTTCCTGGTAAGAACAGTCCAAAACAAAAGTTTGCTAGCTGAGTTCTCTTGAACCAAAGGAAGAAGCCTTGATTACAGTAACATTATCAAACAGATGAAGTTGTTCATCTGAACTGGTTTTGTTGGCTTTTTTCTTTCCTTTTAGGGGATTTTAAGAGCATTTTATTGATCATTTTTGGCGATGTTAGGTCATCACAATCCGCCCCGAAGTTATAAAGAATAGCCCCGCCCCATGTAATTGCTTAAGCTGTAAGGCATTATCGCAATGTTACAAAATTAATAAAAATAAACTCCCGACTCCACAAACGGACTGTGGAGGGAAAGGAAGAAAAGAAATGATACAGAGAGTAGAGCCCGTTCTTCTCCACTACCGATTCCGGCATTTTATTTCCAGGTGAGCTTTGTAGTATTTTGTGTGTGTGTGTGTGTGTGTGTGTGAATCATTAATTTGCTCCAAACCGATATTCATGTACTCGAAAATCTTCAACATGCCATTAGTTGTCGTAATGTCTTAAACTCCCGAATGCTGCTTTCCCGGATTTCTGGGGTGGTTTAGTCATTCTACTACGTTCTGTATCCCGATACCACTAAAACTGCTCAGCGAACAAAAATGTGGCTGTGATCAAGGTCGCCAATACTGAGAACGATGCCCTTTTCCAAACGGCACGCAGCATCGGTTCGGTTGACCATGTGAGCAGAAGTTTTTGTGAAGTGACGTTTCTTGAGATATTGTCCAGAAATGTTTTGACGTTTATACAGACGTGATAACGGTTGCCCAAGAATCCACTGTGGTAGGAAACAGCGTGTAAAAGAGCGAAATTCTTAGAAAATGTTTGATGTCCAAAACTAAAGTTGAGTTTAAATAAATTAAGAAAATGTTATGTACATAGTTTACCTTTCTGTAAACAAAACTATCCGATATTTATGTACTAATCATGGAAACAAAGACTTCGGTATATTTAAAGTGTTTGAATATTTACGTAAACGATTTATATTAATTCCTGTATCGTAAGTTTTTACTCGTATTATTCCTTTGTTTTCGGGCATGCGTCGCTTGTTGTTAACATTGTTTACTGGAGTAGTAGGTTGTAAAGAAGTGAATGGCTAACGTAAGGGCCGTATTGATTGTCCACACTTACAAAATACAGGAATGGTGAAGCAATACGACTGCTGGCACTGAGAGTTTCATATACGTGCTTCTGGAAGCATGGCAATCTGTAGTTGTCACCAGTGACAATCACGTGACTTGAACCATGGAGTGTACATACTTAATATTTTTCGTTCTAGGTCTCCGATATGATTTCTGCGCTTTCCAAATGGTTGGTCATTGTACAGTTTCAACGTTTTATCCCATATTTCTTTTGTGCCTTTTCCAACTACAATGATATTACGTGTAACACAATTAAAATTATTCGGTGAAATTATTGTTATATTTTTCCGCAGTAGAAGCATCCGCTGTGGGAGAATAGTATTACCTGAACTGGTGAAGAGGAGACCTACTGAAAACATTTAAGAGATCACGTGGCATCTTTACACAAACGAGACACTGCCCAGACTTTTTGAGAGTATGAGCTTTAATAATAAGTAGGGAACGGATTTCCATGGACTTACATGTTTTTACACAAACTAGCTACGAGCATTTAAATATATTTTTTAGAGTTTACAAGACATTCTAAATGAATTAGTACTATTTTTATTTTACATATTTTTAAATATATTGGTAAAATATCATATTTTACTAATTACGACATATTTTGCTACATTTCAACATATTTACACGTCGAAACGAACATTTCAGATGCACTTTTTGCAATATATGTTGCGAAATCATCTTTCTTAAAAATCACATGTAATGCTGTTGCGCTTCAGTGACCACCATATCTTTGCTATGAATGGTCAAACTTACCTCCTCACCTCCTTACTTCTTACTTGGAGTAAAGGAAGGTGCATTTTTGTGAATAAAAGTAATTTCAACAACCATATTGCTTTTGGTTCAAACAACACATTCGTTACTCCATCGAAAACTAACAAATATTTTTTACAGTAAATTGTCCTACCGCGTTGTTCGATTTGCAGGGATGGGTGTATACCCTAGAACCCCCTCTCCTGGAATCCATTACTCCCTATACGGTTGTACTATTCACTTGTACAGCGGCTCCTCGTAAATATTGTAACATATACTATGAACGTATTTTATATTTCGAATAAAATTCTTATATATGGTGAAATTGAGAATACAATTACTTCGTAGAAATAGATCCTACTTTCAGCAACTCCGAATCCTTGTTAAGGACTGATCAGGGACGTTTTATGGCCGAAAAATGCTTGTAGAGAACAATTTTAAACACAATAATGAATTATTCTTTTACACATTTTCTGTTTTTTTTTTACATGTTTTGGAAAAAATAAACACATATATATGTACATATTTTGTATTTTTTATTACAATAAAATCCGTTCCCTAATAATGTTTGGCCAATTAAGGGACACTGATTGTTAGTGCTTACAACGAATTTGGATCCAAGAGTCATAAACAGAGATCGGAAAAATATCTTTGACCCCGGTGAGTAAGCTGATAAGTCGAAAAAACTTAATTTTGCAGGGGAGCAAAAAACAACTTTAAACTAATGCTAAAAAATAAGGAATTAATGATATTCAAACAAAACGTACACAAAAATAGTTTCGTTTGAATATTACCTTCATTTGAATATCATTAATCCTTGATTTAATTACTTTAAACGTTTTTAGCTCTCCTTTTAAATTAAGGGTTAATGACTTATCACCTTATTCATCGGGATCAAAGATATATAGTATGAAAGTCAAAATATGTACATAAATACGTAATGAAAACAGTAAGAATATGTTATAAATATATAAAATTGGACATAGTAGGTAATATTAAAATAACTAATTGTAAAACGCATTTACATAATACGAATTTATATTTATAAAAAAGTTCTCAACAAATTTTAAAAAGAATACAAACTATTTAAAAGTCATTGGGAGAGTACAAGTTGATGCACACTTTGCACTACACAACTTTTCAGTCAGTCGTAAAAGTTTCATGTATCGCTATCCCGAACAGTAGTTTAGCAGCCAGACTAGACGTAATAGAAGCATCGTACAAACTGGTGATATCTACGACCAGCAAACAATCACCGCAGCATGGAATATTCTCATCAAACGACAATCGCCTAAGTTTCTTGGAAATTCTGGTTAAGGTCGCCAAATGTCGCTTCAATGATCCTTTTCACACCTCAATGTAATCTGTTGCAGACGCGCACTTCCCGCCACTGAGATAACTGAAGCAGGCGCGCCGCAATGTGAAAATATCCGACCGCGTCTTCACGTAGCGTATCTCGAGTAGACTCCAAGCAATAATAATGTAGGAAAAAAATTATCATTTTTTTCGAAAATACTTGTTTTTATAAAACAAACTGACTTAAAATTAAGGAAGTTCGTAGAATTAAAAAAAAGGCGTGAAAATAGCAAAATATACAATGTAGTGCTAAATATGTAAACAAAAATCTGATATTCGGTTAGGACGGCGACGATTCGCCAATATTACAATTTTGAGAACTGTAAGTAGAAAAAAAATGTAATCACTAGGGAGCGGATTTGATGACCTAAAACATCGCCCAAAATGATCAAAGAAATGCTCTCAAAATGTTTTTGAAATGCCCTAAAATTAAAGAAAAAAGACCAAAACCAATTCAGATGAACAACTTAAGCTGTTCGATGTGTCACTGATGTAATCGAGGCTTCTTATATTGGTTCAAGTAAACTCAGCTTTCAAACTTTTGATTTGGTCTATTCTTTACCAGAAAGTCTGTATTAGTTATCCCGAAAGCGGATGAACCGCCAATGGCATCGACAGGCGTCACAGAAACCGGAATTCACAATGGCTGACATTACAACTTCTGAACGAAGAAATCGAATAGAATACTCAGGAATTCTGTTGCGAACATTTGTTGCATCTCGTAAATATTACTTGTAGCAAGTACCATTATAATATGAAAATCGTTGAAGTCAGTAAAACATTCATTAAAAAGACGGGAAAAGGTGAAAAATTACTTAATAGCCGAAATCGACGAAAAATGCAAAACAATGACCTATAAGAATGGGTCATTTGCTTTTGTCATGACTAGTGAACGGAATTTATTGTAATAAAAAATGGAAAATATGTACTTATTTTTTCCAAAACATGTACGAAAAAACAGAAAATGTGTAAAATAAAAATTCATTATTGTGTTTATAATTGTTCTCTATAAAATTTTCTGACCTTAGGAGGCCATCGATCAGTTCTTAACAAGGATTCGGAGTGGCTGAAAGTAGGCTCTACCTCTAAATAGAAGTAATTGTACACTAGACTTCACCACACACAAGAATGCCAATCAAGGATTCCGGGTTACGGTGTTAAGGGGAATATACCCATTCTCCCCCCAAAAAAACCCTAACAACGCGGTAAGACAGTTTTCTGTAAAATGTATTTCTTAGTTTTTAATCAATTACGATGTCTTTTTGAAACATGAGTAAGTATGCGGTTGAAATTATTTTTGTTCACAAAAATCCGCTCATGTTTGACTCGGAGTTCGCAGTAAGCGGGGGGGGGGGGTAAGTTTGCCAATTCATGGTGAGTATATGGTGGTCATAGAAGCGCAACAGCATTTCATTTGATTAGTAAGGAAGATGTAACATATATTGCAAACGCGCGTCTCATATGTTCCGTTTCGACGTATAAATTAATTAAGATGTAACGAAATAAATACTAACAGGTAAAATATGTAAAAAAATATGTAATTACACCAAAATATGTAAAAATATGTAAAATAAAAATAGTTCCAATTCATTCAGAATGTCTTGTAAACTCTAAAAAATATTATTGAATGCAGGTATAGAAATCCGTTCCCTAGTCATGACATAAAATGAATTTTTATACTAAACGGCATTTTCTAAAGTGAAAAGAAAAAAAGACATTTCATTAAAATCCGCCCCGTAGTAATTCCATAAAAATCCGCTCTCTTAGTCATAACGCTGCACGCACGGCCCCACTGCCTTGCCGCGGAGCTATGTTCCTCTCTGTTCGCCTAACCCCTCCCTCTTCCCCTTCCCCCTCCCCCTCCCTCTTCCCCTTCCCCCCGCATGAGACCTCGCTCCGAGGCAGCACTAGGCCGTGGACAGCGGATCCCTCGCCTCGCCTCGCCCATCGGGCGGGAAAGAACTACCTTTTATTTTCATTTTCTTTTTATTGGCATTGCAATTACATAGATCAGTACTACAGTACTTTGACATACGTATTTTTGGCGGCTTAGATGAACCTTAAAAAGTAACTTAATTCTAAAACGAACTGCTCAGGGTTAGGGAGCTCATGAAGTGCCTTACTTATTCTCCAACTCGGCCTGCACGTTCAAGGAAGCTTGCATTGGGAACCTGTTTTTAATTCTTGTACGGGAATCTGGGATTTGAGGGGGGGGGGGTAAATGGTATAAGTGGTCGTTTTGGTTGATGTACGAGTAGAATTTGCTGGAGATCTTGGTAATGAACGGGATTATGTTTGGAATATTTAATTCTTTGTGCAACTGTTTTCAACTTAAGATTTGAAACGAACCATGGAGCTTGAATAGTTGTTCTGAGATATTTAGTTTTAACGATTTGAATTTTGTTTAAATTGGTTCTTGAGGCATATAACCAGATGGGATATGCATAGGTCATTATAAGTCGAATATAATGTTTGTATTGGGCTATTGCATTGTTTAGAGAGATTTTACTGTTGTCATTGACGAGTGGTTTGAGTTGGAGGATCTTTATTTTTGCTTGATGCGTTTCTGCATTTTTATGATCGGGAAATAACTACTTGCACATATAGTGGATGGCCAAATTATTCTGATCGCCTAATTTTTTTCTATTCTTGAAATTTTTTTATACAGTGTGTCCGGGGAGGAAACGTTAAAAATTCGAAAATAAGCTCTTAAGGCAATTTTCAGCATATTTTGTCTAATAAAGTACTTGGATATTCTGAAATGCTGAGCCGCAATAAGCACTCAAAAGTTGGTTTGAAAAAATACTTTCTAGGCAAAAAATTGCATTGCAGAAGCATAGAAACACTCCAGTGACACGCAAATTGTTTATTATTTACAAAAGAAATTGATATATTTGTTCGCAAAGAAAAATTAATCCAGAAATTAAAAAAAAGAATTGTGTAAATTGGGTGGTTTATTCACAGCCAGCCCTCGTCATACTGGCCGGGAAAGACAAGCTGCCCATAAAATACCTCATCTCTGTACTCCGGGTTACTTGTAGTGATTTCTGATGCTTGAACAAATGTGCACATTTATCCAATAGCGTGCTTCGTTAAGACTTAATTTTTTGTATTGAAATTCCCGATTGGATTACCACGTCCTGAGTAATCAAACGTCGGAAATCGGTACAATTAAATCGGAGAATAGTTTTGATTAAAGAGATGCTTCTTAGTTGTACAAGAATCGCAGCAATGAAGAACAGAGACCAGTAGGTTTTTTGCGAAACCCAGTCAGCGTGTTTTCATCTGCATGCATTCCTAGAAAGTTTTAGCGCCACGCGTAAGGTATTCTCCAATTTAAATATAGTGATTCCTCAAAGGCGGGAGTTAGGAGAGGGAAACTTCGTCATCCAATCGGGAGCTTAAATACCAACAAGTTAGGCCTATCAAAGCTCCCATTTAGATGGATGCCCCCCTCTCCTTCCAGCTCCCGACCTTGAAGGGTCACTATATTTCAATGGGACAACTGGCGACGTTATTGTCCGATTTAAATATAATGACTTGTGACAGATCATCAGTTGTGACGCGGTTATCCAGTCAAGAGCTTCAATACCGAAAACTTCAACTCAAAAGTCGTAACGAAGCTTCTTATTGGGTAATCGCGTCCAGCTGATGATCTGTCAGAAACCATTACATTTAAATCGGAAATTTGCACTAAGTCACATGATGAATCTTGAAGCCATAACGTCTTACCTTAGGACTAATGCGCGATCTTATACTTCCTACATGAATACTGCACGCCTGTAGGACTATACAGTCACCTTGCAAACGGCAAAATGGCCGCCTATAAATAGGAAAGAAGGCAGTTACATATAATCCTTATATACCCCACAAGTGTAGCAAGGAGTAACGGAAAATGTTGGAAAGGTGACAGATAAGAATTTCGCGAAAAATAAGTTTAAAACACATGTTCGTGTAGGTTTGGGTCGCACGCTGATAACGAACGCTGTTATTCCCTACATTCTCAAGCAAAGCTGATTCGAACTTCTAGACTGCATAGTCATTGCGCAGACCCAGAAAATTTACAACTCGTTGCATAATGCAGATTTGTTTACTCTTGCCTCATACCGTGGTTCAATTGTCTTCACTCTGATGCAACTTCTGTGTTCAACGCTTAAAATACTTCTTTTGTTATAATGCCTAATGCAATGTCGCAATTGCTAAAGCTTACCTGAACTTTTCCTTATGACCGTATAACATTGTTAGTCACGTGACCTATGGAGTTTAAGCAAGCCGCCTTATCCCGAGGCTAAAACTCCCTATTATAGAAGAAGAGAGATCCTGTACAGAAGGAGTCGCGATAATCCGAGGTAATTGGGACTGATGGGACCTCAGATTACAAAAATCTCGGATTACACGCAAAAAAGGTAAATTCATAACGGAATTTTCAACTACAATGTAAAACGAAGTCAAATTTAATGTGTAGGCACTATACTATTCTAGTTTCTCTTTAACAGAAACAAAACTTTCTCTTGACCTTTCTACTCATTTTTCTAAAAGATAACTCATGAAAAAACAAGAAAATCAAGATTCGAATTCCAGTAGGCCTTCTCTAGTAAAGCACTGTACAATGAACAACACAAATGAGCGGTCACAACAATGTAGCAAGAGGACTGACAATGACACGGAAAGTTGCACACGTGACCTTCCACCCAGGGTTGCCAACTAGATTATCGCAGCTTGTGTGGTTGTTTGGGTGACTTGTTGCACATCAGGTCTTTTTTTCCCCATCTCAGATTGCGCGGAATCTCAGATTACCGTGACTCCTCTGAAAGGCCTCATTCACAATGCAAACGTAAACGTAACGTAGCCGCAAAACCTACAAATGAGTTACTAAGAGAGACCATTCACAATGCCTTGACGTAACCGTAGACGTAAGTCCGTAAACTTAAGAGTTCACAAGCTCCAAGCTTTTACGTTAAGTTTACGTCGAAATTCTACCGAACACCAATCAGAGAGCAGCGTGGAAGGTCGATTTCAGATCGTGTTGAGGTACTGTGTGGTTATGTCATTTTGTTATTGTAATGTAGAAAACTAGTTTGCGAACAGTTTTTATGCGTGTAGTGAATTCAAAGTAAGAATTTGGGCAATTTTTATTGTGACTATAACTAGACATGGCGAATAAACTAATTATGTTCGAAGAATTACTCGTGAATTTGGTACGAGATAATCCTGGTTACCTTCGAAGGAAATGCGAGCACTACTACTACAGCTACTGGCATATACAGCCGGCTGCTCTGATCGGTAGTTTTCCGTGGTTTCTCCAATCAACACCACGCGAATGCCGGAGCAGTACCCTAGCCAACGGGCCACGGACCGCGCGCGATCTGTCCTTTTTCCTTGTCTTATCCTCTCCCCTTGCACAAACACTTACACTAACATGCACTACACTACCACATTTCGGGAGACCGGTAGGGAGCTTAGATCGTGTCCCGGCTGGGGCGGTGCCCCGCTGGTGGGAGAGTCCTGTTTAGGGGGAAACTCCATTAGCTGACGGTAGGTCGACGCCGGACCTCGCCATCCAGCGGGGGAAGATCACCGTCATCTTTCGAGAAAAACATGCACTACACTAACGTGACTAATGACCAAAGCAGTTGACGTAACCGGAAACAAGAAAAAAACAACAACAAATATACATATAGACAAATCGATAGAAATGTCGAGGAAAAAGCTAGAAACTATTGTGGAAAAATCTTTCCACCGTGCTGGAAGCAAATCGACCAAATTTCAGTGCGTTGAATTCTGATTGGTTCCCTGGCCTTCGAATGGCTTTGGAAACGAATCGATCAATTTCCAGTACGTTGTATTCTGATTGGCCCTGCCTGTTGAGTGTCGAAATGATGTAGGAAACATTTCTTCGTCTAATAGAAGAGAGGAGGGCGATGTGATTTTTTTACCACAGGAGATGACTTACTCCGTATATACAGATCAGTGTTCCCGCCCCGCCCCACTGATTCCAAGCGCTATTTATAGAGGCGGTGCAGCTGCTCCGTGACTTGTCGCCACTGACGAAGGCAGCGACTCAACTCTTCGAGCGCCTTCTCTCCTGTCGCGTCGTCATCAAGACTATACTTGGGTTTTCGTCACGTGGCGGATGGCAATAGGTCACTGTTACACCTCCCGCCTTATAAAATGAATCTTTTTAATTAATTCGCGAACGTCCTTCTCAACGGGGCTCATGGGCTCAAACATGTGCTTATCACTGTTAAAAGATTCATTTTATGAAGCAGGAGGTGTAACAGTGACCTAATGTCATCCGCCACGTTACGAACACCTAAGTGTAAGAAGGAGATTAAAGTCGAGGGAGGGGGTGTTTTCTCAATGTGGGCGAGTACCCCACACTTGCTTGTAATAAGCAGGGATTGCTTCCCAGAGTGGACATCCATACTGCGGGTTTTACAAAGCAGCCTCTCAATTCCACTCAAGGCCCGTCATCACGGTGGCATTATGGCAGGGTTTTTTTTTTGTGTCTTTCCCAGTCATGCCGCTAGGTGTTGCATGCTCGCGACCGTATCGAGCAGTGCTGCAGATGAAGTGACTCTAGCGGCATGACCGAGAAACAAGCGAAAAACCGTGCCAAAATGCCACAGTGATGACGGACCTTGGGTGGAATCGAGAGGCAGCTCTGTAAAAACCACAGTATATACCGCGATTTAAACATAGTGCCACTTCAAGGTCACGAGCTGGATGGAGAGGGGAACAATGTCATCCAATCGGGAGCTGTAACACCAAAACTGTCAATGCTAAGAAAGCTCCCGATAGAATGACAGCGTTCCTGTCTCCGTCCAGCGTGTGACCTTGTAGTGCCACTATGTTATACTGCGATTTTTATATAGCTGCGTTCAACATTTGATCTGCTGATAAGGTGCCGTCCAATCGGGATCTTACACGTCACTAGTGACGTCATAATGGTGGCGTTCAACCTTCCGATTGGATGACAACATAACAGCTGATTTACTTCAAACGCAGCTCAGTAAAAACCGCAGTATATAGGAGGATTTTCCTAACAGTGAGCCAAAGTGACAGCTAATGCTGGCAACATAACTGAAAGTTACGTGGTCGTTGTGTCCTTCAGCCCGTTAGACTCCCTTCCTACGTTAGTTCATTTGCAGTTGGCTAACTTGTAAATGGCTTCGACGCTTCCTTTTGTGATGTCCTCGTCCGACAGAAATATCGTGCGCTGCGCTGCGAGAAATAATTGACATTAGGAAGGGCAATGTTATGTGCTCTTCTGTAAAAAATATTATCTTTTAAACATTACACTTAATTTACTTTTTGTGTGATAAATAGTGTTTATTTTAAAACCGAGAGTTGGAAGTGAGATGAATACTAGTGCACGTGTTTCCGACTATGGTTTTGTTGTGTGTCGAGCTGTGATTGAGAGCTTTCTATTTACATTCGTGACAGTTTTCTTTTACTGATTGCGAGAGCATGTTAAGAGATTTTCCACATACATAATTAAATTTAAATATTTCCGCACTCGCGTACGTGCATATATCTAAGCGAAACTCTTAAGACTTCTGCGTAGGGATGTTTTCACAGGAGCCATAACCCAACATTTTACGAAGAGGCGTGGCAGAAAGGCTGTCGCGGCGGAGGGATACTTCTCTGAATTATACTTGGGTTTTCCTAATGGGGCGGTTGACATTAGGTCATTTTTACACCTCTTGCCTTATAAAACCTCCTGCCTTATAATCTTTATAACAGTGAAAGGCACATGTTTGAAGCCATGATCCCCGTTGAGAAGGACGTTCGCGAATAAATTAAAAATATTCGTTTTGTAAGGCGGGAGGTGTATAAATGACCTAATGTCATTCGCCACGTTACGAAAACCCAAGTCTACATGTGGTGTTCACTTGTTTAGCGAACTGTCTCTTTGGCTCATTGTGAGGAAAATCCTCCAATATATCGGAGCACAGGCTCTTGACCTTTATCCTCTCCCCCGGAGGGGTTGGCATCGGGATACGCCGAAACGCAACAACCCACCGGGCACCTCCCCGGATTGCGGCAGGAGGTTGGCACCGAAAGCGGCGGCGAGTCCTCAAATCAAAGCTCTAGTGTTACCTATGTTCTTCCTCTTGTATTACCTATATACCTATGTCATTTTCTCGTTTCATAGGTTTCTCTCGTGTGTCATCACTAATACCGTTCAAATACATATGTTCATTGTCTAGTTATCCATTTCAACTCCAATATATTGAACATTTATGAACATAAATATTTAAAATTCATTTTTATTGTTTTGGTTGATCGTCGCCATATCTATCGATGACTGGATGCCTCGGCACTGTCAGAAATGTCATTAAATTTAATGTAGATTAATGTACTTTACATGGAATTTAAGAGCTTAATATACTTGCACATTAAACTAAACGCACAAATTAAAATCAGCGTAGATTTGATACAGAGGTTCTCCCGTTTCCCTGCCTTTCATCATTCACATTCTGCATTCATAATTACCAGTCCATCAAGATCATTCCTTCCTTCCTTCCGGATATGACCGCAAAATTTTTACTCTTTTTGCCTCCTAACATACAAGTGTACATTAAATTTAATGTAGATTAATGTACTTTACATGGAATTTAAGAGCTTAATATACTTGCACATTAAACTAAACGCACAAATTAAAATCAGCGTAGATTTGATGCCGAGGTTCTCCCGTTTCCCTGCCTTTCATCATTCACATTCTGCATTCATAATTACCAGTCCATCAAGATCATTCCTTCCTTCCTTCCTTCCTTCCTTCCTTCCTTCCTTCCTTCCTTCCTTCCTTCCGGATATGACCGCAAAATTTTTACTCTTTTTGCCTCCTAACATACAAGTGTACATTAAATTTAATGTGTGTTCATTACTTTAATGAACATTTCAATAAAGTGATGTGTAAATTTGTGACGGTGTAGGTTTCTTTGGCGGGACCCGCATTTTGTTCGTGCTAAGCGAGTACGTTGAACCAAGGGTGTACTGCACCTAGTGACCGGGAGCGGTAGCTCAGTGCATCAACTGATATCACTGCAGCGCCTCTAACCGGGAGGTCTTAGGTTCGAGTCCTGACGGCGGCAGGATTTTCGATACTAGCTTTTCAGCTAGGTCGAATTCAGTCGCTGTCTGGAGGAGAATTCTAGCGGCCGGCTGCTCTGATCGGTAGTTTTCCGTGGTTTCTCCCATCATCACCAGGCGAATGCCGGAGCAGTACCCTACCAAATGGGCCACGAACCGCGCGCGATCTGTCCTTCCCATTCCTTGTCTTCTCCTCTCCCCTTGCTCTAACACTACACTAACATTCACTACACTACCACATATTCCGGGAGACCGGTCGGGAGCTTAGAGTTTGTCCCGACTGGGGCGGTGCCCCGTTGGTGGGAGAGTCCTGGTTAGGGGGAAACCCCACTAGCCGACGGTAGGTCGGCGCCGGATCTCGCCATCCAGCTGGGGAAGATCACCGCCATCTCATGAGAAAAAAACATGCTCTACACTAACGGGACTAATGACCGAAGTAGTAGCGCCCGGAAACACGAAAAAATCAATCAATCAATCAATTGAGCGGGACCCGCATTTTGTTCGTGCTAAGCGAGTACGTGTAAACGAGGGTGTAGTGCACCTAGTGAAGAGGCGCTGCTTCCTTTGTAAGATGCTAAAAGGCGGGTGGGCCTCCGTTGCGGGCGATGCGCGGCGCGGGGCGCAGGCAGCAATTAGGGCGCGGTCACCGCGCACGGACCACCCGCCGTTCCCACGGTGGTCGCGCGAACCACCCGCAGGTGCACTGCCAAGGCCCTGCGGCTCTGCGGCCTGCACCACCGGGAGGTATAGAACGATTTTCCTAAGGATGAGCCAAAGTGACAGTTTGTAAAAACAAGTGAACATCATATGGCTTCACATGTATCCCTCCGCCGCGACAGCTGTTCAGTCATGCCCCTTCGTAAAGTGCTAATGGCTCCTGTGAAAACATCCCTATGTAGAAGTCTAAGAGTTTCGCTTAAATATATGCACGTACGCGAGTTCGAGAAATATTTAAATTTAATTACGTATGTGGAAAATGTCTTAACATGATCTCACAAACAGTAAAAGAAAACTGCCACGAATTTAAATAGAAAGCTCTTGATCACAGCTCGCCACACAACAGCACGAAGACCGGAACCACGTGCATCGGTACGCATCTCGCATTCAAGTATCGGTTTTAAAATAAACATAATATTTATCACACAAAAAGTAAATTAATGTAATGTTTATAGAAAAAAAGAATTTTACGGAAGAGCACATAACACTGCACTTCCTAATTTCATTTATTTCTCGCGGCGCACTACATTTTTGTCGGACGAGGACATCACAAAAGGAAGCGTCGAAGCCATTTACAAGTTAGCCAACTGCAAACGAACGAATGCGGGAAGGGAGTCATGGGCACAACGACCACAGAACCTTCGGTTATGTTGCCAGCACTAGCTGTCACTTTGGCTCATCGCCAGGAGAAAATCATCTATGGCAAAACTGTGTAGGATAGTGGTCCCATTTTGAATTGCAAAATTAATTCGAATTTCGCGCTGTTTTCAGGCGTTGCCAGTTCGCAAAATAGCAACACAGAGGTTTCAAAATTCTTTGAATTCATCTCATTATTGTCGGTCGATAATTGAATGTAGATAATATTCTTATGAAGGGAAATAGGTGAATGAAGAAGTGTGGAATTTAGCTAAGAACATGCTTCTTTATTTGTTTTAGGAAAATCGTTCTTTACTCAGCTTCCACCTCCAAGGTTGCCCGTCGACCAAGCTGCGCCCCAGAACTTCCGATATTTTCTTACTTACACATAAAATCTGGGTGTGAGGTTGTGGCTGACCTGTACAGGATCTAACAACTATTCGGGCACGTGGGCGTAGGTCATTAACTAGCTACATGTAACAATTAAACTACGTTCGTTTAATTTAATGTCGAACCAAGTGATGTTCGCCATTTATTTTCTGTAATTCCTGTGCTAGTCGTTATTTCAGTTGAAATATATATAAATACAAACTGGGGTCGTTGCTCTCCCATGACTCACATAAAACACTTAACGACAAACAAAATAAACACATAAACACATCAACGATATAATACCCTTAAATTACATGACACAAAATCCAAAATATTTCCATCCATACTGATAATTATAAATAAACTCATTCACACCCGAATGCGCATTCTGCCTGTATATCTATTGAATCTATTTTACGTTAAGACAGAACTTGATCTTGTACAGAAGCTAATTTTAATCTTTCTTCTCCTTCAAAATGTGAATTACATAACAAAAAAAACAAAGTTTCATAACTTCCCTTTTGCCGAAAACGCTGTAATCCGCAGCAAACCATTGTTGCGCGCCGTCCTCGATGTATATTACGCAGCATCCTCCAAATCCATCCTCCCGCAGCATTTCTCCATCCCCACACATTACCAAAATTTTCTTGAACTCGCTAATATCTTCTTAGCATGTCCTTTCATTCCCCTATCATCCTATTTCCATTACGCAACTAATAACGCGATTATCTGTCTATCGCGTGCTACATTTCCTCCAAAATGTCCTATTATTGAATATACTGCGACACATAAAATATTTCCGCGTTACGCATTGTTATTACGAACATCATTGCCTAAACTCACTATATCCATTCATGTTCACCGTGTTTCTCGCACAATTGCATACTAAATTTTTTATCTTTTTCCGGAGCATTCTTCCCCACGTCTGACTTCGAGCTTGCTTACGCATCATCTTTTTTTTCATTGTTGCCTTGTGTCTTCAACTTTTTTTTCTGGAACATTTACCGATCGCTTACGTGTCTTTACCAAAAATATCATACCATTTTACTTAATTCTGTCCTTTCCAGGCTATTTCTCTTTATTACTACTTTTCATTATCAATTTATATCTTATTACTATTTCTTATACGATCTCCTCATGTTTATTAACGCCAAAATTGCTTTATTTCCGTCGCTCGCGACGCATCATTGTTCTCTCGTAAAAATTCCAAATATACAATTTCAATTGGCATCTTTACTGCAGCCCCTCGATATTTTTCAGAGTTGCGAGTAATGTCATAATTTTTCGCGTGATTTTCTTTGTTAATCCCGAAAGTTTCATTTCAATCGCTTTACGCGTTCTCTTAATTTTTAGGAAAAACCGCTTCTTTACATTACCTTTCTTATGATAACAATGGCTGTAAAAATCTCTCGTTATATTGTCTAAAGTGTACTTTCAAAATCACTCATATCTTTTAACCCCCTGATGCGATTCGCTTCGAATAACTTTTGAAATGTTCCTCTAAATGAATGCTATTGATTTGTACTGTCCAAATCGGGATTTTGTCGCGTCTTCTTTAATTTATAAAAAAATTATTAGTGCGCGACACCGCTTTCTTCTGTTTTTCCATCTCCTACTCATACCATTCCTTGTTATGTTTGTTCTTTGCATCTAAATTGTTCGTGGGGATCTTAGATTGTTACAATATATATATATATATATATATATATATATATATATATATATATATATATATATATATATATTATATATTATTATTTTATTAATCGTCGCCGGTACTTACTTTCGTCCTAGCAAACGATCATTCGATCCGCTCTCCATACGGAAGAAGCGAGGAATCTGGAATTTGTTTCTGAAAAGAAATTATTAAACTGTGGATCGCACAAGATACTAAAGAAATGATAATCAGCTTTTCTTTTTCAGAACGAGAACGTTATAAGTTTATTTATCGATTAATTCTTTTTAACATGAAATGTTAAAGAATGAAATCTTACAAAGATGCATAATTGACAGATAAATTTCATTAGGAAAGAAATCTCTGGCATAATGAAGTGTAAGACATGATCATAAAATAATTTAACTTTCCAACACCTCACAGATTTTAATGAATTTCGGTAATTATCCATATTTTTAAATGCATTTTTTGTTAGAGAAAAAAATGATGAATTTTAAGACTTTTAGAAAAAAATGTTAATAACGTTACAAAGTCCATTTCTAAACTACATGTAATAAAATATCCTAATAAATATCCAGGGAGTGTCTCAAATTCATATTTCTTCTGGTGTTTTACTAAGTTTCTGCTCATCTGCTTCCAGTCTGACTGAGTTTGACTGACACAATACTCCACACTCCATTCATCCATTAAAATCGCATATCTTCAGTGCTTACACACCAGTTATTAATAACTTGAATTATTTGGAATAAAAGCAAACGTGTATTAATCTTGATGTGTGTACGAAAATATCGTTTAAAGGAATTTTAAACAAGGATTTTACAACCTAAAATTAGAGAGGGTATTGTTGAGATGAATCCAACATCTTACCTCACCATTCAATAGCATTGAAGGAAAGTACAATATTTCCAGCAATTTTTCAATGGATTCCAAAATTGTTACAGGTATTTCATGAAATGTATCCCCGAAATTAAAATAGTTTAATTATCTTCAAAACCGCACGACAAACCCTTACTCCTTATATTTTTAACAAGTTAAGCGTCAAAAGATTCTATTGTAACAGACATATTCTGACAAGCCCAGCCATACATACATGCATACCGATTTAGTTCTACGATAATGGACGTATTTCCGCGCTACCTGCGCCTAACTTAACGATCTTTCCAACAGCACTAAGAGAAAAAATCGTGACGTTTGTACAAAGTTGCAGCTCAACAGACAATCGCAAACCGATTTCACGTATTAATATTGTAGATCATATTGTTGAGATGATTCCAGTATTTTTGCATTATATAACTAATTAATTAAAAATGTCCCAGTTTAAAATGCTTTATAATATTCCTGGCGAATACTACATAGTTATTTATATATGTAACTGATATAAAATGTTTCCCAAAATTGTTTTGATGCTTCAAAATATAAAAATAAATAAGTACATTGCTTTAAGAAGTAGATCCTTTCCCAGAAACAATCTATTCTAATACAGCGTTAAAAGTAATTATATGCATATCCTCCCATTTTCTATCATAAAAAAGGAATAACTATGCAAACAAAAACCGGTGAAACATAATATCTAGGAATAGAAAACTACTAAAAACCAACGAATCGAAATTTCTATTCAGCACATACAAAAGAATCATTTTTTTATTTTAAAAATTTCATAACTTGTAAAAACTACATGCATTACGAAGAATAATACGCGCATACAGAAAAATAAACCGCATTATTTTTGCAATACATTTACTAACAAAGTTTCTATGCATTAAAAATACAATTTAATGAGATTTTTAAGTTTTTATTCATAGAACCACTACATTATTATGCAACATAATTGAAAGAAGCGTTGATACAAGTTAATTAAAAACATCTCTTTAAGAAGGAGAAACAGCCAATGTTTCCGTCTTCTCCATCGGCAGCCACTCGCCGTCCTCGCAGCGCGCGACGCACAGCGCGACCGATTCGTGTGAGGATGCTCGCTCGTGGGGCGGGATTCCAGGAGGATGCATCCGCATCAGATTCTCCTTCTCTCTTATTCATCTTCATAGGTAAACACAAACGCCACATCAATTTCGTTAAAGCGCATTTAAGGTACCCTAATTTCTCTCAAATTCAGAAATTCAAAACAACATCTACAAACGAAATTTAGAAGGTTAAGTATTTAAGGAGTCAGAAAACATTATTTAAACTTGATATATCCATTAGTTTACAGACAACTCTTGCTCTGCTATTCACAACGTTAATTTATTTTCGTAATTTATATTTTATTATCTGTATTCCATACGAACGATTGAATATGGAAATACTAAACAAAGGAGACTGAAAGACCAAGTTAAAGAAGAGAAAAATATATTCTATTTTCAACAAAGCGCTACTCACTTCATCTAGTGCAAGGTCACTGGTTTTATCGCCAGAATCAATGTCAAGAAGGCTCTTACGTGAGCCTTTGAGGGAAATTGTCTCATTTGTACAGCATTCATTGTCAAAAACAATATTTTCATTGCTTCCATTAAGAAGCTCGTTTGAAGTGTCGGTTGATTCCTGGTTAGTATGAACACAGATTCCTCCATTATCATTTTTCCGTGGAGGAGAATTAGGCGATGTATCAACCGCAACAGATTCATCAGCACTGCTTTTCATCTTCAAATATTAGAAAATTCATATTTTTTTAGGTAAGTGTGCAGAAAAGTGCGTTGGTTTCACTACAATTCACAAATTTAAAAGAAATCCATAAACGAAATTAAGACATTTTGAAACCAGATCATGTCAATAAATATATCATACTATATTTGTGTATATATATATATATATATATATATATATATATATATATATATATATATATAAAAGACTTTTTGGGAAAAAACTTTAAAAATACAAATCCATTATTTTGCACAAGACACTTCCTGCACTAGAATATTGGGCATATCACAATTATTGTTATATTTTATTATTTTTACTGAAAGTATTATAGTGAATCTGAATAAATTACTGTGACAGGAGGATTCAAAACAAGACATTAAAAAAACAGAGAAGAGATATATTTTGTTTTAAAACAAGCGTAACTCACTTGCTTATCATTGTGTTTGCTGGAGTCGTCGTCAGAGTTTATGTCAAGGAGGCTCTGCAATGAGCTCAGGGGGGAAATTTTTTCATTGTTTACATAATTATTTTCACATTCGTCGTCGAAGATGATACTGTCGAAGATGAAGTTTGAAACATCGGAATATTCATGGTCATTCTGTTCACATATTCCTCCATTATCCTGTTTACGTAGAGAAGAATTAGACGAACCAACCGGAACAGATTCATCTGCACTATTTTTATCTTTTTATTTTAGATTATATTTTAATTAGGTAAAAGTATAATAAAAGTGTTCTGGTTTCACTAAAATTCACACATTCAAAATAAATTCACAAACTAAATTAATTATCCAGATCTTGTCAATAAGTATGTCATTTTAACTACATATTTTAAATATATATGAAAATATTTTTGAGAAAAACTAATAATTCATGAGTTCCCACGTGATAGTTTCTACACTAAAAGGAGCAATTTATTATTGTACTACTTATATGTTTTATCTGCACTCAATGCATATTAATGTATATGGATAAATTACTGTTAAAGGAGAACTGAAACTATCTGTTAAAAAATATGGAACAGGTAAATTGAAAGCACAACTTACATGATTGTCACTGTGCTTGCGGGAGTCGACGCCATAGTGTAAGTCAACTGTTTCAAGAGCATCAAAAGTCACTTTCATGTTAGGAACACTCGTAAACATCAAATGATGTGGCAAGTGTGCAACGACAGATGATTTAAATTTTCTTTTCTGTTTTAATTTTCCGTTGTCATATCTGATGTTTTCGTAATACGCATCCCACTCTTTCATTGTGCTATTTAAATTCCAGTTAGTGAATAATAAATCGGGCATGCTTGATGTTTCTCGCTGATCATCTGCCTCGCTGCAAAATTCTTCGCATTGGAATAAATTTGGAAGGCTCCTCCTGTTTGCTTCCTGCAGGCGTCGAACCGAGTCGGTTGGAAAGAACAACTCGTACAAATCGGAGGACTTTGAAGAATTGCAAGATCCAAGGGAGTCATTGCTCCATTGCATGCCAACTAATGGCGGTACCCATACTGGCGGAGGCGGCTGATAAAACATATGCAGCGAATCACAAAGGAAATCTTCGGCACTCAGAGTGCGGAAGGGAGCATTCAATTGAACAGCATCCGCGGACTTCCACTTCCTCTGCTGAGGAATGGTCCACACTTTGCGGAAGGAGTTATTTTCCATTGCTCCTTGCTCTGATATAGAAACGCGTTCGCTTTGCGTGTATCTTGCACTGAATTGCTCGGACCGTGTTTTCCGCCTGCCGTCAGAATGTCTGGATCGCCTGCTGTGCCTGTTTCCTCGGACACGGCTTCAGGGGCGACCTCGACTTCCATTGTTGCCAGGAGCTGTGTCTAGACCGTTGCCCGGTAACATCACCCATTCTGGTCCGCGCTTTAGAGCAAGTGTTTGGAGATCTGTCCATAAATGAGCAGATGATTTTCTCCCCCATACGTCACATACAGTTTTTGACTGTTTTTGACTAAATAAATGAATAAACACTTTTGAAGGGGTGTTTAACCTTCCGCCGTTACTTTACTACAGTAAAAAAAGAGTGAAATATCGGAATCATATCAACACAGTCTCAAAGAGTATAGCACCACGGTCACAAAGTGCCCTCAATCAATAATGGCAATGCTTATATGAAAGAGAATATAAAATGACGAAGATTCTCAAAAAAATAGCCTCGTAGGGCAATCTGTTGCAGAGATACGAGAAGCCTGTTTTAAATGTTTCATTTTTTTCTCAGCATCTATTGCGTCTATCAATGTGAAAAAAAAATTGGAAAGACGGGGGAAAATAGTTGAATTTAAGTAGTTTTTCAACTAATTTTCACGCCAAACTCAAATAGAAAAAATAAATATTTTTTTTAAAATTCATTTTCATCGTGATAACGTTGGAGTTCTATTTCAATTTTTTCCTCTAAAAGGGGTTTGTAACATTCTATAACACATGTTTTTTTTTCAAATTTTTAAACAATGTGGTCGTGAAAAAAAATTAAAACTTTTTTCAGTTTAAACATTTGAAATTTGCGCCAAAATGTGATTGGAAAAACTTATTTCACCAATGTTTAAACGGTTTATATTGAAACTACTGAAAAGTCCCGCTTACCAGGATGATTTAAAACTTCTTGCTGACAAATGTTTGTTTTATGTGCAAAGGTATCGAAGGAATATTATCGAAATAAAGTCATCAAACCCCTTTTGTTTTTAGATTTATCTGTTGTTTCTAATATAAATCGAATTACTCGGTTTTAGGTATATTAATAATTTATGTTTATATTATAAGTCAAATTACTTAGTTGTAGATGAATTAATCATTGACAATTAGACAATCATAGACAATTAATCATTGCCACTTTCGGCAATAACTGGGATCACGCATTTATTTATAAACAATTTTTTTAAATTTGTTTTTTTCATCATTTTTATTTAAAAATACCAGTTTAACAATTTTCGCCAAGTAACTAGCGTGTGCCAAATGTGTGTTTAAATGATCGCAGGTATGTGCGAGCAGCATCCCAGGGGGCCACTTCCGTTCGCACGTTGACAATATCGTTCCTTTCCGATATTCCCATGGTGGAAAGCGATGGGTGGGCTCCTCCGGCGCACCGATTTTTGTACGTTATGCGCAGCACCAGTTTGCGTCACGAAACACGTGACCACTTCGTTTGAAAAGCAAGACCCGACGTCGGCCGCCGTGTTTCATAGAGAGCAAGAAGTGTTGAGAAACATTGAAATGTCGATTCTTCGGTACTTAGTAGTTTTCTCTATATTCTTCTACCAAATGAGACCTTTTTGCACTTTTTACTTTATTTTTGGAGATTTAGTTCTTTTGTGTGCGTTTGTGGTTAGAAACGTGACCTGAGATCTGAAATGTATATAAAATGAAATTGATGGAGAAAGGCAGAAATAATATTTCATAATAAAATGAAAGTGACAATTTTATTTTCTGGGCAATTTAATCTCAACACTCGTTTCCCTCGCGCACTAAGCAACGCTCAATGCTGAAAGACACTGTTCCAAGTTGGCTTCTACAAAAAAACATTTTTCCGTTCTATTAAAACATGTTTTTTGTATACCATCATTATAAACGACATTTCTGTGCCAAGAAATCGTTCATAAAAGGGTATTTTACTGCACAAGTGATTACGTATTACCTTTTACGTCACGAATGATTGCGTCATCATACATTAGCCAAACGCAGCGAGAGATGCGTGAGGAGGGAGCGGGAACAGAACAGCTGAGCATCGTTTTCTGGCATAGATGTCAAAAACCGAGACGTCACAAGAAAGTTGTTTTGCAAATTTGATTTGAATTAGGCGAAAGGTCAGTGTGGGTTTGTGTGTTTTGCAGTTCGCACGCTTCTGCGTTTTACAGCTATGTGTAAGTGGGAGGTGTAAGTTCGCGTCGGACCTTTGTCAGAAGGCAAGTTTCACGGTGTTTAGTCACTTTTGTAACTTGCACTATGGCCTCAATATATCCGAGGGGAGAGCTTGTCGTCTGCGTCCTGTGGTGAGGACATGTCGCGCTAATTGACTGAGCGTCGCCGGCGCTTCGCTGGTTTGAAAGGCTTGATAGGCTTCGTTAAAAGAAAGCCGTCTCAAGCATTGAGTGAAGGATGCGATATCGAGTTCCTTCCTCAGAGCTTTTATCTGTTTCCGAAACGGAGGGCGAGCTATGAGCTTTAGAACTCTGTTCTGGACCATCTCAAGTGTATCCTTGTACTTCTTGTAGTCCACCGTGTCGCCGCGGCATAGGTGGCTACAGGCCGGCAACACGTTTTATAGAGTGCCTGGCGAAGGTCCAAGGGGAGTGTAGGTTCCCTCAGAAGAGGTTGTAATAATCTAACCCTATACTGAAGTTTCGATCGAATGCGTCTGACATGTAAGTGCCAGCGCATTCTTCGATCAAAAGTGACTCCAAGGTAAGTTGCCTTCGACGCCAACTTCAGTTTTTGTGTGCCGTGTTATTTGTTTTGGGGGTGTGAATCGCTTTGTGTACTTTTGTTTGCTGCGAGTGTAATAGATTGCCTGCGACTTTTCCGCTGAAAAAGTCAAGTGGTTTTCTTACGCCCACTTCAGCGTCAGTTTTCATGTGTTTTTGTAATATTTTCAGTTTAAGGAGTGTGTTTATTCCTCTTGCTAAGACGGCTATGTCATCAGCATAGAGGAATAGGCGAAATCGCGGTGTATGTGGTTTGTCATTGACATAGACCGAGAACAGCAGCGGAGAGAAGACGGAGCCCTGAGGGACCCCGGCCGAATCCTCCGCTTTGAGGATCTCGCCTTACCCACATTTTTTTTTCTTTCTTTCAATTTATTGGTTTTGATGGTAGGTACCTTCTCCCTCCGAAAAAATGTCGTTCAAAATTCTTCCACACCGCGCCGACAAACTTGGACACCCCTCGGTCTGGGGGAGGGACGCGTTGACCAATCGCTAGCAGGTAGAACCACAGTTGTCTGTGATTGGTGCAACATCCCAAGGGGCAGAAAGAACGTTGTCTCAGGGGGAGGGGGCTAGTTCGTTTACGTACGAGACGGAAATATCGTCATATTTCCCTGCCGAAGGAGGTAGTTTGCCTGCGCGTACGCCACGACGAAAAAAATATTTCTAAGCGGGGTTTTCCGTCCAGAATGATTGTCTATAGACCAGTAAATATTTATCATTTTAGCAAAATTTATTATAACTTTTAGTAATCGATTTGTAACTCCTGACAAACTGCTATTTTGAGATATTCATTTCAGGCACAATTTTCGGAGCCTTCCCGGCCGTTCTAACGCATATTTCGAATTTGTTTATAAAATTATAAATTGTTGCAAAATTGTTAATTCGCTGTTTTTGGTTCTGGGACATCGGGAGACTCTCCCCACTTTAGATTTGCAAAATTTGGAAATTGTTTATAAATTTGCAATTAAATAATTGTAGCGTGTAAAAATATAACAAACTCACGTATTTGGTAAAACGAGTTGATATTACTAAAAGAAAGCAAAACAGATGTTATAACAATTCAAAGAGGTTTAGCGTTTGTTTACAGTTTAGTAAATATCAATGCACTAGAATTTCCCAGTGAAAATACATAGAACGAACTTGGTGGTCAAGTGATATGACCTTCCCAACACAGACTACATTTCAGTATCGTCAGAGTTCGAAGGTGGTTTGTTGGCCGCCATTCTACGAATCTATCAAAACCTTGAATTTTCCACGACCATCTGTGCAGGGAGAACGTAGCGGTTTATTAAACGGAAACGGGCCATTTGAGGTATCTAATGTGCACTCTTTGAAAACGTTTAACCATTATAAACTATCCCTAAGAAAAATATCAAATAAACAATGTTAAAGATCACCAGCTTAACATTGCCTTTACTATTTGAATGTTTTCAACATCCCCAAAACCAACACAAAACCCATGTTTTTACAGGTTATTATAAAACCAATTCAATAAATATAAGCATTTATTCACGTTATTATTTTTAAAACACTCAAATATCTACGATGTTATTTGATTCATGTCTTCATCGAAGATCTGAGATTAAAAAAACTGATAAGCAGAGAAAATTATAGTAATTTTGAGTGATTGATGAAGTTGAATGATCAAACGAAAAACAATGTTTCTTGCTTCATATAATGCTATCGTGTTTAACAGACATGTAATTATATGTGATACCTATATTTAAACATCCAAACTAATGAAAATTTTCAAAATTAAAATCATCAATAAAACGTTGATTCATCAGCAAGGATTATATTATTAAATACTTTTTTGAGATTCATGTGCTCCAGTGTGAATAACGTAGTAAACGTGATTCGTATGATCCAGTTTCTCAGAATAATACAAAACCTGCTAGACACATACACTAAACATAATAGTTGTCAAATAGACGACGACATGAGTACGACAAAATACGACATGAGTATCATAAGATGTCTTATTACAATACGAAATTGGAGAATTATCAAATAAGACTCTTTAGCCGAAATTGTTAACCAATTGAATATTGTAATATAATGTTACCATTTGAATATCATAGAAAGTAAGACGCAATTTGTCAAAATTCATGTGAACTATATTTTTTCTTTAAATTTTACTCCTTATCCTGCGTAAGATGTGTGACAGTACTTATGTTAACAGTTCTACTGCCATGGGTTTAATTAATTAGTTTTCAGTACGCAAATTATTGTTTTTGGTTTTAAAGAAGCATGGATATACAGAGTATCGGGGAAGAAAACGTCGAAAGTTTGAAAAACGCTGTTTAAACAATTTTAATCATACTTTGTCTAATAAACTACATAGATATTTTGAATGGCTGAGCTGCAATAAACACGCAAATTTTGGTTTGAAAATATGAATTCTACGCAAAACTTTGCATTCTAGAATCATGTAAACAGACCAGAAACATGTAACATGTTTATTATGAACAATATAAATTAATATATTAGTTCAGAAAAAAATTAACCGAGAAATAAAAAAGCTGTCGAACTGTGAAAATTGGGTGCTTTTTTATTTCTATGTTAATTTTTCTTTCTGATCAAATTTATTCATTTATTTTGTTAATCATAAACAATTTAGATATTAATAAAGTGTTTATATGCTTCTACAAAGCAAATAGTTGCCTAGAAAACATATATCCAAACCAACTTTTGAATGTTTATTGCGGCTTAGCCATTTGGAATATCCGTGTAGTTTATTAGACAAAATAAGATTAAAATTGTCTTAAGAGCTATTTTTCGAAGATTCGACATTTCTTCCCCGAATATCCTGTATATAAAAGGCTTGATTTCTGTTGGTACGCGACGGAACTGCGTTCAGGTTCTTTGGAAATAATTATGAAATTATAATATATATAAATAGCTATTGCTATTATATTAATAATTAATTTGAGGCGCGTTTCGGGGCCTAAGATTTTAAAAATAAAGGATGTATGTATCATAATAACTCTTATGACGACACTGTTCTCAGTTACGTCAAGTTTTAATTTAGAGAATCAAAGTGAATGGTCTACGTTTACCCACCTAAATAAAGTTTATCTTACTATACATACTATTTAGAAAGATTCGTAGAATGGCGGCCAACAAACCACTTTCGTACTCTGACGATACTGAAATGTAGTCTGTGTTGGGAAGGTCATATCACTTGACCACCAAGTTCGTTCTATGTATTTTCACTGGGAAATGCTAGAGCATTGATATTTACTAAACTGTAAACAAATGCTAAATCTCTTTGAATTGTTATAACATCTGTTTTGCTTTCTTTTAGTAATATCAACTCGTTTTACCAAATACGTGAGTTTGTTATATTTTTACACGCTACAATTATTTAATTTTACAAGTATTTATTTTCAAGCATTTAGGAATTCATGAAATTTCATTGAAACATTCGCCAATCTAAAAACCTTTTAAATGTATATTAAATATATTAATGTTGTTTAAAAATATGTATTAACAATGCGTAGATTTATCACATAAAGCTCTGATTTGAATATTATACAATGAAATCATCAAATTAACAGTTTTAGAAAGGAATGATAAATTGAATTGAAAATATTAACTTAAAGTTTATATACGTTTATTTAGAAATTTCTATACTTGTGTAAATATTGTCATGTGTGATTCTACTCATGTGATCTTTCAAAACACAAAATTGAATATTTCTGTATTTGAAGACCTTAACACTACCTTCATCCAATCCAGTGCAGTTTCTAGCAAACAGCTAAGCAATATGTTTCCCTATTTTTTAATGGTAATGGTTAAACAAGAGGAACAAATAGTTTCTGACTCTCGGTGTTAACAGGGGACTTAAAAAAATAATAATACAGTTATTCGGTTGCTCAACACCCCTTTGATAGAAAAACAGAAACAATTGTTTGGGCGTAATGCACCTTGAAAAATATTTTTTTATAATCAATTTCTTTCCTATTTGATAAATATATCGACTTGCAAATTGTAGGAATTAAAAGAGAATATAAAAACCAAATAAAAGTTATGCTCATACTCGCCGTAAAAATACGAATTTAGCATAATGAAATTGGCCACAGAATTTGTTTACAAGCAAGTGCATTTTAAGCGTATGTGGCAGGCAAAAGCGCGGCATTGGAGAACTGTTTTTTCAGTATGCCCATCCCACGCTATTCTGCTAGCGCGAATGAATTAAGCGCAAACAAATGGGGTCTACTAAGATGTTAATTTCTTATAAACAATTACATATATCTCGAGAACGAGATATAATAGCACCGAACGGATTCCGGAATTTTGCATCACATTTAAACGCCATTGAGATTAGACAATTAAAAAATTTGCAACAATTGCAAATTTATAAACAATTTCCAAATTTTGCAAATCTAAAGTGGGGAGAGTCTCCCGATGTCCCAGAACCAAAAACAGCGAATTAACAATTTTGCAACAATTTATAATTTTATAAACAAATTCGAAATATGCGTTAGAACGGCCGGGAAGGCTCCGAAAATTGTGCCTGAAATGAATATCTCAAAATAGCAGTTTGTCAGGAGTTACAAATCGATTACTAAAAGTTGGAATAATTGTTGCTAAAATGATAAATATTTACTGGTCTATAGACAATCATTCTGGACGGAAGACCCCGCTTAGAAATATTTTTTTCGTCGTGGCGTACGCGCAGGCAAACTATCTCTTTCGGCGGGGAAATATGACGATATTTCCGTCTCGTACGTAAATGAACTAGCCCCTCTCCCCCTGAGACAGCGTTCTTTCTGCCCCTTGAGATGTTGCACCAATCACAGACAACTGTGGTTCTACCTGCTAGCGATTGGTCTACGCGTCCCTCCCCCTGCCCTCCCCCAGGCCGAGGGGTGTCCAAGTTTGTCGGCGCGGTGTGGAAGATAGAATTTTGAACGACATTTTTTCTGAGGGAGAGGGTACATAGATTAGTTGTTAACAACTTTACATTTGTATTGATTTCTTATTAACTAACTTAAAATTAATTTATAATTAATTTACAATTAACTTACAACTATTACAATGGGAGAGGAATCCTTAGTGGGTCCTTTAATCAGGTTCCAATTCGGCGAATTTGATGAGAAATAAATGGTAGGGGTATTTATTTGTAATTCTGGTTTGATGGATGGGATTTTTACCGAGTCTGAAAGGCACCAGGGAGGAGATTTGATTTAAACTGGAGTAAAAGTTAGTGGAGAGATAAGCTATATGTTGTGATAACGGTTCGAGGTTAAATTCCTTATGAAGTTGGAGGTTGGATGCGAACCATGGGGCGTTGGCAATTGTTCTAAGAAATTGATTCTCTATTACTTGAATTCTTTTAATGTTGGTTTTGGAGGCGTTGATCCATATCGGGCAGGCGTACAGTAGTAGAGGTTTGCGAAATGTGTTCGCAAAATTAAGTTTGATGTTCCTATAAATTTATTATGTTGTTATTCAAATAAATAGCGTATGCAACTCATTTAGAATGTTGCTTTATTGAATTCGTACAAATTTGAAAACTCGCTCCTAACGTCGCTCGTTTTCAAAACATGTACCCATGCAATAACGCCTAACATTATAATCTAATTGCGTGTAATACTGTTATATTGAAAGTGTGGAGTTTCTCGGGCGGATCCGCCTTCTCTATACTAATTTTACTATAATGGATTCTTACAGGGACCTTTCAACAGGTTCAGGTCGAAATCTGGGCCCATTTTTTTCTTTTGAAAGATATTTACTGTTTATAACAGATACAAAAAAATTAGCTGCGGTTTCGCACTGGAAGTAACTGAAAAAATTAAGAATTTTGTCGGTTTTGGTCGCACTATTTTTGCTGAGGGCGTGGACAACCCTTACTGCAGAAAGCAGTGTGGACGCGAACATTTCAAGTAGTGCTCTTATTGCTCGCTAGGATCTCCACTTACCGGTTGCGTCTGGCAGCTCGCTGGGTGGACAACAGTTCAGTTCGAGAAACACTGCGCCTAGAAACACATCGCACGTGGTCCGTGGCCCGTTTGGTAGGGTACTGCTCCGGCATTCGCCTGGTGTTGATCGGAGAAACCACGGAAAACTACCGATCAGAGCAACCGGCCGCTAGAATTCTCCTCCAGACGACTGAATTCGACCTAGCTGAAAAGCTAGTATCGAAAATCCTGCCGCCGTCAGGACTCGAATCTAGGACCTCCCGATCACAGACGCTGCAGTGATATCAGTTGATGCACTGAGCTACCGCTCCCGGGGCAGGTATAAGTCGTTGGGGGGAAATGGAATCTCTCACGGGTGCCCGAATTCACCCGGTGGTACTAACCAAGGAGCTATGAATACATGGAGGTACCATTACCAACCTCTTCCATGTTCAGCAAGTGAAGCCAGTCCGCCATATTGGTGGGTCCAAAACACGTCTGTCAAGCCAATACCTTCTGTTACTGCAGGTCTAACAATTCGTCATTAGCTGCTTGTGACGTAGGTGTGCTGGAGAAACTGTAAAATTTGATGGAACTGCGAATTCCCGCAAACGTACACACGATAAAGAAGATCTATCAAAATCGTGTTCTTCGAAATGAGCCGAACATAACCTGCTGTATTAGGCTGTCTATTTTCTCTTCGCACAGCTCTAATGCACAATGCTCCCCGCTTTGGATCTGCAGGAATTCTTTTAGAAAAAATTCACGAAAATTAACGAATGACATACATAGTTACTACATGTTCCAAATTACATGGAGTAGCTACTTACTTGGAGAAAGTAATTTCCAAGTTACTCGTGTGGTTTGTACAGCCGTTAGCCACACAAGTAACCATAACGAACTGTTACAAAAAGCTAGCTCTTCTGAACAAGGCTTTTAAATATTAAAAACTATGCCAAACAACACAACTGAACACGAGCACAGCTACAAGCCACAAAGCACTCACACGCAGTTCGTCTATGCTACTAGCTTCCTCGACTCACCAATATGACGGAGGTGGCTTCGATTTTATGACGTTATGCCATTTCCCTATCTTTATATGTCCTTGGAACTAACCATGGTGAAAAGAGATGGGTGAGTTACTTCAGCATACCGGCTTTTGCTTAGTTTGCCCAGCACCTCTTTGCGTCACGAACCACGTGACCTCAGCACGAATACTTCGTTTGAAAATCCAGATCAGCCGCTGATCGCCATGTTGAATGGAGAGCGAGTAGTGTTGAGAAACATTTTGAAAGCGTGAGTTACAAAATAACAATTTTCAACGGTAACCAACCAAAAATAACGCGATGAAGTTGTACAATATGCAATATTTGAAAGAAATGCTTCGTAAATGTTTCAATGTCTTGTAACGATGTGATAATTTTGGTATCTGGCTGTATTTGACATTCCCACTAGATTGTGACGCAAACTGGTGTCTGAAGCTCATTGGCTAAAGTCGGATACCATGCACAAGAGTCCCCCGTGCAGGTGCCTGAAGCTCATAACATCCGCGCACGTTTTCTTGAGCCCTCATTTTGCTGGATGCGAGAGGAGTGGGGCTTTGTCTATTTCGACGACCGGACAATTATAGGGGATTCGCCCAGGTAGTAAGGAACGCGACGCGGCAGGACGCGACTTTGGATGTTTACCTAATTAGGCCGAAAGAACTTTTGACCATTGTAGAAATCACGACCGTTAATAAGTAATAGGATAATGGATCACGGGATCGGTCAATTAATGGATTACACTAGTTTGCCAATGTTTCGGAATATTTTATTCCATCATCAGGGCTTACTAATACATATACTGGTCAAACATAATGTTCCTCCACAGCACAACTCCAATACAGAGTTGCTGAAGCACCCACGTCCATAGCAGGTCCGACCATGGCCACGGCCCGAAAGAAAGTGATGTATATGTATTAGTAAGCCCTGATGATGGAATAAAATATTCCGAAACGTTGGCAAACTAGTGTAATCCATTAATTGACCGATCCCGTGATCCATTATCCTACGAAAGAACTTTTCTTATCCTGTGAAGTTATTGAGGGAATTAGTGACCACAAAGCCGTTCTTCTAGACTTAAACGAAAATATTTCAAGGATAGGTATTACGACAGGAACGAAAGTGCGTCAATTCAAGAAAGCAAATGTAGAAGGACTTCATGACTTTCTTAGTGAACAATACAACAGCTTTCTGAGAACAGAAGGAAGATAGAAGAAATATGGTGCGCGTTTAAAGATATTATAGACAAAGCTTTGCAAAAGTTCGTACCATGTAAAAATCAAAAAGTAATTCGGATCCAGAATATTACAAGTCAAAAATTAGGCGAATAAAGAGGATAACGAGAAATGCATTTAAAAACAGAAAACGCAGTACCGAGCATATGAATATTTTTCGAAATTGTTCAAAAGAATTAAAGCGAGAAAAGAAAATTGCTCATGAGGCGTATTTAAAGAATATTCTAGACGGTAAGGGAAATAACTGGACAGGATTTCACAAATATGTTCGTAGAAGAAAGGGAAACAAAGAAGATATCCCAGTTGTTCGTGAACATGGAAACGCAGTCATCACAGACGATCGGGCAAAAGCTAACGCATTTAATAAGTATTTCAGTTCGGTTTTCAAAAGCAATACGAACCATCCACTAATTCAAAGTTCTTCGGTTACAAATCAGTTTAATATTGAAGAGAACGTTCTACGGAATAAAGTAAAATCTATGAAAAATGGTAAGTCAAGGGGTCCGGACGACATTTATTCGGACATAATTAAACTAGGAAGAGAGGCAATATTACCGTACTTCATTAGAATATTTCACGTGTCCATGAACAATTGAAAAGTACCTGAAGATTGGAAATAAGCTTTTGTAGTACCAATCTTTAAAAGTGGGGACAAAACCATACTAAGTAATTATAGGTCGGTAAGTCTCACGTCAGTAGTCTGCAAACTTATGGAGCATCTAGTTGCGAGTTACATTAAGCAAGTATGGGAAATCAAAAAATGGCTCTATCATGGCCAACACGGATTTAGGAATGGTTATTCATGCGAAAGTCAGGTAGTCACGCTATTTCAGGATCTAGCAGATGAAATTGACGCGGGCGGGAGAGTAAACGCAGTAGTTATAGATTTTGCCAAAGCGTTCGATGTTGTTCCACACGATCGACTTGTTCAGAAATTAATGAATTCAGGCATCGATCCCAGGGTGGTGGCGTGGATTAGCGAGTTTCTGCGAGATAGGAAACAGAAAGTCCGAATTGGGCAAGAGTTATCTTCCTGTGCAAGCGTTACGTCAGGAATACCGCAAAGGAGTGTAATTGGACTTCTTTTATTTCTAGCGTTCGTTAATGATTTGCCAGCGCAATTAATTTCAAATTTTCGGCTATTTGCAGACGATTGCATAATATATCGCATTATAAATTTGAAAGACGATGAAAATATTCTGCAACGGGATCTTGATGCGTTATATTACTGGGTGGAAAATAATGGCATGACCATAAATAACTGTAAAAGCAAATCCATCACATTTGACAGAGGTCATAATTACAGCGTAACAAATTCCCGTTTAAGTAACGACATTATTCCGAGAGTTTCTTCGTGCAAGTACCTAGGAATCCATTTCGATAGTAAATTAAGCTGGAAAAGTCAAGTAGATTTTGTTGTAGGGAAAGGGTGGAGATATCTTCATTTCAGTGGCGTGCATTCCAGGTAAGCTAGGTATGCTGCGCCTACCCTGGAGAAAAGACTGTTAAATGTAATTATTATATTTTGAAATCACCACTTACGCTATAGAGAATTAAGCTAAAGTTTTAAAATTCTGCCAAGTAAGGGTACACTGGCTTGCATAGGCGCGCGGCCCTTCATTGAGCATACACGACTGCAGGGGCGTGCGGTGACCAATTCGACTGGGTAAGCTCTGTAAATAGCAAGAATGCGATTTGAGCCTGTTTTGGAAGAAGAATCGAAAATTTATTCAGTTCTCTATGTTTAAATTAAATAATTATATCAAAAAGATATTATTATTATTATTATTATTATTATTATTATTATTATTATTATTATTATTATTATTGCGTTATTTGGAATAACGCTAGTCCTCCCCATACGCGCCTACAATTTTCAGTGAACCAAAAGTGAATTATCAACCTCTGCCTTTTGAACGCTTCATACGTCGTAAATACTCGTTTATCTTTCGGAACGTAATGAACGTTGCATCCCGTATAAGAGACACTATTATTCCTGCTTATTTGGCAACACTCACGACTCTTAAGAAGCTTCCTTCGTACTGCCCTCTTTCTCACGATGTAGCATCTGATCAAGGACTATTTTATCTTTATCTATATTTATATTTCATCTAAAACAATTTCAACATGCTGGGCCATAGAAATGTTTTCTTTAATAGATTTACTCAAGAAATTACTAATTGCAAAAATCAAATCATTTTCAATTTGTTAGAAGTGCCTTTTAAATGTTTTGGCAAATTTTAAGTATTGTTGTAAGGTCGTAACATACTTACTCAACAAATTTAGAAATTCGACCATGCAGCCTTTGCTAACCAGCTCATTTTTACGATGCGTTCCGAAAGGTAATTCCTGCATTGAAAAAAAATTGTCGCGTCAATCAGGCATTTTAATATGACTATTCGTTCTGTGTAATTATGTTGCGTTACATCTGATCAATTTAAGTTTCAATACTGACACTGCAAAACTGGCCAGCTGAATAAGTGGATACAACTGACTCTGCCATCGATCATTTTTGTGATTGTTTTTAAGATACTGCAAATTGTTATAGCTTTCTTTATTCCTCACATTACGAACAGGGGAAAACACTGATCATGGCCCAGCAAAATAAATTATTAGTTTCCTATTTCCCGTTTCCTATTAACCAACTGGTGTTTTCATATTATGAGTTGTTAAAGTAGCGGAAATGCTCTCTTCCCTTTTCTTTGCGCAAAAAACTGACTAAAGACATGTTCTGGAACAGGCCTCCCTGTACGAATAATTCACTTTTCTCCACAAAAGTACAACTGAATATATATTTTTTAATATCCTCAATTATAAATGTATTTTCTGCTATAGCACAGTATTATACCGTTATGTAGCACAAAAATACAGTGCACACAAAAATAACAGCCCCCTCAAAAATAATTTGCACACTGTGAATACCACGCACAGATCAAATAAATCCACAAGAAGAAGACCGTGGCATTACGTGGCAGGCGGCGCTTATACCAGTGTGTCAGCTCGTACGCATGCGAACACATCTGCCAGATGAATTCTGAGCCAGCCTGGGCGGCGTGCCGCGGCAGTGGGCCCGGGTGGCGGCGCTTACCAGCGTGCTGCATTCAATCAAATGCAGTTTCCAGAAAGTCAAGAGCGCATGCGCGAACTGCCTAATGTATTTAGATGGAGAACAACGTTATGCTCAGTTCGGGCCGGGTTGCGGCGCCTACTACCTCCGTCTCTATCAACCGCTTTCTGTCTTTGTCAGCAACAGCTGTGTATGCTCAATGAAGGGCCGCGCGCCTACGCAAGCCAGTGTACCCTTACTTGGCAGAATTTTAAAAACTAAGCTTAATTCTCTATAGCGTAAGTGGTGATTTCAAAATATAATAATTACATTTAACAGTCTTTTCTCCAGGGTCGGCGCAGCATACCTAGCTTACCTGGAATGCACGCCACTGCACCACTGTTGCTGACAAAGACAGAAAGCAGTTGATAGAGACGGAGGTTTAGTAGGCGCCGCAACCCGGCCCGAACTGAGCATAACGTTGTTCTCCATCTAAATACATTAGGCAGTTCGCGCATGCGCTCATGACTTTCTAGAAGCTCCATTTGATTGTATGCAGCACGCTGGTAAGCGCCGCCACCCGGGCCCACTGCCGCGGCACGCCGCCCAGGCTGGCTCAGAATTCATCTGGCAGATGTGTTCGCATGCGTACGAGCTGACACACTGGTATAAGCGCCGCCTGCCACGTAATGCCACGGTCTTCTTCTTGTGGATTTGTTTGATCTGTGCGTGGTATTCACACTGTGTATATTATTTTTGTGGGACTGTTATTTTTGTGTGCACTGTCTTTTTGTGCTACATAACGGTATAATACTGTGCTATGGCAGAAAATATATTTATAATTGAGGATATTAAAAAAATATATTCAGTTGTACTTTTGTGGAGAAAAGTGAATTGTTCGTATAGGGAGGCCTGTTCCAGAACATGTCTTTAGTTAGTTCTTTGCGCAAAGAAAAGGGAAGGGAGCATTTCCGCTAACAACTCAAAATATGAAAACACCAGTTGGTTAATAGGAAACAAGAAACTAATAATTTATCTTGCTGGGCCATGATCAGTGTTTTCCCATGTTCGTAATGTGAGGAATAAAGAACGCTATAAGAATTTGCAGTCTCTTAAAAACAATCACAAAAACGATCGATAACAGAGTCAGTTTATCCACTTATTCAGCTGGCCAGTTTTGCAGTGTCTACATTGAAACTCAAATTGATCAGATGTAACGCAACATAATTACACAGAACGAATAGTTATATTAAAATGTCTGATTGACGCGACAATTTTTTTTTTCAATGCGGGAATTACCTTTCAGAAGGCATCGAAAAAATGAGCAGGTTAGCAAAGGCTGCGTTGATCGAACTTCTAAATTTGTTGAGTAAGTATGTTACGACCTTACAACAATACTTAAAATTTGCCAAAACATTTAAAAGGCACAGAATTCAAAATGATTTGCAATTACTTTTTGCAATTAGTAATTTCTTGAGTAAATTTATTAAAGAAAACATTTCCATGGCCCAGCATGTTGAAATTGTTTTAGATGAAATATAAATATTGATAAATAAAGATAAACTAGTCATTGATCAGATGCTACATCGTGAGAAAGAGGGCAGTACGAAGGAAGCACCTCTATTCCGCTAGCACTACCAAAATCGGTTACCACAAAACCACATATACCACCATTTAGAACTATTTAATTGCTAATTAATTACGCAAAAATTAATTTTTTTGCTCTTCAAACTTTTGCGTAATGAATGGTGAGCTAGCGGAAGATTCCGCTGGATCAACCACAATTAGTTACCACAAAACCAAATACGCCAACTTGTAGAGCGATTTAATTGCTAATTAATTACGCAAAAATTATTTAATTGCTCTTCAAGCTTCCGAGTAAATAATTATAAACTAGCACTTCCGGTTTCCGCTGGCACTACCACAAACGGTTTCCACAAAACCACATACGCCATCTTGTAGAGCGATTTAATTGCTAATTAATTACGCAAAAATTAATTTTTTTGCTCTTCAAATTTTTGCGTAATGAATGGTGAGCTAGCGGAAGATTCCGCTGGATCTACCACAATTAGTTACCACCAAACCAAATATGCCATCTTGTAGAGCGATTTAATTGCTAATTAATTACGCAAAAATTAATTTTTTTGCTCTTCAGACATTCGAGTAATTGTAAATTGCCGGGCACACGCAGCCGGCCGGCCGGCCGAACGGTTGGCGTCGTGACGTCACGGGTGAGGGGTATCCAGGCCGCAGCCGTCGCGCCGGGGCCGCAGCCCGCCCGGCTGACTGGCAAATTTAAATGAAATACACGAACTGGCCGTGAACTGACTTCGATATTGAAAATTATGCCAGTACTTTGTTATGTTCATAACAACAGAGAAATGGGCCGATAATTTTGAATTTCATTTTTGTTGTCTTTTTTGAAGAGCGGCTTAATTTTAGCTGTTTTGAAAATATCTGGAAACGTTCCAGTGCATAAAGATGCATTAAATATGTGAGTTAACGGGTGTATAATGGCATACGCGCAAGTCTTTAACAAAGAATCCGGGAATTCATCTAGACCGGACGAATATTTATTTTTAAGTTTACCGATTATTTTGAGAATTTCATAGGAAGAAGTTTCGGAAACGAACATTGTGTCTAAAATTTTGGGTGAACTATCTATTTTTGAATTTTGTGGCTGAAGACTCTTAGTGAGATCGGCAGCAATTCTCGAAAAGTATTGGTTAAAGAGACTAGCCACTGTTGCCGGATCGTTCACATTTATATCGTTATATTTTAAAACAACATTCTCTACGGGTTTTTTAGTTGATTTGGTAGTATTTTTTATTATATTCCACATTGCTTTAGTTTTATTATTTGAGTTCAAAATATCCTGATCGTTTTTCATGATTTTAGACTGCCTTATGACTTTTCGTTTGTATTTTTTAAAGTAGATAAGGAAATCTTGAGATACGTCATGACGTTTAGAAATGAAAGAAAGAATTAGCTTGTTTTTACAAGATGTCCTAATCCCTTGTGTTATCCAAGAATTGCTTTTCCGTGAAATATTTAATTTTCGTTTTTGAAGAGGAAAGCAAGTGTTAAAATGAAATGAAAGAGTTGAAAAAAAAGAATTATATTTGTCGTTTGTATCAACAGTATTATAAACCACTTCCCATGACTCCTGCATCAAGTAATCAATGACTAATTTAATTTTACTTTTAGTAAACAATCTAGTCATACTTGTATTATTTATTGTGTCAGTGATGGCATTTCTTATTATGGTAAGAATTTGTGGATCGTGGTCACTGTATCCTAAATCTTTTGCTTCAACTTCATATCGAGTAGGTAGTAGTTTTGTTAATTATAATTTGATCAATTGCCTTCATCGAATGTTGTGTGATCCGTGTAGGTACATTAATTGTAATGTCTAAATTGAAGGACTTAATTAAATTGAGAAACTTTTCTTTCTCGCAAGAATCGACCAGAAAATCAATGATAAAATCTTCGCATGACAATGGATTCAAAGAGCGATTGCTGACTTTGTTAAGTGTTATCTCCAGGTTTTCTAAGAACAAAATATAATCTGCAGTTCTCTTTGTTGGAGGTCTGTAAATGCAAAGTATTATCACTTTTAGTGAAGTAAGATGTACAACAGAAATTTCGAAATTATTTTCAATGGAATACACATTTAATTCCGCCAAGAATCTCAAGAAAAAAGCTTATTCATCCGCCATCTCAAGAAAAAGAGCTTAAACATTTTCAGTAATACTTTAAACATGAGAGTTTGTGTGAAAATTATGGGGAATTGGCAATGGTAAAGTAAGTTACGGAGCTGTGAATGTTTTAATTTATGTGAAGAATAGATCCACTCTCAGGCCCAGTCTGCAGGATGTGAGTGTCCCGCGAGGGGAAGGGGGGGGGCAACAGGCGATGAACTATTGAATTTGTTTGTTAGATGACCTTGAGATTTCGACGGTCTGTGTGGGGTCTGTTATGGGGGTATCTTACTTTTCTCTCTTGAGCAGAGCATGTGCATGTGCTTCTTTACAGATAACCAGTTTGTGTGAAATAAGGCAGTCACTAGTATTTATTAATTTCATTAGATTTCTCTTAATGTACATTGTTATATTTAATGTATTATAATATTGGTATTTTCATGTAGAATTACAACGAATATGTAATATTACAACTGATATTATTGACATAGACAAAATAAATAAAATAAATAATAAAATATTTTATTGAACTTCTGTGTACTACTCGCGCACCTTTTCTTGAACGATGACCTTTCTTCCCCCTCCCTGGAGCCATAAACAGCTGAAGGCAAAAGATCGCAGCGAGCACTGATGACAACATTCCCAGCATTAAAACTTCGTTGGCGCGAAACAGAAGCTAGTCAAAGCTAGTTGCTTTCATAGTCGAGAACTTCTGTTCAGCTTTATTACCATTATCTAAAGAAATGTCTGAGGCAGGTCCAGGACCTTCAAGGAAGGCACCTAAAACTCCTATCTACTGTCCCTGCTGTTGCCTACCCAGAGCGATGACCTGGCCGCACACATAGCGTGTTTGACTTTCATCTACCAAAGGTTGGCATTATTGAAAATACTCTAGTGGCTGTCTTTGTAACTAATACCCCCACTCCGCCCGCATTTCGTCAATCTACCGTTCAAGAAAAGTTGCGCGAGTGGTAGTTTGGGTTCAGAATTATTTAAACAGTACCTCTCACTTCATTTATTATGGTCAATAACAAAAAATATGTCAAACATATTTAATACTTATTTAATATTTGTCTTTCATTTTTATGTATATTTTTTGGTTTGAATAATTTTACTTTACACATCTTAATATTTTACTAGCTGCATAGCAGTGAAGTTTTTAATTCTCCTAGGTCTTTGAAAAAGTTGGTTTATTTCTTAAGGCTTTATTACATTGCCAACGATTCAACAATGCCTAATTGACCTAATCGGGGCTCACACCAGACCTGTATATTGTGGATTACGTACTTCAACTCAAGTTAGTTAAAACTACACTGATTTCAAAACACAAATACTTCGACTACACATTACATGTATTTAAGAAATAGGAAGACTATTTGGAAAAGGGGCTGGCAGATAGTTTGTAATTGAATGTTTTAAAGAAGTTTTTTGTATACCATCATTATAAACGACCCTTTTCGATATCCCGAATCGTGCATAATCCAGTATTTTATCGCACGCTACATGACGTCATCGCCATTATTAAACGCGACATGACGTCATCACACATTCAGCCAATAGTAGCGAGAGAATCGTGGGGAGGTAGAAGAAGACGGAACAGCCGACCACCGTTTTCTCGCACGGATGTCAACAATGCCATCTTGAATTTGATTTCCAGAGGGCGTTGGATGTCAAGCACCCGAGACGTCAGAAGAAAGTTGTTTCGCGAAATTAAGTTTGATTCTCTTGTAAATTTATAATGCTGTTATACAAAAAAATAGCGTATGCAACTCGTTTATAATGTTGCTTTATTGCATTCGTACAAATTTGAAAACTCGCTCCTAACGTCGCTCGTTTTCAAAACATTTACTCATGCAATAAACCTTAACATTATAAACTAATTGCATAAACTACTATTGAATATAGATATTTCTTGTCAACAATGTCATGAGGTACAAACATATGTGATGAGTTGAGACCGAAACAAACATGTAGTATGAAACATCAGAATATGTACATAAATATGTAATAAAAACAGGAAGAATATGTAATAAACAGGGAAGAATATGTAATATCGAATATAATATGTTACATTAAAATACTCGAATTATAAACACATTAACATAATACGAACTCATTTTTATAAAATATTTCCTATACAAATTTTAAAAGTATTCCAAACGTTTTAAAATTCATTTGGAAAGCACAAGTGATGCACAGGGGAGCCAAATAGTAATTGAATAAATGTTTTAAAGATGTTTATCCTTCCATAATTATTAAATATCTACACATATCCAAAGAGTCGTCAATCGCATTACTGATTTATGACTAGCAGATGCTACAAAAAATGCCCATAATTCAAACCTCGATTTACAAATAACTTTGCCACTGTGAAAGAACAGTAAGGCACGTGTACAAATACTTCTGCTATAACCCTGTAAGGGGTTAATGCCACATAGGCAATGTTTTGCGATATAGCCTGACACAATTGAAACAATACAATGTCAACAAAATAAATTTCTAACTCGATACCACAGAACGTACTACGATAGAATCAAGTATTTTCCAACATATCGTAGATTAGGATACGCTTACGGTCATACAGGGAACATTAGCAAAGTACTTGGAAGACTTTTATGAACATAACAAAGTAATGGCATAATTTTCAATATCGAAGTCAGTTCACGGCCAGTTCGTGTATTTCATTTAAATTTGCCAGTCAGCCGGGCGGGCAGCGGCGCCGGCGCGACGGCTGCGGCCTGGAATGCTCCTTCATGGCTACCCCTCAACCGTGACGTCACGACGCCAACCGTTCGGCCGGCCGGCGGGCCGCATGTGCCCGGCAATTTACAATTAATTACTCGAATGTTTGAAGAGCAAAAAAATTAATTTTTGCGTAATTAATTAGCAATTAAATCGCTCTACAAGATGGCATATTTGGTTTTGTGGTAATTAAATATGGTAGATCCAGCGGAATCTTCTGCTAGCTCACCATTCATTACGCCAAAATTTGAAGAGCAAAAAAATTAATTTTTGCGTAATTAATTAGCAATTAAATCGCTCTACAAGATGGCATATTTGGTTTGGTGGTAACTAATTGTGGTAGATCCAGCGGAATCTTCCGCTAGCTCACCATTCATTACGCAAAAATTTGAAGAGCAAAAAAATTAATTTTTGCGTAATTAATTAGCAATTAAATCGCTCTACAAGATGGCGTATGTGGTTTTGTGGAAACCGTTTGTGGTAGTGCCAGCGGAAACCGGAAGTGCTAGTTTATAATTATTTACTCGGAAGCTTGAAGAGCAATTAAATAATTTTTGCGTAATTAATTAGCAATTAAATCGCTCTACAAGTTGGCGTATTTGGTTTTGTGGTAACTAATTGTGGTTGATCCAGCGGAATCTTCCGCTAGCTCACCATTTATTACACAAAAGTTTGAAGAGCAAAAAAATTAATTTTTGCGTAATTAATTAGCAATTAAATAGTTCTAAATGGTGGTATATGTGGTTTTGTGGTAACCGATTTTGGTAGTGCCAGCGGAAGAGAGGTCATTCTTGCTATTTACAGAGCTTACCTGGTCGAATTGGTCACCGCACGCCCCTGCTTCATTTTGTAATGCGCATCTTTAAAAAAAGTACAGTAAACGCGAAGGAAATTGCTTATTTATCGCTTGTTCGTGCGATAATGGAATATGGGGCAATTTGTTGGGATCTGCACAAAATTATGCAGTGTAAGAAGTTGGAAAGAATTCAGTGTAGAGCAGCTAAATTCATTTTCAGGAACAAGAAAACGACTGGGTGGGATTCACTCGAAAACAGGCGAGCATTGGCAAGTCTTTGGACTTTGTATAAAGCTTATAGGGGTCTTCCAGCTTGGAAAGAAATTAAACAGCAGCTAAATATTCCTACGCACTTCAGTAGAGGGAATCCCAGGCACAAAGTAAATTTAATACCGCAGAGAACGGATATCGCGAAATTCTCTTTCACAAATCGAACGATAAGGGATTGGAATAGATTGCCTGCAAAAACCTTTGAACCCTTTCCTCGAAGCGTTCAACAGTTTAGGAAATTAATTTAGTGTATTTTTAAGTTTTTGAGGTAGTTAACTAAGAATATTAAGTTATACAGTGAAGTGAGGTGTCGTGCAGTGTAGAGCAGAAAAATAATGAAGGAAATGTTATAGTGTTATAGTGAAGTGAAGTGAAATGAAATGAAGGATAGTGCAGTGCGGTCTTTATTGTATAAACACTCAGTGCTGCTTTAGATCATAGACGTTTCTTTTCTTTTTCATGTAATTTAATGTTTTAGGAACCATCCGTTTTTATATTATTATTACTGTTATTGTTGTTATCATTTTAGCGTTATCATTACCATTATTATATTATTTGCATGACATCTATTATCTTATTTATGTAATTACCTGCCACCGGGTTACACCCAATTGCAGTTTAAATAAATTTATCTTATCAAATCTGTAGCTTTTTTTTTTTTTTTTGAAGCAAAATAGTTTCTATTACACGGAAGGGAACATTTCTGGATATCTGATTCTGTCAACAACGCTTGCGGCTATCCTTTGAACAGAATTCAACTGTTAAGAAGAACGGTAAAGTGGGGGTTGGCAACCCGGGGCTCAAGAAAACGTCCGCGTATAATAGCTGATGCACGATAGCCTACCCACCAGTCTTTCCAACTATGGTATAGAGAGATTACTTTAACGGACCGCTTTGACAGCTGTGGCTTGGCAGATGCCAGCAACATAACTGCAGGTTACGTCCATGCACTCATTTTCTCTATGCGTTCGTTTAGTTTTAGATTTGTAAACGGGTTCATCACTATCTCTTGCAGTGTCATCGCCCCGCATGACGTGTTTCCCGACCTGTCAAGGTGGTCTCTGTTTAGCGAAACTCCTCAATACTATCACACTCAATTAACATCACGGTGGCTGTAGTGAGTGGGATGATTTGTGGGCTCTTTTTTCCCTCGTGTGTAGCAAAGAACTGTGTATGATGATGGTCCCATTTTCGACGCACTCTGGAATTGCAATTAATTCGAATTTCGCGCGCTTCGTTTCAGGCGTTGCCAGTTCGCAAAATAGCAACACAGAGGTTTCAAAATTCTTTGAATTCATCTCATTATTGTCGGTCACGATGATTGAATGTAGATAATATTCTTATGAAGGGAAATAGATTGAATGAAGGTAATAAATTTAGCTAAGAACATACTTCATTTGTTTTACTTCACTGATTGTAAAATATGGAAAGCTCACTAATGTAATCAACGCAGGTTTGAGTGAAATTATTCTTGCTTTTCTGCACTACGTACTGTAATAGTTAATATATTCATTTCTAAAAGTAAGAAATGACTTCATTTTCTGACAGTCGAAATAAATGCAATGTGCACGAGGCGTTTCGTTTGAAATTGAGTTTCTCAGGGTGTTTTTTGTATGGCACAAATTATAATATCACGAAACTATTTTCAACAATGCAAAAAAGTATGTCCTGCAGTAGAACCTCTTAATTTTGTTCAAATTACTTAATTGGACATCATTAAACTGATTTTGCTTTCTTTGCAACCAAGTACCATATAATTGAATGGGCAGGACAAACTTAAGTCTCTAAATACTTCTATTTTACACATTTGTGAGTCATTCAAATCCTTAAATATGCATATCCAAATTTATTTTAATTTTATATACAATAATTATATTTTTCTTGATCTGCAATTGTGGTATGCTTCAAAACTTTACAATTCCCTAAGGCATCAAATTTACATAAATGTTTCAAAAGTTTAAGGCCAAGATACCGTTACAGACCACCCTTAGTCCATTGTATTTTCTATTATAAAAAAATACCTTTACAATATTTTTAAAACATGTATACAATTAAAACTATTCATATTTTGCAGTAGTAGACTAATATTTTATCTAAATCTACTTGTGTAACTCATCTCTATTTTTTGGTCATCAATATTGCATGAAATGAACTCTGGGGGTTATGGAAGTGGAGAACTTCTCTGTTCATCTTCAATGTTTGTTAGATAAAGTGAAATATATGTTCCCAGTATAGCCCTTCTGAGAAAGGAATATTTGGTTCAAAATAAAACATGCAAATGTTTAATGGACAATACATTTATTTGGAATAGTCATACAAAAAAGAATACCAGCCAAGTCAGCTGAAAAAGAACACATCGTCACAAATCATGCAGTCAATGTTCTTCAACTCCTTAAAATCGAGATATGCATGCAAACAAATTTGCTGTGAATGAAAGTACATCATGAATATGAATCTGACTGAAACCAACATTATATAAAATTGTTAGTGAATGTAAAAGAAACTGTCTTGCAATCTCTGCACACTGAAAAAACCAAACAAGGTATAAAGTGGAATTTTTTGCGTAAATTCATTGGGGGAGTGGCATCTAAACACTTACCTTCTTCTGAGATAAATTAATTCATTTCCCCACAGTCAAATTTCCAAGTTACCACTGTAGAGGCATAAGGAAAAACCGTGCTTATGACAAATGATCTATCTACACAGGCTGTTTCAAATAAAGTTCATTACTACCAACTTACTTCACCTTTTTCTTCGACTCAAGGATGCCATCTCAATCACATGATGTATAAATACAGCCGGTATTTATACACAAGACAGCTGCAAAGACAAAAACTGTACTACATTCTTACTATTATGAAATATTAATCATTAAACTGGATAGGAAGAAATGTGTTTATGAGAGATAACTAATCATAAGAAACTAGTTTTCTAAGGTAAAAACTATCACATTTGAAGAGAAAACAAAAATTTTGACATTTATTTTAACCACATAAAAAACAATTATATTTAATATTCCATGGTGCCAGAATAAATGTCATAACAGGAAATGAAAAGTGCAAACCATTTGTTGTTTAAAATTTCTTTCCTGGCATATAAGCAACCTGTTAAAAAATGATATTAATGAAAAATTAATGTGCTGCTTTTATATTTATCTCCAGTCTTTTATTTATCCATTGAATTATTTGAATGAATAGATTCTCTTACAACTTGAGACAAAAAAAGTTAGTTTGAACAGCCTGTGTTGTGGTCGGGTATTGAATACAATTACAATTAAGGAAAGATTTACTTGAAATCATTATTCCAAAAATATGCTTGTACTGAAAAACAATCACTGCTCAAAAATAAATAACATGTCATAAGACTTTCAGAATCCAGAAAAGGAAGGAGCACATAAAATGTGCCTGTTGACTGACATTCTAATTTATATGCTTTAGCACAAAAACCCGATACTCAAATACAATTATAATGGAACAATAATAAATATTTCCTCTCTTCATCAAGAACATGCAACTTCACAAGTATTAAACAAATGCTTTCTGTTGGGGACTAGACACAGATTCTCCAGAAAAGGAATGACATCCACATTCAGTCAAAGATGTCAGCAAGGTCTCTTGTGGAACAATTATACATTTACAAATGAAATTTTCAGAGAAATAAAAAAAAAAGAGAACTGGATCTTCAACCATCTAAACATTAAAGGAACACTCCTCACTCATGTAACACCACATCAAATTTAAGAAGAAAAAAAAAGCATTCTTTGATTTGTTTTCATCTTAACCTAAACTACACAACTCACTGAAAGAAATAAGATATAGGATGTGATAGCTAACATCTTTTCCTTGCTTACGTAATCATAGGTAACGGAGGAGAAAGTGTATCCATAAGAATGCCACATAGGCTGTAAATAGTCAATGCAGTTGGCAAAAAAAAAAAAGCCTGGAAAGCAGTAAACTACATGGTTTTTGCTGGTAAAATTATATGGTAACATATGTACAGTAATTGGTACTCATTTCCTGTAAATTATACATCTCATGTTTTTTATGCGACTTTGACACTTAGGGGGTTAGAAACAGAACACTGACAACTGCATTGAGATGGTCAAAACAAATGTACACCAAGATTTTACTATTAATAAAATAGTTGATTTAATTCTGCAAATGAGAAATGGTGCTTTTCAATTTAGCACAATCTCAATTTAGTGCAGAAGTAAGACAAAGTAACAAATTCAGAAAGATATTTAATGTTGCAAGATCACATCAAAGTCAGATTTTTCAATATGTGCTCAAATTTTTTGTATAATGTAAGCACTTCAAAATTAGGTTTTGTAAATCTAAACAATACACTTTTAATCTATTTAAAAAAAGTTGTTATGGAATCTTGTAATTGTCTCTGTTCTTCAAATTATATGGGCTTCAATAGAACTGAATCTTATAACAAATAACACTACCTTTCAAAAAGGAAAAATAAACTAAAAAATTCTCACACTAATTCAACACAGCTGTGTGGAAAACAACATGTAAAAGAAATATAGATTTAGTTACATCAACATGTGAATGGCAGATTTAAATACTCAAAATACACAACTCATATAAAGTTCAATGCCTTGCACACTTTCACAGCAGAGAACATTCACTGATTTGTACGTACTGATGAGAGCATTTTCTTTCTTCTTTGCTCCTTGCCTAGTTCCAATTTCCCTAACTTCAAAGCACTTTATACTCTTCTTTCCATGTTCCATGTAGTAGCCATTTCTTATTCCTCTTTGAAGGTTTGGTTTTCATTAAATGTTCATCTAAATCTAGTTCTTCTGATCACGTTCATTGTGGGAATGTCAACACACATTGCAGCACATCTACAGAATCTATGATATAACAAACTCCTGTGAAATATTCTTCACAATCCATTGATACATTTATATGCTTCCACCTAGCACTTATTATTTCATCTGTTTACATGTCATCTGTCTTCATGAGAAGTGTTGCCAGTTAAAGAAAGAATCTCCAAACTGTGTCAAGTAGATATGAAAGCTGCTTTATTTACTGTTTTTGTATTCATCTTCATGTCATCCAATGAACTGAAATTCTGAGCAAAACTATGGCATTTTACCCACCAAAATGCATTTCTTTTCTCAATTTATTAATTCTCTCTACTTTCCACTCAGTACAATAACAAATCAAAAGTAGCATATTTATACAATATTCTTCACTCCCTCACACAAAAACACCATTAAAATAGTCAGCAGCTTCAGGATCTTCAGTCGGTTCATGAAATTATTTTCCCAAAACAAAAAACAAAAAATTTAAATTCACAAAATCAACAAAATCACATCACATGTACACTGCACCTCGTAAAATCTTGCCGTTTGTCCGTAGTGCACAAAAACCAAACCAAGTAAATAATGAAGAAACAAGCGAAGGAAACGAACAGAACCGAGGAAAAAAGGAAAGAAGAGCGGGAGAACACGAAAAGGGAAGAAAAAAAGAGCGAAGAGAGAGAGAGAGAGATAGAAAGCGGAAAGGGAGCGCCTCGCCGTCTGCCGCTCAGCGCCTGAAGCGCCCGGCCGCGCCGCCCGCGCCGCCCGCCCCGCCCCCGCCGCCGCCGTACTCGCCGTAGAAGCGCGAGGCGGCGGGGGTGGCGGCAGCGGCGGAGGGGGCCAGGAGCGCCGCCGCCGAGCGCTGGCGACTCGTGAGGTAGGCGTCCATCGCCTCGCCGCCGCCGCCGCCGCCGCCGCCGCCTCCTGCTGCTGCCGCCGCTCCGCCTCCCAGCAACGGCGCCAGCAGATGCGCCGCCGCCGCCACCGTCTGCTGCTGCTGCGTGAGGGCCGCCGCCGCCGCGTGCGAGTGCAGGCCGCTGCTGGGCGCGCGCCCTTGGCCCGTCATGAAGGCCGGCTGGCCGGCCGCCGACGCCGCTGCCGCCGCCGCAGACTCTTGCAGCGCCGCCGCAGACCGCCCTCCGCCGCCGCCCCGCTCCAGCTGCTGGTGATGGTACTGCTGCTGCTGCTGGAAGCGCCCGCCCGGCGCCTCCCCGCCGCCGCGTGGCTCCCGCTCCCGCTGCAGCTCCAGCTCCCGCTCCATCTCGCGCTCCAGCTCCCGCTCCCTCTCCCGCTCCCGCTCGCGCTCGCTCACCCAGGCGCGCGCGGCGGGGAAGTCGTCGGCGTCGTCGTGCGCGTACTGCCCGCCGCCGCCGGACCAGGGCGGGGAGCCGCCGCCGCTGCGGCGAGGCGGAGACACTTCCGCGCGCCCGCGCCGCCCGCCCGCGCCTCTCCCTCCGCCTCGCCGGTACGCCTCCGCGCCGCCGCCGCCGCCGCTGCCGCCGCCGGAGTGCCTGTACGGGTCAGCCGCGTCCGCCGCGCCGCGGTAGCCGCCGTCCCGCTCCCCTCCGCGGTAGCCCCCGTCCTGCGCGCGCGCGTAGCCGTCGTCGGGCTTGTACAGCTTCTTGGGGTGGCGCGGTCCGCCGCCTCGGCCGCCCCGGCTGCTGCCGCCGCCGCCCCGGCCGCCGCCCGCTCCGCGCCAGTCCTGCGCGGGCTGCTCGGGGGCGGGGGCGGGCGGCGGGGGCGCTGGGGGCGGGTCCACCTGCACGGCGGCGTCGGCCCGCTGCGCGTCGTCCGTCTGCGCGGCGGCCTCCTCGAAGGCGCGCGCCTTGCGCTGCTCGCACTCGGGGCACGGGGGCGGCGGCGGGGGCGTGGCCGCGCGCGCGGGCGCTGCCGCCGCCGCCTCCGCCGCGTCGCAGCCGCCGCCGTCCCCGTCCTTCTGCTGCTGCTGCTGGAGGCGCGAGGCGCGGCTGCGGCGCCGGCGCAGCTGCTGCACCATGGGGCTGCAGAAGGCGAACTTGACGTCGTGCACGGCGCGTAGCAGCGGCGAGCGCAGCTCCTTGGGCGGCGGCGGCGGCTGGTGCAGCTGCGCGAGCAGCGACGCGGCGGTCGGCGCCGAGGCGGGGGCGGTGGCGGTGGCCGGCGCCGGCGCCAGCTCGGCGTCCGTCACGAGGAAGCGGCCGGTGACGGAGAGGCCGCCGTCGGCCGCCAGCGTGCGGATGGCTTCCTCGCAGCGCAGCAGCAGCAGCTCGGCGCGCTCGCGGCCGGGGCCCGGGGACGCCTGCGCCGCCGCCGACGCGCGCTTCACCGCCGCCGTGAACGGCTGCTGGCCCTCGTCCGCCTCCTCCGGCGGCGTCGCAACCGCTGCAACCGCGCGCCCGCGCCGTCCCTTCGTCAGCCCCGTCACGCCCGCTCCACTCGCTTGCAAAGCATTCACAGCTCTCGCAACGCCTCCGTAGCACACACACGTAGCACTCTTCACGTGGACATTTCAAAACAACGAAATACAAGCTTTACGTATCCCAACTCATTACTTGTAGCAAAACTGATACAAAGTGACTCGCCACTTCATTCGAAAATCCCATTGACGGGCGAAATGGACATAATTCTACGCCTTCAATAGCGTCGTCGGCGTTCGCATACGTTGCCTCCGGAACTAAACTTTGCGCTTCCTGACAGCCCGAGTGACGTCACCTCTCGTAAGCCGATGCGGGCACTACACGCCCGACAGAAAATTTAGGCGGCTCCACGCCTCTTCACTGCGTCCTCCCGTCTGCCTCTCTCCGCCGCGTCTTGCACCCGCACGCCACCTGCCGACGGCCGCTGCGAGCTGCCGGTGAACTTCGCAGCGCTGACGACCGCCACCGGAGAGAACTCGCCTTCCGACACCGCCCTGAGCCGCCTAGATTTGCTGTCGGACGTGCGATGAGGTGACGAAAGTCATGGGACAGCAACGTGCAAATATACAGATGCCAGTAGAATCGCGTACGAAGGGTATAAAAGGGCAGTGCACAGACAGAACTTCCATTTGTACTCAAACGATTCACGTGAAAAGATTCTGAGAGGATTATTGCCGTACGACGGGGATTAACCCTTTGAACGCTTAACGGTAGTTGGAGCTAGACGCACGGGACATTCCATTTTGGAAATCGTTACGGAATTCAATATTCCGAGATCAACAGGGTCAAGGGTGTGACGAGAACACCTCATTTTAGGCATAACCTCTCGCAACGGATGAAGTAGAGGCCAACGATCTTCCCTTAACCCATTAACTGCCAATTTTTTTAAAATCTCATTTATGATAAAATTTGTTTCCTTTCCCATAATTAATGAATAATGTAATAATAATACACTATTTTTTTTGCAAATTAACTTGTTTAGGAGCTTATATATCAATGGTCCCCAAATGAGGACCATGGCAGATATAACGTACAAAGACCTTCAACAATTCTTTTTACTTCAAACATATTTATTATTAAATATTTGTAAAATTTGAACATTATAAGTAGCAGTACAATGCAAAATAAACTGAATATATTTTTTCAAGTTTTTTTGATGCTTGTCAAAACTTTTTATTTAGTGTGCCATTCCTTGGTACATTCAATATGAAGCCCGACATTGCACAAAGGACACTGCTTACGAACTTTTTTCTTACAAACTCCACATTTCCTCTGTTTTCCATCTTCTGTGCGTTCTAAATAATGTGCTCCTGCAAATCTAAGCTCCACAGGAACACGAGAAATTGAAGACTTAGTGAAAGATGGCCTGCCTTTGTTTTTGGGATCAGAACAAGATGATACGCACAAATATGAACAGGCAATTTTCCTTCTGAAGTCCAAAAGAGACATTGGCCCATTTACCATACAGTATAACACATATGAGTTTACAACTGCGATATCCATTATATTTGTAAATAGTGGGAAGTACCACTTTTTTCCACGAATGCGGATTCTGTACTTTTGAATGTTCCAGTCAAGCTTATCGACACCGCCCATATATTTGTTATATTGCGATATCAATTTAGGCTGTTGAATAGTCTTTTGCTTTTTCTCAGCTCTAGACCATCTTTTAGCCTGACTGAGAGGCAGTATATCTTCATGGTTGCTGAGCATTTTGACGCAACTGTTGTCTTTCCATATTACACCCAACACTCCATTTTGCTTGTCAAAACGATAATCATATGCCCCTCTTTCTTCGGTCTTCATTTCCCTTTCTTTCATTATTGGGCATTTGTTCATGCGATCATAACGACACGTTCCAGTAGCACGTATTCCTCTTTCACCTAAGTCCTTGATGAGTTCAAAACTGGTAAAATAATTATCAAAATAAAACTTGTGTTTCTTAAGTTCTTCAATTACTGCAACTTGTCTCATGACTACATCGCCACCAAGACCGTAACTAAATTCTGAATTTCTATCTTCCTTTCGTCCTTCATAGACTTCAGCATGGTAACAGTATCCAGTTTTGGAGCAACACATCACCCACTGCTTGAAACCAAATCTAATTGGTTTCCCTCTCAGAAATTGTTTCAAGTAATGATGTCCAAAATATTTCACCATTTGCTCATCTATGCTTAGATGTTCTGAGAATATTCCAAATTTCACGATGTTGCTATTAAATTTTTCTATCAATGGTCTAATTTTGAATAATTTATCTCTTGATTCTAGTGGCTGTCCTTGAAGATGTGCATTGTTGTTGAAATGTTGGAATTTTTTTATCTCCAGATACCTATTTCTTGGCATACAGTTTCTAATTATTTGAATGTTCACATCCTCATCTTCTGACCAATATAGTTGTTCCTGCGGAAGACAGTGATAACCTGTGAAGACGAGAATTCCTATAAACTTTTTCAAACAGTCAGTTGATAAAACAAACCCATGGTTGTTTTTCTGCGTTGCATAAATTACACTTTCTTTGACAATATAATTCATTATATCATCATCAATAAGTTTTTCGAATACTTCAGTTGGAGTCATGCCCATCAACGTAGCTTTAATTTTGTTTTGTATCTTTTCCTCCTCGATATTTAAACACAATATGCCAAAATGGGGTTCCCTTTTGTCCCAATCTGAGACTGTATTTGGTTTTCTCTTCTTTCTATTTGAATTGGACTGCTTATCCTTTATACAGTTCACTTCATTGCAATTTTCACTATAAGTGTGATGAATTTCAATCAAACCAGGAGTTTCAGTAGGTGTTGTATCTTCTAGAAAATTCTCTTCAATATTTTCTTCATCAGTCAAATCATCAACTATTTCTGGCGGTAATTCGACAATATCTATTGTTGCACCATCATCTTCTTCATCAGACACAATAAACTCAGGGTCATTAATAATGTCCTCCACTTCTTTTAAAGTTAGAAAAACACTGGAATGTTGTCTGGAATTCATGTTTCTGGAAGTATAAAGAGTCAATATTATCTCTTGTCTTATCGTCACCAAAGTACGCCGCATGTGCCATGGTCCTCAAATGAGGACCACTCAACAAGATGAATTTTAAAGTCAGTGAGTAATAACACAACTAATATTAACATTTAAATTTGTTGAATTATATCCATTTTCACTTATTTTAATAGTTTTAACTTTTAAATATTAATAATTCATTACTAAACAAAAACACAAATACAGTTAGAAAAATTGAAGTCAAATTTGCTGCAGAGTCTTACCTTTACTTCAATATAAAGAATACTGAGCTCCGTCAAGTGTCACTGACAATGTAACACTGATCGTAAATCACGATACCACTATGTAAGCTACTTATATGACCAACAATGGCATACAGTATGACGTAACAATGAAAAAGCTCTTAGGTCCTCAAATGAGGACCATGGTAGCATTACATTAGGCCGAGAGCCACGGCGTTTGCGTAGAGGTGTCAGTGCAAACAGACAAGCAACACTGCGTGCAAAACGCGCAGAAATTAACGAGGGACGTGCGACGAACATATCCGTTTGCACAGTGCGGCGAAATTTGAATTTAACGGGCAACGGTAGCAAAAGACCGACTCAAATGCCTTTGCTGACGGCACCACATGGCCAGCAACGCCTCTCCTGGGCTCGAGACATATCCGATCGGAGCCTAAATTGGAAAACCGCGACTTGGTCAGATAAGCCCCCGTTTCAGTTGGTACAAGCCAATGGTTGGGTTCGCGTATGGCGCAGTTCTCACGAAGACATGCACCCAGATTCGTCCATGAGGTGAATATGTTTAATTGTGGCGTTCAGGAGTCAATATTAGGAACCGACATGCGTCTTGCATGGACTTGCAACGTGACATCATTATTTTACAGGAAACGAGCGGCACGTGTGTAAACAAATGAGCGAACAGTCACTTCTTTCTAAAGACATCTCGGCTTTGCGCACGAGGAGGGTTCAATCTTGGGCGCACAGCCGCTGCGCTCTCTAGGAGGCCTGCCAAGGGCGAAACCAAACGGTTTGGCTGATGGCGTTCTTTTGGATTGTTTTTTCTCAGATTCCTCAACCGTGCGTGGTTACTTTGTATCATAATATTCACGAGTGCCCAGAGAAAGCCAGCGGCCTGGGGCCGTTCATCCAAGGGAGCCCCTTATTAAAAAACAAAACACTTCCCCAATTCGTAAACAGAATTCATTTCTCCGTGGATCAGAAATAGCTTAATTAAACGAAATTAAATTTGGATTAGACGTAAATGTATTTTTCATTTTTTTAATGAAAAATTTCGGGACCTGGAGCATGTTGCTCTCCCCCTTCTAGGCTCCACTGTAAATATCCGTTGTTCAATTCAACTTAACGGTGCCATATTTTGCGTGGCGAAATTTCACTACGCTCCTTTCGCCATCTACCGGAGAAAAAAGGCATCGCTCGGGCGACGAATCAGGAAAATTTTGTTGAGTTTTTTTAGACTTGAGGATACATGCAGTAAATCAACAACATGGGGCAACCAGCTTTACTTCCCCTCCGAAGGCGTATTAGGTGGCGAAAGGATTTTTTTTCGCCCCCCCCCCTAAAAATCCACAACGATCGGATTTGAACCCGCGAATTTGGATACAAGAATTCGATACGCTAACCGCTGCACCGCCGAAGTCACCCACGAAGATGGTAGTAAAAAGGAAATGTGTTTCATGTGCTATCGCATAAACTTTTGTTCTTGAACATGACCTACACCGGACACTGTTCGGTACTATTCCATAAAACTGCAACATCGCAAATTTATTATTATTCTTCCTGCAAATGAGCTTTCGCTCTATGGCAGGGCTTTACAGAACATATAAAGACATATCGCGACGCGTTTTGTATGCAACGCACCAACTTCCAAACAATGGGTCTCATGTTCGACAAGACATGTCGACATGGGCGCGGAGTTTCTTGGTCCACGATATGTCGTTGATGCTTTAACAACGCCCCTCTATCCGGCGCGACGGTTCATTTTATTTTTGTCAACAACCCAAATCGCCCTCGCAAAAAGAAAACTTAGTTTGCGTGCAAGTCTGTGTTAATCCACACACGTGCAGAATACCCGACAGATTAACCAGCTTTGGTAAACAGGCGTGTGTGGTCACGACCTCGCGAGTTATAACTGTCATAACCCGTTGTTTGGTCCGGACACCGGACCGTGGTTGACCATATTCTGAACGCCTTTGCGTGTTATCCTGTACAGGGTAGTTTTATTAAAACCTGCGAAGGTGACCCTTAAAGTATAGGATGCGGTAAACTCGGGCAGGCAAAATGACGTCTGTGAACATCCTCGGGGTACTGTTAAACACGAGGCGAGCACACTCAGATGGGTAAAACTAGCGGTCTCCCGAACCTAAATTAGCGGGGTCTCCTCTACAGAAGCATCTACGCGTGGTTGGTAGCAGTGGCGGTTCGTGCACATTTCTTATGAGGATTTCTTTCAGGCGACAACTCCATAAGCTACTTGAAAGGAAACACAAAAAATGAGATTACGTGCGTTGACTCGCGTTAATGTAGTTGACAGAGACTCCTGTATATGGCAGTGCAAGAGCGAAGTTCCTTCCTGTAACTGTGCAACTCCATTAATAAATGACTCCTCTTCTGGGCGTAGGAGCGCTGTGAAATATGGCCGATTAGAGGAGGAGGAGGAGGAATGGATGACAGGCACTCCTTAGGGCTATTTCTATTGCTTAAAAGCGCGAGTTTTTTTAAAAACCGATCGAAGTAAATTTCTTCTTAGTTATCAACACATATATTTTCGCTTAAATATCAAAGCAAATACTATTTTATTTGGTAATGAAATTCAGAAAAAGAAAATATAAGAGGCTATTCCTCCTCTCCTCCCTGAGAAACGGCCTCTGGTAGTTGGACGACGAAGAATAGAAAAATAATAGTTTTCAGTAACTAGAGCAGTTGTTTTTGTTACTAAAATGCGCATTCGAGTTATACATCCTTAATGACTTCCTACACTTTATATTCAACTGCACTGGCTCGCACAACTTATAGTCCATTTCAAAGCAAATAAAATGAAAATTCGCCCAGATCTAACTTGGGTAAAAACAGAAGCATATCTGGTACTGATCCAACAAATTCACACACCCTGTACATGGTAGTGGAAATCAGGTGCACTGGTAAGATTTGTTTCAAATTACCCTTCGAAACAAACAATACATTCAAAACGCAGAACACAAAAATCATAAAAGGGTCTCCTATTGGGTAAAAGCACACACAGGAGGCAACAATCATATCCAGTGCAAAAACTCAAAACAACATACTCACTTACCACACCAGAAAAAAAATGACATCCCAGCACTACGTGAGATAACAAGGCACTAATCTACATCGTTTTTAATGCTTTCACCAGTTACCATTTATACAATTCTTCAATGCACTCAATAACTAATACAACCTAACTCTGATGGGACCACATCCCAAGATCACAAAACTTTTATTTTCTGTAGATAAAGTCCAAAATTTCCTGTAGCTTTTAGAACTAATAGCCTGACATTTTATTCAAACATGTAAAGAAAATATAAGAATTCCACTGAAAGAGATCAGAATTTTCACAGGATCTTCCCGTATTCTATTAAAATGTGCCAGCAAAGCACATTGATAGCATTTTACTTTGAGAAATTCTGATTTCATGCCAATCGTCCTTAGCGCTCACAATTTACTCCTTGAGAAATAAGTGGACCTCAATTTAGTCCTGTTAACACTACATGCTATTTCAATAAACAGCACGACTTTTTATCAACAAAAAATCAGCCGGTCGATAACAGAATTAAAATATTGAAAAACTCAAAGAATATGACTAATTACAAACAAAATAGAATTCCAATACTGCAAAAAACCACAAAGAAAAGGTGCTCAGTGATTTTCAACTTCTCCACAAATTTTGCTTTTTCTTTCAGTTATATGATTACATACTAACACGTACACTTATGTACCATAACAATTTTATTTCGATTTTCTTTTTGATTCAAATCAGAAAAAGCAGAATATCGGTTGTATAAGGCAGTTGTTAGCTTCACTATACAATGTCATTACACATCATATCCTAAAAAGATGGTTACATTAATTCCTTAATGTTCCTCGATTAAAATTGCCAAGAAAACCTCCACATTGATATTTTATGCAAATCACACATTATCCATCTTCATACAAATGAAGATGTTACATATCTTGCTCCCTATTAGACAACACATAAATTTTACAACATTGTCTTTTTTTCAAACAAGACAATTTGGCAAATAGTGAAAAATATAGTTTGTGAGTACACACTTCAGTAGGTGATAATAAATGTTAGAGACTGAACTAATTTTACAATGATATGCAAATCTTTCCAGACCACTGAGCAATAAAGTGAAAGTAATTACAGTTGCATAGTTTCACATATTGAAAGTTAATATTAGGGAACAGGAATAATGCTAATCTGGTAGGAAACAGTTCTACCAACACTACCAAAGAAAATGCTCCCAGTTTTTATTACAATTAGAACAGTATTTCTAATATGTGAATACTGATTTCTCGATATTCAGCACAATTCAATACAATCACGTTCCCATGTGCTCTGCAGATGGCTAATACTGTATAAAACAAAAATACTACTTAATAAGATTGCTACGAGAACAACTCTGCTCTCATCTTCCGTTTTTGAGTTTACTGTAATAGAAGTATCACCTATAAAGCATACATGTTTATGAACTCTGAATTAATACCTAAAGGAATTAGTAATACCCAACCTTTTCATTTTTACCTGGAAGCACCAGACAATGCATAAACAAATTTCTTGAATTCAGGTCCTACCATAAAAATAGGAGTTTATAAAACCTACTGTATAAAAGACAAAAATAATTTGCTTTCTGAGTATCCAGAAGTTTTGAAATATATTCTCATCTATGAAATATATTCTCATCCTGTGAATGTGAATGTGTCCACTTAATTTTGAAATGGATTCAAAAAAAAAAAAAAAAAAAAAAAAAAAAAAAAAAACACACTTATGGGTACGTTTATCATGAAATAATTTTATAATTTTTTCTCAACTTTCTCCAACCACTTCACTCACATCTTGCCTAAAAATATATCTTCTTACTTTCTTATGAGAATGCAAGAGCATAATTAAAAAGAATGCCATGCTCCAGTTAACACACACTAACCAAAATAATTTCTTCTCTTTCAAACCAAGAATGCTTCACCATTGGATCACAAAGACTAGTGGTTCTATTCTGAGTTCTTGCTGAGTTAGGAGTATTTATGATATTTTAGTTTTAAAGGGTTATAACTGACACAAAATATGCCACTTTTACAACAGTTCAACTTAGACCTGCAAAGCATTCTGTTAAATGGAGTGAACATTGTTTTGGAGGAATTCTCAAAGCCTACTTGGAGTCTGTTGATGACAAATCAATAGTAACAAAACATCTTCAACCTTTAGATCAGGGTGCACAACCTTACAAAGCCTGAGGGTCAAAAATTATAAAACATTTCACGGAGTGCCTCAGTGTGGATATCTTTCTCACTGTCAGAATGAAAAGAGAAATGTATAACAATGTTATACATGAAACCTTGGGTTTCCTCTTTTTTAAGTTTTTAGCAACTACTTTACAAAAGCTTAATGAAACTTCTACATTTTCTTTTTGCAATAAAAAGACAGTTCCCTGCATTCCTTCCGAAAGGGTAAATACTACTCGGTAAACTTTGGCTTTTGGCTAGAAGCCATGTTCAACAACTGCCCAAAGAAAGCCAAATAAGTATTACAATATTACTACACTACAAACATTCCTTACAAAATCATCTGGCTGCTGACTGTAGCTGGTTTTTCCTGATATGTGAACGTGTGAAATTGTTGTTTGTTTTCAGCAATTGTGAATCTGGAAAACATTGCAGTTGCCTTAATGCTGGTGAGCTCTCATCAATTGATGCTACTGAACAGTCTCTCGAGTCAACATTTCTTTCCCAATGCTGTGACAGATGTTCTCGAGTATTTTCTGAGAAAGACCAAAAGATAAGATGTAATTTCCAAAGTCTATTATTCTGCATTCAACAGTGGCACAACGTTGGGCACAGCTGCTTTAGATGAGCCTCCAAGTGGATTCAATACGCCCGTATGATGTACGATAAGTCAATGAAGACCTCCTCATTGATTTGCAGCAGGTGCACTCCAACTAATGAGATGTTCATTCTCTTCTCACATCAGCTGCATTTGGGTTACCAAAATTGAGACTAGAAGCGACTCCTGCTATAGCTCCTGTCATTGGTCAAACTATATACAGATGACAGCAAGAAAGTGTCATGAAGCTTGAGAGATGCCACTTGATGCCAGAGATTGAAGTTACTTCTCACATGATCACTAATAACACTCCAATCTGCTGAGAAGATGCTTCTTCAGATTCTCCAAGAATCTATCACTATGTGCATTTCTTCTTACCCTGTCTTCATATGTAATTAAGTGGATTGGTAGAGTTGCAAAGGTTTAAGACGCTTATCTTTCATTTTATTACTAAAGACACTAAACAGCCATACTTGAAAACACAGCTTCAATAGCTCCAAACATCTTCCAATTTTTGGATTAACAGCACATGCTAGATCTGCCTGGTCAACCAGGATACCCCTTTCTTCCATTTTTACAAGTTGTTGCTAGTGAAGGTCAGCAAAAACGTTTACACCATGCAGGCATTCTTGTAGCAGGTGTACCTAATCCAGTGTTTGTTTGATGTACAGTAGAAATGTTGATTTATACCAATGCCAGACTTCTAACAATAATAACTTTTCACCTCCAATTATTTCAAAAGCTGCAATTTGTAATATCTTATCAAAATGTACCTACATTCTCAACAAAACAAAGAATAAAAGAGATCCCATTCACACAGTTTTAATTTAGCTGTAACAATTTTTCCCTTCCGAGATATATTTTGTGAAGAGAGCAACAAAAAGCTGTACATCTTGAAAGTTTTAGGTCAGCAAAGACAATAACCAAAGTCAAAGGGAGTTCATAATTCAATTATGTAAATATCTTAGTAACATTAACTACTTATAAGCATTGCCTTGTATAAGTTTTTTGTAAACTTATAAAACATATAAACTTAAAAAACTTATAAAAAGCAAATAATATACTAAAACTATTTTAGCAAAAAGTTTTGCCAATGTTATACATCCTGTGTAAAAAGAAATTGTTCACTGTTATTCAGGATCAGAAACCACAAATACGCAATACTTACCAAACATGATGAACCAAGTTAAGGACTGTTTAAACTACGCAAAAAATGCATGCATTACTAACATTAGCTTACCCCCTTTATGACCTTTCTCAGATTCCAGAACACTTGAAAGGGTTTGGCTGTTTTCATATAGCTGGAAATGAAATGAAAACAAAAATTAGGATTTGATGCAGTGCCTGCAAAAAGCATGATATTTTATTTTTATTGAATTAATGTAGGAGTTCTCTACCATTTTGTAAATAGGTGAGGTGAAATAAACTTTGTATTTTGGGCAGGATGAAGTACAATTACCACTTGCTGTCATTTTACCCCACATTTCAAGCCCTCTTCAGGGTTTGTGCATATTGAAACAATCCTTCCAATTTTGCTTGTTTTCCAACCAGGATGGTTTGACTATACCCTTATCCATGACCATGACCAAGTCCACAATTAATGTGCTTACTGTTTTGGATTTGCATTCTCTGTTGTGACTTATACGTGCCCACTGAAGAGTTGAAAACAACCAAGCATGCTCTCTCAATGAAGAATGAATTGTTCCAATACACACAAGTCCTATCAAATCCTCAAAGCATAGTCTCAAACATTGACAAGAGGTACTTATCTCTAGCCCTTTATTTAAATAAATTTTTATCCAAGTTAATGCCATAAGAACAATTTAAACTTTTTAAAAATTTTGTTGCTGTTGTGTGTCAACAGAAGTACTAATATAACTCTTTGAAAACATTACAATTCAGTCTGATGAGGAATTTTCCCCAACACAACTTGCATGCTCTTCAAAACACCACCACCACCACCACCATCAACAACAACAACAACAACAACAACGAGACATTTATTTACATCAGGTAGCAAAAATGACAATTAACCACAAAATCTTGTTGACTATCTTTTTCCCTCAAACAATATTGCTCTGGTCATTCAGCACCATGGAAAAGAGGTACCAATAAAGGTGAAAACTCATCATAATTTGCCTACAGCATTTAGCTAATATTTCAAGACAAAGGCATCATTGAAAATGAATGACCTTCAAATGACAAAACGAGAGAAGCTAATCATCAGTTACAAGTCTGCTGAAAACCAGAAAAATTCAGACAGCCTCTTTAACATAGCTATAATCTATGGGCTCCAAAAGCAATTGTTCCTAAAATAGAAGATTATATTTCGCAACATACTTTATCTCAAACATATATGTTATTATATTATGTGCAATATATGTTATTTTAATGACTCTTACCATCTATTTTTTATTACTCAAATCAAGAAGTAACCATGAAACACAGAAATTACTAAAAGTATCACTGAAGGGTGAACTTAGAAATACAACCCTGTAATCTCTATATATAAAACAAAGTAGGTTTAGTTACAGCAACTCCAGAACAGCTGGACCAAGTTCAATTATCTCTGATTTGTTGGGTTCATCTCTGCCCCAAATACCAGAATAACTATTAAAATATCGGAAAAATTCATTAGATGGCGCTGTAGAACAAAACAAAATTTTCATGTTAAATGCAATCCACAACACACTCAACCGAATTTCTTGAATCAATATCATTAAATAACTTTTGAATTTTGAATCTGTTAACTAACTTTTTTAAGAATCATTTATGGTGGAAGTACTACTTTGATAACATTATGTTTCTCTTACAATAAGAATTCAATGACAAATTGCACAAATGCCTTGTAAGGTTAAACATTTTTCCACAATAAGGTGTAAAATTCACTTCCCAAAGTAAATGTAATTAAACATAAAATAATACATTCAGTAAATGTTATCTAAATTTATAATTACATTTACAGGATGCTATGTAGATTAATATCTTAGTGCATATTTGACCGATTTTTCCTGTAGGTGTGTTTTCATGTAATTATAAGCGCATATTTTGCAAATTTCAATAAAAGAGACACTTATCTCTAAAACATTTCATCTTTTCATAGAATATTTTTATTTGCGAGCATTCATTAACTCGAAAGAGCTTGTTACAGTTTGCGTTTTTCTTAATCTTTTCTATAGATCATACTAGATGAATATTTACTGCAATTATTTCTCCCGCAAAGTAAAGTAGATTTTATTATGTTTGCACAAATATATATCTTTTCATTTCAAACATGCTTCTCCTGAATTTTATCAACAAAGGTTTATACAGGAAACAAAATATTGTTAATTTTAATTGCATAGTAAAGTGAATATTTAAGAATTTTTAGGCCACAAATACGTATATTTAAAAGCATATTTCAAGATTTTATAGGGCACGAAAACCATCTCCTTATTTATGATAATAAAAAATGAAAGGAACACAAGAAAAATATTACCCTTTCTCTTTGTTTTTTAAGAATATCTCATGCTCTGAAACAGATCATAAAAAGAGCTAAATATAAATTGTAGCCCTGTAAATGTTCTATAGGTTCTTAAAATTTCGAGCTTTTATCTTTTAATTTGCACCCAACAGCTGTAAATAAAACGGTAATTTAATAGTTTCTCTTTTATTTATTTTTTTATCAGGTTTTGTTTTATTAGTTTTTATACCTTTTATATTTTGTTCTTATTTTATGTTTATTAGAAAAGATGAATAATGAAAAACAAAACTGTAAAAAAATAATATTATAACTAATTGTAATTTGAATATTGAATGAATTAAGATTATAATTAAAAGTAATATGAGTTTATATATTTTACCCACAATACTTCTGTTGGTTTCATTGACAGTTTATTTAATAATGAAGCTAACTCTTGTTTCTCTACTTGGCATGTGTCTGCAAATATTCTGAAATTATGTAAAAGTTTAATAACAAATCGCTTTCAAATTAAATTGTTTGCCGCAACAGCAATTTCCTTTCAGTATATATAGGTGCATCACTAGAAAAACGAATACAAGATTCGGAAGGACCATTACTTAGTTCAGTACTCAAAAAGCAGAAAAAACAATGAGTGTAGCAACACTCCTTTGAAAAGGCATTTCAATTAATTCTATTTCCACATCTTGTTTAGTCTGTACTTTCTAAGATGGATCACCGTCACTTGATTGAAATGATGGTTCTGATATCGGAAAGATTCTGACAGTTCCGACAGGTGGTTTCTGCGTCTTAAGGTGGGAGGTACACCTTTGCCTAATGCGTTTTCAATGAAATTCAATATTTTTTATATTGGAATATTATAATGAAATTTTTATGATACAATATTTTTTGTGTTTAATGTTGATTAATTGTTCATTGAAATGCACTATTATTTATTAAAAAATTACTCAAAGAATTATAGGAAAAAATGTTACACATTATATTGTACACTTTGCTGCTAAAAAGGGTTAATCTGATAACTTTCTTCAATTGTTGAATTACAAATTTAATTTTACATTTAATTGTTGGTAAGTTTCAGATTTACAACATATACTAGAATTTTTAACTTCTGTAAAGAGAAATTATTTTCTTGTTAATTGTTTCCACTCACTTTTTTCTTTTTTCCCCCCAAAAGAGTCATACATAGTATTTTTTTAAAACAAATTAATGATGACAGAGCAAAGGTTCTAGTAGATATTGTTTATATAATAGAGGTACATCTGTGTGCAAAATTTCATTTATGTAACTTAATTATTGCTTGAGTTATCAGGGAAACCATTTCAAAAAATCAAACTTACGGGAAATGGAAGTAAAACGTGCACATTGCAGCCTAAACTTACCAATTTATTTACAGTTAATCCACACACACATCAAAGATACTTTTCTAATTCTCTAAATAAAATATTTACATTAAATATAATGTGAACGTCGGTGCCAGAACTGAAATATGTATCATTCTTATTTTTTTTAATGAAGCACATCCAGGTGTACTGTTAGAAACATTAGTTTCCTTTGAGTACCTGTTGTCACGAAATACAGACTTCTCAGATCTGTGCACAACTTTGCGCTTTGCCATGTCAATTATGTTGTAGTAATCACAACATATCTACACATAAGAAAACAAGAAACAGAAACTATTTACTCAATTCACTTTCAGCATTTGAAATGATAAACAAAACAAAACTATTGCATATTCCATGACTTGTCAGAGAAAACATAAATTTGTACATTATGAACTCCTTGTGCACGGAATTGGAATTCGAAACCACAGCGCGAAACTTAAATACAAGAAAATTTATCAAGAAACGTATTGGAATGAGCGTGGCAGATCTGAATTTAAAGGGGTAAGGGGATTGACATGCTTCAATATTTATGAACATATCTCAAGAATGGATTGAAATAATTAAAAAATTATTTCACCAAATTAAAGAGAAACCTTAATTTTACACAGAAAAAAATAAATTCTAATATGCAATTTTTTGAAGTTCAAAGGTGTACCTCACCCCTAAAAGCTTTCTGTAACTGGCTGCATGGAAGTAGATGATAAACAACCTATGCTCTTTGATGTAGAATCACACAGCAAACCTTCTGACGTAGATGTGGATGGTAGACTTGGTACATCTGGTGACATTACACCAGATGACAAGAGTATCAAATATTGCATCTTAGAGGTAGATGGTAAATCTGCACATTACACACCATCTCTAAAATGTACAACCAAATGGCTTGTTTCCAAAATCTGCTGCTTAAATCAGAAACATAGGTAATTGCATCTTATATGGACTGCACTTATCATATATTTTAAGAATGTTACAAGTAATATTTAATATTATTTGTAACATTGATTTATTTTGTTTATTCTTGTTAGTTAATATCTTTAATTTGCTCAATATTCAAATTACAATTGGTTATACAGTCAATTGGGCGTTGATTATCCAAATGTCAATTATCCGAAATGTCAAATATCCAAACTCATAATTTCTCTGAATAATTACTTTTTTAAATTAATTACTGTATACTATACATATTCCTTTTCTATTGTAATACAGAATAATGAGGATGATCCTCAAAATCATTGACAGTGATAAAATTTTAGCAAGATATTATACTACAGTCAATTATCTGACTAAAGTGAACTTTGACAAATCCTATCCAAATCTATTTTATATACAATTGCCATTTTTATGTTCGGTTATCCAAATTATCAAATATCTGCACTATACCTGGTCCCAATTTGTTCGGATAATCGACGTCCCACTGTAATAGTTTTTAAATTTTTATTTTTTTATTTAACTTTTCTAATATACATAAAATAATAACATAATTATGATAGCTAATATAACAAAAACTGATTTAAAAAAAAAAGAAACTATTAAATTACTATTTTCTTTATTTTGAGCTGTCAGTAGTAAATTATAAGATAAAAGGTCGAAAATTTGGGAAACTAAGAGAATTTTCAGGGCTACAATTTGCATTTGGCCCTTTTTATGATCTGTGACACAACATGAGTTTCTTTAAACTAGTGGAGCTACTACAGTACGTACTTTCTCGTGATATTATTAATGTAAAATTATAATATGACAATTTCTATCTTACATTTCATCTACTATTCGAAAAATTCTTAAACAAGCAAAGCATGAAAAATACGTATTTATTTTCATTCAAATGTTTAAATGAAAACAGCTTTCTGCCATTGAATTCAGTGTATTCACGTTCTACATAAATGTACCAACGATGCTCAATGCGTATTTTAGCTGCAAATAAAATTATTAGTTTATTATTATTAAAGTGAACGAAAACCAGCCATCATTATTGCCTTCTGTTATCAGTGTGGCATTACAACAATGGGTTGCAACAAGCAACAACAACCGCTAATTCGAATAGGATACACATTTTGCCAATTAGCATTGTTGATACTGCTAGCAAGAAAATGAAAATGGATAGAAAAATATAATAATTAAATACATTTTTAAATTCTTCCAAATTACTCAAGTTTTTGCATGCATTACTCTTCATTCCCATATCAATGCGAAATCATCTTTTCGTTTTCACATTTAACACACTTAAACGATGCAATTTACAATAGGTTTTAAATAATTTTTAAAAGATTAATTTTAAAACATAACAAAAGCTCGAATGTTAGAAACTAACAAAGAAATATGAAATAATAAACAATTTCTAACTTACATAGCATCCAACTGCCTGTCATTACCATTCATTTTATGTTCACAAAGCACAGTAAATTCTGAGCAGTCAACTACGTTTGATGCCAAATTACTCAAAAAATACTCATATTTTCTAAAAATTCAACATGACCTTATTTGAAGATATTTTTGATGGATACACTTCATTAGGAAAAAAATTGTATCTTCACAATGTTAGTCATAGGAAGACACCAAAATTTTTTAATTTTTTTTACATTTTCAAAATACCAGGCATTTTAACGAACATGAGACCCGCACCTTTCTCTTAAGTGTCCTTTACTCTACATAAGGTCGTCCAAATTGAATAAAAAATTGTGCTGTTTTTTTAAGAAAAAATGGTTTAAAGACTAAAAATTACCTGTTTGACACAGGATTTCACAAAAAATACTCATGTATTTGAAAAATTGAACATGACATTATATTTAGATCTATTTTTGATGAACACATTTTCTTAAGCATAAAATCTTCGTGATTGTAGTTTAAAGAAGATGCTGAAAAAATTTTGAAGTTTTTTATTTTTGAAAAATCAGGGTTTTTAACGACCATGAGAACTGCGCCAATCTCTTAAATGTCCTCCCCACTATCGCATAACAAAGTTCAATCAAAAATGTTAGAGCCATTTTTTCTTTTAATTTTGAAAACATCCCAAGGGCTTCATGTAAAGTACTCCCCAAAATTAAAGACAGATGGATGGACATTTTGCCATCAATCAATTTTTCGGTATCAAGGACCCACAAAATACGGATTCAAGCTACACCACGTTAGAGAATTTTTTTCTAAATTTAGCAGCTGGATTTATCTATTTTCTCATTGCCAGGGCCATATAATAAGAGTTTTCTGATGAAAATGCGCTGTTTTTCGCACAGCATAACATAACTTTCTCTCTACCACGAAAGCGACAGCAAGAAAGTTAAAACAAAGAAAATGTTTTTTTTCTTTTCTTGATTATAAAGGTAAAAAAGGTTATAAATGCCTCAAAAAATTCTCGAAATATCTTTATCGACTGTAGAAAATTATTGCAAAACTGAGTATAGTCAACATTCACAGGCATTATGTGATTTAAAAATTTTTTACTGATGTAAGAAGCATAAAACACATTTGTTTTATTTGTGCAAAGTCCTCCAGGCAAACTGATTTAAATTCAGGGAAAAACTTGTCTTTTTTACAATTCAAATACGATTTTCAACATAAATTTTTATCCTCAGGAGGAATTTTTTCTATCTTATTCCACTACCTCCTATGTACAATCTATCCACATCATGTACTTATGAAGGTAATGCTACTAGCATTGTGATTGCAAATATATATGTAGATTACACAACTCACAGAATATCAGAGCCGACTCACTTTATTCTTACAAAATCCAAAAATAATCCTGAAAATAAAAGTGTATTATTCTGCACAAGTACACATAATACTTATATTATTCAAGCTTATTACCAAAGTTTACCAAGAGCATATCTATTACCATCACCCCACACAAATTTCTAAACTACCATCTGACTACATAATATACCTTTTAACTCACTGGCAAGATACAAAACAAAATCAAGGAAGAGAAATTTCACCTACATTGCTTATACCAACTTTTTTACATCATATCTGTAACTCCTTCAAGAGTAATAGAAAAGATGAACAGAACATTTTTTTGTCTGAAAGAATCCAAGTTAACTTTTAAACCTTTTACATTATATCCCATTTCTGGGGACAGTGTATTTTACAAGTCTGAATTTTCTCAGAGTGAAGTTTAGCTGCCTTATAATCAAATCGATTCCTGAAATTGTTCACAAAGAGTTTTTAAGACTGATCAATCAAAACTATTTGAAAATGAGAAAATTAAACAGCTTCCATTTGATTTTTTCAAGGAATTAGAATTTCCTTAAAATGTAAGAATGTTTATCCTGTTAAAGTTATGTAGCAAGTACTAAATGAATGATGGTGTTATCCCCATGAACCAATGCAGTTTCATCTAACTCATATGAACTGACAAATAATTTTTTAATATGGGGTTTCTTATTTCCTTTTTCCAGTTTTTTACTTACCATGTAGATTCTTTTTCTAACACTGTTAATTTAGTTGCTATTAAGATTAGTTATAAAGTGTGAATATGTTTTTGCAAAGTAACAAATAAAAACAATGGTTTCAAGAGCAATTCTACTCTGAGCATGTCTTAACTTGTCTATTATAAAGGTAATCAGAATATCCAGCTTATATAAAATTGTTTCTTGGCAACACTTCATTAATTAGTACATTAACCTCACAAACTATAAAGAGCAACCATTAATTCCTTCAAATTACTTTGGAAGGAATGTGTTAGAAATTACTTTTAGTGTCAAAATATGCCGAGGTCCCTTTGTGGGTTCAAGCACCTGCCTGATACATCAAGTGTATGTGCAAATGGAAAATAAGAAAAGCAGCCTAACCTTGTCCTCCGAGATGACGGGAGGGGGCGGAGCCTCTAGGGACGTGCCATCCTCTCGGCTGGAGACACGATGCACAGTTCTGCCATGAGGATCTGTTGCCTGTAACTAGGACCTTCTCATCAGTTCCTTTGCCCGGAGCAGTGTTTCCCAACTTTAAAGTCTTCGCGGTACCCACCTTTCCTAACTTAAAAAAATCATTGAACAAAACCTCTCCCTCCCTCATGAGATTTAAAACATCAATGATCAAAGAAATCATTTGTGTAATCCTGTTCTGCACTAAGTTGAGATTGTTCAGGGCCCAGAAAAAAATAAAAATAAAAATTTATTACCTTGGGAATGTGTTCATTACATTTAATGCTGAGTATTCAGAATTGTAGAAATATGGCCAAAAGCAGTTTGGTCAATTAAATTCAGTTTTTAAATCTAAAACTTCTATACTATTTCTTTCAGATTTTTAAACCTTTATGTTGCAATGTTCAATAACTCACTTTTCATTTTCCCCTTCAGATTCAAAATAACAATATTCTACAGAATAAGTTTTGAGGTATCAAATGTATTTAATGATGTGTAAAAGTATATTTATTTGTTTTTATTTCTTTATTTTTATATTCATGGCACTCCTTGAAAAGTATTTGTAGTACTCCAAGGTACCGCAGAACCACAGTTGAGAATCACTGTTCTAGACGAATAACTATAGATAAACTGAAAAGAAAGATTAACAATCTTCAAAGCAAATGGTCTTGGTCATCTTAAGCAAACAGATGTTAAAATTCATCCTTAACGGTTTTTAAAATTAAATATAAAGCAACAGACTTCAAAATTATATTTTCTGTAACAAATGTAATGTTCAATAAACAACATTCATTTTTATGCTACGCATTTCCTATTACAATTCCTATCATGTGTTCTTTTATTATGTTATTAGAGCTGGAAGTTTTTGTGATGATTGGAAATTGGAATTGGTGATGAAAACATTTTGATTTCCATCGTTGCAACCATGGACACTACATACCCATCTCTTTGGAACTAACTGGCTATGAGTTCTCAACTTTTCTTCTTACATATGAAGAATTAGAGAAAGTGAAAGGTTGCTCAATTGCTCACAAATTACTTCTGCAGTGGCCTGAAGGTGTTTGCCAGGATAATTGTTCTACTTTTCATCCTTGATGCTGCCCCAGTAATGATGAAGGCAGCTAGAGCTCTGAAAGTATTTTTCCGATTATACTTCATACGACAAGTTTAACCATAGGTTGAAGAAATAAGAGCTTTGCATTCTAATATAGACAATTTAACTTTGAATTCTAAAAAAGTGTTCTTGAAATCTCCTTCTTGAACCTGGATTTTCAGAGTTGATTTCAGGTGAAGGTTAATTAATTTGAGCAAATCTGCAATGGGTATCTGGATATTTGCAGCTGTACATTATGGAAATAATCTTGCCAAAATCTGCAATGTATTTAAAGAATATGAAGAATGCAATGTATTAACAGAATATGAAGCTACTTCAATTCATGAAGTAAAGAAGCTTTTGAGTAGTGCAGAAGCTAAGCAGTGACCTTGCATTTGTTCTTGCACATTATCGAAAGTTACCTCAGGTAATTGTTACGTGCAACCTAGAATAAAGGGGTTCTATCACCCGTGGAAGTCTTTCAAGAAACACATGATTTGACGAAGGTGCCAGGAGAAAAGGGCTGAAGCGTAGCACAAATATGAAATGTTGTAAGCACAATTGAGGTTTTGAAAAAGAAAATATTAGCAGTGTTCTGAGTGGTTTACACAGAGTTGATATAGATATGACTCCAGATATATTAATGCCTATTATAATAATGCTCCCATTTCTTTGGTTGTTGTTGAAGGGTCATTTTCAGGAGTGAAGAAAGTTCTTTAGGACAGACGAAGTTTAACAGTAGAAAACATGAAGAAATATTTAGTCGTTATGTGCAAATAAAAATAAAAAAAAGATGAAGTTTCTATGTAAATGTTGATGTAATAAATATCAGTGTTAAAATTCAAATTTGAACAATTTAAATTATCACACAATTATTTTCTTTTCATATTCTTTTTAATGCTCACTTATCAAATTTTACATACTTTTCTGCATTCCTATCTTAGTCAAAATAAATGCCTTCTTACCAGCCCATTTCAGATGAAGTAAGTGCCTGAACTTCCAGGTTCCATTCATTATATTTTGTTTTAATACAATCTGAGTAACAACAGCTTAAAATATTTGATGATACAGTAACAATAGAAATCCTCTATTTATGTGAAGCAGTGAATGATCTTGGCTGTCCGGGTGACGCCGTGTCGAAGGCTGTGTTGCCAACGTTTTGACCATCTTTTTCGTGGTCTTCCTCAGGGCTGGTCTTGGAGGAAGACCACGACAAGATGTTCGAAACGTTGGCAACACAACCTTCGACGCGGTGTCACCCGGACAGCCAAGATCATTTACATGACTCTGGCAGCGGAAGCCTACGACTTCACTGTGAAGCCGTGTTGTTTCTATCCAAAACTCGGGTTTAAATTTTTGGTGCTGAGTTCTTATTATGACAGATTAAATCTGTTTCGTCAGTGATAAAGTCACCTATTTATTTCAGCAGAAACTTTTGTCACTAATACTGAATGGTTTAACATTGTATCTCGCTTCTACAAATGTTGGGAATAGCCTGTTCTTTGATAAACGAGAATGATAGTTATATTCATCCACATATTTAGAATGATATGATGCCACCAATTTTCAAATAACAATTCTTTTCAAAGAAATACTGTATTTTCCCAAAGATATGATGAGATTTTTTCCTCAATGCCTCTTTAGGAAAAAACACAATCGTCTTTCATTTACAGAAGAAACCCGGCTTTCCTTGTCAAGAAAATTGGCTATTGACGTAACAATAAGCAACTGTTAATAACAAAATGCATCGATCTATAATAGCTAATAATTATCATGAAAGTTTTCTTGATTTCCACTCAGGATGTATCACATGACAAACCAAAATATTTGAATGAATTGAACAGCCAGAATATCAAATGAATGGCACGGTAGGAAGCGAAATGCAACATGAAAATTAATGGAAATTGTGGCTGAGGTTTTGTTGAGGAACAGGGGTCTGAGAATTCAATGCTATTATTGTACACTGTTGTCACATACATTATTAATGGTGAAAACTTCAAGTTAATGGTTATTTCATTAGTCATTGCAAGCAGCAGAGGCCATCAGCCCATGAGAAAGAAAAATTGGTTTATAAGAAGAGAAAGTTCTTAGGTCAGATGAAAGAAGAAAAATACTGGAAATCAAATATGCAAAACTTACAGGTGGATCTCAAGTCAGAAAATGACAGAGTATGGGAAGAAGTCCAGAAAGAAAGTAACAATGTTACAATAAAAGATGAAAATGGTAGTGACAAAAGTTTGAACTTAATATGATGGATAACATGTTAATTTGACACAAGAACTAGGGAAAGCCCTAGTGGTGAATCTGTAACTGTCGAAACATTAAAATTTTTAGATGGTATAATCTGAAACACTGTTCCGAGACTCTTAAGAAAATTACACTTAACAGAAAATTTTAAGATAAATCAGCATCTGAAATGTAGCTTACACTGATACATCTCTTGTCAAAAGCATTGTAGCAATCTTATATCACAGAAAGATCAACACATTTTCTGAATTAAAGACTTGTTTTCCTTATTGCAAAAATCTTCAAGTTAGTTCTTTAATTTGCACCATTTTAATAATATTGTACTGTGAAATTTCCAGAATTAAACTCCACATTTCTTATTGTTAAATATGAAGTCTGAATGGAAAAACCTCACGAACATTTCAGATATTCTGTCTCAGGTCATAAAACTCCAATTTATTCGTAGTTTACAATTTTTTGGAGGGAACTCTGAAGTACAAATATAACTGAAGTAGCAGGTCACAGAGCATCAACGTCTTTAAAAACCAACATTGAAAATACTCTACACTGATTCAAAGGTTCTCATTCCTGACTTTTGATTTATAGAATGCTACTGTAAACAAATAAATGATCACTATTTTCTATCATACAGTACACATTTTATCAAAAAATATTTGCTTAAAATGACCATCTTTTGAACCCTAAAGTAGTCTTCATATTATATAAGTAGTCTTATTAAATAGGACTAGCCTACTTAAGGGTTAATTCTCTGATTAACAGGATCTTTTCAACTGCGTTGCTCCCATCACTAGTTAAGTTATAATAGTGTCACACAAAAGATTAACAATAAAGGAAGCAAGTAGAACTCCAAAAAAATTAAAAAGAAAACATAAGCAACTAATGACAGAAGAGGGAAAAAAGGAGATATATATGCAATTAACATAAATATGTATCTATAAAATAATGTCCTAAAGCAACAATTTGCATAATAGCAGCTGTTGGTCATAAGAAAGATCAGTTGCCATTTCACTCATTAAAATCAAAATGTATAAAACAAGAATCAGCCTCCCCTTTCTTTTCCATTCTCTACAATGCACTCCAGTTTTAATTACCTTCTCCAAAGGAAACAAAAGTTGAAAAAAAATTCCCAAGCTTATTAAATTTCAATGAGCAAGAATAAAATCTTTTATTTTTAAGACATTATACTTTTGATATTTTAAATAATACTTATAAATCTGAGTTCTAGCTGTTTCTGAAGACTAAGCAAGGACTCTCATTACATCCTTATCAATACTTTCAATTTGACATCTTGAGTCTTGCATTTCAGCACTACTTTCACTCTTGTTCAAACCTTAACTAGATTTTTGGCCATTAGCATCTCCTATACAGAGAAAACGAGATGAACTCATTATAAGATGGGGGTTCAGAAGAGAAAGCAACTCCCATACAGAAACAATGCCAAATCAATTCTACCAGTACAGTACAGTGAAACTTCAATGTATTTTTTTTTCAAGAGGATTAGGAAATTAAAATGATGGTGATAAGAAAATAAAAACAGAGGCAGGTGACCTCAAAAATGATTAACCCATTAGTGCATGACAAATTGGATGCCTTTTTTGTAAACCATTATTTAATATGTTTTTCAACATTTTGCATTTACTTCCATTGAACATTATGTTAGAGATTAACTTTACGCAAGGTCTCATAGTGAGAAGATACACAAATCACTCAAAATATCAATTGTACCCCATATGGCTACAAGACTTACGGGTTGATGTGCACCAGGTAAGTTTTTGAACTGATATATCCATAATATTACATTAATGATGCATTTGGTTAGAATTGGGACACTTGTTTTCATGTGAATCTTACACATTATTTTCATAAGTTGTCTGCCTAGCAAAGGGTTAGTTTTACAAGCTAATTTTATTCAAGTCGTATAATCAAGGCACAGGAAGCATGGACAACATGGATTAGTTTGTAGCAACATATCACGAATGAGAACGAGGGAGCAGCCAAATTTTGTTTATTTCTTGCATGTGACTGAAAAAAGAATGCAGATAATGATATTAACCTCTTACATTTATGCCTCAACATAACTCATGAATTGCTGGGAAAACATGGGCAAAAATCACACGCAGTTGGACTCAAAACAAGTGATTGATGTATGTTTTGACCAGACTAAGCTACATCCAGTACAAAAGGCATTGTGTGCCTTCAAAAAACTGCAAGGACAAATAAAATGTGGGTCTTCATGCTGTATGTTTTATAACATATCACCTTCCCTGAAGGAGCAAAAGGTATGGATAATTTTATTTTATCTTGGATGTTTTTGTCACGGGAAGTTCTTTGTATACTAAAACCTCATCTGACTACTTTTGTTAAAAAGATGCAAGTTTTCCTGCCTTTGACATTCGCAACTCAACTTGTTCATTTGAGGCCAGGAAAAGCCAACCCAAGGGCAGTAAAATCTGTCTAAACCAGAAACCTGCCTTTACCAGAAAATTCCTCTGGCCCATGAAGTTAAATGGCATTTTACGAAACATAAAATGGAACCTCTCCATGCGGAAACGAAATGGTATTTCATGTCCTGCAGGGAAAAAATCTTTATCAAACAGAATTCCTGTTAATTTAAGGCATTTACATTTTTTTATTATAAAACAGAATTTCTGTGAATTGGCAGGAAGGCGTGAGATGTTCTTAATGAAATGAGTGCATCTGCAGACCTGTATTAAATTCTCTATGCCTGCGACACCTGATTTAATTGTGGCAGCTGGACATTGAAGGAGATGGCCTCAGCTGTCAGCATAGAATTTGACCTTGGGGCAGCTTGCCTCTCAAGGCATAGGCCGTAGGGCAATTCCCTCTCTCCCTACTCTGAGCAAGACAAGGTAAACGGGCATGGGTTCTGTTCACGTGTCTCTCTGCCCAGCATTGAAAATTTTAACTCCTCGACCAGATACGCATTGCTCAAGGCTATGTGAGAGTATCAGAAAGTCATAGTACTGGGTTGTGATGCATTGTGCAAAGAGTCAGCTAGCAGTCTGAATACAGCCAATAATGTGTGTATTTTTCAACTCAGCAGCTGTCAACAAAGTGTTCAATATTTATTTATTGGTGATTTCTTCCATAAGTATGTTATGTGTTAATGTAGTTTGATAATTATAATAAAGTCATGTAATTTACTACTTGCAGGGCAGAAATGTCAACATCACAGGTGTCAATGAACAACAAGATGAACAATGTTGCATAAAACGGAAACCTTCCTAAACCAGAATTTTTTTGTGTCCTGATCGATTCCGGCTTAGACATATTTTACTGTACTATGCAAGTGTAACACAAGTGCCCCCGTCCATAATATCCTATATAAAGAGGATAATTGATTTGAGTATTGATGCAAATAAACTAAACCGTAAGTTTACACAGTTAACACCACACCAACAAATATTTAAAAAAAAAAACAAAAAACAACTTTATGCACTAATGGGTTAATACCAAACCAATGAATTCTAATTTTATTATGTTTATAGCATCAATTAGCGTGAAATGAAAAATGAATTTTTCCAATCTGTTCATTGCTGTTGTTGCAGAGTTTCACTACTCCATTTCCACAACAGTAAAATTTTCACTTCTCTACTCCAATATCCTCTTCACAGTGTGTAGTTAATCACAAACCCAAACTTTTATTTTCATTTTTCCCTCACAGTTCACTAAAATCTGGACATTTTTCATTTAATGAAAATTAAAACTAAAATATTTATTGATCAAGTGGAAATGATTATTTTGAGTCATAGCTGAATTTATTAAACTTTAAAACGTATTATTCACAATAACTTTATTCATATTGCATTGTATTACATCACATTACATTATTCACAGAACACTAGTGGTGCTACAACATAGCACAGACTATTTCGCATAATTATAACAATTTTGTAAAATTATGCTACTCATATTGAAACCAAAATACTTCTATTATGTCAATCATATCTCACAAAACTCTCATCAATAAAGTGCTTGATATCAAGCACACAATCAAACCCCAATCACTAACATGTTCTAACAATTAACTTTAAGAAAGTTGAACTTGTTCCTGCACAAACAGTCAATAATTCATGTATACAAAAGCACAAATTCATTTGGAATGATGGAAACAGAAGAAAAAATGATTGAAATAATGATTCAAATCTTCAAACTGAAAAATCAAAATGGAGATCCTGGGAAAATGACCAATGCAAGAACAATTCATTGAAGTTCCACTATACTAGAGATCACTGCAAGAATGTGATAATGAGAAGAACAATTTGAATGATGAATCTAATTCAAAAGTTAGTGAAAAATTATCCATGTTGCGTACCTGATAGTAATTTATGAGCTCTTTCTTGGGTACATAATTCTAGGATTTTATATCATTCATCATTTTAGGATTAATTTCATTTAACCATGTCATTCTTTGTAATAAATTCATGTTTGGAAGAATAGAACTGCTGTTGTAATATAAGCTTATTCATTTCTTATATTAAATCAAAGTGATTAATATTTGTGCTCTAAAGAATAATCTCTCATTACAGATTTTACAACTACCATTGTCCATTAAAATAGAACATGAAATATTTTATAAGGATGTAATCACATTATTTTCATTCAGTTTGTAAAAAAGCTTTTATAAGATTGAAATTCAACTAATTTTGTGATTTATTTAAAAACCAGAAAGCTTATTCTAAATCACCTTTTTCAATCTTACTGTTTCTTTAAAAGAGATCAAATAAAAAAAAAAAAAGAGTATGTAAATTGTCATGATGAATGAACATAATCTTATCATCTTGCCAGCAAAGTCAGAAAGCAAAAGTTTTCAATTTATACCCCTAAAAGCCACTCTACTATCACAACATTCACCATTATGTAGATACATTTAGAGATCAGTGAGAATGACATTGAAGTAACTACACTGAAAAAACATCCTACAAAGAAAATATACAACCAACTTATAAAAAGAAAAGTTTGGTAACCATTATTTACTGCACAAATACAGTTATAATTAAATATCAGGAATTTACAAAACTTTCAACCTGATTTCCACTGTTTCTGGATAAGTCTTCTACATTTTTCTCTACTAGCACACATGAAATTATATGAAATTGTTGGTCCTCCAGCTTGCAAAACACTAGGAAATAATTAAGTTTGCAGAAAAAAAAATACACAAGACAGATTAGAAGGAAGAATTCAGTTTTTTAGGCTACATTAACACTCCTACTCTGCTGAAAAGTAACTTACATTATATCCAGTTGCTTGGTTACTGCGATACGTGGGAGTAAAATATTCATCCAGCCTCCCAGCAAACATCTTCTCCAGTTCTTTAACAAATGGAATTCGCTTGCGGGGACGCAAATGGTCAGGATAGGGCTCAGGCGACAGAGACAAAGAAGACTCTGTTGAGGGAGTGTAGGAGCGGCGGACCCTCCTTGTTGGAGGACGTATTTCTCGACTACGGGATCGGCTCAATGAGCGTAGTCGATCACCTGATGATACAGGTGACAGCTCAAAAGACAAACTTGGAGAGGAGAACCGTTCGTACATGTAAGGGGATGCTTCATGCTCTCCTGAACGGCAGTTTGGAGCATGACCATGAGTTGAACTACGAGATTCGCCTGGTACAGGTGTGCGTCGACGTGACCGGGAGCGCCTTAATCGTTCCGAACTCCTGTGAACACAAATGAACACAATTCAATTGTTATTTCCTATTCTTAACAACTGTAACTTTCTATTCATTACAATCTATACCATTATCACTGTTTGATCATTATCAAAACAAAAAAGTAGTAGTGACATTTATGTTCATAAACATCAAAAACATTACCAGACACATTTCTTATTTTTGTATAATAGCAAAAATGACTAAGATGTCTTAAAAGATATGAATATCACATTTTATTTACTTACTTTAGTTCAAGTAGTTAAATTTATTAGTAGTACACAATCCAGTTTATATTGTAATTTATGCAAATTTATGGGTTAGTGTTTAATTCAAACATATTTAAATATGAATTTCCCACACTAGAAATCTTCTGTATTCAGCATTTGAGAAGGCATACGCTTCTAGTAAAATGTCACTGCTTTAAAATGGTCAAGCTGTTGAGTGCAGTGTGAAGCATAATAAAACCATCAACAATATCAAACTTCTCACGCAGGGCATAGAGTGACTGAAATAACGTGATTTCTTGGGTACCTGAGATCAAATGTATTTGATAATCCTTCTGAGCATAATGCTTCTGAGATGACTGGGAGGGATTTCACTAATTCATCACAAAACAATAATTTGAGAGAACTCAGGACACAGATTTTAGCACTCATTGAAATGTCCGAGATATTTATTTCAGAGGAGTTCTTTAAGAAAGGGCCAACTGTCACAAAAGACATTTCTGTGCAAGTTCTGACTACTGTGAAACTAGTGGTGCTAAAACAGCACATACTTTCTTGGTCATATGTTCATGAAAAAGTACGCAAAAATCTCGCTTTCAAGAAATGTTACATGATCTTATTTCAAAAGAAAGAGAAGAAACAGATTTCATTAAGAGAAAAAATCTCTATCTTTAATATTTTTGATATATAGATGACTCCGAAACAATTTTGAACTTTTGCAATTTCTGAAAAAAAATCACAATTTTCAATGAAAGTAAGACCTGCACCATTCTCTTAAATGTTCTTCATAATATCCTACAACAAAATTGAATCAGAAACAATGGAGCCATTTATTTGAAAATTTGGAAAATGTCCCAGAGGCTTCATGTAAAGTACTGTCCAAAATTGAAAAATTGGTTCCAAATTGCAGGGGTCGTCACATCAGCCAGGACGATTGGGGAACATCAATTTTGGAGAAAATTGGCTGAACGGTTTAGACATTAGCGTGGTTCACAGATGGACAGGTAGACCTGTTTTGTCGTCAATGTATTTTTCGGTATCAAGAACCTACCAAACAGGTTTTGGTTAAACCAAGTGTTACAGGAGTTTTTTCTAAATTTAGCAATAGGAGATAAAACTTTTTTGTTGTCAGGGCCCTGTAATAAAGTTTTTCTATTGAAAATTCACAGTTTTTTCGCCCAGCATTACATAACTTTCTCTCTGTAGCGAGGAAGTAAAAACCAAAGGTAGAAACTGCGGCGTCAGAGACAATACGTTTCAGCGTGATGGTAAACATGACCCATTTCCCAAAATTTTCATTGTCTGATAAAACAGACATGTTCTATTCTAGATAATTTCGAGATCCAAATTACCCTGATCTGAATCAAATAACTATGTTTGGAGGGAAAGTGAAAGAGTTACAATGTATAGACAAAATAAAGTGCCATCTTTTTGCAATGTTATTGCACAATTTACCATTATACACTAATAAAAGAATATTTGATCCTTTAGAGATCAAGCAAGTATTTCAGGTCAAGGATGGAGGCAGTCCCCGTGGCTAAGAGGGGGAACATACATGATTACACTGAATAATTTCACTCTGCAGAGATCAAACAACCAGAAAGGAAAATAATTTTTAATTTTAATATTTAAACAAATTTAATTATATTTTTAAATTAGTAGTTCTGCAACAGCACATGCTTTATTTTGAAAGGCTATGCAACTTGCTATGCTACATGACGCTGCAAGTGTTTCCAATCAGCAAAAGCATTTTTTCTCTGACCTGGGATTCAAACTCAGGGTCTCAAAAGAGTTACAAAATTATTCACGTTACCCTTACACCACCAAGCCTTGTAACACTGCCTGCTTGCGGTTTAAAGCCAACAACCTTTAAACCGCACCTTACTGACAGTTAAAAAAAAATTAACATTTGCATTTGCAATTTTCAAAAATACACAGATTTTCACTCAATATATTTCAAGATTGAATTGTAAAGAACATATTTCATTACAGAAAAAATATCTATCATCAATGTAGCAGTTTAGAATGTACATTTCTTGTTTTTAAAAATTCAGAGTTCAATGAAAATGAGACCACCACCATTTTTTAAGCATCTTCACTTTACCAGTAGAAACAATTTGAAGAAAAAATTTGGAATATTTTTAAGAAAATATGTTTTAAGTAAAATGTATTAACTAATCATTTGTGCAAGCAAATCTTACACAAAAACTACTTATTCTTCAAAAAATTAAACACATCCTTATTTAAAGATTATTTTTTTACAGCAGATTACAATAAAGAAAAAAACAACTCCATCAATGTACTTTTGCGATTGAATTTTTGCAACTTTGAAAAATACAGAGAGGGTTCACCAAAAACGGGACCTATGCCAATTGCCAAAATTGGGTCCCGGGTTATCGCTCGGTCTGCCCACACCCAGTACCAGCACTGTCATTACATTAAATTGATTGAAGATGGAAGTCTATAAGGAGTTTTGCAGGAAGAAAATCAGGGTGCTTCAGAATGGCAAAGCCTTTCCCACACTAGTTAGTTTCCTAATCTCTAGTTTGGGTAAGCTTTCTGCATTGCTACACCTTCTTCCAAGTCACTCCCGAGAGGAGTAAAACTTGGTCCTAGATATTTCATTGTTAAATTTAGAGCCGGTTTTGTGAAAATATTGAGGTGTTATTGAAAATGCGCAATTTTAATCTCGTTTTCACTGAAAAGTTTTGAGTTTCTGATGACCTGCTTTTGAAATCATTTGAAGTACTTATATTTACAACTGCAATAATGTGTAAAAAATGTGTAATGAAAATATCAACAACATGAGATATTTCAAAGAAATAACATTTGTGTAATTATAATGTGTAACTACACAAATGTAATTGTGTAATGTGTAAATCATAATAAAACTTCAAAATGGTGTTTATATCATAGTCTGTGCATTTAGCACTATCTAGAGAAAAAGTTAAAAGAAAAACTTTTGAGATAACTTTGAGAAAATCTTTTTTTGGATTACAGTACAGTCAAAATTAGATGAAAATTACTAATATTTTCTCAAAAATGTACATGTCAATAATTAAGGAATTGATTGTGGAGAACAAATTTCATTAGAAGAATCTCTTGTCTTTAATAATGTACTTTTTGGAGTGATCCAACAATTTTCAAACGTTTAGCAACTGTTACAAATTCAGAGTTCATAGTGAAAATCAACCCTACACCATCTTTGTACGTACCGTATTTCACTCTTTACTTACAAAAAATTTAGAGAGTGAAACTAAGTTCAAATTGAACCTTTCTCAATAACACATTTTCCCACTTACAATGTTCAAAATCTGCTGAAGAACTTGGTGATGAAATTTCACTGAAAGTTACATTCAAAAGTACAGATTATACACACTTCAAGCAAAGGACTTTAACTGTTCAAAAGATGGAACACCAGTCTAAATAATCAAATGTTTTAAAATCCATTTCATAAGAATATAGAACTTATTGTAGAAAGAAAGAAATAACCAACTCTTCGACAAAGGGCCCTGAATAAAACTTGCAGGGGTTGATGTGAGGCAAGGGTGTTCTGTAGTTCTGTAGTCGAGTCTCAGACAAAAGTAATGTGGCCACAATTACATTCTGATTGTATTCATCACTGCTAAACATTTGGTGCATATTTACAGCAGGCTAGAAATATGAGCACAACAGTATAATGACCCCAAGCAAATATTCTGACCCTCAAATGAGAACTAGTGTTCATCAAAAACATACAAAAATCACAAACATTAATCATATTTACATAGCATCATAGGCTTTCAAGGCCAGAGGCAATTTAAGAGAAAATTTCCGGGCTGGTAGGCCGTGGTCCAGTTGGCATTGAGGAGCCAAACATTTCGTCCACGACTGCGGTGGACATCTCCAGTGACGGCAGCGTCGTGGGCGTACTATCAGGGTCGGCGGCTGCTGCCACTGAAGATGTCCCCCGCAGTCGTGGACGAAACGTTTGGCTCCTCAATGCCAACTGGACCACGGCCTACCAGCCCAGAAAATTTCTCTTATAATCATATTTGGTAATTCACCAAGTGGACTGATACAAAAAAGGCATTCCATCATCATCATCATCATCGTCAACCGAATTTCCATGTAATTACATATTTTTTGTCTTTCTACTTACTGTTTTTAAAATTGTAATCTTGGCGAATAGTCACCGTTCAAACACAATATCCAATTTTTTCATTATATATTTTTACATATTCAGTACGATATTACATATTTTGCTTCAAAAATTTTTTTTTATTCTATCAATTTTACACATATTTTTTATGCAAAGAAGTATCTTCAAAAAATCTGCATTTTTTCTACATTATTACTGTGTGCTGTCTCTAATCACGGTACACTGTGTTTAAACACGGTTCTCACAGTCCAGCACACGTTTCAGTAATCTCAGTGGCAGGAAATCCACGTCAGTGACCGAGATCTTTTTCACCTTTAGGTCTGAAAAGTATCACTGAAGCCATATTTCATGACCTCAATTTGACACTCCCTTAATTTCCCCCTTAATTTCTGAGAAACTTTGGTGATCACCTTTGATCAGATACTACACACTGCGGTGACTGTTTGCTGGTCATATATATTGCCAGTTCCCACGATGGCTTCTCTTGGGTCTAGTCTGCTGTTTGGTCTAGTCTACATACAGAATATTATTAGTGACGGGAAAGTTCTACAGTGCAAAGTGTGCATAACTTATGCTCTCCAAATGGCTTTTAAAACATTTGTATTATTTTTTAAATTTGTTTAGGAAATATTTTATAAATTTCATTTCATATCATGTAAAAATGTGCTTTATAATTAGTGTATTTTCATACCACTTATTATATCAGATTTTATATATTTATATTATAATCATCATCATCATCATCATCACCACCACACCATTACTACAACCACCTGCACCATTCCAACTTACAGACCTGCGAGAAAGGCGTGTGTCCCTCAAGTCTTCATATCTATGACGTTCCCTCTCCAATCTTCGCATCACTTTGAGCCTTTCTTGACCCATTTCAGAGCGGCGCACACGCTTGAATGGTGGGCTCAGGTGGCGATCACTGGCTCGTTCTCTGTCACGACTGCTACGGCGACGGGGACTTCTACTCCGCGTCCGTCGGAGGCTTCTACTCCGTGTCCGTTGGAGACTTCTACTTCGTGTCCGGCGAAGACTTCTACTCCTAGTCCGACGGAGACTTCTACTGCGGGACCGTCGGGGACTTCTACTTCGCGATCGCCTGGTGTTCGAGTTGGGCAACCAGTTCCGCTCGCGAGGCCTGTCTCGTTCACGCTCCCGGTCCCAGTCACGAGTCCTTGGTTCTCTGAAGGTACATCAATACACAAAGATTGCTTATTAATCTCATCTTTTGCACCTAATAAGATTATACATTTGTATAAACAGTAGATTGAACAACAATATTCTGAATACATTGAGAAAAACCCAAACAATTACACATTAAATTAAATTAAAACCGATTTAATTAGATAATATTGTAGTAATTAAGTTCAAGAAAGTTTTACTGACAAGACCAAAGAAATGAAATGGGAAGCATTAATTCTGGTAACTGGACACAATTATCAGATGAAAGATATTCAATTTTCGACAGGTTCAGTCTATTAGAATGTATGGATTAGAGATACTTTGCTGTTAACATACAAATATTTTTCAAGACAAAAACGTAACAAATATCTCTCCAGAACTCTGATTTTAAAACAACCTAAGAAATTACAACCACAAGGTAATCATTTCAAATTAATGAACATTTGCTCCAACAAAACAGAGAACTTGGAAAAATATACCTATGAATTCCTTTTTATCTGTGTCATTATGAGTTTCAAAACATGATAGGGTGAACTAAAACAAATATATCTCCTTATTAGCATGTCTCCTTCTTCTTGAATATTCTACTCTGAGCATCTATAATCATTTCAAACAACTTCACACAACTCTATTTAAAACTTTCTCCTTTCATTTTCGGCAATTGTTGTGTATACAAACAAACAAAATGTTTATATCAAACCTGTCACCAGCTTCACGTCCACGGTCAGTTAGGAACTTTGATTTGTCTTGTTCTTTCCTCTCCCTGTAGATTCGCTCACGCCGTATGGATTCATTAAAACGCTCATTGCGCATCCTCAGCTCAGAACTTCTTGTTCGTCGATCACGTTCACGGTGACTACTACTACTTTCTGCATCCTTTGCTGTGCTTTTAGCAGCTGCTGGACCATCACCACCAGCACCTTCTTTATCAGCACTGTCTCCTTCCTCTCCTTCCTGCAATCACATTACATTTCAAACATCTCATAATTTCCCATTATTTATTCTTGCACTTTAATACAGAATCGTCACTCACATCACTCACAGAGTAAAGTACTGAAAAAATTCAAAAATTTTAATTTAATGGATTCTAAAAATTTCACAACTGGCAGATGGAATTAAATACTAGTGTAGAACTAAAAACTTAAAAGTTCAGAAACCAATTACCTTCACAATTGCTGTAGCTTCCGCAGGCTCCACTGTCTCTGTTGCAATTGTGTCTTCTTTGGGCCAATACTCATCTTCTGTACCAGGAGGCACCAAATCATCACTTGGCAGCTTCACACGAGGGGCAGGAATAACACCAGGAGGTGGCTTTATTTCATTATTTTCAGGCTTCTCAATTAATTTTTCTTCAGAAAGCTGAAAAAGTAATAGAATTTTAAAAAATGGGATTTGGGATTTGTGAAGAGAATCTGCCAAGATTTGCATTCAGTAGAGGTCCTGAGATCACTTTATCTCATGCTCATGAAGCAAATACTGATGTATTTATCTGTGATATGGTCTCCTTTTTTTTAACATGAATTGAAACAGTCCAACACAAATTTTTTAGAATGGTGGCATACTGTCTGGGATTGGATGATACATGTATAAATCATGATTACAGTAACATAGCAGTTCAACTACAAATTCCATCACTATGTTCTCATAGAAATTTGAAAGACCTGTTGTTTCTGAGAAAATTGATAACGGGAGAAGTTAATTGTAAAATTCTGCAAAACCAATTAATTTTTAAAACACCGAATTTTAATTCTAGAACGAGGGATATTTTTGTTATTAGATTTTACAGTCACTCCTACGCAGCCAATAATGTTATTAATCATTGTTGTAAATTAAACAACAATTTGAACTTAGAATTATGTGAGACGGATAAATCTGCATTTTTAGCATTAGCGAGCAATTTAATCTTGAAATTTGAATGACTGAACACAATAGATTAATATACATATAGGAAGGAAAAATAACAAAACAAAAAATTATATGATATGACTAAATTATTTTTTGTTAATTTGACACTTGTACTTTTATGGTTATGTTGCCACATGCTAGGGGACATTTTATTGTATTTTTTGTAAATAAAGGACTAACTTGTCCGTATATTGATAATAAATAAATATATATATCATTATTTTTCTTCCACAATTTATGCTCTAATAATTTGAGGAAGGAAGGGCCACTAATACAATTTACTAAACTTGTGAATACACTAGAAATTCAGTGAAAATAAAGAAATGCCCATACAGTTTTACTTGGAAATTCTGCAACTTGAGGAAAAATGGATTATTTCGCGCAACTTTCAGAGTAAATTTGAAAACTCGCTCTGTGCAAAACTATCACAACCCAAATCTTCAGACAAAGAAAATGTTTAAGAATTCATGAATTCAATGTTTTACATTTGGAGTCCTTAACACCTTAAAGCATTGCATAAAAAAATATTTGCTTAAAATCATATTTAATTTGCTTTAAAAACAGAGATTTGACATAAATCATTTCATTCTGGCATTGAATAGGGAATGTGACATCAGTGTAATTAATGCGAAAATGTTAAGTTATACTTAAAAATAACAAGTTGAGCAAAACATCACAAAAATTCTGTTCGAAGTAAGTTTACCATTGATGACTAGACCTCGGGACTTTACGCACAAAAAAACGATGATTTAGGTACCTCAAATAGATAAAATGATGAAATTAGGGTCGAAAAGTGGCCTTTAAGGCACATAAAACAGGTTATAAAATCATTAGACCAGGCATTTAAAAAACATGAAATGTTATATTTATGGCATCTAATACTGATCACAAAAGGATTAAATTAGGCATTTTTACTTTCTTGTATACATACGAATATATACAGAGTAATATACATAGTATAGAGACAGTTATGTAATGCCGCGGAAAGTAGATTTCGCAATTTTAATGGAAATACCCTTGGAGTCCCCATAGTACCAGAAAAGCGTTCTTTATCAAAAAGTCCATTTGTCTGTCTGTGAATACCACTAGCGCCTGAATTTTATGTATGATCTTTTCCTAATTGAAGTCCATCTGGCTCTAGTTGACGCTTCAAAATTTTGAAAAACATTCTTTAAAATTTGGGGGTACTTTACATGAAGACCACATATAAAGATGGTATTGGTCTGATTTTCACAGTTAACTCTCAATTTTCGAATATTGGAGAAGTTTGAATTTTTTTCTTTTTTTTTTGCCGAGTTCATACAACTATAAAATTGAAGATAGAGACTTTTCCTTCAAATGAAATTTGTTGTCCAAAAATAGTTCTTTCATTAAGGTCATGTAGATATTTTTGAAAATTTTACATTGTTGCATTTGTGAGTGGAAGAGCTTTAAATGAAGTTTTTCTAAAACACAAAAGATTGCTGTGAAAAAGAACTTCAAATTTCATATTTACAGTAATTCTTAATTCCCATTTTCTTAAAAACTGCTTCAAATTTTGCAATGAAAATTACTATTTAGGATAAGGTATTACTGTTCATTAATATTCTTGAAGTAATATTTCGTTTCTACAATTAGGAAAGAAAAAGTTGTGAAATGTTAAAAAAATGTACTTTGGGAGACAATACATGGCAGCTGGCCAGAGAATGGAGCAAGACCTTAAAGCGAGACCACAGCAAGGAAATTAGAAAAATTTGCTACGAGAAAGTCTGTGCCATTCTGTAGCACCTCTAGTTTATTTTTAAGAGACTTTTTTTTGTGAGAGTGACTACAAGTTATTCTTTTTCATTCATTCATTCTTTCACACCTTTCATTCTCAATATGTCAGCATCACAGCTGCACTGGCTGGCAATGGGTGCAATGGTCTAAGTGCATGCTGATCTGAGTTGAGCATGAAACATCCTCTTTACATTGACTTGCAGAACTCCTTATGTTCAATGTGTTGGGTGAGAGATTTCGGTGCATAGTCGATAGCGCATTCGATCAGAGAATATATGCATATCGGGAACTCCGTAAAAGTATTTGCGTTTCGTTATATCGAATTTACGAAATGAGTAAATGAAATATGATAATGTTTCAAAATTATTTGTTTTAGGCACTATTACATGCATTCAGTAGATCTATTTTTTCTGACTTTTATGATTTTTTTCTATTTTTGATGATTTGTAAACATCTGCAATTATTTTCCACATCTTCCTAAAGGAACTAAACAGACTTGTCCTAAAATCCGAGGTCTATTCATGACATTACCTGAATTTTCAAACAAATCTAATCTTAATAATGGAAGTGTGGTAGTTTTGATGTAGTTCTGAAACATGTTTATGTCAAGAAATGCAATGTAAACAATAGTGTCAAAATTTTTCAAGCTACTTCCATCTTATGCCGTTTCTGTGTCACATTAAATCACTGCATTTCCTAATAAGGGAGGCGCCACTCATTTCCTGAAATGAATTTCCCTCACTTTTCCAATTTTTTCAGAGCATTTTTCAAAATTTTCACTGATCAAATATTTGTAGAGTATTTCTCACTATTTAAAGAAAATATTAAACGCAGCCTGACTCTAATTTATTAGCTATTTAATTCAGCATAATAAAGTACAAATCAAAGCAGGCTCAACCAATAGAAATTGAACTAAAAATAATGCTGGACAATTATTTTAAAGGAATAATATCTTAGATTTATAACCATCTCAAAATTTTTCCTGATGTCTAATGATTTTTCCACAAATTCCCTGATTTACTCCTGACTTCCAGAGTCAAGAAATTCCCTGATTTTACACGTTTTCCAGAAAAAATTGTAATAATTAATGTAATTAAAAATGGTACACACACTGATAAGTCTTCTAGTCACATTCAAGTATTCCTCAGGGTTGGAAAGAAGCATTTGTAGTTCCCATTTATAAGAGTGGGTCTCGATCAGAAGATAAAAATTATCAGCCTAACATTGATTGTCTGTAAGCAGATGCAGCACCTAATCACTGAACACATTAGAAATGTGTGGAGTAGAGAAAATTGGCTATTTGTGGGGCAACATGGGTTCATTTTCCAAAAATTTTGTAAACAACACTGAATGTGTACAATGCAAAGGTGAAACATGTTTATTGTTACATCACTTTAATTTGAGTGTATTTAACTAATTACGAGTTAGAAGGATGGGTGGTGTGAACTCAACTAGTTTTAATTCGTTCCAAACCAAAATGCCACTTTTGTTTTAACTTCTGATCCAAAACTTGAAAATCGCCAATGCCTTCCAAGTACTGAGACAGCATGTCAGCAGTTATGAAGCCGACATGACCTAATAGGAATGCAGGATCTGAAGAATTAGCTGTGCAAAGTATTCTGAAGATCAATATTTTATGTTGCCAGTCCTCTTATCTGCAGATAACAATGGAGTACAGCTTAGTGCAGAGCTGCACAACTAAGATGAGTGTAGGCACCCAAACTGGTTCAGAGGCAAATGGTAGTTATCAAGGGAGAGGATCATTTGCGATGTAGAGTGACAACTAATTAGGCAGTACCTTCTGATGAGTGAGTGAGTGACCTTCAGAAATGGGTTGGCGAACAACTTCTGAATAGTGCACAAATTCCCAGAGAGAGGGAAGCTGCACGTTGAGCGCAATAAAAGTTGGCATTGTTTAAACAATTAATATTAATATTAATTTAATTTAAGAGTAAACAAAAAACACACACATTTAATTAGTTATTCAAGCATTATTTGTCTTTAAAAAATCGTTAAGTTTGATATCCCTGCACATTCATGCTCTTAAAATCACTAGACCTAACAGTAAACCCTCGTTAATGTGAATTCCAGGAGCCGAAATAATCGGAGTCCATGTTGTAAAAATTCATGTTATCAAATTTCATAAATGTCCAAGTTACTCGCTTGCCAGGACCCAAGTTTTGTTTGTGTTAGAGCAAAATTCGTATTAAGTGAGTTTGTGCTAATGAGGGTTTACTGCATACTGCTTTCAATTTCTATTCCCATCTTGCATGTCTGCACACATTGTCCCAGAAGAAGGCCGGAAGGCAAAAGATAATTGTGTTGCACATGTTATGCAGTTTAGGGCCGTTAGTTGTAGCTGCTACTTGTTCAACTACCCCTCATTCCCCTCCGAAGCTATTGCCCTACTGCTTTGTGTTGTCCATCCCCTCCTCAAAACAACGCAGCTTGAGAGTGAATTTCTGGGCTTGTGTGCTGTGATCGGAAGCACCAACTAGCAGAGCCAAGGAATTGAGCAGGTTTAGAGCATAATCTATCAGTGTCAAATTTCTTTTCATAGTAGCCGCACGTCACTATTATTGAAAATTTTCAATCCTGCCATAACTTGACTACCATTGTCGCCGTCACAAAGGATTTCTTTGGCAGAAGATTGATACTATTTATTTTCTTACATCATACTGAAAAATGAGACAACACAAGACAGCTTCCTCCGATTTAATAACTTCTGTCAAGTGGAAAGGATAGCCCCTTTTTATTGATGAATCTGCCATAGAAGTTCACGATTAACTCTATCAAACGCTTTCTCATAATCTATAAAAGCTATGTGGGTCTCTGAATTGAACTCTCGTTTCTTTTCTATTCTTTGGTTTATAGTAAACACATTGTCGGTGCATGATCTTCCTTGCCTGAAACCACTTTGTTCTTCCAATAACAGTGTAACTGAGATTGTTGTGAGCCATTTATTCATTATTTTTGTGTAAACTTTGTAAGTGCTGATCAACAAGCTTATTCCTCTGTAATTCTGTGGCTGGCTTCTACTTCCTTTCTTGAAAATTTCTTTAAAATATTTTATTCTGTAACACAATTTATCATTTTCTCCACAAAATTATTTAGTTTAGTATTATATTTGAACATTCAATATTCGCAGTTGTGCTGCATTTTTGCAATATTTGCCTGATGTGGGGTCTCGTCTGGGTTTATTTTGGGACCGGCTAAGGAAATTTTGAACCTTTCTTCTCCCTTGCAGGCAAGACAAAGGGTGACGGGTTTCCAGGCCTGCCTATTTCAGGTACTCAAGGTGTTTCGCATTCATTCATATTCTGCTCTTGTAGTCATGTTTATTATGTGGTAGAGTAATAGAAGATTTTCCTAAAATGTGTGTAAAATCATAACTTTCTGATATGAAAGCGTGTGAAACTTATGAATGTTATTCCTCACTTCCTGTTCCCATCATAGCAGTTTCCTAGAGCGGTTAACAACGAGAGAAGCTGAAGCAATGAGGCATATTGACATATTAATATTAATTAGTATTAATTATTTTCATTATTATATTATTTTCATGAATTGTGTAATTTGTTAATCTCTGTCTACTGATGAATATGTGCTGCAAATTGCAAGAGACAGTTTAAATATAACAATGGACAAAACAAATTAGACAAAAAACTAAAGTTCAGGAAATGAATATTATATAAAAGTTTAAAGTAAATAACTGTGATCCTGGAACAAAAAATTTCAGTATTTTGTAAGACGTTCTTGAAGGTGTGAAAACATTATTTGCCAGCTACAGCAAAACCCTGTTATAAGAGAATCCCGCTTATAGGAGACAAAATAGACGGTCCCAAGGTCACTCGTATATAAACGATGTATTTATTTCCCACATATAAGAGGCCCCGATATAAGAGATTCCCACCTATTGTGGAGATAATTTAATTGCCCGCCATGCGTTTCTTCCCACTTGTAAGAGACAAAGTGTGGAATTTTCCTGCAAGTTAACTCCAGAATTTCATTTGCATGATAAGGGTTGGGGCACATGCTTTAAATAGACGGGAGTAGGATTTTGCACACCAGCGCCCCCTGGAGGGGGGGTAAGGGGGCTGCAAAGTTCTCTTGAGGAAAGCTCATTCTGTAAGATTCGTGTCTCTTAGCAACAAGGAAGTCGCAGCAGTGGGTACATGTTTCTAGTGTTTTTGGTGCAGTGGAGCTGTTTCCTGCCATGTGCACAATTTCATGTGTAGTTAATACAGCATTAGTACTACATGTGCACATTCTAACATTTAGTTAGTACTGCACAAATTAGTGCTACGCAAGTGAACTTTTACACTGTGTTTTTTTTTCTTTTCTTTCTTTTTTTTTCTGTCAACAAGTTGGTTCGAAGGATGGCATCGAAACGGAAGGTTTTATCGTTAGCTGAGAAGTTAGACATTATCAGTGAAGCAGAGAAATGTAAAGGGCAATCTCTGAAAGCTGTGACGGAAGGATTGAAAATACCAGTTTCATTTCTCAGAAAGATTATGCAAAAGAGAGAAGAAATCTTCAATAACGCTGGGAAGATAGGATCAGCAAAAAAATTTGTTTGGCCCCCTCAACGAATTGGAGATGATTCTATTGGAGTGGTTTCAACAGTGCAGAGCTGTAGGTGCCCCTGTTTATGGGAACATTTTGCGGGAGAGGGTGCACGAAATTGCTCTGCGTTTGAAAATTGAAGATTCTTCATCGTCAAACAGGTGGATTGATAGATTTAATATTGGCATGATATTGTGTTCAGAAACATTTGTGGGGATAATAATAGTGAGTGTGGAAAAAGTGGATGAGTGGAAAGACAATTTACCTTCCCTCATTAAAGATTATAAACTTAAAGACATTTTCAATGCAGAAGAAACGTGCCTGTTCTTTTCAGTGTTGCCCAATAAAACATTTGCTTGTAAATGAGAAAAGTGCCATGGAGGTACAAAAAGTAAAGAACGGTTATCAGTTTTCCTTTGTTCTTATGCTCTTGGAACAGAGAAATTGAAGCCACTTGTAATAGGAAAGTTTGCTAAACCTCGATGCTTCAAAAGGATCCAGCACCTCCCCTGCGAGTACAAAAACAATAAAAATGCCTGGATGACCTCAGAAATTTTCATTATTTTTCTGGATGCATTTGATGCACGAATGGGAAGTGCTGGGAGAAAAATTCTCCTTTTCACTGATAAGTGTTCAGCTCATCCTCCTGATACTTCCTTCCTAAGAAATATTAATGTGATTTTTCCCCCCCCAACTGTACGACTGATCTGCAACCACTTGACTTGGAAGTAATTAATACTTTGAAAACAAAGTACAGGAAGATGGTGGTTAGGAGACTCCTCACTAATCTTGATGCGTGTAATACCTACATCAAAGTGAACGTCCTCCAAGCCATTCATTGGATTTCCTCGTCTTGGAATGATGTGCATCAAGATGTCATTTCCAATTGTTTTAAGAAGGCTGGATTCAACCTGAATGTAGGAATTGTTCCAGAGGAAGAAATTGTCATGGAAGAGTGGGGAGATTTAGAAGCAGGGGTTACATTTGAAGAGTACGTTACTGCAGATAAAGAAGTGGCAACTGCTGGCATTTCGTGCATTTCAGACCTTTGCGACAATCAGAGTGATGGTGATGATGTGGAAGACTATCATGAGTCCACCACCACCATCATCACATAGTGAAGCAGTTATGATGATGGAGTCTGTAAGAAACTTTTTATTGAATAAAGGTGCCTCAGAATCAACATTTATTGCAATTAATTTAGTTGAAAGGGAGTTACTAGTCATGAGACCTCATAGGAAGCAGATAAATATAACTTCCTATTTTAAAACAAAAAAAAAGTTTTAGATTACTGAGCACATGTAAATAGCTAATAAAAATATGGTAACAGTTCATTAAACATGTCAAAAACCCATTTCCCACTTACAAGAGTTCCCGTTTATAAGAGACAAAATTCCATTCCCCCAGATGTCTCTTATAAAGGGGTTTTGCTGTATTACGTTTTTGGATATATCTATTCTGCAAAATTAGAAACAACCCTCAAATTCATACGAAGGTAAGTTGGAGTTATATTTCTATTACGCATTAAATGAAAAATAAGGTTTCATTAAATAAATTACTACTATAGATAGTACATTTGAGAAAAAAGTTATAACATTACATCCTTGAGAATTTTTAATAAATTGGCAATTGGTCTCAGTTTTAAGTATCAGTAAAATTGCATTAAAGAAAACATTGTTAAAATGGATATCATTAAATAGAGAATGGATTGTATCTATACGAACCAAATAGTTTTTTTGATTTAGTAATTTCTATAATGACCAAAGAAGAAAGGTAACATTATATAATTATAACATTACTATCTAGTAATAATATTACTAATAGTTTTGTTTTACATTAAATCAACTTTCTTTCTCATTTGGTCTTTTATTGTGCATGTATCTTTTTCCTTTTTGTACTCAGTTCCTATGTACAAGTAAAATCCATTGCCTCTGTTAGTTCTTTTTATCGTTATTTGTTTAACTGTGTTAAGAGTTCCCGTAAAAGGTAATGCTGAATTCATTAATAATAAACTTATTACTTTCAGGGAAATTATGGAAATAAATTCAATAGGAGGAGACAAAAAGCCACAAAATAAAGGTGGAAAAAATTTGATTCTGCAGTTTTTAAATTGGCCAAAAATATGGACAAAATACATTGAAATGAACACTATAATAAGTTGTAATTTTTTCATTTCTCAAGTGCTGATGGTTTTGTATTTAAGAATAAAATTAACTTTTGTTTATTAATAAAAGTAAAATATTTACGCATTCTTCCCTATTCAAGAAATAAATTCTTGGTAAAATTAATTGTAGAAGGAGAAAGCACGCTGTCAGAAATTTCTGCATTACTTTTAATGTAAAAGTACACGAAAGTAAATATCATGAATGCACATTAAATTTAATGTACAAGTGCAGTAAATTTAATATACATGTGTACATTAAATTTAATGTACTCATACATTAAATGTAATGTACTCATACATTAAATTTAATGTACTTGTCCTTCGAAGTTACTGTACGTGTACATTAAATTTAATGTGCGTACATGATAATTATTTTCATGTACTTTTACATTAAAAGTAATGCAGAAATTTCTGACAGTGTAGAGGAGAGACTGCAAAAGGAAAGAAATTCATTTATTTGAAATGTTCACATAGAGGGATGTTTTTTAATAAACTCTATTACCGTATATACTTGAATATACCCCGCCCTCGAATATTACCCGCACCCTAATTTTACAAAAAGGAATATTTTTTAAAAAAATTTAAAAAAAATTGTTTCTTCATTTTTATTGCAAAAAATTGTTCCATTAATATTACATGGTTTAAATAATCCTGCACCAGCAATAAAAGAAAAATAACTAAGTTTGTGTTTTTCGTGAATAAGAACAGCAAAATTTTGATAGAAAAAGAACTTCTTAAAGCTCTTTTCCACCAGAGAAAGCTCAATTGCGTCCCAAGCACTTTTAATCCATCGACAGATTTGTGAAACATCCGACCGCTTGATCTTTCCGGTTGGGGTGTACTCGTGGTTTGCCTCTGCCATCCACCTCGTATAATGTTACTTAACCGCAACCTTGAATGGGCGATTAATGCACACATCCAGAGGCTGCAAAACAGATGTTAGACCTCCCGGGATGATTACCAAGTCCCCCTAGTTAACAAACTCCGTACTTCCTCTGAGGTGTGGCCAGGGTTGGGCCAACAGGTTGGGCAAGTTTAAGTGCTCCACGGCGACAAAGGCAAACTCTTAACCCAGTCCTGCACACGGTTGTTGTCAATCCAACAGTTTGTTTCTGCCTTCACAATAATGCCAGGAATACCAATTCTTGGGATGGTTTTCCAATTAAAAATTATATAGGGAGGCAACTTCTGCCCGTCTGTAGCAACTCAGAATATTACTGTGCATCTTAGCTTTTCACAGCCTCCTGTTCTCACCGTGACGTTCGATTCTCTCTTTTTGTTTACAGTGTAATTTAATGGCGTGTCAAAATATACCGGGGTCTGATCAGCATAGCCAATTTGCGTCAATAAGTAGGAATTCGATTTTCGCAAACTAATCACATACTTGTGGAAATTGATAACCTTTTCTCCAAAATCGCTAGGTAACAGTTGGGCAATGTTGGTTTTCCTGTGGCCATTGCGCTTAAAAGCATGCGCGAGCCACCCGCAGCTGGCCTTGAATCCCATCATTTTAAGTTCCTTTGCAATAGCCAGCGCTTTCACTTGGCACATCTCGAAACGGCACCACCAAACTGTCTTTTTCCCTCAATATAAGTGCACATGTTGGTCTGAATTTCGAGAAACTTCGCTTTCTGTCCTCAAAAGGCCCACCGATTGACACTAGTTTGTCCAAAACGAGTTTTGTTTCCACGCCACTCATGAATACAACTCTCCACCATATTTTCTTCCTACTGAACGGTCACCGATTTTTTCTGCTTCATTTATCACACCTAGTTTTTCTTTCGCAGCAAAAGACCTCCTGTGACACCTTGGAGAAGCCATTACAACCAACGGGTGACTGGTAAACATATATTGCACTTCAATGTACAGTTTCTACTAACCCACACTGCCCTGTGACCATGTGCAACACGCTAAAAGTTCGCGGTATCAACCTTGACGCGAATATTACCCGCACCCCAATTTTCAGCTAGCAATTTTTGAAAAAAATAGGAGGGTTATATTCGAGTATATATGGTTATTGTTGTTGCAAGCCACGTATAAAAATACAGTTCAAATTATTCATTACAGAAAAATATTAATCATTTTCAGTAGAAAAATATTAATCAGCACTTGCCTAATATTGAAAAATGTATGTTCTTTGTTAAGTCGGTCATTGAAAACAAAAAAACTGTTTTTACCACAATGGAAATGTAATTACTTTGTTTTTACTGGATATCATTTTGGTTACTTCAGTCATAAATAAATAATTAGTCTTGTGTTAAAATATAAAAATACCTACCTCTGTCAAGATATTAATAACAAACATTTTGTGTAAAATTTTGTAACTAAAATGTGCCAAGCACTGAGAAAATCAACAAAGTGGATGAACATATAACATTGTCTTCTTGTAAAATAAACATTATAATATATTTAAACAATTTTCTACAATGCTCAAAATGTATGTAAAAGTTTTTCACACCCGTTTCGCAATATATAAATATCCAGTAATATTTATGAATAAGTTGCTGCAAACTTATAAAATTTCAGTTCTGTACTTCAAAAAACTAATTATTGTTTCTTAGTTCATTCTGCAAAAGACCACGCAAATAATGCAGATATGTAGCAAAAAAATGTATTCAAAACAATTATTATTTCAAAAAAAACTACATTTGAAAATCAATGCAAGAACTATAAAATTTTAGATTATTCTTAGAATTTAAATGTTTGTATAAAAATACAAGTTTGGTCGCCTTTTCAGTTCCCAAACAATACATTTCTTGAAGTAAACTGTGCTCATCCCTGGGAGAAAGGATAGACGGTTTTACCCTGCCACCTCGGTTAAGAGATTACCTGCTAATATGCATTCTAGCGGGCTAGGGTAAAGCTATGCCCTCCGATTTTGTTTTGGTTTTTTAGTCGCAAATCAAAAATTTTTTCTTGCACACATCTTACACACAATTCTAAGTGTGTGGCATCTTTCTTTAGCAAAGTTTTTGAAAACTCATTCTCATGACTCCAGATGTGAGACATAGTTTTCATGCAATACCATTTACCAGGATATTTAGGACATAGTCCAGATAGACACAGAGACAATACTAGTTTCTGTGTTTAGCCATTTAATGAATAAATTCAACAACAGTTGGATATTTTTTCGAACATATCTTGTTTTAAAATTAGAGGATTTATGCCTAGTAGGTTAAAATTTAAGTTTCTACATTGCCTTTCCATGTCACAAACAAATGTTGAAGTAACAATAAGCTGCAAAGACGATAAAAATACAACACACATCTGTAATACCTAATTATTTTCACAGACATATTCTCAGCAAATTTGCCGAGCAATTCAAACAGATATTTTTAAATAGGCCAGTAAAGAGAGAAATAGAAAGTAAAATTAATAAAAGTCATTGCCAAGATTTCATTGCATAACGTTCTGTTCAACATGGCCACACAGACTGTCAATGCCCAGAGCAAATCCACATATTCCACGAGATGGAAGCAACAAAATTCACATTGATGAAAGTCAACATTCTATATCCAACTACTGAAAAGGTTGATAAAAAATATGTTCTTAACACAACTTCCCGAATTTGGAATCATGCCTATATCTCCAATGTTACACCCAAAATGGAGCAACAGAGATGTACGAGTTCACAGATCACAACAAACATTGTTTAATGTTTCAAATACAGTAAACCCTCATTAACACGGATTCCAAGGGACCAAAATAATCGGAGTTTGTATTATAAAAATTCAAGTTATCTGAATATTATAAATGTCCAAATTATCATAATCCCTCGCTAGGATCAAAGTTTTGTTTGGGTTACGGTGAAATTCACGTTAGGCGAGTTCATGCTAACGAGTTTACTGTATATTCTGTTTCAGAAAGTGAAAGAATCGTTAAAGAATCCATCTATAAGTGACACAGGAAGAAAAACTGTGGCATAAAAAGGAATGTTTATAAGTGGCCTCATTTGAAAGATTAAGAACACAAATTCAATCCACAAAACATTCACAGGTGCCTAAAAGGTAAGAGGACTTCTCAGCATGAGAAGAGAACCAAAAACAAACAAAAAGAAACCAATGATTCTTGAGAAGATGATAAGAGTAGTGACACAAACCATGGTTGTTTATTTTAAGGAACAAGGATAGTGTTAACTTAGATATCAGTTACTAGAGCCAGCAAAATGCCTTTTTGCTATTGATACTCTTTTATGACTTTTAACAATAGTAAGCACTTAATTGTACTTCTGGAGTTGTTTGAGTAGATTTTCATTTTGCCTTTTTCTTGCCTAGTTTAGCTTCTTATGCATATTTTTGCCATTTTGTAATATTTTGCCTTTTATGTCATTATTTTGCTTTTTATCTCCCGACTCCAATCTCAATGAAGCTTGATATATACCCACACGCCTGGAGAATATGAAGGCATAGTCATGTCTTGTCTTTCTGTGGAAGCAGAGGCGGTGTTAAAATTCTAAATGAAAATGGAAGACAACACTAGTCAATATTTTTGATTTTTTTCATTGATGCCAACATGCTTTTTTCACTCATGAGGAATCCCATCTTACTTTTGAGTATGGCCTTCAATCCCTTTTGGGGACAGCACTGCGTGTATGATATACCCTTCTCAGTGCTGACAATTACACAAGTGTGAAGAACAGAAAATATAATTCTGTTTTCACTGATGCTTTTGCAAGACTCAAAACAGAGTCCACAATATAATTTCAAATGATAGTGCTGCAAGTAAAATAAATTTGTAGCCATCATACTGGATAGTCATGTCTCATGTGGAATTAGATTACAAAGAAAATATTGTTTCTCTACAGGTTAATTGTAGAATTAGAATAAAAATGTGTATCATTTTAAATATGACTTTTTACAATAATCCCCTTTAAATGAGATTTTTCATTGTTTATATGCCCTTTTTGCACTCCTACTCTAGGTAGGATGAGTGCATGCCTGCCTATTTTAGGTAAAATAATTGCCTGAACTTCTCGGGCTCTAGTTATAACATTCTCATCCCCAAGACAATTTTCTAGTCAATTAGACAAATTGCTTTTTAATATAGACTAAATAGTAAAAATTAGTTTAAAATTTAGAAATTCTCAAGAGGCCACTCGAAAATTACAGGGTTGCAGGAGGTTGCCTACATTCAAAGCTGATTTATAATGGAGTAGATTGAGGTAATTGTTTTTTAGAGTACCCTAGAATTTACTACCCTATCGTAAAAGTAAATAAAATTAAGAGATCAGTCAAATGCATCTTGTATGTTTACAAGAAATACCTAAGTAGACAAATGTGTTAGAAATTATGAATTGCTCGGTTTCAATGTTATTTTATGAAAATTGCAAAATTTGAAGGCTGGAGCTTCATTGCCAACTAAGAAACACATACTGAAGTATCAAGCGAGGTAAGGTTTGATGGTATTGTGTAAGTAGAAATTTATGACTGGCACAGTGGAACTCGAAACTACACACCTCTCTTGTCTCTCACTAGCCTTAGAAATTTCCCAGAAGCAATCGGCAAACATTTATTATTTCTCACCACGGTTAATGTATTTTACCCACTCTAGTCACTTCATGTCGGCTAATGTCAATTTCATCATCCAGAAAGTGCTTTGAAGTTGTTGCTTCAAACTTTTCTTCCCCCGTTTTGGATAATGTGAACATTAATAAATAATTAAGAGATTCACTAAATTGTCACTTATTAAACAAAAATTTCCCACAGGGCCCCGCATCAACAGAGCTGGAAGATAATGTGAACATTAATAAATAATTAGAGATTAACTAGATTCACACTCATTAAACAAAAATTTCCCACAGGGTCCAAGCATCAACAGAGCTGTACCCCTCACCCGATCTGAAATCCTTCCCCCTTGCATCCATACCGAGGGCCTTCGGAGGGGGCGTCCCTCACCTACTCATCATTCTCCATCTCCCTCTAGTCCACCAGGGCAGGACCCTACCTATCAATGGCCCTTCCCGGCTATTACCTAACACCACTGGGATCCTTAGAAGAATGATCGTTAACGATAGGATAGGGTAAGGAATGATTGTGGAGCATACTGGTGGAATGCACACTGGCAGGGGAACTGGAGTAGCCTGAGAAAACCTGCCACCAACGCCCTTTTGCCCACCACAAATTCCACTTTGAATAGCCTGGGATTGAACGCAGACAGACCACAATGCCATGGGCTGCCCCAATTCACACATTACATACTGCTCAAATGATACAAGTAATCACTTGAAAAAATCTACATACAATTCCACTGTAGGTACACATATAATTAAATTACAAATAAATGAGTTAATACTGAAAGAATTATTCCTTTTTGTAAAGAAATCTATAAATGAAATATTTTTTCATTACTATGCTTTGATTGAAACATAATGGCACTTGAAGGTCACAATGTGAACAGAGAGGAGGACTGTCATCGAAAAAGCAGCTTCGTTACAACTTAAATTTTCGGTACTGGAGCTCCCGATTGGGTGCCGTCTCTCCCACCTTCCAAGTTATGACCTTAAAGTGCCACTACATTTAAAGTGGAGTACACTTGAAGTTCAATTGTGATGTGTACATGTAAATGGTGTGCTGCACCCACCGGTGGCTTGTCCTTGGCCTTGTCTTTGGCCTTGTCCTTGTCCTTTTCCTTGTCCCTGTCCCGGCGGTCGCCTCGCCGGTCGCGGCGGTGGTCCTTGGCCTCGCGCGAGATGACGTCCTTGAGGTCCTCCTGGAAGTGCTTGGGGCGCGCGGGCCGCTCCAGGCTGCACTCGCGGTGCAGCGAGCGGCGCCGGGAGGACACCTTGGGGCCCAGCAGGTCCAGCACGTCGCGCTCGCGCTCTCGGTCCCGCTCCCGCTCCCGCTCTCGCTCTCGCTCCCGATCGCGCTCTCGGTCCCGGTCGCGCTCACGCTCTCTGCAAGAAGCGAAACAAGATGCGAGAGACGGCTCGGGCTCCAACAGCAGCCGCCGCCACGCTGCCCTCGCGATGCACGGGCCGTCGGCGAGACACTTTCGGGCCCAGCAGCGCCAAGATGTCGTGCGACTTGCGGGGCAGGCTGCGGTCTCTGCAAGGGAAAACGGGAAACGAAAAAAAACAAAAAACAATACAGGTCTTCCCTGTGTCTTCGTACCAGCAGCATTCAGCTAAGTCTTCTACGGAATATGCACAAGCATGCTAATGTACGCATACAACTTTTTAGATAAAAGTAAAAAGCTTCCTAAAACAAAACAGATTATGTTAAACAAACACACACACACATTAAACACACCAAACACTAAAAGAAAAATATAATCAGGTAAGGAACATTAGAGAAAGAATAACATTCATCTCTACGGAGAGAATTTTTACACCCTAAAAAATCTTCAAATATGCTTTTAAAAATATGCATTTATGACCTAAAAATTCAGAAATATGCACTTTAAAATGTAATTACAATTAACAATATTTCATTCCCTGAATAAACCTTTCTTGATAAAATTCAAGAGAAGCATGCTTAGAATGAAAAGATATATTTTTGTGCAAACATAATATAACCTAGCTTATTTTGCGAGACAAATAATAGAAGTATACATGCACACCTTAGTGAAGTACATTAAATATCGCATTTCATTTTTTTCTGCATGGTATAAGAAATATGATATAAAGATATATCCTATTGGACAAGTATTTTACCATCTATAGAAAGAAAAATGTGAACTGTGGACAAGCTCTTTCTAATCAAGGAATGCTCACAAATAATTAGATTCTATGAAAAGACAAAACGTTTTAGAGATAAGACTCTATTTTAGCAAAATATGCTCCTATAAATACACAAACATGGACCAACTGGAAAAATCGGTCAAATATGCACCAACATTAATCTACATAGCATCCAATTCTAACCAAATGTCAAGAAACTTGACTGAGCAATGGTCAAAAATATGCAAAATCATAGAAATCCACTCCCTATTCATGACAAATAACTAACAGACTAAAGCTGATGTAGTGTAGTCCCTTTGTAAACGCTGGATATTTGTTTTGAGAAAATAACATTTAAAACTTTTCTTACCTTCTATTTTGTTTTATGAATACAATACTATAATCAAACTCTGATTAAATATTTTAGATATGAAAATAAGGAATTGGAATAGTATACTGAATAAATCTGAGTTTTGCACAAGTAATACAGAAATACATTAAACTGATACCAATAACCTTTCCTATAACCTTTTAAGAGAGATGATGGTCAGTCATAATTCCCAAATGCTCATTTTACATACATGACCTTGTTTTATTATAATTATGAATATACTCTTATACAATCACTTAAACTGGCTTTTAAACCTGATTCAATAATCAGTAAATGTTAGAATGCTTTGGAAATACTAAGAAGCAAATAACATGTCAATAGTCTATCACAGAGTTACCACAGTATACATATCACTGTGGTGTAACTACAAAATAACCAAATCTCATCCACAAGTAATCTGTACAAAATGCACAGCTTGCTTCCATTTAATCATTCTGAATTCTATTTCAAAGAGATTAAAATAAAAATTTGCAGATATATCAAGATAATCACAGAGAATACAAAAACAATCTCCCTAAAAACAAGGTACACAGGTGTTCATCAGTTTTACTTAGACCTCCTACAATTACATAATGCCTCATAAAAACTGAAATTGCTTGCTCAATATTTGTAATACCTTAACAACCTGAAGTCAGAAATAATACATTTTATACTTTACAATATTTGGTCAGTCACATAATTAGAATGACTAATCCAAAGCATTACTTGAAGGAGGAAAATTGCTTACCCACTCGAACATTGATGAGAAGTATCCACAACTACATAACGACATAAAATCTTTCACAACACAATATGAAAACACATTTATTCAAAGATAATGTGACTTAAGTTGCATTTTTAGCTGCAAGAATTTAACTTTCTATGTAATAATGCATGAACTTGCAATCAACTCTTCCACACATACTAATGATAACATATCACAATAAATGAAATAACACGTATAATGTCTATTTTTGTTCAGCCCACTCTTTCACTACATTGCAATGTAAGGTTACATAAGATATTCATTGTTATCACTATCGTTTGTTTTAGCAGCCTTTCCCAGCCTCCTAAATGTTATATTTAACCAAGTATTTGTAGATTGAGACAATATAAATAATTAATTCTTGCGTGATCACAGCCAAAATATAAATAAAACTTTTTTTTTAAAGTATCCATAAAAGTTTTGTAATTTATTTTAAATCTAAAGATTTGAAACAAAATACGGAATACAAGTAACTATTCAAATTAATTTTTAACTCAAAAATGTCAATTTACATAAAAATTACTTGAACAGTCAAACATTATTATTGACATTTCCTTTCAAATGGGATTATAGCATAATCAGATTTTATTACTGTTTAACTAACAATTGAAAGATTTTATGCCTTTGTTACTTTTCCATTAAAAAACTCTAGTAATAGAAGATCGAAATAATTTCAATCTGTGCTTCTCTTCAACAATTAAAACTCCCTATAATTTACATAATTGGAATTCCACATTTGTTACTTTTACGTGGAAAATTACTTGGAAGAAGATTACTATTTTGTCTGTGTCCTTCAGCTCATTGGTTCCAGATTCAGCAATAGGTCCACTTCTAGTGTAACCTCTGATCACAACATGTTTATTTTCTACTAGAAAATATTTAGGCTAGCCAGCTATCAGAGAACATTATCAACATGATTGGCAATTTTAAAAGTTCCAGAAGTCTTACATCCAAACAAAACATCAATACTTTAAAATAACAACACACTTTCACACATCACACAAAATTGCATAATACTGTTGAAAAGGGAACAAATCTGAGAGGACAATTAAATTAATGTTTTTTAAAACAATAACATAAAAGAACTAACCTGTGAATGCTTCTTCTTCGCGATCCACCAGGCCGAGATCGTCTGTCAGAATCTCTTCTGCTGCTTCTTTTTTCCTTTTCTTTTTTTTCAGGTTTTTCTTCTTTTGGTTTTCCATCTTTTTGAGATGTTTGAGTCTGATCATCACCTATCCCTTCTAGTTCATCTTCATCTGGATTCCAAGAATCAAGCACATCTAAGCTATCAAGGAAATCATCCAAGAGCAGACTTCCTTCTTCTTCATCCTCACTTTTGATATCTTCTGCATTTTCCACTCCCTCTCTAGCAATATCTTCATTGTGAGTTTCTGGTTTTGTTTCCTCCTTAGTATCCCCTTCATTTTTTACTCCCCCTGTAGCATCATCCCCATTACAAGGTTCTGGTTTTACATCCTCCTTAATATCCACTGCAATACTGGCCTCTGGTGGATTCGTATCATTTGCTGGCTCTGTTTCTGTAGTTTCTGTAATATGATTCTCTGTCTTTTCAACAGTAGAATTACTGTTGGGCTCTTCTTTCACCTTCGGACATAAGAGAAGCAATTTAAAATTTAAATAACAATAAAAAGAAGAAGAAAACAAAATCCAAAATATTTTTAAAATAATATTTAAACTTCATAGCACACACCAATATGTAGAAAACAACTTACATCAGTTGACATTACTGTATTAATTCAGCGAACACTTAAATCAAGATATTCCGAGAGAAAATACAGTAAAGAAGAAATGCAAAGTAATAAAGCTCGAAGCTAGTTCAAGTCAACATTTCACAAATGACCAATAAGCACAAAATAGATGACGTTAAATGCCCACTAAGACTTCATCGATGGACCGCGTAAATCACCCAACGGAGTTTCATTGGTTTCAAAGAGAAAAACTATCGGTTTTCATTTAGCTACCGTCATACCACTAACATCCGCTACCGCTACCATATCCACCATGTTGACCGCGTGGTTGACCATGGTTAAACATATCAACATGGAACTTCTTCCATATCAACGAGATAGAATAATAATATGAGACACTTTGGTTTTAGCGCTCTTGGGGGAAGCTCTCGCAACTAGGGATCATCATGTTTTCTACAGTTAAAACTATTGGCGGCGTATTCAACTGTTTTACTGAATATGTATCAGACTATGATGTTATCTTTTACGTTTTACTGTATTTGAATTATAATAGGGATTAGGATACAATATCCATAATCCCTTCAGTGTGTCTAGCATATAACTGCAAAAACAGATGTAATCAAACTATAAATATATCTTTTTGCAAGTAAGTGCAAATATATTATTTTCAAGTAAGGATCCATAGATTGATTTCTATGACAGACTTCGATTTACATATTTCCGACAAGAATTTTTGGAACTTGCAGGGCATACTTTGTTTCGAGTTTGGAGAAGAATTACCCTACGTTTCATTAGTGAAGCTGATTCTTACGCACTGTATAAATTGCAGAATGCACCACCTATGCAAGACAAAACCTTTTTAAATAAGGAGAAACTAGTGATGCTACAAAATAGCGCAGACTTTCTCGTATGAGTTAGTTTTCTAATGTGTTTGGTCTGGGATAGCTTTTTAGTCTTTCCCCATCCTCTTGCCAGTTGCCATCTATCGCCGCACAAAATACATTTCTTTTAAAGATGTTTCTCAATTTTGCGGTTTCCTAGTGGTAGAACCGAAATATTACTTTAAGAATATTAAAGAGTAAAACCTCCTCATATATGAAAAATTTTGTTGAAAAAGTTGGAGCAATTTTTAAGAAAATGTCGTTTAAGCGTTAGTGTAAAGGCGAAATCTAAAGCTATTTTACCCAGAAAACTTGAAGAAACTTCATTTGAAGTCATTTGGAGCACTCCCACTCATAAATGCAATAATTTATACAAATTGCTGGAAATGCGCATATTAACGACGGCGTGAGGTAAGAGATTTCAAAAAAATTACATCAGCAAAATTTCTGAATAAACAAAGGAATACAGCATAATGACTTTTGTGTTATAAACAATGTATTTAGCACTACAGGTGTAAAAGGTTTTTTAAAAAATTCGAGCCGTTTTTTAATAAACGGTGATTGATCGTTTCTGAAAATGCAGAAATTTGAGCTCTTTTTTTTTTCAGAAATCATTCGAGAAATTTTCTAAGACATTATTGAAAGCACGTGTACACATAAATGCAATAATGTGAATAAGTCGCCGCGAATGTAAATTTGAACGACATGAGGGACAAGTAAAAGATTACATTTTTGTAATTTTTGAAAAAACAAAAGAATAGAGCAAAATGGCGTTTGCCATCTTATGCAGTACATTTAGCTCTATCTTTATCAAATGTTTAAAGAAAAAATTTGGAACAGTTTTTGATAAATTCTTGTTTCTGATATTTTTTAATATTGCACATTTTTAAGCAATATTGCACGAAAACGACTAAAATTTTCAAGAAACGACATGATGTTAATGAAACTATTAATTAAGAAGAACGATTTTATTTGAAGGACAACTCTCCATCTTCATTTTTCGTAGTTGTAGGAAGTCACCGAAAATTTTATAACTTTTGCCATCATTATAAGTGTATTTCACTCTATTCTCACGAGAAATTTAAATAAACTAGAGATGCTACAAAATGGCACAGACTTTCTCGTAGTAAAGTTTTCTAATTTCCTTAGTGTGGACTGGTACTGTACAATCTTGTACCTCCTTCTTGTCTGCTTCCATCTATTGCGGCCCAAAGAAAATGTTTTTGAAATTTTCGCAACTTTTCGGTTTTCAAATAGTAGAACCTAAATTATATTTTAAATATAATAAAGAAGGCTATAACTTCGTCCTCAATAGCAATTTTCATTGAAAAATTTAAAGCCATATTAAGAAAATGACGATTAAGCATTGCTGTAAATGCGAAATTTGAAGCTATTTTTCACAGGAACCTATTGAGTTTTCGAAAAAACTTCATTTGAAGTTATTTTAAGTAATTTCACTCACAAATGCAATTCTGTATTCACATCGATGGAAATGTGCATATTAATGGCGTGAGAGATATTTAAAAAAATTAAATTGAATAATTTTTGAAAACACAAAAGCAAAATGACCTTTACGTAATATTAAACAATGCAATTAACACTATTCATTGTAAAATTTTGAAGAAAAATATTGAAGCCATTTTTGAGAAAATGGCGTTTGAGCGTTTCTAAAAATTCGGAATTTTGAGCTCATGTTTACAGAAAACTGGTGAGTTTTCGAGAAACATTATTTGACATTATTTAAAGCACATGCACTCAGAAATCTAATAAAGTGAAGAAATTGCCTCTAGTGTAAATATTTCCGATGCGAGACACAAGTACATAAAATTACATGAGATATTTTTGTAATTTTTGAAAAAACAAATGAATAGAGCAATATAACGTGTATGTCATCGGAAAGGGTTGGTTGGTCACTAACCCTACCAAAAATGTAAAGAAAAAAATTGGAGCCGTTTTTGAGAAAATCATGTTTTTGTAATTTTATAAAATTGCAAATATTGCACGCTCTATTGCACAAAAACTACTAAATTTTTCAAAAAAGTCTACATGACCTTAATGAAAGAACTATTTATGGGAAACAAATTTCATATGAAGGAAAAATCTGTCTTCAATTTTATAGTTGTGGGAAGACCCCAAATATTCAAACTTTCAATTTTCCAAAATTCAGAGTTAATCGTGAAAATCGAACCTATGCCTCCTTTATAAGTGCATTTTACTCTATTCTTGCAAGAAATTTTTAAAAAAATATTTGAAGCCGTTTTTGAGAAAATTTTGAAAATGTCTGGGGGGTTTCATGTAAAGTACCCCCAAATTTTAAAGAATATTTTTCTAAATCTCAAAGCTTCAACTAAAGCCAGATGGACAAGGGTTTCTTCAATTTGGAAAAGATCGTACGTGTGGTTTAGGCGCTAGATTTGTTCACATACGACAGACGGACAGACAGACAGACGGACGTATTGAAAAGAACCACTTTTTCGGTATCAGGGGACTTCAAAACGTGTATTTCTGTTGAAATCTCGAAATCGATTTTCTGCAACATTACATAACTTTCTCTATACTTCGTATAGAGAAAGTTATGTACGAAGTATATAGTACTGGATGTACTATATTACTTGTACTTCCTAGTACCTACTAGTACTTAACTAGTACTTACTAGTACTTCGTACTATACTACGAAATACGAAGTACTGCCATCTACTGATACCCAAATGAACACAAAAAATATTACTGCTGAGAAGCGACAACCTTCTAGTATATGATACCACGAACACAAAACTTTCTGCAGGTTAGGATCGCGTAGAAAAAATAAAAGCCGAAGGTATCACATACAATACTTCAGGACAAGAGGACATTATTACCGTACACACGTATGTATATGAGAAAGTTATAACAATTTCTGTGAGCGCTACCTGATAATAGGTTAGGCGCGCATAAGCTATTCAGGGCGTCCAGCGGTGGCTGATACGGAACTCTATTGGCGGTGCCAGTTATAAAATATAGTGATGCGACGTAGATAACAAAACATCGATGTTACCAATTATCGATGTTCAAAATTAAAATATCGATGTTAAAAAAATCGATCAAAAACCATGTGTTTTAAAACTCGCTTTGTAACCTCTAAAATAAAATTCGTGGGCAACAAAGTTTAATTTGACAGTAAACGTGTTTATTAAGTTATAATTAGGGAACGGAATTAATTGTAATAAAAATGCAAAATATATACATATATGTACTTATTTTTTTCAAAACATGGAAGAAAAAATAGAAAATATGTAAAATAAAAATTCATTATTGTGAGTGATATCGTAGGCTTCCGTGGCCAGAGTCATGATCTGGGCTGACCGGGTCGAAGGCTGAGGTGCCGACGTTTCGACCGACACATCGCGGTCCTCTTCAGAGCTGTACTGCCAACTAGCAGTCGGTCGAAACGTCGGCACCTCAGCCTTCGACGCGGCGTCACCCGGACAGCCCAGATCCTTCATTATTGTGTTTAAAATGGTTTTATACAAGCATTTTCTGAGCGTAGAACATCGCCGATCAGTTCTTCACAAGGATTCGGAGTGGATGAAAGCAGGTTCTATCCCTACTCTAGTAATTGTACACCATAGACAAATAATACTGTATGAGTAATAATAATGTATGAGTGCTCTGTGTTGTACACCAGACTTCACCACATATAAAAATTTTATTCGAAATATAAAATACGTTCATAGTGTATATTACAATGTTTAAGAGGAGCCGGTGTACAACTGAAAAGTACGGAACCGGGTAGCGAGTGATGGATCTCAGGGAAGGGGGTTAAAAGGTATATACCCCACCCACCAAATTGAACAACGCGGCAAGACAATTTTCTGTAAAAAATTGTGTCAGTTTTCGATCGAGTAACGAATGTGCTATTTCAAACATGAGCAAGCACGTGGTTGAAATTACTTTTGTTCATGAACATCCGCTCATCCTTGACTCGCAATTACGCAGTAATGGGGGGAGGGTGTAAGTTTGACAATTCATGGCGGAGATTTGGTGGCAATAAAATTATTACATTTAATTTGTAAGAAAGATGATTTCGTAACACATATTGCAAACGCGCATCTGAAATGTTCCGTTTCGACGTGTAAAGAGATTAAAATGTAGCGAATTATGTAAGAAATGTGTCGTAATACTTAAAATATGTAAAAAATGTAATTATACCAAAATATGTAAAATAAATATAGTTCTAATTCATTCAGAATGTCTTGTAAACTAAAAAATGTAATTGAATGCAGGTATCTAGTTCCTGTAAAAACATGTAATTACATAGAAATCCGTTCCCTAGTTATAATGAAGATTATAACTGAAAAAAACTAAACATATAAAGAACAAATGAAAATACCCCGCCTGAAAGCCTGAGCGCCCACCGTAATCCCAAGAGGTCACAGCTCCAAGACTTCGCTGAAGAGGATACGGGGAAAAGAGGGGAAACCTTACGCCCACGGCGTACCCGTCTCTCCATGCGCGAAACACAAGGAAAGTCGTAAGAAATACCAGAGCATCGGGGTCGTCCTGAGCGAGAGGTACTTTGCTCGGTGAACATAGTGCAATTAGTACACTCTATGAAACAGAACGTGAACTACTGTGCCAGTTCATTTTGGCACCATTTCAACAATAAGAGACGCATGCTAACCAATAGGGAAAGGATTTTTATGCCCTAAAAAATCTCGAAATATGCTTTTAAAAATATACATTAAGACCTAAAAATTCTTAAATATACCCTTTAATATGCAATTAAACTGTCATTATATTCCATTTTCTCGAAAACTGTTTTTGATAAAATTCAGGAGAAGCTAGCTTGGAATGAAAAGATATATTTTTGTGCAAACATAATGTAATCAACCCTATTTCGCGAGAGAAATATAAAAGTAAATATTCTCTTTAGAGAAGTACATTGTCTTGTTGAATTTCGTGTGACTGGTTTAAAAAATATGTTATCAAGAAATATCCTACATTTGCGCCAGTATTTTATCATCTATAGAAAACACTAAAACGCAAACTGTGATAAACACTTTGAAATCAATGAACGCTCACAAATAGATTCTATGAAAAGATGAAACGTTATATAGATAAGTCTCTATTTTAACGAATTATGCAATATAAGCGCCAATAATTACACAAATATGCACTTCAGGAAAAATGGGCCAAATATGCACTAACATTAATCTATGTAGCATCATATTGTAACTTAATGTCAAGAAATTTCACTTAGCTATGCACTGAAACAACGGATAACATATGCAAAATCATAAAAATCCTCTCCATAGCCAACATAGCATTCTAGCATATACTGTGTTAAATGGGCAGAGACGGTGCCAATCCGTAGGTAGCTCAGCGGTGTAGGAGTAGACCGACAGATAGCACTGCGCCCTGTGGGTTTGAAGAGAGTATTGATAGAGCATCGAATGACTAAGCGCTCTTTCAAATGAAACACTAGAAAGAAAAATATTTTGAAGAAACAAGTTTAATATTTGTGGTAGAACCATTTCTTTCCCTTCCTTTTTGTTGGTAGTGCCACGGCCCACTGGCATTACCCCACAAGCTGCCACTGAGGGCGTCGAAATCGTACGACGCAAGGCTACATGTATAAAATATCAATGCGATCGTGTTCGTTAGTCATTTTAAGGCCCCCCTCTTCGCGATCACGAATCACGAAGGGCACCGATCGTCACGTGAACACCGGTGACTCACCTTTTTGAGCGGGGGAGGGGGCACCAGGTACCTGGAATACACACTTCGAATTTTCTATAATGGCCGATGACTTTAGGTCATCGTTACACCCCCTGCCTTATAAAATGAATATTTTTAATTAATTCGCTAACGTCCTTCTCTACGGGGCTCGTGGCCTCTGAAATGTGCTTACCATTTTAAAACATGCATTTTAAAACAGGTGTAACAATGACTATATGTCAGCGGCCACAATAGAAAAATCGAAGCATAGTTTTCGAGTTATTTTGCATGAAATATGAGGAATCTTTAAACAATTATTTTCTCCGAATGTTTTCTTTTAATTTTTTCCTCGTATGTATCAACGGACGGCAAAAAATGGGCATAGACGAACTCTGTATTTTCAAAAAATACAAAATATTATAATTCCAAAGCTACAAAAATGTAGACAGATTTTTACCTTAAAAGAAATCCATCATCGGGCACTATAGAAAAATCGAAGTATCGAATCGTTGGACGAAATGATGCTTTTTTAAAAATAATTGTCAGTACTATCCCCCTTTTTCTAAAAATTGTACAAATATTGGTGGCTTCAGAAAAAAGGCCTAAGCACAAATCGTTTAGTTTTAACATCTTGAAAATGTGCAGCTACTACGAAAAGATGTTAGAGCCCACTTTATTTTTATTTTTGATTAAATAGGCATGCAATCGTGTCCACCTTTTTCAAGAAATTGTACAAGTATTGCAGTGGCGAATCCTGAACATTATTTCAAGGATACCGCACTTTATGGAAGCTACCTCTACCGTTGTCTTTTATTTTTAGCATTTCTGAAATCTCAATACTGTGAAAATTCCGACCTTAATAATTGTTCTATAAGACAATTACACAAATCACTAACTTCTAGATCAATAACACACTTTATTTTCTCAAAAACTCGAGACAAGCATAACTTACGAACGCCCAGAGAAGCACCAATATTTTCACCACAATATTTTGCGGCGCCGAAACCACCTAAAACTATAGGAAAATGTTCGAATATTCCCCGAAGAAAAAGCGGCAAAGTTGGAGTCGTCCCCCCCCCACTACAACCGCCCCAAAACACATCAAAAAATTAACTGAAAATTGGATAAGTTGGGAAGTCAGAACTGTCGCTGCCCTGTCTTGTTTTACGCTGGGCATGCCCTTGAGTGATGGCAAATTTTATATAGCTAAAAGGGTTTTTGATGTCAATGAAAAAATCGACCACAAAACATCGATGTTTAAAACATGTTTTAATGCTTTTGCAACAAAATATCGATGTTAATCGCATCGAAAGCAAAATATCGATGTTAATATATCGATGTGCTAAAAACGTCGAAGGAATTCCCGAGTTTTGAGAGCAATGATCAACTGATTTCACGACACCAGCTGTCGCTCAATGGCCTGCAACTTGTTCAGTAATTGATAGTTCTCCAAGCGTTTCTGTCTCTGGAGTGGCTCAACGGCAACATTGCATTTGCCTCTAAACCGTCGCTGACCGGCGGGCCCCAGGGTCGTGGAGAAAAGATATTTCCTCTATGCTAGGGTCAGTGTGCCAACGATGGTTGATTTTCGACATTATCTTCAGAACTAGGTCGAATTCAGACGCTGTCTAGAGAATCCTAGTGGTCGGCTACTCCGACCGAAAGTTTTCCGTTCGTTTTTCTGAACAGTGCCCGGTGAACGTTGAAGAAGAACTTAACAAACTGGTCGCGGATCGCACGCGATCTTTCTTTCTCCATCCGACTCTCCTCTGATACACACACACTTACAGTACACTCAACACACTACTAAACATGCCAGGAGCTTATACTTGTTTTCTTTTTACCTGGTAGTAGACGTAAAACAGCTGTTGACGGTTTCGTCCAATTGGGAGCTTAAACATCACCACAGTGACGTCACCGTGGTGGCGTTTTAGCTTTCGATTGGATGTCATCGTATAAGCTGATTTACGTCAACTGCCACGTTGGAAAAATCCAAGTATATACAGCTTGTCCCTATTTTGGCGGTGCGCGCTTGGGGGGTTACTTTTTTTAAGCTTTCAGGGCATGTCCATTTTTCGTCTATCCACGCCGGGTACCCACAGTGTCCCTCATGCGGACACATTAACCTTTACACTAGACACTGACACACTTGCGGGCTCTTCGGTCTGTGGTCAGCAGACTCACAAGCCCTTCCCCGATTGATTGATTGATTTTTTCGTGTTTCCGGGCGCGTCAACTGCTTCGGTCATTAGTCCCGTTAGTGTAGAGCATGTTTTTTCTCGGGAGATGGCGGTGATCTTCCCCCGCTGGATGGCGAGATCCGGCGCCGACCTACCGTCGGCTAGTGGGGTTTCCCCCTAACCAGGACTCTCCCACTAGTGGGGCACCACCCCAGTCGGGACAAGCTCTAAGCTCCCGACCGGTCTCCCGGAATATGTGGTAGTGTAGTGCATGTTAGTGTAAGTGTGTGTGTGAGGGGAGAGGATACAACAAGGAAGAGGAAGGACAGGTCGCGCGCGGTCCGTGGCCCGTTTGTTAAGGTACTGCCCCGGCATTCGCCTGGTGTTAATCGGAGAAACCACGGAAAACTTCCGTTCAGAACAGCCGGCCGCGAGAATTCTCCTCCAGACAGCGACTGAGTTCGACCTAGCTGAAAAGCTAGTGTCGAAAATCCTGCCGCCGTGGGGAGTGGGAACCTGGGACCTCCCGGTTAGAGGCGCTGCAGTGACATCAGTTGATGCACTGAGCTACCGCTACCGGTCCCTTCCCCGACAACACACATTCTATTCTTTGATTTATTTAACGTGGCGCCTCAAGGTCACGAGCTGGAAGGAGAGGAGGACATTGTCATCCAATCGCAGTATTATCCGCGCACGTTTTCTTGAACCCTCGCTTCGTTCGTAGGGGGAGGAGTGGGGAGTTTGGTTATTTTCACAAAAGGAATTTTATATAAAATTTGTAGTTCATTTTTCGATGCGAAATAGTTTCTATTACATGGAAGCAAACATTTCTGGTTATCAGATTTTGTCCACAATGCTCGTTGCTATCGTTTATTCTTAATTCAATAGTTGGTAAAGGATTGGGGATATGCATTCCAGGACTCAAGAAAACGTGCGCGTATAATAGCTTTTTTTCCCTAGGGCTTTTATCCAGCCGACAGCCGGTTGCCCTTTACGTCCCGAAGGGATGCACACTCGACCATACACTAGACACTTGCGGGCTCCTCTGATCTGGGGTCAGCAGAACGCGAGGCCCTCCGCGATAACACACACAAAGTCAAGGGACAAACAGCCATGCCCAAGGCGGGACTCGAACCCGCGACCCTTCGGACCGAAGCGCTGAGTCGGTACTCGCTCTTAGCCACCTCGGTCATCCAGGTCGGCCGTATAATAGCTCCAATCCAAAAATTTAAATCGTAACGACGCTCCCGATTGGATGACACTCTTCGTCCAGCTCGTGGCCTTGAGGCGCCACGTTAAATAAATCGAAGTATACATGAATGACAAGAGACAAATAACCATGCTCATGGCAGGACTTGAACCCGCGACCCTTCTGACCGAAGCGCTGAGTCGGCACAAATTCAATCATCGAGTTCCGCACTGGGGGAATGTGTATGTGTGTGTGTGTCTATACACACACACACACACACACACACACACGTCGGGGGGAGGGGGGAATAAAACCTGGAAGCCGAAGTATAGGGCGGTGCCGGATCGCAGATTCCAGCCAGTTCTCCCAATATAAAATGCTCAACACTTATTGTCTAAATAATATTTCTGTCTTCTTGTCAGCTGGGGGTAGGGTAGAGACGTTGACACGTACTCAGGCGGCAGACACATGGTCGTTCTTACATCAGATCACATCAATGGCCGCAGTAGCAAGAAACAAATTACAATGAGAGCACACGACAGTAGACGACACACAGGACGCATACCCAAACAAGTAATGGTGCCAAGTGGCCACCTTCAATTTTCAGTTACTTCGCGCTATAAGATTTTTTTTTCTTAATAAGCATCGGCAACACTGCAGTGACATTGGAGGAATTTGAAGCCTCTGATTGGATAACGGAACCTCTGTCAACAGCTAGCTGTCAAGTAGACAGAAATATTATTCGGAAGATACAGTAATAATGACCATAGTATTTGATGCACCTGGAAACATGAAGATATCAATCGGTAACTTTTCATGTACACACAATGGTTGTAAATTCAATAGTGTGTTCAATTCATAGCATTTGCCAAATTAAATACTATGTTTAAACATTCCCTCCATCTCTCCACATCATAAAAGGCAGCGAGCTGGTAATCAATGTAGTATTTTAATGAAAAGTTAAAGTAAACTAATCAGTCAACAATGTTTTTGAAAACATTACTTTTTTCAAAAGAAAGCACAATTTATTTCATTAATAGTAACAACTTCCTAATTTTATGTACTTTGCGGAAGAACAAGATGTAAACAGAATTGTAAGAATAGATTATATGGTGGAAACAGCTTTCAAGAGAAATCTTCTCTCCGAACCTTCATCCTAATTCTTGCCCAATCAGAAATGGGTGTTTGAATAATGTCTTTTGTGGAAAGACATTCAATGCTCAGGGAAAACAATTGTTTAAAAATAATCAATGAATATGTAAATTACCAGTTTGTTTTCAGAGAAACATATTCAAATAAAACATGAATCACCTCCTACATTATTTCAGTAGAATACATACCTTTTGCGGCTCTCACATGCAACTAATATTTATGAATGAAATCTCTAAAGAAAGCGAATTTCATAGAGACGTGACGAACTACACTTCGACTTTAAAAATATGAAGGATTTGTGTAAAAAAAAGCATCTAAATATTCATGTTAAACGCAACCTGCAACACTCTGCCTTCGTTTTGAAATAGTATTGTTAAATAACTCCTGAAAGAAGCATTTTAGGGCCTTAAAAAATGAAATTTTGAGGCCAATGGCCTCAAAGAAACGTTCTTCTCACTGTAATCTATAAGATAAAACTTCTTGAACTTTCTATTACATTTTTGCTGGTTCGACACTTCTTAATTCTACCTTACCTGTTCAGAACACTCTTCTGTACAATCTGCCACTGTATTTGAAATTAAACTAATTACTTGATATTGTATGTGATTGAATTACACAGATGTACCTCTCTGCTTGGTAATAACGTTAAAAAAGAATAGTATGTATTGACAAGGTGTATTGTATAGTTATCAATTACAAGAAGACATATAGAACATGTGACAGAGGAGGAGGGTCTTGAAGAAAAAGATATATTACAGGCTTAATATGGAAATGTTAAAATAGGGAAGAGGGTTGGGGTTTACCATGCGAAAGTTTTCACACGGGTACGCTAGTATTTTTCAATTATGTAGATTCTAGAAAATGAACACTGCCCCCAAATTCACATTAAAAAAAATACTGCCTTCTTCAATCTAATGGTCTACATTCTACTCCATGGACTACATCATAAATCTCTTACTTGACAGTAGCAATACTGGATGGGGATTTCCCTTGTATTATTCCATTAATTTTTTTAATATTGAAAACCTGAAAAAAACTCAGTGACAGTTAAGAGGGAGAACAGTCAGGGTTGGGCAGTATTTAAATACTTATATTTAATATACCTATTTTAAATACATTTTGTATTTGAAAAACTGAATTTCTGAGTTTTTGGATGTGTAATGTAATATATAAAATAGGTATATTTAAAAATGAAATACTTAAAATACAGATTAAGAAGAAGATAATGAAGATAGTTTTTTGTTTGTTTCTGTAGTAAATGCACCTCATTGAAGCAAAAATTAAAGCTGTAAATTATCAGCTGTTTAATTTAATTAAACATTTTCTTCATTTTTATTTGATAAATCTAAATAATCAAAAATGCACGACAATTATCCGACAATAAAAAAAAAGTTTATTTATTATAACACTGGTTTATGTCCTGTGCCAATTGAATGATTGTTTTCCTTAGCAGGTTTTATACATTTACCAACTAGGGATTTATTGCCTGATGATTTGTTTGAAAAATTAATTCTTTTAAAAGGAAATTCCTATTATTTGAGTTAGACATATTTTTAGATCATTTTATATTTGAAAGTGTTTAATCAGTCATTATATATAGTTTGAAAGTCATCTTATATTTGCGTATTATAGTTAGGTATTTTTTTAATAGTGAAATGGGACCAGTGACTTAGGTTCGCTATAACCGAGGGTCCACTATATCCCAGTTCATTATAACCAAAGTTGACTGTACTAAATTTAAAGTATTTTGTCCAACCCTGAGAACAGTTTGAATTCACGTTCAGAAGCAAAGCAAAGAATCATCTCAGTATTTGCTCGCTGGATCAAGAAAACAATTTTAAACCAAGTTGAGATGGGGATCATTGATTCAGAAGTTGTTTACAATAATTGTTACAGGTTTATTTGTATTTTTTAGACATTTTTAATATAAAAGTTAACTAATGTTTTGTTGTTTTGTTGTTGTTGTTATTATTATTATTATTATTATTATTATTATTATTAATATTATTATTATTACAATATATTATCTTATAAAAAATATTATTTTTATATTTTGATGCTTAGTTTTACTACGAGTGTCATTGTTCCCTTTCAAAGTATGTTGAGCAGATGGGTACAGTATCACATAAAAATTATTCTCTGGAATAAATTGAAATCTACAAATTGTTAAGCAAAAATAGAATTTTAAGATTAATGAAAAGGAATAATTGACATAATCTTCATTTTCCATGTCTTTCTATTTATTTCCTCCAATTTTGCATACTGCCAATGTCTTTATTCTAGTAGTGCAGTATTTCATGATTGGAATTTAGGTTCTAGACACCATTTCTAAATTCCAACAGGACATGGAAATTTTCAAAATTCATTTGAATTGTTAGTGGTTGAATTTTTCACATCTATAAATAAGTAAGGCAATGCAATTCTGAGAGCTGAATTGCAATTAGAAAGGACACTTGTGAATCATATAGACCTAAAATATTTATGAAAATTACTTGAAACATGTTTTATAAGTTTCTAATTTAATAATCTTGAAACACCTTTAAAATAAAAAAAATCATACTTCTAACCATGTACAGAGAAAGGCTATTTTTGGGATGACTAATGAACATAAGTTAGCGTCAGTGTTGCAGATACTAGTAACATCCTAAGCCAAATGCTGCAAATTCAAGTTCCATGTCCTACCTTGCAACCTCTAACCTGTTTTGTTTCCATAATGTGTTCAATATTCAAATATTTTATCTATTACGGCTATGCAGGGCCAGTTTAATGACCTGCAGGGTCTGTAGCACTTTTATCGTGCGGGGCCCCTTTTATTCATTTTTCTTATTTTTTCAAGAAATAGTTAAGCAATATAGCAAAGCATAGCTAAGTATAACATAGAAATAGTTATGCATAGTATATAACTTTAACCCATTTCTGATGTTTAATTAATCCTTAACTAAACATGGCTTTGTTAATCAATATTGAAACAACACTGTACACTGTAAAACAGGTCTAGAATTACAGTATACAAATACTTGAATCCAGTTATGAGTACTCTGGGCCAAGTTCTGGGTCAATATAGGGACATTTGTAAATTTTCTATTACATAAAAATGATTTTGAAAGAAAGAAAAAAAAATCATTTTATTAATTAATACTTACAAACAAGTTTGAAAACAATATCTTTATTCAAAAGGATCCATTATTTGAATATTGGAATATTATTCCAATATATCTATTATATATTGGAAGATATATAACTGATATAAACTAAATCAGGCGAAATTCTTCTGAATAATTCAAAATGTTTAAATATTGCAAATAAAATTAAAATAAATGTATTAATTTTTCAAAATATTAAATTAAAATCATTTAAGAAAATGACAATGAGATTAATTTTCAATTTTGATTGAATCAAATGTTTACGCAATTTTGCAGTAGAAAACTCATTGATTATTCTTGTTGTATCAATTTTTTTGACTAGTGCATATTCAATACTCATCAAAGAAAGATTCTTCAGTTGTGTTTGGTTCACACTGGCTCTTATTTCACTCTTATTTTTTTTTCGACATATTAATATTTGGTTTTATTAAGAGTGAGAGTGATAAATTTGGTATCATGATTGAAATTGTGTGGACAAAGCTTTAATACTCAGAGAAAGATTTACGCAACAAATACATACATAATCGATTCAGCTGATTCTTTTTGGATTGTAATTTATGCAGTAAAAATATAACCAACCAAACAAATAAATCTCAAATGATTGCATTTTAAAATTAAAACAATATCATTCATCAGCATTGAAAATTAAACTTAAATATCATTGTACATATACTTTTGTTTTAGTCCTTTTTTACAGTAGGTTCACACAATACATAATGGCAAAACTATTTTCTTTACTAGTGAGACCTTTTTAAATACTGTGCCTTAGAAAGCATGGGCCCCAAAAAGCGCGGGGTCCATAGCACATGCTACCTGTATACTAAACCAGAACTGCAACTATGAAAACCATCATGTATTTTATTGTTCTTAGCAACGTAAACAAAGTATTTTATTCTGAAAAAAAATTAATCCATTATTGAGAATTTTATTTCACAGCTAATTCAATTTACATATTATATTGCAGAGTCAATTTATTCAAGCCCTCTTCAGAACAATTAAAGAGAACAAAAATTTTCCTCTTTAATTGTTTAATGTCAAATTTAACTAAACTGAAATCAATTTTACAAAATTGAGATCATAGTTTGAACAACCCATGTATTCTAATTATCCTTTGCCCACTATTAACTACTATCAATATCAGTCTCCCATCATTTGCAGTTTGAATAGTAAAATTTAAATGAAATGGATAAAAGGTTGTATGATATTTACATCGTAACATCTTAATACAATAGGTGATTGGTTATCAAACTCAGCCTAATGGCCTTGTTTCATAATTCTGTAATCTTGTATTGTACTAAGATTTTTTATGATATTTATGTCATAAATAAGTGTTATTTACTCATGAAAATTATCCCCCTCATCTCCTAACAAAGCCTCTGAGACCAAATATTTTTACTTGTGAATAAAATAATTTATTACTCTCATATAAGATATATTACTATTAATACTTTTACATGCAAAAAATTAAAATTACTAAGTAAACTGCAAGGCAAAAGGACTTCCAATACCTCAAGGTGCATCTTTGGTCCAAAACTGAAATAATCTAGGTAAAGTTCCAAATAAAATTAGATAATAAATATTCCTAATGTAGACTTTATAATGATTTATGCTCTTGTAACCATATGCTTTGATTAATAGTAGTGTTACCTTGGAGGAGCTGATTGCAATGGATGATATAATCACAGAGGAGACACCTGATCAAACTATATTACTGTTATGTTTTTTCTTTGTCTACAAAATTTCAACTTCATAATGAAATTGTTGAATTTTTTTAACTAGCAGAATAAATAACCACAGAACTACCAATCATAAATTAAAGTTGATTATTGTTAACTTAGAAGAGTCAAGATAATGAAAATAATTCTGGCTCAAAGGTGTAATACACTAAATGTAAACTTTCACATGCTCTTGTCAAATATTCATTTAACAGCCATTTTTTTCATGATTGGCATACTTTGAAAATAAAACTCTTTGGGGTAAATTAGTATAATATAAAATATGTGTTACTTATTCAGCAAGTTCAAAGAGTCTAAATTTTTGACTGGATTCTAGTTAATAATATTAAAGAAAAAATCAGTGAGCAACAACAAACAGTTATTTTGATTTAACTAAAACTATTTACTTAAACAATCAATAAAAATGTCGCAAATGTTTATCAGACTCTAAGGCTAAATAAGGGCAGGGACTATAAATAAAATAGGGGTGACCCCATTTGTAGCAGCTCTACTGCACGATGTTTCAAACTTACAACTTGATTAACAGTTATCTTAATTAATATAAAGCCAGTCTTTACAAGTAAAAAAGAGATTATTTCAGACTCTGCAGAAATAATTTGTAAATGAAAAAGGTGAGACAACTCAACTCAACTTTCACATTTAACATTACAAAAATGAATCACTTATCATTATATAATACAACACAATATTTATACAACATGTTTCACACACATGGATAAAAGAAAAGTAAGCCTACTTACAACTTTTTCATGGTGGACTATGAAAAAGCATACAACAGAGTTGATACAAAGAAATTATGGGAAATCTTGGAAGAGGAGAAAATCTCACATCATTTAATTAAATCAGTACAAAGCCTTTATGAGAAATCCAGAATAAAAATACAGCTCAGCTAGGAAGGGGGAGAAACTCGACATCAATAACAACTAGCAGTGGCCTCAGACAAGGATGTGGTTTCTTACCAGTTCTCTTCAATATCTATATTAACCACTTAATAAGGAATTGGCAGAAGAAGATGAACCAGAGAATTTTAATCAAAGGAGATGGAAAGATCGACACAATCCTGTATGCAGATGACAGGTAACAGTAGCAAAATTCAAAGATAACTTACAGAGGGCAAATTTTGAACTATCAAAAGTTACACAGGAATATTCCTTGAGAATATCAATAAGCAAAACAAAATCCATTGCAATGCAAGGAAAGGAACAAAAAAGAGTTAAAATTGAAATAAATGGGGAAACAGTAAAGCAAGTAAGACTTACCTAGGAAACAGAATTGATGCACTAAACCACACTCAAGGCAACATCAAGAGAAAACTACATAATTACAACAGAATGTGTGGAACCATTAAAAGACACTTTGGGAAGGTTATGGATTCTATTACAAAATTGAAAATTCACAACATCACAGCTAAACCAATGCTGCTATTTGGTTCAGAAACATGGATAATGAAGGAAGACAACGACCAGAAAATACAGGCAGCACAAATAGGCACCTAAAACTAAGGCATCTCTTAGGAGTCACGAGAAGAGACAGATTGAGAAACAGAAGAAAACTAAAAACCAAAGATCTATTAGAAGAGATGGAAAGAACACATTTGCACGATGGACAGTAACATACTACCAAAACTCATCTGGAAATATAAACCAATTAGAAACAGAGGCATTGGAAGACCTTTAAGGAGATGGAAAAATCAGGAACACCTAGAAAATTAATCTACTAGGTCTACTGAACCAGCACAAACAGGAACAGGATCGTACCTAAATGCCTGCAGTTCATGATGATGATGATGATGATGATGGTTCATACCCACAACATATGAATCAAAACAGTTGAAATGTGTTTTTAATTAACTTTTATTTGCTGAATGCTCAATAAATGATAGATGTGATATCTCAAGACACCACTGATTCTTTAGCACAGTGTTTGCAGCACTCTTTGAGATTTATATTTTGTTTGTTTTATTAGTTTATGGTGTAGGACAAGTTGCCCCAGGTGCACCTGCTCTGGACTCTCCTGCCACCATCATAACTTCATAAAGAAAGGGCCGGTATCAAACACACCATTTGATGCTTCGCTATTATCATGCACTACTTACAATACTTCTGATTTACAGGGCCAATGCTGAGGATGGGTGTGCGAGGCAATTGCCTGGATGTCAGAATTAAATGAAAATTAATTAAATTGAAACATGTAATGAAATTTTAAAAATACATTTAATAATAAATGTACATAATGTCTTCAAATGAAATGTTTAAAAACCATTTGAATTTATTAATATTACTATTTTAAACAATTAAAATTAGTGATCAATTTGAACTAATCAATATATTTGCAGAAATGAAAACTCTCAAACTGCTCCTGATTTAATTGTTACATCTGTAATTATTACCAATAGTGTCTTCTACACATCTTACAAATAGCTGTTCTATGAAGAGTAACAGTGTATTTAAATTTTTCAAATGTTATTTAATAGAATTACAACATATGAATACATTTTCATGTAACCAACATAATATAATAAGTTTTCTAAAAACAAATGAATTTATTCAATTCTTTTCAACCTGTCACATTACTGAAAAAGCAATGACAGTGTTTGGTTAGTTGTTAGTGATACTGGGCATGTCAACAGTCAAGGTCATTAGTTCCATAAGTGTAGTACATGTTTTACCCTCTGGGGGTGGCAATGATCTTCTCCCATTGGATAGTGAGATCCAATGCCCACGTGCCTTTGGCTAGTGTGTTTTCCTAACTGGGTATCTCCCACCAGCAGGGTACCACCCTAGCAGGGACAAGCTCTAAGCTCCCGATCAGTCTCCTGGCATGTGGGATAGTGTAGTGCATGTTAGTGTAAGTGTGTGTAAGTAAGGGGTGAGGATATGACAAAGAAGAGAAAGGAAAGATCACACATGCCCTGTGGCCTGTTTGTTAAGGTACTGCTCCAGCATTTGCCTGGTGATGATCAAAGAAACAACAAAAAACTACCAATCAGAGCAGCCAGCCACTAGAATTCTCCTTCAGACGGTGACTGAATTCCACTTAGCTATCTAGCCAGAGTTAAACATCCTGTCACAGTTGGGACTTGAACCTAGGACCTCCTGTTCAGGGGCACTGCAGTTACATCAGTTGATGCCCTGAGCCACATCTCCCAATACAATTATGTCAGAAATATGTTTCGCATCTGCGAGGAACTGGGTATAAACCAGTACACCCAGTTCGATTCTCAGCCAGAGTGACAATTCTTTGAACAAATTTAATTATTAAATTAATACACATTATCAATATTTGAAAATTTGCACTTTACTGCAGCTTTAATTCCATCTGCTCTATATTATCAAAGTTAATAATGGTAATGCCTTCATGATTTTCTTCAACTGAAAGTTCAGTCACATATTCTGTTTGATTGAATTTGAGAATCATACAAATTCATTTAATGCATGGGTGTCATGGCTAAAGGAAACAGGAGACTTGCATTCTCTTCTTTGGGTATATTGAAGGTGGCTTCAAGTAATCTGTACCTTATCTATTGAATCTACTCCCAATACTTTGGTGCAGGCGATGCTCATGCCTGAATGTTGTAAAACATTCAAAATCATTTGATGTGAAAGGTCTGCAACAATATGCATATTATAAATAATCAATTTAATATTACTGATTTCTTAAAATTTGCACAAAATGAATTTTAACTGAGTTAATTTTCTTTCTCTATTGTATTTTAAATGTCTTTCGTCTTGACAATATAAATTTTGGCTTATGTACTGAATTAGTCTCAGATGCCTGGAATATCATGAACTTTCATTTAAAGATGCAAGAGTGCTTTTTAGAGAGTTACTATTTGCAATAAAACAAAACTGTTACCTTTAGACATCTAGAATTAAACAATATAATACAACAGTAGCACATTATTAATACTTTGATAAATATCTGTCATCCTTATCCATGAATTAAAAAGTAATATGTATTATAATTAAAACAGTATAGATTGAATATTTTCCAAACTTTCTGAGCAGTGAAGAGAGAAAATTGGAAGGAATGATTCCACATCTTTGAATGTTATTACTAAAAATATATTCATGATATTGTAGGCGTCTTGACAATGTAAAAATATATTCATGTTAGAATTTCACACTATTCTATATTTTCAAAATACCTTAATATCATAATTTAATACATGATAATTCCATATTTTCAAAACACAACTAGCAAGATAACTTTATAATCTATAGTTTTGAAGCAAAAAAGATCTCAAAAACATTCATCCTTTCCAACATGTTTTTACAATATTTACTCATTATACTCTTCCATGAGCATAGAAAGGCTACAGAAAGTGATGCATCCCACTGGGTATGCAAAGTGAGGGGCCCTTAACGAGGACCCCCCACAAGATGGGGCTCAGTGAAGAATAAAACACCACATTCCATACTAATTTTCTCCAATGTGCCAGCCATATTCTTCTATGAACAGCTTTTATGTTTAGTATTTGCAGATGGGCCCCATATCAACTTTCTGCACCAGTTCCTTTGAAATCCTAGCTATGTCACTATTTTTATTAATATTTTTGTCATCTAACTTAGTCTTTAAAAAACTAGTGCCTTGAATAACCATTCCTTAAAATTGATCCTTTAAAAAATATGATGATATCTCTCTAATATTTAAAGTCACGGCTTGATATAATTTTTTGTAGATTTGGCCCATCAAGGACCACTTGAATTAACATTTTATCATTCTCTTAATTTTCTTTTTCGGTATTTTTCCATTTCTTCTCTCTGCCTTTTCTCTTCAATATTTCATCTGTCTTCCTTCTTGCTTTCTTCTGGAATCCCTTAAACATTTTTATAAGTGCTCTAAAATATTCTGTAATTTCTGTTTCCTTTTTCATTGTTTTCATTTCCAATATGTCTGCTTGATTTCTTTCACAGAGGTTACTTGTGACTTACATTTTTTGCTAAAACTTCTGCATATTCTCTTAATTACTCTTTACTTATCCATTGATTTTGAAAAATGTAGAAATTTCTCTTCTCTTCCTCACTGTTTCAAATGTTTCCTCTATTTTTTATAATTTCTTTAAAAAATTTTTTTCCTTGGTTTAATTTATATTTTGCATGCTGTTTTCCAATTTCATCTCAATTTCAACTTATTGAATCTTGTTATATTACTTGTAGAGCATTTTTATTAATACACATTTTCTGGTCATATTACAGTGTTGTAGTGGGTTCATTATGCTTTTGTGGATAAATATTTTTTGGTGTATAAATTTCCCATTATTTGAAATACTTGTTAAATTTTTCTTGTTTTTTTTGGATAGTCTTCTTTGTTTACTATATTGTTTAAATTAATTTCCCCAGATAATAATTTGTTAACTTTGTAAATTCTTGCACTTTTTTCTATTTGTGAAATTTTCTCTTTTTCCAAACGGTACTTGTTACCATATTATTTTAATTTGTTTTGTGAATTCTTACACATAATTTTTACGACTAAAATAGTTTATAAGTGATGGAAATGATTATATTATTTTAATGCATTGAAATTTTACATATCTTCATTTTATTTCCAATACAGATCTTAAAATACTATTGCAACAATATTATGGGCTTCTCATTGTGACCATAATATATTGATATAAAACCAATTTTATTAAATGTAATAATTATTACCAAAATGATCCTGATACTACTGTAAACTGAAATTTAATTGTTGAATTTTACATTCGTAGCGTTGAGAATAAAATGTTTAATTTAGTTTGGAATAAAGGATACCTTGACAATTGACAAGGAATAGAAATCATTAAAAAAGGGCAATTAATCATTGGCAATACCCACAGATTAGGAATTCGATTAAATGCACAAGAATCACAATTAAAATTGTACAAGTAGGAATTATGAGTGTTAATGTTGATCTTTGAAGCAATCTTTAAAACTAATTCTTTTGCAGGCAAACCGTATACATAATAATAAACATAGAATTTATATATTTTCATTTTATCACTGTTGCTCTTCATGAGATCTAGCATCTCAATAATTTACAGTGAATGTTATGAATAATCTTATATGATAAAGGAAAATATTTAATTTACTTATTTATCTTTGGTTTTATAATGGAAGTTTATTGTTACTTAATAAACAGATTTTAGATTAGATAGGGTCAGAATTGACATGTAGTACTAATATTAAACCCGTGACGATTATCAACCAATTCACTACTTGCAGTTTTACTATAATTTTGTTTCAATTATAGTTGAATGCAACTTTACAAATGAAATATCTTCCACTAACCTAACTAAAGTCATGAAAAATTTTAAAATACAAATTAGAGTATCACAAATCACGGAAGAAAAAAACGTACAACTTTACAATCAATAATTTATTTCTTTACGGCGCATAAAGACAAAATAAATTATGGCGGACCTAATCATTCACTTGTTCTACTCGGGATGAACTTGAATCACGGGAACCTGCTCTCGCAGCCATCTTAGTTGACGTAGGAGGTTGCTATGTGACGTCAGGCTCGCTTCGGACGCCTTCGGCTCCTGAAAGCTGAATGCTATTGGTCGCGACCCGGTTGCGACTTCACCCGAACGGGTCAATGTCTGAAGCATCTAAAATTTTGTTAGTGAGGTGAATTTTGTCGTGGTTTCGTATAATGTAAAGGCCCGTTTATTTGCTCCGAAGGGACGTTCAACCCCTTTAAAACATAGTTTAATCATTTGCGTTACGTGCGGACTTGCCTGGTGCATTTACATGAGCCTGAAGTGCGCGGAAGAAGGATTATAGGAAGGACTTGTAGTGGCAGCGACCAGCGTTCGATGTTTGGTGTCCAAGGGTGTTCGCATGAAATGTGATAAATCTATGAAGTTAATGAACATATATGTTATAATACAGCGCCGATAGAAATGAGTGGACGTCCCAGGACAACGTCCTTCGCTGAGGGTAACAAGCAACCCCCAAATCCTCCGTTAGGAGGCATGAAAATAAGTAGTAAGTGCAGTTACTCAGCAGAGCTATGTAGAATGACGTCGGTTAGGCCTAATATGGGATCAACATGGCTGCTGCGAATCTTCCCTTTTTACATTTTCCCTGTGAAACGCACTGTTACCAGATCGATTTGTGTGACAGAATGAACTCTTAAGTGTACGATCGATTCAGTCCAGGACAAAGGGGGCGCTGCTTGAATAGCCATATCGCTATAACCAGCGCCTATTTTCTGAAGGTTGCTCTTACCATGTCAAAGATGTACTACTTGCACAAATTACGCACTTAAAGTGAACAAAATGTGAAAAAATATTGTAACTGTTAATGAGAACATTTATTTTGACGTATTGTTCTAAAGAATAGTGTTGTGTCAAGTGGGTTGCAATGCAAGGTAACTAAAAGAACAAAGTTAAGTGGTCCCAGAATATTAAGAGAACCTGTAAAACATAATGCAACCCTATCTTTATAATCATTTCAAAGACAAAGAAGTGTAATGAATTGATTCCACAGCCATTTGACACTTGCTGAGTGATTGCGGATATTCATGGCATTTTTTAATGTGAGATTGCATGAGTGTGGATGTTAAAATTAGGCCTAACCACATCTTATTCTGCACATTTCTAAATTGCATGTCCCAATTTAAATTTAATGTAGTCATTTAGTGCATCATAGAATATGAAGCTTATTCTTTTCAAAGAAAGAACCATATATTTGTCATGTATATGAACAAGAGCTACATACATTTGCAATTTCAAAGTAAATGGAACATCGATTTTAATCATGACATTATAAGTGTCATTTAAGCTCTTTGTGTCAAAATTCTTGCCCATGTTGTTTTGAAACTTACTACTAAAGGTGTGCTGTTTCAAAATTTCATGGTAAAACACAGTGGACATGTGACTTTCTGATTGTTCAAAATCAGAGATGTATATAGGTTAACAGAAGAAATGTGATATTTCATCCCACATTTTGTACTGTCCACCCTCTGCTTTCTGCCCTTACTACTTAACATGAGTAGTGTTTAGTTTTCATTAACAGTATGTAAATGCCATTTCTCAGATTAGTGAGGATAATGGCTGTCTTTTTTCAAATTGTTTTTCTCTTTCCATATTTCTCTTGTTCTCAAACCTATTAATAACTGTTAAAGTGGACTATTTATGATATACATGACATAACTCATTATCTAATGTAGTGCATATAAATAGACGGAAATACAATTTTTCTTTTTTGATTTGCAAATCATATTTGTACTTACTGACAGTTTTTTTTTGTTGTCACAAAATTTGAAAACATAATTTTTAGCACACATTGAGGAAATGAGGTTATAAGTTACCATGTGAAATTATATTATTCAGCTTTTTGCTTCGCATGCTACATGTTCATCATTGCAGTAATGTTGGTACTCTTCGAAGAAATTAAGTTGTCATAATTTTTGAGTGGAAAAATTGTCTGAAGAGCTCATTTTTCTGTTCATTTTTATGTTGATGACCCCCTTTTCTCAAATATCTTGCAAGGGGTGATACTTTTTAACTACATCTAAATTTAATAGTTTTTATATTTTATTTTTTTCTTGTGTTGCTTTCTGCATTTCTTTCTATGCTTCATTGCCTCAAGATCTTAATACCAGACACTTGGTCTCATTGCAGGTTAAGGAATTCAATCTGATTAATTTTCTGTGACTTTTGTACATTTATTTATAAGTGCTGTTTGAGTTGATGATTTCCGTCATGAAACATAATATGGCATACATCGAGGAAACTTAAAATAGGCTTAACTTAAAATATTGAAATTATGAAAATATTCATCACTTATTAACAGTATGTTCAGTGCTTTTCAGAAGTGAAGATTAAAAAATTATGTTCAGGCATTATTTAAAGGCAGTATCGTTATTAGTTTTTGAATCTTAAGTAAGGAATTGAGTGATACAAGATCAACTGAAGTATGAAATATACTGGTAACAAAAGTAGGAGTTCTATGCTTTCTATGATAAAAGAGAAAGTAAACTTTTTTGTGTTTCTTGAAATAGATAAGATATGTGTAAAACTATTTAATTTGTTTCAATTATTGTGAACTCTTCTGAAGAACTGTTCCATTTGGCTCATCAATTTTATGTACATTACAGACAGACAGATTACAGACATGTGTTAGCCATTTATGAAAAAGAACATGTTCGATCTTTAATGCTAACTAACGCTTGTTATTTTTTTGTTTCAACTTTTTAAATCTCAATGACTCAGTGTTTAAGATGGATGCAGTTCATTTGGGATTCAGGATTAGGATTTTTGAGTTTTTTTCATAAAGTTATAATATTTTATAATTTTGCCATTAGAAATTGAGTCCTAAATTAATATAATTAGTATTGAAATACTAGAGGAAAAATGAAACTGATATAATGGGTTCTCCAATGTCATTAGAGGAAATATTAGTTGCTTAACAATGCTTAAAATGGCACTCTAGATTCTGCAGTACAGAATGTAGACAATGACAATTATTCAAGGAGAAAACAAAACAATGGTTTCGGATTTTAAAGAAAATTTGACATAAAAAATTCTGGAACATGCATAACATTTTTTTAAATGCCACTTTTGATGTTCATATTAATGATTGGTTAAGTATTTAAGGCTATGCAGGTTCATTGCAATATGTGCTGGCAAAATTGTCGGAATGCAGCTTTTACATTGGATTATTAATAAGTTAATGACGGGGATGTCTCGCAGAATTTTACATAACATTTTCATTTATATTATTTAAATATGTGGGCAGATTCTAGGGCACGACTTTTTTTTTGGTTAATGTAAAAGGTTTAATTGCCAGACGCTTCAGCAATGACGATCTCTGAGCATCCATGCGGTAAATTGTTTGTGGCGCGTTGTCGTGGATGTTGGAACGTTGATTCGCTTGCTAGCGCCACGCCTGGGGGAGGGGAAATTCATAAAGCCACTCGTGTCGTGTCGTAAGAGAAGGCTCGGGCCAATGTAATTGCGCGATGCACTGCGTTAAGATATTACATTCCCAATGGCACACTGGCTCGTACCTCACATTTGAAGAATCTATACCTATTCATTATTGATCTGTAGATCTATAATGTGCTCTGAAATTGACTCGTATTGTGTAAACTGTTTTTGTAAATTGATGGTAGATGGTTTTATCCAGATAAGTTTTCATTGTTGAGCTATGTGCCTTGGCTTTCATTGTTTCTTCTTGGTGAATGCGATAATGAACTAATATAAGATTTTTTTTTAAATTTAAAAGTTAAAATCAATATGTATATTTGCTTCTTACAAATTAGTAAATTGAGAAATGGAGTGGAGTAGGTGGTTTTATGCGAGTTGTGCGATTTTTAAAATTCTTTATCGCAACTTTCCGCATTGTCAATGATAAGGAAATCCAGTTTCTTCAAAGATATCGCATCGGATTGGAATTTTGTTTTGACAATTCTGATTATAAGGCATATTTCATTCTGTGAATTAGTCGCCTCTTGATTTTGTAGTGAATTGATGTTTTTTGTACGAGTTTCATGTGGTCGGTAGAATAGGAAGTGTCTTCAGTGTTTCAAACCATGAAAGTATGAGATGTGTTCGGTCAGTCGAGAAATGTTTGAAAGAATATTCCACAATTTGTACGTTTGTAGAACTTTTTAGTTTCTGAGCCTAGTATCAGTATTTGTGCGGAAACTAGGTAACTGAGAAAAAATAGTTAATATGAAAAATATTTCTAGTCGCACGGAGAATTGTTTTTAGCACTTAATATCATTGCAAGACTAGAGCGCTTTTCCAACATTTTGATTTCATATACTTTTAGATTTTCTCCGACATGACCGGCCATACACACACAACTGATCGCCTCGAGTATGTTAACGCATATGTATGAATAAAAATAAAATGCTTCGCACAAATACGTAATGGAAAATTGGAACCAATAATTTAGTGTGTTTTAAGTTTCTGTGTATTGGGATGTAAAATGGAGAAGAGGAAAGTATGTATATTGTAAAGTATGAAATGTAGAATTTGCGAAGAAATGTGGAATCTCAGGTCCCGTTTTCAGTATTCCTTTCTCAACTTTAGTTCCAACATTGCAATTTTCATATTACATCTGATTGTTTCTAAGGGAAGGGCAGGTTGGTATTGTGAAATCAGGGCTTTCAGAATTGCAAGTTCTACAATAATGTCTGAATTATTTGAAAATGAGATAAGCGAGTCAATGATCGGTTTCTTTTCCAGTTTTCAGAATAATTATTCCTTAAGAAAAATGTTTACAGAAAATATTACCTTTAGTAAACTGTCGCGCTACATCTTCGAAAATCGATCTTACAACGTTAGAGTAAGCTATGTGTTCTGATTTAAGGGTACAAAAATCATTATTTTCGTTCAGGAACTTTTAAATGACCACTCGACATCGTATTGTATTTCCTTTCTTCTAGTCTGTATAAAAACGAGTTTATAACAATGTTTCTCAAATGCAGCCATAAAAAGCGATAATCTGCCAACAGTCATTAATTAGGTAGGGAAGCTGGATAAACCGTTTCCTGATTCCGCGATCGGTTCCATCAAGAACCAAAATCATTAGTGGCTTCAGTCAGCTCAGACTCCGGGTTGAATTTGAACAATACCGGAGAACGAAATCCGAATATTGCTGTTGTCTGTCATGTAAATAGGCCGCAGTTAAAATCTAATTATCGTACATTTAAAAAAATGAAGGCAAAGTGTTTTGTTGGTTTTCATTCAGTTTGACAAAGAGACGAAATGTACTGTGGAGAAAAAAGACGTCTTGCTTCTCGTATACGACCTGGTTAAGCAGCACAGCTTTTGCGTTGAATTCGAGGAATGTATGGTATGGCGTTGGATTTTCTAGATAAACGTATTGTACTTGCAGCCGCATTGGCGTAGCGGCGGCCACGACCGGAAGAAACGGCGTCGAAGCGGAAGTGGATCGTGAAGTTTTAGTCGACAAATTCACACGTACACTTAAGCACTCCATTCCTCGAAGATCTGAAAACAATAAGTATTGTGTGATGAATTCAAAAATTGTTTATATCATGAAATGCATTATCACATTTTCATTATAATGTAGGTACAATTTTTTTTCGAGCCCTTAACTGCAGGCGAACTCAAGTTTTATTCCATATTGGATAACTCGAAAAAAAACCGCTACCCTCGAGCTTTCAAAATAAATAAATGTTTAAACGTTTATTTGTTTTAAAATTTTCGAAGGCCGAATGTTTATATTTATTTGCAAAGATTGTATCATTCTGAGAATTATTATAGGAATTTGTTTAAAATTATAATAATTTTGTACATAGTGAACCGTTCGAAGTAAGTAACGTTTAGAGAGTCAAGATTTTGGATGAAATTCCAAGAAACCATAATGGAACCCGCACCACTTACGCAGTAATTTGAAAGGGAAACAAAAGTTCTTTGAGAAGTAGGAAAAGATCTGACAGTTGAACGGGACAGTTAGTGTTATGAGCCAGTGCTTATTCATTACTTAAGAATACTTCGCAGAGCTTCAACGTAGTGCCCCACATATGTGGTGGAAGATGTGGAAATGGTAGTGCGAGGAAAATTCCGGACAAGGACTTCCTCGCAACGTCTTAATCACTTCGTTCCCCATCCCAAGTACGTTATTTGAGATCTCCATTGAAGGGATGTCGCAAGCAGCGCACAATCTGTGGAGTTTAATTTTAATTGAAAAATATTGAATTCACAGTAATATAGTGTATATTTATAGGGTAGATGCTGGGCTTGATTTCTGTCGGAACGCGACGGAACGGCATTCCGGTACCTCGGGAATACGTTATTAAATTATATTATAAAATTTAATCATATCTATTAAATTAATATAATTAATTTGGGGCGCGTTCCGGTACCTAAACTTTTCGAAATGAAGCACCGGGAAGATGAATTTTACGCTGTTTCATTGCGCCTTATTAAAAGAACAGAACTGTTTATTCCTCTCTTTCCTAATGTAATTGTTGATATTACTTAATGACCCGTAGTCTAATGTTACGTAGCTAAATAGCGTTGATGCAAAAGGACAATTTTTTTCATCGGAGTGTCGTTCCCCGTTCATTCTTTTCTACCGAGGTATGAGTAAAAAGGCGGCTTCAAACGTATTCAAGGGGGCCATTTTTTAAAAATTGGAACGCTTTAAAAAATGATTTCGGTAATGTGTAATAAGTTACTTTTAATTTGTATATTTGAATTTAAAAATAGTTAGAAAATAAAACATCTAAACGAAATCCTTATTAATCTTTTCTAGTGCTACTGATCTTCCTGAAAAAAATATTGAAAATAAATTGTGCCGTTTGACATTTAAAGTTGATTGGCATTGGTATTGAAATACTTGTATAATACAAAGGGTTTGGGGGCAGTAATAAGATACACCACACCAGCCTCGCTATTCGTGTTTGTTAACGTCGATTTTGGTGGGTGTGGCTTATCTTGTTTGTATATACATCTTGTTCACATTTATGAAAGACTTGGATCATTAACGAGATGAGACACTTCGACCAAATTCGAGGTAACGTTTAGAATAGTGGGAGGGCTTGCTGTGGCTCATTTTGTTGCTTCCCCCCCCCCCCAGCACTTGATACATTTTGAAATACATTTACAATGTCGTGAAAATGTGATTGAGTTGCGTTCTCCTTTCCTAAGGGAAGGGGCATGGTTTATATTTGCGCATCAGTTGCCGTGTTGTTGTGCGGGGGCGGTGCCCCTCACCAGTGGCCAACTGCCCCACGCCCCGAATAAAGGGGGAGGGGGCGATTTTTTTTCATTTAAACTCGCAAACAACGTATTACTTCAAGTTACTAAGGCACTGGAGTCGATCTTCTGCTGCCATAGCCCATTAAAGCCAAATTTTGCCACATTGTCCTAAAGAATACGTTCGTTGCACCTCCCAGATTGATTTCTGCGGTTATTTGATGCAGCGGAGAATAAGGTGCCCATTTACTTCTAATGAAATTAACCGTTCCTGAAGCGCGGGTTCATATATTTTATTAAACACGTTTCTCATAGTTTATAATAAATTGTTAATAGAAATATAGTAATAAAAAATATAAAGTTTCTTTTCAATATTTTTTTAAAGAAAAATAATATTTATTTAATTGTTGGGGAAATAAAATAAACTTTAAAGTGTACATGTAAGGGGGAGGATGTAAGTTTGAAATAAAGACCCCCGTGGATGTAATGGCGTTAGCCTGTTTTCTCGGACGCTCCTGCTGGTCACGTGAGGAGCCGTTGCAACCAATAGATAGCAATTATCCTCGTTCACGCGGGTGCGCCTCGCCAGGAGCACTTCGCTTCCGACCACGAACAGTTTTCTTTTCGCCCCCCCCCCCTCCTCCTCCTTACGTAACTTGCCCCCGCCAACTAAATATGCACATATTGCACTCGTACATCGCGATTCGTGTACGTCTCTCTCATTAATGCCATTTCTAATCTTTCTCTTGCGTTCCGTTCTATTTGATTTCTATGACGTCGTTTGACGTTATTTTATTTTGTTTCACTGTATTCTCCCGTTTCTTCGGTATTTTCCCCTTGTATATACTCCTTTTTTACTTTCTCGTTCTTACTGCGCAAGAAGAAGTAGTAATTGTTGAAATCGTGCGCCGGAAAAGCAGCGGATTTTCGACAGAAAAACTCTTATTACCGGGCCTTGGTAACAAAAAATTGGATAAATCTTGTCCCCACGTGTAGTAAATTAATTTCTCTTACACGATGTGCAAGTCAGAATCCATGTTTGTAGGCCCTCTGTTCCGAAAAATCGGTTGACTGCAAAAATGTCTATCCATCCTTCTGTGGTCAACGCATCTAAGCCGTGCTGACGATTTTCGCCAAAAATTGATGTTCTCCAATCGTTTGAAAAGAACTAGAGGTCGTAAAAGAGCTTGAAACGGATACTTTGATTTTTTGTGGTGCTTTACTCGAAGCCTCAATTACATGTTAAAAATTGTCTCAAAGAGACTCCAATTTAAAAAAAAGTTGAACCTTGTCTTCGGATACCGTATAAAAGGACGCTCAAAATAATAGCCTATTTTCTTTGAAATCCCTGATGTGTCGAAAATTACAAAAGTTAATTTTTTCGTCTTCCTACAACTACAAAATTGAAGATAAAGATTTTTTGTTTAATAAATCTGTTCTTCAAAGACACCTCGAAATATCCTCGTTTCGAAAATATAAGAAGTTATTGCGTACTTCTGCGTGAAACATGCAGTTTTTAAACAAAATTAAATTATTTTCTCAAACGGCTCCAATTTTTGTCTTTATTTTTTCCACGAATAGAACAAGGGGTGCTTTAAAAATGGTCCATATTCGTTGAACTTTCAGAATTTTCGAAAATTGCAAAAGTTAGAAATAATGACAGTAAGTGTATGCACTTCTAGTTTGTCATTGTCCCCCCGGCGGTGATGTAGCACTGGGGAAAGGGACCAGAAGAAACAGGGAGGCAATTAAGTGAATCTTGGGAATGTTGGGGATTGTTTTTCGATGCATTTTTTGAGTAAACGTGGCAGTTACTTGAATTTCCCTTGTGTTTGAATATGTTCTGAAACGGATATAGAAGTGCCACTGAAACTCTACTGCTCGTTTATGTAATGTACTCGAGCCTTCATAACTTTAAGCAGTGTGTGGTATTTGAATAGCACCTCTGTGGTTCCACCCAATAGTACTTAAACGCACCAAACACGTTCTTAGAACCCTTGCTAGGTAATAAATTGTTGAATGCAAATTTTTAGTCATAAATATGTAGAAATACCTATATTTTAATATCCATTATATATTTGTAAAATGTACTTTCATTTCATTTTCTTTTTGGTTCAATTGGAAAAATATGTATGTATTATTATAAGTCCTTTTAAATATATTTTCGGTCCTGTTTTCACCTTAAACAAACTTCGAGGATTATCTATTTAAATGCAAAATTTTCCTCAATAATGTAGAGATGGTGATAAAAAATATTCTGCAAATTCGCCCAAGAATGTCGTGGATGGACCCCGGAATTTGGCTTCGGTTTTTTCGGTTTACCTGAATTCACTCGTAGTTACACGACGAGTCGCCATTCATTGATCTACCATCGGGACTCATTATTTCAGGATGGAAATGATTTTGTTTCCTATCGATAATGTTCCATGCGATTCGTACATTTTAAAGTTGCCGGTCGCGTGGACGTTGTAGAGAGGTAGGTTCTGAATGAGTAGGCACAGGCATAATTTAAGGTTGGCCGTCATCCAAGGATTGACAGGATTTTTTGTTGATGCCAAGTTCAGTGCTATGAAATGTTGGTTGAACGCCAACGAAATACTAAGAGGTGACACTGACTCTTCATTGTAATTAGTTGAATCATGTCACCTCTAATTTTCTCCATGAACAGTTGCATTGTGTAATATCGAGATTGTTACGTGCTAGAAAATACCGTATCCATAAGGTTTCATTTTCATCGAATTAACAGACATGCCCGAGGAATCTAAAATGTTTGTATATCTTGGATGTATTTTGTTTTTCCTTACCAGTAAGCTAAGGCAACTGGAACGACCTACCAACGCTAAGAGAAACACCAGTGGGTGTAGCAGAAAAAGCTGCTTAAATATTGAGCGACGTTTTAAATATTGGAATAAAACGATGCCTATTGAAGAAATGCAATGAAAAGGAATATAATCCTATGAGATGCTTTCTATAGACGTTACAGCAATGGGAGTCGGATCTTAGCGCATTTATGAATTTAAACAATATTGCCTTTCTGATTATTAGATTGTGTTTCAATTCCCCGTTTCTTGAAACCATTTGGAAAATCCTCGTTGATTGTCCTTGTGCTCGTGGTATGCTTCTCACTATTGTGCTCCGTTACCGGGGTTTATAAATATCCAAGAAGAGCGCGCGCGCAGTTTGCGACGCGAGAAAAGTGGAATGCCTGGACCTTGTTCTGGATCGCTTCCTGCAAGGCGCTTGTGCAACGGATTCATTACGCGCGCGGGCGGGTAAACGGGCGTAAAAATAGGCGTCGCGGACGCAGGCAGCCGGCAGGTAGCAGTTGCATCGTTCGCGCTCTTACGTCTGGGGATAAAATATCGAGGTTTTCTTCAGATCCATGTGTTTGTCCAGAAACATCGATATTTTAAAAAAAATCTCCTGATATAAATAAAATTTTCCGTATCTAATTTTTTGTGGATTGCTCGTAATCAACTGCCACAGACAACTGTCACTGTAGTCGATGCCCAGGCGGCCGGAAACGGCTTGCTATTCCCAACCTTTCTCCAGTATTGTTATCTTTTTTTAATTTTTTGGACGTGGTAATATCGTCAATCTGCTTTTTGAATCTTAACTACACAGAACATTAATTAGAAAATTTAGATGGCAGTCAAATTTAAGATTATAGTTAAAAGTAATATTGGCGTGTTATGTATCACATGAGAACCAGGAAATTTTACTTCGATTTATGAATGAAAGTGAGTACATGGAAAAATAGCAAAAGACATGTCCATTATTTTGTATTTCCTTCTTTACAATCAATAAACAATATTATTAACGTATTTCTTATACATGACCATAGAATAAAATATAACTCATTTCATTCCGTACTATATTTCAAGATGGAAACAGGGTGGGGAAATATCTCGTTTCATAATTAAAACATCGATATTTCAAACATCAATTTTTTGTCGATGTTATCAACGAAAACCGTTCGGTGATGTATTGAAGTATCGCTGTATTGATGTTTTGCTAGTATTTTCCATCACTACTTGCGTGCCTGGGCACACATGAGAGAGACCAGTCGGGAGCGTGGTAATAATGCGACTATGCATAACAGACGCATCGATTTTACCCCTCACCGATGGCTTAGCAACCTTTTAACATTCAATTTGTGTGCAAAGAAATTAATTTGTCAGCGGCCGTGTTTATTAATTTACAATAAACATTTAACTCAAAACCTAGTTAAAAATGATGACAACGGATAGGACTGAACCTGAAAGACTTGCATGCCCAGGGACACCTCAAAGGGCCAGTTCGCCTGAGGGCACAGCCGAAGAGGGGAGGCCCTACGCGCATGCGTTGACCGCCTCTCCAAGAGCGAAGTGGGGAGAAGATGGCTTAGGGCATCAGTTGATGTCACTGCAGTGCCTCTGACTCGGAGGTCCTAGGATTTTCGACACTAACTTGTCAGCTAGGTCGAATTCACTCGCCTGGAGGAGAATTCTAGCGGCCGGCTGCTCTGATTGGTAGTTTTCCGTGGTTTCTCCGATCAACACCAGGAGAATGCCGGAGCAAGTACCCTAACAAACGGGCCACGGACCGCGCGCGATCTGTCCTTCCTCTTCCTTGTTCTATCCTCTCCCTTTACATACACACACTAACATGCACTACACTACCACACATGCTGGGAGGCCGGTCGGGGGCTTAGAGCTTGTCCCAGTTGGGGCGGTGCCCTGCTGGTAGGAGATACCTTTTTGGGGAAAACAGCCGACGGTAGGTCGGCGCTGAATCTGGTCATCCAGCGGGGGGAGGACATGGCACGGCCGCCTCCCGAACAAAAAGCACACATTACACTTACGGGACTAATGACCCTAGTAGTTGACGTGCCCGGAATCAATCAATTGATGAACGTAAGAAATATACGAGCATCGTGGTCATCCTTCGGGGGGGGGGGAGAGTGGTCGATGACGTTACGAGAAGTACTATCACATTCATTTGCTTCGAGGTCGTACACCGTCAGTTATTTCATATTTTAACTTTTTCCAAATAGAGATTATGGGGATTTTTCAGGCTCAAATTAAACATAGAAGATGTAAAAAATCCGAGTACAAAACATCGATGTAAAAAAAATATCGGCTTTAATATATCGACGTTTAAAACGTTGATGTTTCTATTAAAACATCGACATCAATGTCGCAGTACTTGGAGGGTAATTCCCCTCTGAAGCTGTCGTGCAGGTCGGCGCCGGGTTTCGCGTTCCTGCGGGGGGAGGAACTCCGCCATCTCGCGGGGTATACCACGCACTACACCGGGGCCTTTCAACTCGCACATATCGTGGTGGAGACCGTTACAGCGGCGCGCTGTCTATCATAGGAACTACACTTGGGTTTCTCTAACCTGGCCGGTGACACTTCATCGGCTGTTACGGTGTTATCCAATCGAGAGCTAAAACGTCATCTCGGTGACGTCACTGGTGACGTTTAAGCTCCCTATTGGACGAAACCGTAACAGCTGATCAGCTGTCATCAGCCTGGTTACAAAAGCCCAAGTATAAAATACGAACTGCTGCCAACGGTACTGAAAATGAGCGTGACTGCTGCGAGTGTTCGAGAGACGCAAGCTGGCGGGTAATGTCACAAAAGAGAGCGTCGATGTTCGCGCTTTCTTCGGCGGTTTCTTATATGTCTATATTATGAATAGTTGAACATTTGGAAGACATTTTTCGTATTCTCATTAATTAGACAATTTTTATGTGCGGATGCTGGCGTGCCTAACATGCAGCTGTACCCGGCGACTCCTATCATAGCAACCTCCGGCTTTGCCCCCTGTTTTGATGGAGAGTGGCAAGGCCCTGCACTACACTAACGGGAGCAGGCACTTCGGTAGTTGACGCGCTCGGAGACGAATGCTCGCTAGTTCGGACTGCGTTGTGCCGCCGCTGTGGCGCCCGGCCGCTCTCCATCAGGGGGGGGGGGTGCGAGAGGGGCGGCGGGGACGTTAACCAATCCGAGGACACTAAAACTTCACGGTGTTTGGGCAGCTAATGTAAAAATCTACAGTTGCGTGAGTTGTGAAAGAATGGAAGCGATTTGCTGGTAGTATAATTAATTACTTGCCTTTGTTTCTTGTGGGAACGTCCTTTAGGTGTAGGGATTCTTCTATTATGAAAGAACAAAAGTTATTGTTTAGTGGGTAGTTAATGTAGATGTACCAATTCTTAGTTCTGTTAGCACAACTCTTCATCTTGGAAGCCATTCTTTTTACGCTTTATTAGTGTGTGGCCTATGCTTTGCTCTTGTCCACGTACTTCGGTCCGCTTCAAGCTCCGATTTTTAGCACTTACGTACTTGTAATTATATTTAGCATGTTCGATTATTTCTCTCGAAATTATCAAAATATGTTGGTCTTGTTTAGTTTGATGTGTCTGCAAATCACACCCAGGCCTTTGTGACTGCTTGAGTCGCTACCTCCCAAGCACATTATAATTACAAAAATCGTCTGCATTTGAATCCCTATCCAGGAAAGCGTGATCGGAGAAATCCTTTTCTCGCTTTCGCCTTTCAATCTATTATAATGTGAGTTTTTAATTGTAAATCACATTTGGGATGCCTTCCTATCACTAATCCAGTTGAAGTTGGAGTTTATTACTGCCACAAATAGCTGTGGTCGTCTTAGGAAAGGCCCTGCACCTCTGAAGTAGGAAGTTCTTTCTGTATAATCTCCGATGAAGATCTAGTAGTAGGTTTTTTATGTTTGTTCTCGTTCGCAAATGGAGTAGCTAACTTTGCGAGATCAAAATCCAATGTGCTTGAAAAGATGTAAGGAAATGATCCATTCATTTGTGAATAATTAGAATTGTATGTGAGTTGCGAAAAGTGGAGGAGCTGAGCGCGGGCCGTGTCGTTCGGCCGTGAATGCGACGCGTCGTCGCCCGCAATAAAAAGCCTATCGCTCTGCGCTGCCAAAGGTGCGAGCGCTGGCGTGGCCGGTGGCGCGCGCTCGTCTCCTTTCTCAGGCTGAGCGGTGCTCGTATTTATTTGTTTATTTAGTCGCGAAGAACAGTTGAAATCTGGGACGTTACGGGGAAATGTGTAACACAAAATCATTACAAATGGGAAGACCGGGGCAGGTCAGTTAAATAAAAATTTTCGCGTTTTGGGGTCGGATTAATCCGATTTTTGCGAGCTGGCGATCGACCCAGGACTGGGCGTTGTTTTTTTTTTTTTTCTCTCCGCGCTGAGCAGGTAAGGGAGAGATGTGGCGAGAATGACGTATCCCTTCAATGTAGCATACTTGGCCTGGTACACAGCTGTAGAAACAGACTTGTAATGCAAAGCTACAGCTCTATTTGTGCCCCGACCTCGAATCGAACCCGGGATCGCTCCACGGAAAGCCAGCACGCTCACCATCACGAGGGGACCAGTTAAAAAGTAAAACAAATATTTACGGCGATAAATACTGTCTCAAAATAGAGGCCTTTCGTTGAAACATCTTGTAACCATGGTGTGACAGGTGTACACAATACAATAAGTAAAACAAAATGAATGTTTTTCAGGCTTTAGCGCTTATTTTTAGGTACAAGAAAAGTTTTGTGGCTGCGTCGTTGACTGAACGTCGATATCCTGGAAAGGATTTCAAGACCACGTTCTGGGCAAACGTACATGTTAGGAGACGCTGGATGTTTCTCTGGGACCGTTTTACGAGTATGTAGCCGTCCGCCACTAGCTACGATTTTGTGCAAGTTTTAGTGAATTTACGCCGTCCAATGCTTTTTAAGTCGTGATGGAGGATCTCTCTTCTTACATAACATTCAGTGGTGGCGAAGTTCCTACGAGACTTCTCTTTATGGAGTCACGCAATTTTAGTGCTTAGCTCGAACACATGAGCGGAAATCACCAACAAAGTAAACAAAAGGTTTGCGTAAATATTTTAAAACTGAAGCACTCTTACATTTTATATTAATCAAGTCATTATTACTTGAACAAAAAGAACACAAAAATAGCCAATGCTAAGTTAATTGCTTAATTCAGTTATCCCATTCGCGCAAGCAATGAATATTATATGCCTTTAATTACGAGCGCGGAGCTCGTATCTGTCGGTGCGGAGCGAATCTGCTTCAAAGGTTGCCCTCGCTTCGAACCAGAGCCTCGGGATATGGTGAGGTGCGGCCCGGTGACCAGTCGTGGGGCCCAGGCTACACGACCAGCCGATCGCTATCGACCAGACATTGTTTTGTCGACGCTTAAAATTCGTACAATCCACAATAATATACTGGGTTCACAATGCCCAAGCAGTATATTTTATCTTCCTGTTTGTGGATGTGAATGGACTGGCAGCGTGCCTAATTTAAACGATGTAGTTAAAGGCTTGCCGTTTATGCTTTCATTGGGATGAAAATCGTGTATCTACTCTGCGGGACGGTAGTTCGTGTAAATTCTACGTGGAGCCAACAGCGATCTCCTGTTTCAAAAATACGCTTCTTAACACGAGAAGATTTTTGCGGCAGGTCGCAAAAATGTAGAATTTACATTTTATTGCGCGGTTTGCCTTAGCGTGACTTCCTCTTATTTTCTATTAAGACAACTTATTACATAACATGGATTGAAAATCGAATTTTTATATTCAGGTATTAATTGATTCTATACTGTATGACTAGCATATGGCATAGATTTGAAGATAGGTCGAAGTAATTTTAAATTTCATCTTGGCATTGAGGAAGGCAAATAAGTTACATTATAAAAGTGTAGAAAACTGGTTCCGCTTTTTTAATAAAGTATTTTGATGGGTCACAAGATTTCATGAAGCAATTAATTACTTGTATGTTCTAAACAGAACGTATTAAATACAATATAACTTTGGCTTGGCTGGGATTTAACTCTCGATCGCTTTCCTGGCCCGGTAGTCTAAATTCCCTCTAGTCCAGTGGTCGCTTGTGAACAACCTAACCGTTTTCAATCCTACTGTGACCTACCAAGAAACCATACAGAAAAAAAATTATTTTCAAATGTTAACATTTTTTATTGTCTATAAACATATATTTATATTAAATATGAGATAAATTTTAATAAAACTGTAAACAAGAGAAATGTCATCTGCCTGAGCTCTGTAGAACAAGTCGACGTTAGCCAACCTTGAGCATGATCGCTATTTACCGAAGATTGCCCCCCGAGCTACTACTAGTGGCTCGCGATTGTTGGTTTGGCTATCATTCCGCCAGACCAACCTACAAGGCCTCAAGGGCCACAACTTAAACCTTGAACATGGTCGCGGGCCATATTGTCATCACTCGGGCGATCCACACTTGCTTCCCCGTATTGTTGATTGTGGCTCTTTGCCCGGCTGCTCTCAAACGAGGAGGGGGGGTACCATGCAACATATTGGAATGATTTTTAATTTGTGAATTTACTACCAACAAATCCATGAAAAGAAATCCACATTTTACATGAAAAGGGGTGTTGACCCCGGCGGGGGGCGCGTACTAGCCATGGCTTGCTCGACATGGATGAAAGGGATTTTCACTTTGACTAACAACCTTTCGTGGGCTACAAAAATGGCACCTGTGCCGTATTGCCGCTAGTTAGACAGCCCTGCCCTAGACATTCTGTACTCGGAATTATTTTTATTTAATTTTTTCGTAGCGAATAACATTTCATCGGTGCTGTTTTATTCGGGAAGCTCCGAAGTGCCGATTTCTGTTTGTCCGCTCGGATGGCACCGCGTCGCGAATTTGTCGCGACCCTCGCTCGCACTCTTTACATGTCGGCGCTAAAAAAGGACTCGGGTGTTGTCTTTTATTCTGCCGAGTCAGTTCTCTGTGTGACGCAACGGAATGAAGCTTCAACAGTGTGCTACTTTAAAACGAGCGGTCGCAAGCATTCCTATTATATCGTTCTCCGCGAAGAAGAGAGATGAATGGTTTTCGTGAACATAAACTTATTAAGAAACCAAAACAGCGAAGAAATAAAATTGAGAGAATTAATTGAGTTTGTTGTTTTTTGCTCGTTTGATTGAATGATTCCATCCACTATTTCGTAGTTATGAAGATGTGCCTTACTTTGTTGCAGAGCAGAGAAGCTTTCGCGATTTGCTCTCCCCTTTCCTTTGTCGGTTATCAGTAGAGAAGGGCGCACTAATAATTTATGAAATATGTATGCATTTATGCAGAAAAACTTAGAAAATATGCTGTATAAAGTATATTAACCCATCATAACAATGCCATAATTTGTACGCACAGTGCGTTCAACCTGCACTTTACTTTTTACTATTATCGCTCAATGAAATTTCCAAAAGTGGTATTACTACATTCCACAGTGAAACGTCTGCCTCAATACACTTAACACGTTGCATTAGAACCAGGTTTGAAAGCCATTCCAAGAACATCTTAGCTGCCACCTTCATCCCATGAAAATGAAGGTCGTTCATTTTTTCGCACACTGTCTCGCTCATAGTTGAAGAGGAAGCTTCTTGTGTGACTTATAGACGTTGAAGCCCAGGGTGTTAGTGATACCGATTTTTTAAGATGGACTCGACAGCTTGTAATTCTCGAAACGGGTTTGGTTTTCCTGTTAAGTGTAATGCTTACGCAGATACGGGATTGATATTGGCTAAATGAACCACATCACAAAAATAAAAATTAAATTTATTAAAATTTAAGAAATAAGTAGCGATAAATGTTTTAAGCGAAATGTACAGAATAACTTGCAATTTCCAGAAATACGAAGCTTTTAAAAAAACGGCAAAACGTGGAAGATAATGGTTCATAAAATCATGTTTAAATCATTGGAAATTGCACACATAGCAAAAGAGCATTCTTTCTGACTTCTGAGGGTAAATATACATTTGCATTGAATCCCGGTCCCTAGTGATTAGTTGGCCATGCCCTTTCGCAGGAGGAATGATGGCAGGGCTGAACTTGAAGTGCAACCTTTGATGGATACGAGCGTTCAGAAGTGGTGTGTGTGGTGACGTTACAAGTCAACCCACGCTCCGACCACCGGGTGAAAACCCGTGCCGCTCCCGGGACGCGATCCCGTGCCACCGGGGCAACCCTTTCTAAATCGGTTTAGCGGATTTTATTAGTCACTTATGCCGGAGCACATTGGAGGTGGTCGTGCTCCATGAGCAACGTGAAGAAATGATTCGCATTCATTTCGCGAGTGTTGTCTAACTTGAACTGAGGCGACACTACACCAACCGGAGAATGCTCGCATAAAAGAAGAAAAAGTGCTAGAATTTATGAAAAATGCTCTTTAAAACTTTTATTTAAATAAAGACTATTTACATTATTCTTTGATTAAACAGAGCTACTGTGAGTTAATTGCAAGCGCGATAAAAGAGAATAGCGCGAACTTACTGATATTCGTTGATTGTGGGCTGCCCGTTTATCTGCGATGTGTATGGCCTCGTATTTAATTCCGCTCAAGGAATTTATTGTAATATTCTCACATGCGTTTCGACATGATTTGTGTAGTATTCTTTTTATCGAACTAAACGCTCGTAAAAATCTATCCGTAACCTCGAACTCCTCGCATTGAGCGACACTGAACAGCTGCCTCTCAAGGCTTCGTTTCAGAATTAATTTCGCGGAGCGTTGCGGTTGTCGTTCACGCTCTACTGTTTTAGAACCTGTCAAAAAGATCGTTCACTGGAATGGGAATAAATAGTAATAAATTTAATGGCAAATAGTTAAGTTAAAAATGTACAGTAAAGTAATAATAAGTAGGGAACGGAATTTATTGTAATAAAGAATACAAAATATGTACATATATTATTTTTTCCAAAACGTGCAAGAAAAAATGAAAAATATGTAATTATACCTAAATATGTAAAATAAAAATAGTTCTAATTCATTCAAAATGTCTTGCAAACTCTAAAAAATATAATTGAATGTAAGTATCTAGTTCCTGTAAAATCATGTATTTACAGGGAAATCCGTTCCCTAGTAATAAGTGTTCGGCTCAATGGATAACATAATATCGAAGCTCTCGATCTAACCAAATATTTTTTTTTCATATTAAGTGCGCAAAGCTATTTTGCCGAGACCCTCGGCAAAAAATTTAATATGGACTATGAAAAAAAAAAAAAAAAAAAAAAACTTCGCTCACGAAATATAAACATTTCTTCTGCAACTGCATAAAAATTATAATTGAAGAAAGTTTATTTTTGAATAATGTGCTTGATATGTCGACGAAGAGCAGAAAGTTAAGGTGGAGCATGAATGCGGCCACGTTACTAAGGGATATCTGCTTACTTCGTTACATTTCCATACGCGAAGTACTTTCTCACGGTCTAGGTAGCCGACGTTTTTTAATGGATATTTTTAAAAAAATGCTGTACTTCGCGAGTGGTTAGCAACGCGTAGCAAAGTCCGCCTTTATATACAATTGTAGAAAAAATGTTTTTTAATTTTTTTTATACTTCACAGCGTTTTTGTGCATGGCGGAGAGCACACCGCCTCCTTCATGTCCGTCGTCAACACAGTCCTTCGTGCATGAAGACCGGAAATACGAAGAAACTGTTTTTAAAAGGACGACGGATGGTGTTTCTAAAAGACTGAGAAGTCTAGGATCTGATACGCGAGATAGAGCTTCAGATTTTCGTCAATTGCTGCGCTGATATTCTAGTTTATGGCAAACGGACGTCTTTTACGGTAGTCAGGCGCAGAATTATTCTCCTTTAAAATAATTACGTATAGCTTGTTTTATTGTTTGTCAGTACCGTGAGCACAGTGCACAAAATCCACCTTTAGTACTTTTGCTTTAATTTTTAAGACATTTGCGGGCGCCATTAAACAAGTTAGTCAACCCACTCGTTAAAATGCCAAGTAAAGTGATTTATGTTGCTTCACGTTTTATACTATTAGATAATTCCGCGAGGCGAAATCTAAAATGTTTATTTATAACTAAATTGACACATTATGTAATTTTTATATTATATAATTCTAAAAGACTGAATATATCTGAACCAGCTATTGAAATGTTCTTCTTGGTTACCCTAGTATATCTATCGACTTTTTTCGTTCAGTTCTTCTTGGACCATTCCGCAAGTGCTGAGACAGGACTAGGCTTGCTTTATGAACAGTAAAATAGTTCCCCCCTCGCCACCGCATATTTCACACATAGTTGTGTGTGTGTTTTGTACGTGAAACATGAAGAAATTTGCAGTAGCTTTATGACGTATGCGTGAAGCCTTTAAGCAGTGTGCGTGTTGGCGTTGTGCGCTCAGCGCGAGGCGCGAGGCTGTGGAGGCCCTGGCCTGGGCGGCAACGCGCATGCGCAGAGCCCTCCGGCGCCGCCCGCGCGCAGCCTTTTTGCAAGCCATCGGGATTGATCCCGGGTGCTATTTGGCCTGCGCGATAGAACGTCATGCACGCGCACACACATACGCACACACACACTTTTTGATTGGCTAGTAGAGAGAAGCGATGAACAAAAATGATAGAAAAGATTCCTTTTGGATATATTTATTGTTGTAATTGGGGCGTACCACAAGTATTGCTAAACGCTGTTGGTGATAATTTCATCATTAGAATAGCCATAAGTATTAGCACTGTGCATGGGACATTATCTATAAATCGACAAGTGGCATAGCGGCGAGTATATATCACGCTAATATATAATAGAATTTCTCAATTTTTTCGGTACTATGCAATGCACACGAATTCTAAACACGCTTGCTCGTTAATTTTGTTTTGTTGATGCAATGACGGATAGTCCTACCACTGCATGTTTTTCTTTTTTTTCCAGAATGGGATTGTAGAGTATGGAACGGAATAGTTACGCCTTAGAATTTTTAAAATCTTTTTTCTTTGATTTTATTCTCTTATTAGTGGTTCTAATGTCTAATTTGAATATTACAGATGATGGGAGATCTTAAAATTGATCAGGCCGAGGCGATGGACTTACACGTGATTCTTTTCAAGAGACGTGAGCTCCTACATACATTGCTGTTTAACATCCAACCTAGGACCACTAAATAATGGCATTATCACGGATGATTGTTATGTATTGACATGTAATAAAGTGTTTTCTGCTAAGAGAGAATGGAAAGTTTGTGTAGAGTAATTCTGCCGAAATGGAATCTCAGATTTGGTGTGAATTGCAGACCTGATATAGGACGGAAGAAGTTCTTGTTTTGCAGAGACCGATGTGTGCCAGAAGTGCTCTAAACCATACTTAGTTTCGAACTGCTTAGATTTCGTGATGGAATACTATTTAATGGGCGTTTGTGTTATATGGGCGATCGGGAAACTTAACGCAAAGTTACGAGCTCTCCCGTGTTAGCGACCAGTAATCGTGGGAGGAAAGCAGGTGTCGTAACTATTGCAACATTTTCGTTTCCCGGTCATCATCTCATACCGTAAAACAATTTCTTGTTGTTTCTTAAAAAAAGCACTTATTAATAATCCCGCGTAAACGACGTTTTCGGGAGCCGTCAGTGTTGGTGTTTTCTGAAAGGTCACTACCTTGTTTAAGTCAAGGATGCACTTGCTAGGTAGCCTAAGAGAATGCGCATTGACTTTGAATAATGGAAGAACAGTAGCTGAAACGGGATAACAGACGTATCAACTCTACTTAGTTTGAAATAATATTTAATAATAAAACGATAGCTGTTGGTTAAACAATATCTCTGCTACCGACACAGAATTGGAAAACGGAGTTTTTAGAGGAAAACGTAGATGCCAAAGAAGTTACGATACGTTATGAAGTAATGGTTAATTGTAGGCAGTTTGAATTTTCAAATGACGTAAATCAGTTTTTATATGAACTAAATTTTAAAAAGTAATATTCCTCAATAAAATTGATTTTAACCCAAAAATACACAAGTGGTCTTCTTTAACTGAAATGTTTCCTCCCCCGATCCGTAATTAGTTGAATTGTATTTTTTAAAATTTACTTTGTATTTTGAATAGGAAGAAGGGTTTTCTTCCGCGTATGGTGTACAAAGTGTGTTACTTCAATTAATATGTGCAAAACGTCGACACAAGTTCAATTTCTTTATCTAGTATAAACTATTAATGTTAAAATTTTGACAAAATGGGATCAGAATTTAATGTCAGCAATAAATGTCTTATGAAATTTTAATTAATTTAAGAAGCTCTGTTTGGGCACGTTGATTCATATGAAGATGTTTCCGAAGTTTGTAACGATCCCTTCCGGACAATGTCAGTTTTTTTTATTATTGTTGTACGATTACAGAAATATATTAAGTCATTGGTCTTCCTTATTCGAAAATGTTCCAAACATCGTGACGTCACTAACGGAAAACTTCCCGGCTTCGAGGCACAGTTATTTATCGCTAGACAAAACAAAGCCTTTTTCTGGATCAGGGTTTATGACGTACTTCCCGTGCATGCGTCATCCTTGCTGCTACGCGAATCTGCGTACACACACTTGGCCGAGTCTTGCTGACCCAAAATGGTTGGCGCTTATCATCTGCAAGGCCTTCTGCGTCCCGTATCCAAGGTCGTCGCTCTCGGGTTTGCCGCCCGTTGGCTCGGTTTGCATTCTGATAGCGATCGTCGAACGTGCTATCACAGGAACACTATCTGGCCAACGCGAAAACCCACCCGATAACTACGCCGCCTTGTGTGATTATACTCGCCAAACACTATTCACGACGGAAACAAGGAGAGGCTAGAAACAGCAAGTTTGGGTCTCTCTCATTAATTGGTTAAATGTATGCGTTTTGTAATAACGCTTTTTACTTGAACTACTTTGGCTGTTCACCGGGTTAAAACCGAAGTTTTATCGTTTCTTTCGTGGTATTTTTATTCAGTGTTGTACGATTTCGGAGGAGTGTAAGTTTATTATAGCTTTAGACGCATTTGTGGAACTATTCTTATCTTCCCGTGCTTCGAAGACTGCTACACAATAGCTTTTGTGAATACTGCGTTATTACTGCGTTTGTTGAAAAAAATGATTATTGAGCAAAATAATGTTCTTGCGCTTATTAGAGTTTGAACGGAGTAATGTTGAAAAACTGAATGGCAGTGCCGTGACTGAATTATTTAAATGAAATGGATGGAACGTGTCAGTGAAGTTCACCACACCGTAGTGACATTAATTATTTGGAAATTACCTGTATTTCGTCATACAAGATAATTGTTATTGCGGGTTTGGGATTGGTGCTATTTTATGAAGAAGAAGAATTAGGTCAAATACAGCTGCTGCGGCCTTTGTTTACATTCCTTGTTATTATTAGGATCTACGTGACTTTCCTGGAATATTTCCCGTCTGTTGTTCAAAAAATGCCTCGTAGCATTTTTTGATGTGATTCGAGAATTATTACTGTTCCAAATGAGAAAGATAGGGTTTTGCAAAGTGAATTTTTAATAAGTAGAGCTATGGAGATGAAAGGGAGACATTGCTTTTCAAACAATTGCTTTGACAGAAATTACTTTTCAAACAATTTGCTTTAGGGTCAATTTTTTCCGATATTATCAGTACTTTCTGGATTGGATGTGGATTTAGAATGCCACGATCTTTTTTTTTAATTCTAATTTTTCTCGTCAAACACACTTCATGATACAGAATCACTTGCGTTAATTACATCAGCTTATCTCATGAATGTCTGAACTGAGAGATTGTGGCTTCATGTACTTCGTATCTTCACGCATAAACCGTTCGTGAATTCCTTTTCTGAGCAGTCGCGATGCGCTAAGCCGGAGCGCGATCGTAAAAGCCGTCCTTTGCAGAAATTCCAAACGATGGCGGTATCAGAGCCTAGTAGTTCAACCGCTTTATTTATGTAATTCTTCGTTGCAGTTCGATTGCATGACCACGTAAAGGATTCGTGCGGTGCAAAAATGTGTAGGAACGTGACCTCTTATATAGACATTAATCTGCTTTTGCTGTAATTATCCTTGAATGTGTGCACACAATTCACTTTTCCCCATAGCCCGTCATACGCAGTTTTTTAACTGTTTTTTGACTTAAAATAAATAAATAAATAAATCAATACGAAGTGGTAAAACGCTGTGTCGATTAATATATTCACGAAAACGAGCAGAAATATCGTATTTAGAAAACTGTTTGAAAGTTATATAGTCTTCTAAATGTGACGTTATGACCGGCTAAATTTTGTGAATTGTTTGACGTGTTTGACGCATGACGAAGCTAGTAGCAATGACGTAGTGAATAATCAAACTGCCGTTGGTGTTCGATGTTGGGTTCTCGTAACAGGTGAACATCTTGTGATCCGAGACAACTTTGTCTTTCCATTTGTGCCGCGGGCCTGGGGCGTGGCGAGCGAGAAATTCGATCCGAGTGAAGAAGCGTAATGGAATTGGAATCTGCAAATTGATACGAGCTGGCGCCAGCGCAAGACAGTTTCGTCGTGAGGCATTCGTATTGCTTCGCGTCAGGTTTCCATTTCTTCTGCCGGAAAATGTGCTGCGCGTTGCTAAATTAATTTCTGAAGCGAAAAAGAAAACTCCTGATGTTGATTAGTTTTGGGCTTGAAAAACATACATTTCTGAGACCGACGTAAGAAATTTATTTTCGACTATTCCACTCGTGAAATGAAAACCAATAGTGTTTAACTATACATACAAAATGCCCCAATCAGGGCTGTGTATCTCAGCAAGTTTATCGGTTTTACCATCCGATTTTACCGCTGCTCCCTACTGGCCAGTTATAAACGGTGACTCGTCTATCTTAGGAGGAGGTATACATCGCTGTGTCGATGTCCAAGAAAGCGCTTATACACTATGATATAACGTCTTTGATTTTAACATATAATACCTCTTTGATTTCAGTTATTTTCAATATTTGGCGCTTTGTGGAACTCGGTTGGATATAATTTCATTCGTGGAATAATCCTATGAATTCCACTTGTGCTTTCTCATATAAATCCCTTCCTCGCTTCGCGAGTCGGGGATTTATCTTCAATTTCCGAAGCACTCGTGGTATTACCTATGATAATGCAATTTTTCGTAAGTAGAGTAGCAGCGATCGATACAAATGTGGGTGAAAAATACAATACCGTATTTCAATATTGTAATAAACATTTAATTCTCGATCATAATCGTTTTATGCTTTAATTTTTCGTTTATTTAGCCCTATTATGTCCATTTATTTACTGTGGCTCAGCGCTTTTTAAATCTTCAAAAATTAATGTTCTTTGAATTCTTTTCTCTACCGAATTCTCTTAGAGGTCAAGGTGAGTTTTTGAGAATCACATTTGAAGAATGTTGTTTTTCGAATTAGATTTCTTGATAAATTAAGAATATAACGGGAACTTTTGCTTATGTTGTTTCTCTTGAAACGATATTAGAACTAAGGATAAACTACGACGAGCTTTATCAACAAAAGCAGCAATTTCAACTTGAAATAAACGTATACGCAAAACAGTGCAACTCGTGTCTAGTTTCTAGTCCTCGTGAAAATTCGCAATTGAAGGACGTTTGTGGGGGAAAACCCCATGAAAATAAATGAAAGCAAAGCAAAGCAGTGTTGCTGGGCCCTGCTATCGACTCCCAGCCTGGAGGGCGGGGGCTGCGGCGCCGGAGCTCCCGGGTCGATGCACGGCACACGGCCGCGCACGCGGTGGGCCAGCCCTCCCCTCCCCTCCCCTCCCTCCCCTCCACACCTCACCTCACTCCTCCCGCTCCTGTTCCTCCTCCTCTCCCCACCTCTCTCTCGCTCCTCCTCCTCATCTCTCTTCCGCTCCTCCTCCTGCTCTTAGGGGACGTCAATAAAATACGTAACGCAGATTGCGAGTATTTTGATTGATTAGTGATTCCGGGCGCGTCAGCTGCTGGGGTCATTAGTCACGTAAGTTAGTGCGTGTTTTCCTCGAGAGGTGGCGGTGATCTTCCCCCGCTAGGTGAGATCATCCGCCGACCTACCTTCCGCTAACGGGGTTCCCCAACCAGGTATCTCCCAGCAACGGGGCTCCGACCCAGCTAGGACAAGCTATATCCTCACGACATGTGTGGTAGTGTAGTGCATTGTGTGTGTGTGTGTGTGTGTGTGTGTGTGTGTGTGTGAAAGTAAGGGGTGAGGACAGGTTAGGAAGTGGAAGGAAAGATCGCGCGCGGTCTGTGGCCCGTGAGTTAGGGTACTGCCCCGGCATTTGTCTAGTGTTGATCGGAGAAACCACGGAAAACAACTGATCAGAGCAGCCGGCCGCTAGAATTCTCCTCCAAACAGCGACAGAACTCGACGTAGCTGTCTGACCAGTGTCGAAAATTCTGCCCCCGTCGGGACTCGAACCTAGGACCTCCCGGTCAGAGGCGCGCTCCAATGACATCAGTTGATGCCCTGAACCACCTCTCTCGGTTGGGAGGATTTTGGATGCCCTCTCTTTTTCATACAACGCGCTTAACCCCTCTCCATTCGTAAATAATTACACACGACTTGCGACAACACCCCCCATTTACAATAAGTAAAAATAAATGATGTTACAGGAAAAGCGAAGCGCATTAATTTCACTTGCGTTGAATATTATAATTTAAGATTATTCAAGTCAGAATTATTTGGGGATGCTGATTTCACTTAATAAGATTGGGGACAAGTTTGAGTCCATGGGCATAACGTGCAGTTATTTTGCAAGCAGTAGCCGTCAAAGCGGACCCTTCTTACAGCAATCTCTTTATATAGAGATATTACTGTATAAGAAGGGATTCTTGCTTGGCGATTGCTGGCAATAGAACAGCTAGTTACGCCCGTGCAATCATTTAGTGAGTGTGTTCGTTTACAGTTTGCTCATTTGTAAATGGCTTCTTCACTATCTCTTCCAATGTCATCGCCCTGCGTGACTTTCATTTGTTTCCCGACCTGTCAAAGCGGGTTCTTCTTGTAGTAATCCCTCTGAACCAGGGGTTTTCAAACTCCGTCGCGGCTCCCTGGCGCGTCAGATTTATTGAAAAGCATGTGTCCTTTATGTATTTTGTACTATATTCTATTTGTAAGGTGTATTATTTATTTGACTAATAATCAATTGTGGATTATTTCAAACTGGCAAGTCCTTTACCAATAGCCTACGATATCACTTACTCATTTATGTTGACAGTGTAGTAGGCCTATCTTAACTCTTTATGTTTGAAAGAGCAGGAGAGCGTGAAGGGAGCCGTGGGCGAAGAAAGGTAGAGAAGTCGCGCGAGCAATCGCGTCAGCCAGGCAAAGCCATCGCGGGGTGTTGGCGGGGCTTACGTGCTAACGCGGGCCGGCGCCGCCGTCTAATCGCCTCTCTTCCGCGTGAATTCCGCGCGGGGGCGGTGGCCTTGCGGCGGGAACGCGTCGCCTGCTCGGATGCCCTGGATTTCTCTCCGGGCGCCAGCCGGAAGCCACGCAGCTACACAGTGGGCCCGCCCGCCCGCCCACTCAGACAGTCGAAAAAAATAAAAAAAATAAAAAAAAAATAAGCTTTGTACTTCCATTTAAACACTAGTGAGAACCCGTCAAAATATGACGGTGTGATCTAAGATAAATGTAAAATACTGTGCCCAGACTAATGTTCACAATATGTTGCATTGTTTGAATCTCTAGGGTATAACGAAGATATTATGTGATGTGGAGTTCACAAAATGTTGAACACGTATGGCCCATGACCAGGTGGCAATGCAATATCGGCACCAAATTACATTAAAGAAAGACCACTATTATACTGACGGATATTATTTCTAAAGTTTTTTGATGTGTCATAATCTCCTATAAACAACTGTTTGATTTCTTCTGGCATATTGCTCGAAGGTAAACTTATTTTCCCATGTAAGCAACACACAGTACACTCGTTTACAGAATTTCTCTGACATGGGAAGTACAAAGTAGAACAAAACTGACCTTTCATAGACAATAACCCAACAGAAAACGAAATGACCTCACTATCACGACACATACGCTGACTTTCTCTTTCCCTGCTCCCAGTCAATGTAGTGCGTTTGAGTCTTTTGGGGCGCGTGAGCAACGATTCGGAATTCGACATAACCTGTAAACAACTTCACTACAACCGCACAAAACCCACTGTCCGAATGTTCTCTACAAAATACACTACAAAAGCAAATATGTATATGCAAACTGTCATCTTCACAATGCAATTACTACACTGAAACAAAACCTTGACGAATTGTGAACAAATCTCAAGAATCAAAACAAAACCATCAAGCAGCGCCACCATGAAGCGGCGGGGACGCACATCTATACTCATATATATATCAATTTTCAAACCGCCACTCTTTGGAAGAAAACAATTGACTATTGATAAGCGTACTATTAAAGAATGATTTAATTAATTAATTTACACCGTAAATGTTGGTGAATCAACACAAACAATATCTGATAACACATCTAGGGATCACATTCTTTCATTTAAAAGAAAAAATACGACAATCGGTTCAGTAGAAGCTCTAAACGAAGCCATGGCAGAATACCTTATTTTTTTAAATATATAGATAGGAGTGTTGAGGTAAATCAGCTGTTACGGCGTCATCCAGTCGGGAGCTTGGACGACGTGTACTGTAACTGCGGTTTTTACGTAGCTGCGTTTGAAGGATATCAGCTGTTTCGGTGTTATCCAATCGGAAGGCTGAACGCCACCATTATGACGTCACTGTAGTGACGTGTAAGGTCCCGATTGGACAACACACAAAACAGCTGATATCCTTCAAAAGCAGCTCTGTAAAAACCGCAGTATAGTGACGTTTAAGCTCCCGATTGGATGACACCGTAACAGCTGATGATCTGTCAAAGGGCACTTCATAAATCAGTGTATAGTACAGAGAAATTTTCTCTAAGAAGGGACGGATTTGACAGGTGGGAAAACAGTCAGGTTGGTTGATGGCGTTGCAGGACGTTGTCTGGAAGCATTTGGCAAGTTAGCCCTCAGCGAATTGAGCACATGGGCATTGCCCTACTGTTGTTGCCAGCCGTAGACAAGCAGAAGCTCTCAAAGCGGTCTCTTCTTGAAGTAATCTCTCTCTAGCAAAGGTGTACCCGGGATTTAGTCGCGCGCGCGTGTGTGTGTGTGTGTGTGTGTGTGTGTATGTGTATGTGGGGGTCGGGGGTACGCGTTCTCCCGACATGACGTTTTCTTGTAAAGAATTTTTCATTTTTACTGGCCATAAATTATATTTTTGTTTGTTGACTTATAGATATTTATTAACTATTAATAGTTGATAAAATGAATGATTAGCTTAGAAAATGAAGTGAAATCTCTTGTCTTAATACGTGTCATTGACTTCTCTTTTGAAGAGGTGGTGTCTGAAGTCCTATGAGTGCCCCCCGCCCTTGGGTCTGTCACTGTTTTATGGAGATGAGTTGCAAGGTAGGAAGGTGAGATATTCACGTGGGCGTGTGGTCGGTGTCTAAATGAGCTGAGGGGACTAATGGTGGGAGTCCGTGGGTCGGGTTCGAGTGAAAAGCTCGATTCTGCGAACGTATTTTGTGAATGTCCGTGACAGAAAGGATCTCTGGATGTCATTGTAAATGTTGTGGAAACTCGTCGAAATTTGGCGTGGGAAGGAAACGCGAGTGACTCCCATTGATTTCACTCTTGAAATAAAATAGTAATCTTTGTATCGAGAACTATAAATTCACACTCACGCGCTTGTTCGCGCCAAACGAAACGATTGCTTTCGATTGATCGATTGCAGCACGCCCAGTAACATGAAGTATTCACCAAAAATGATGGTGGATGGGTTAACTTCATAAAATTCAAGCTATTTATCGGTTAATAAGAACAGTTGAGAACATCTACATCTGTCTTTCATAAAAAGATATCACGGAATTTTGTTGAATAGAAAGCTCAAAATTCTTAGGGTTTTCAATATACAGATTTAAAGACTGGAATTTTAAACATTTTATTTATTAAGACTTGTACAAGTAACCATGTATCATTTACTTTGAAGAATTTGGTAGTCACATGACTGTTTGAAAGAACTCTTGAAAATAAGAAACTAATAGATGTGTTCTCAATTAATAGAAAATTAATTGATGACTTAATGGTTGCATTGCTTCGTGCAGTGGCACGACACGATCAAATTACTAACAGTAAGAGGCAATTTAACATCTGTTATACTACGGAGGGATAACATTCTTTGACTATAACTGAAAATTGGAATATTTTTACACAAAGAGGAAAACCTTATGTAGGAATGTCGTATGGAGGTGCCCAAAGTTCTCAGAATGGGATGATTTCATTCGTGACAATTATCCCTAAACCGAAAACAAAGGACAAAGGGAATGTACTGTAGAGAACCGCTCGTTATTACGAACTGGGTGTAAGGGAAATTAATTTTTAAAAAATCTGTCTTTATCTCTGGGAATTGGTGGGAGGCACTCCCTTTTACAATAGACTGTCCAATGTACTTCTCCATTTCTGCTGTTGAGGTCTGTTTGACTGTGTCGTTCTGAAAAAACCTCACCCGAACTTTCTCCTCAGTCGAAGTGAGTTTTGCTGTCTGCCTAGAACAGTGGTTCCCAACGGGGTCGCTATCGACCCGTTAGGGTCGATGAAATTTTAAAGGGGGTCAATGAAGCTTAACAGGTGGACTGGGTGTCAGTAGCTTAATACGAGCCGTCTGCTGATAATTAAGATCAAGATCCCATTAACCACTAAAATCATTCGTGAAGTTGATAAGTTTTCTACAAACCAGTAATAATAAATTACGTATTTGCTCATTTTCTGACATTTATTGTCAGGATGTTTATTTTCGTTTTGAGTACATAGTTATACCGTCTTGAGTTTGCGTTTTCGCAATATGCAGAGCAGAAATGTTATCGCCAGTTCTTAAAAAAAACCTTCAACATTTTGTAACCAATGCAGAACAATGAAGATTAATTAAAAATGCTATATATTAAGTTAAAAATGAAAGAGGGTCACGAAACCATTCTTTTAAAACGGATCGTTGCAGGATAAGAAAGATTGCGAATCCGTGGCCTAGAAGAACGATTGCATTTGATTTAATTTGCATGTGTTGTTTACGTCCTTTCGTTTCCTACGTTTTTTTATATCGATTTTTTTTTCTGATTGTTCACCGCAATAGCTTTACATGTGCGTGTTGCAGATAATGAAATGTTTTAAATAAAGACTTCCTGTTTTCAGATAGAGTTCGTGCCTTTTGTGTATTTATTTGAAATTAGTTGTAATTGCGCTGGAAATAAAGTGCAAATTTTTCATGGCATAATCGGTGTTGTGTTTTCATAATGTTGGTACATTGCCAAAATAACTGGAAACTATTTTTAAGCTACTACACTGTAGATTTTTGGTAAGCCCGTGAAGACTGAAATCCGCTGGGCACACGCTTCGCGTGCTTACGCAAATGTTCATCGAGATTTTAGTGCTGCAATTGCATGTGTGTCGTGAAGACGATTAGATTTGAGAAGAGTGATAAATTAATAAATAATGATTTCACATTTTAAGTGCGTTGCATCTTTTATCTTGGAAATAATTTTTAAACAATAGCGAATATCATCAGTCATTCATAAAATTGTCATTAAAATTAACTTGTGTGCTTGTGTAAATTTATTTCGTTCTCTTTGACGTGCATTATCTTTTAGAGGCGGTTACATAATATAGAAAATTGAAATATTTTTTTAACTTCTTTGGAACAACTACGAGCGCACATGCATTCGCTTCGTCATAATTTTTTAAATAAAATATAAGTTTGTTAAATTGAATTGTAAATACAAATTGGATTTCCAAGGGCGTTCTTTTTGAATGAGGTATTGAAATAACTCGGTGATAAAACAATTTTTAAAAAAATGAATCTGTGTGGGTAGCGCGGGCAGTGCGTTGGGGGATCCGCAGGAAGAGAACGGTTCGCCTGTGGCCAGGCAGGCGGCAGCGATCGCCAGAACAGGGCTCTGCTCGCCCGCCCGCCCGTCCGCCAGCCAGCGCCTGTGTGCGTAGCCGCTTCCCCCACTCCGCCGCCGCCGCCGCCTCCACGGCCGCCTTCTGCTGCGGGGAGCTTCCGCCGCCTCGCCTTCGGCCCTATTTATGGTGCAGGGGGCGGGGAAGGCGGGGCCCCGGCCGGTGCTGCGACCTGGCGGCGCCCGCGTGCACTGACCCGGGCGGCCGGGCGGGAAGCGACGAGCCGCGCCCGCGGCACCAGCCCGGCCCAGCCAGCCCGTCGCTGGTGGGCACTCGATTGGAAATGGGAAAACCATAGGAAGAACGCTAACACGCTGTATTAGAGCATTTGAAGGAAACAGTTGAATGGATACACACCTTTTTAGAAAAAAATGATACTGAAAGGGACGAGGAAGAGGGAAACAGAAAAATGGCCAATAATATGCGTCCAGGGAATACAGATCATGAAAGAGTAAAACATAAAGAAAAGAATTGGTAAATAAAGAAATGTGGAGAAAATACAAGAACTGGCAATTTTAAAGTATTTGTAATAATGAAATTGTAAATTGAACTATTTTTTAAAATAAAAGTAACACTTTGGGCTCAGGACAATGCATTATGTTCAATGTTAATCTATTTGATAAATGTAATCAGGGGTACACTCTTTGGTAGTAAGATATCGTGGCAATGACAGAGGAATGTTTCGAAGTATTCTATGCAGGACAACAGTGCCCATTCTCTCGAATGCTGGAACACAGAGGCGAGTGACAACGAAGCACAGAATCGCGCAGTGGCAGGACGGCAAAGCGATCCTATTGCTTGGAGTCACGTGTTTTGGGACGTCCATAACGACATTCCTCATCTAAAGATTTCTGCTGCTAACGTGGTCGAATTCGGTCACCGTCTCGAGGAGAAATCGCACTTTGATGTGTAGTTTTCCGTTGTTTCTCCGATCAACACCAGGCGAATGCCGGAACGACACTCTTAACAATCAGCCCACGGGCCACGCGGAATCTTCCCTCTCTAGTTTTCTCCTGCTCTAACACACACACTCGTCAGATTATTAGAATGTGACCGTGAGTTGCCGGGGGAGATTCCTGGAGAGGGAAAACAGCGCCAGTCGACGTATAGGTCGGCGCTGAATTTCACGTTCCAGCGGGGGGGGAGGACCACCGCCACCTCTCAGGATGGCATGCACATCATTTACGGGACGAATGCCTTGAGTAGGTGTTCAATCTCGTAGGTGTAATCGGAGAGGCTAAAAAAGAGCGAGATTCATAACCCAAATGCGGGCGCGCGGGTCTTCACGGCCCGCGCTCTATTTTTTTTCATCAGCTAGCGGTGCGATAGGATTGTGTGTTTCTCGTAGCTTTTTATTTCCTCTAGTCACCGTTATGCAGTCGGCTGTCAAGCGCTGCCGGCGGGACGTTGTGACCCCCCCCACGCGACTCCGATTGTTGGAGTGGATGTTCCGTGTCTACTGTATATTCCCAGTGTAGGATTTCTGTCTGCGTGTGTTGATTATTTTTTGAATAGGATGGATCGCAAGGGGGCAGACAGGGTACGTCGAGTGTCGTCGGAAGATGAGTGACGCTGGATGTGTTATATTAGAAGCAAATCGAGATGAAGTTTGTGATTCTGAAACAGAACTGAGGACAGCGAAGGAGGTGAAAGTAATGGTGATGTGAGTGAATACAGGGTCGGTAATAGTGATAGTGAATTCGGGGGAAGCCATAATCGAGGATTACTTGTGAATCGTTGCTTTACGGGCCAGGTTGGGATGAAATGAGAGGAGCGCGAAACTTCTCAATCCTAGGGTGTGAGAATCCACAACATAAGTTACTATTAGTAAAAGAGATTAATTATTTTACCTAAAGGTATAGTTCATTCCGCTGTCAAGTAAAAATTGTTTTTTTTAAGACGGTACGTGCAGATCTTGTGCGTATATTTAGCATATAGCCGCAAACAGTTCTCAAAATTTAAAATTAACTTCAAAATTATCTATTATTTTCGGACGTTAACGCACTAAAAGATAGTCGGAAATGCAAAATCCAAATATTTTCAAAACTTTGAGCTAAATAGAATATTAAAAAATGCGGCTTAGAGTGACCACGACCGCATTGAATGGTAAAAGGAGCGCGACTGCTTTTAGTACACAAGACGATAAAGTATGTTTTCATTTTCTTCTATTTTTACTTTCTCATACACATATACCATATACGGATATCATATACTCATATACGGAGTAATATACGTAGTATAGAGAAAGTTATGTAATGCTGCGGAAAATCCATTTCGAAATTTGAACGGAAATACAAGTTTTGGGTTCGCCTAATACCGAAAACCGTTGTTGTAAAATGCCAAGTAAAAAATGAAGGGTGCGTGAGGACAGATGGTTCGTTTCCCCGCCACCTAGAGTGCGTGTGCGATGACCTGGAGCACTGAGGAGAGTAGATGCAGAATGTACGACCGCCCATACACGATAAGGAGGCACTATAATAGCATGCCATTGACAATTAGGAAACGTTTTAAATCGTATGAATAAAATAAAGGTTGAAAATAAGGGTCGGGACGTTAAAATAAGTTACTGAAAAATAGTACTAGTGTGCCTTTCGAGACGAAAAGGTCAGAATATTTTAAATATTAATAACGAGATAAGACATTCAATAAAAATAATATATATATATATATATATATATATATATATATATATATATATATATATATATATATTTTTTGTTGTTGTTGTTGAGCAGGAGTAGTTTCGCCACGTCCCGCGAGGAGCGCCTGATGGCGACGGAAGGCTCGCTACGATAACGCGCGGCGGCCGGACGGGGAATTTTTTCCCTGACGCGGAATACGAAATAATTAACGGCGTTCTTGATATGTGCCGGAGTCACGGGGCCTCGCGGTTTTAAACTTCCCTTCCGCTGCAACAGCGTCTCCGTTTGTGGAGCAGCAGATACAAAGGAATTGACTCCCGTAGTTCATTTAAATTGCCATTGGAACGCATTTGTATATATTTTTAACTCGCTGGAAGTACATCGAAGAAATGCTGGAAGAATGTTAAATGTAGAAAATAAACTGAAAATTTTTAGTGGATTGTCATGACGTCACATCTTCCGTTTTGTTTTGTCGAAGCAGAATACGAAACAGCGGCATTCTGGGTACACGCAGGAGCTGGTGGGCGGGGAGTTTTAGCTTCCCTTCCTTTCGCATCTATCTAACCGGACTGCCAGACGCAAAAGGTGGAGAATCGTGTAGATGTGGGTTTACGAATTCCACTCCAGAGCCGGAATGTTTCGACAGATTCCAGACCTTTGCATTCTTCTTGATTCCTCATTGGGGTTAGGGGGGAATAAACAGCTTTTAAAATATTTCGCTGTTTTTTTTAAAAACCAGCCTAAGATAGCTTGAAACCCGTAAAAACAATTACACGTTTAAATGATTTTTTAAAAATTATTTAAAATAAAATATAATCTCTACAAATGCATACAACCGAGAATGAAAATCAAGTACTTAATAAATGTATAATAAAATGCAAACTTTTGCAACTTTGCTACATGCTACGCATTTGTTACCTCATTACCCAAACATATTAATGAAACTATTTTACCAACAATTGTTACACGAGTTTGAAAACTTAAAACGGTGGAGGAGGGGTAGTAAACCTTGGACCCATCACACTATATTCTTGGCAGTTCTGAATTTATTTCAGTTTGTTCGAATGATGAAAATCAGAATTTTAGATGAATTACTCTAAAATAATAATATTCCCTGTAGAATGGCACTTCAAGGTCACGTGCTGGGAGTAGAGGGACATTGCCATCCAATCGGGAGCATCAGTGAAGAAAATGTAAGCCGTAACGAATTTCCTGATTGGGTGACGGCGTCCTCCTCGCCGTCCACTTCGTGACCTTGAAGTGCCACTCCGTTTAAATCGGATGTAATCGGTACATTAACCCAGTATAATAATATTCCCACTGGGTGGGTTCTTGAAATAAAAAAAATCTTGTGTTTTCCACCCGTGGCTGCGCGTGGAGTCCGAACGCGGAACCTGTCGGCCGGGTCGACGGAAGCTCGCGTGTCCCTTGCCCCCTCCCCTCGGAGAGAAAGAAGCAGGCGCTCCCCTAGCCCAGATCTCTCCCTCCCACTCCTCCGCGCGGCGCCCGCAGCAGCAGCACGCGCCACCAACCACACGCCACTCCGGTTAGAGTAAACTCGGATGCAGTGAACTTAAATCACAGGTCCCGTTTCACTTGCATTACAAATCAGCATACGAGATGGTGATAGGGAACCTGAACCTCGGTTAGAGTGAACGTAGTAAGTCAGTCGTGGAAATTAACTGGATCTCTTATGTTCTTAGGCAGCTAAAAGGGCCCTCGGAGAGTGGGACAGTGTTCGAACAGTGGAAGAGGCGTTGAAGGGTGTCAAGACTGCATTACGATACTTAGAGACAGTCGACAATGCAGAATCAAGTACGGAGAGAGCACGAACTCTGGAGAAGGATCTAGAGAAATTACTAATGAAAACATACAAAGCAAACAATTGAAAATAATTGATGTTTTTAAGTTCAAATAAAGATATTGAATTTTCAGTTCGTGCTGTTTATGAATTTAGCTGTATCTCTATATTAATAAAATCATTCGTTGTGGAGTAAGTCCTATTAATTTTGACGTCATCGGGTATAGTGAACTTCTGATATACTGAACCAAACATGTTAGTCCCCAGAAGTTCACTTCACCCGAAGTCGACTGTACTTACATTTTCCGTTTGTGACGTAAGGCGAATTGATTAATGATTCAGGGCGTGTCAACTGCCAAGGTTATTAGTCCCATAAGTGTAGTGTACGTTTTTCCTTGGAAGGTGGCCGTGTTCTTTCCCCGCAGGATGGATAAATCCGGCGCCGACGTACCGTCGGCTAGGGGGGTTTCCTGCACCAGGTATCTCCTACCAGCAGGGGGCGCACTACGTTACAGCAATCGACTGAACAATCGATCTTATGCGCGTGTGAAGTTCGTGTTTCGCATCAATTCTGTGGATCTGCCCATTTCCTAGAAAATCGCCGTTTCTGCACGCTATTCCGTACAAACACTCGATTGGTTTGCGTCCAAATCCTGGGCATTGGCGGAGGCGGGCTTGCTCGTGCAGGAATGAAGAGGGGAGTTACTCTAAGAACGGGCGAGTTTCACATGTCAGGAAACGAATGAAAGGCACGTACGACGATGGCATTACAAGAGGTAGGGATGAAACCACTTACAACTGAGCTATAATACTTAGATTTTTCTATAGTGGCCGATGACATTAGCTCATTGTTACACCTCCAGCCTTTTAAAATTAATCTTTTTAACACTGGCAAGCACCATTTTGAGACCACGAGCCCCGTTGAGATGGAATTTATTAAAAAGATTTATTTTGTAAGCCAAGAAAGTGTAACAATGACGTAATGTCATCGGCCACTATAGAAAAATCGAAGTATAACAACGTAACTGCAACTTAAGGTCCTAAAATGAGCAAACTTGTCCTACCTACCAACTGTTTTTTCTCCACACCAGTTTCTCTTAAGTATTGAATGACCTTCGTATTATCCGCGCACATTTTCTTGAGCCCCCTCTTCACTAGTTCACGCGAGAGGAGTGGGCTGTTTCGTTATTTTGACAAAAAGAATTTCATATCAAATTTGTAGTTCGTTATCGATGCAAAGTAGTTTCTACCACATGGGAGTAAACATTTCTGATTGTCATATTTTGTCTACAACGTTTGTTGCTATCATTTATTCTTAATTCGACTAATATTAGCAAAGGGGTGGGGTACGGGGCTGAAGAAAAATTGCGCGTACAATAGTAAAGCATGTCTGTAGCCAGCGCCGAGTGCGGGCCGCTCTCGCAGCTGCGCGGGAGGAGGAGGAGTTACGTGGCGGCTGATAAGGCAGGGGGCGCGGTTATCGGCGCTCCAGCGAGCGCGACCTCCCGCCGCACGTGACCTGCCGCACCGCGTGGCGCGCGTGGAGAAGGCGAGCGGGCCGGCGCAGCTCCTGCTCCTCTTCATCTTTTTCTTTTTCTGCTTCTTCTTTTTCTTTTTCTGCTTCTTCTTTTTCTGCTTCTTTTTCTGCTTCTTCTTTTTCTTTTTCTGCTTTTTCTTTTTCTGCTTCTTCTTTTTCTTTTTCTGCTTCTTCTTTTTCTTTTTCTGCTTCTTCTTTTTCTTTTTCTGCTTCTTCTTTTTCTTTTTCTGCTTCTTCTTGTGCTTCTTCTTGTGCTTCTTCTTCTGCTTCTTCTTGTGCTTCTTCTTCTGCTTCTTCTTGTGCTTCTTCTTCTTCTTCTGCTTCTTCTTCTTTTGCTTCTTCTTCTTCTTCTGCTTCTTCTTCTTTTGCTTCTTCTTTTGCTTCTTCTTCTTTTGCTTCTTCTTCTTTTGCTTCTTCTTCTTTTGCTTCTTCTTCTTTTGCTTCTTCTTCTTTTGCTTCTTCTTCTTTTGCTTCTTCTTCTTTTGCTTCTTCTTCTTTTGCTTCTTCTGCTTTTTCTTTTTCTTCTTCTTCTTTTTCTTTTTTCTTCTTATCGAAATATTCGCCTGACAATACAGGGTTTTTCAGGTATTAATGTCGATTCGGCGAACTGACAGTTTGTTGAGCAGACAGGCAGGTAGGTTGAATATAAGCGGTGGGTTGGCATGAAGACAAGTGGGATGACGTACATGCAGGTAGGTGGGCGTGTGGACAGACAGGTAGGCATTTATCTGGGAGCGAAGTTGGCTAGGTTTGACGCACAGGCCGGTAGTTTGAAATGTGGACTCGTTGACGGTTTGCTAGGTTGACGTGCAGACTCCAACGTTGGTGTGCAGACATGATGACTGGTTGCTAGGTTAACGTGCAGGCACGCAAGCAAGCAGACGGTTGTAAGTTGACGTGCGGTCAGGCGGCAGGCTGCCGTTCCTAAGTAACCTTTTGGTGCACTGTCAGCAATTGCATTAAATCTAATGTAGGTAAATGTCGTCTACATGAAACTTAATGTAACCTTGTGTATTAAAAATGGCGGAATATATTTGTACATTAAATTTAATGCACAAGTTAAAATCAGAGTAGTGTTTTTACGTAGTCTCTCCCCCGTTTCCCCTGCCTCTCTTCATTCATGTCATGTATTCCTAATTACCAGTCCATTTTCCTTTCAGATATGACCATAATGTTTCGACTCTTGCATCATAATGTACGTATTTGCGGTGTTTGGTTTTCTTGTGGAAGCTTCCCGAAGCGGCCGCGCGGGGGTCGAGCGGCGCTGGCGGAGGGAGAATTGGGTGGCGTGAATGGGCGCGCGCCGGTCGCTGCGTCGCAGGCTCGTTAGGTAATTTTGCGGAATCCGCTCCGCCGGGAGGGGGCGGGGCGGGGCGGGGCGGGGCGGGGCGGGGCACGGCGCCAACGCTGCACTGCGTCGCGGGCGGCCGGAGCGCCGGTCGCCAACGCGGGCCGCCGGATTCGGGGTCTTAAAGCGCGCGGACCGCTCCATGATGTTTTAAAGACGTTTAGCTGTCAGCTTTTCCGATCTGCGGACTACCGAATTCGAGGTGTTAACCGCGCGGTCCGCTGGAATGATTTTTTAAAAAGATGTGTAGTTGTCAGGTTTTCGGACCTTGTGGACTGGATCCAATACCTGTGATTTTGAAGCGCACGGACCGGTAGAATGATTTTTTAAAAAGGGTGTTTAGTTGCTTGGTTTTCCGATCGCGAGAACCACCGAATTTAAGTTTTTAAAACTCGCGGACCGCTGGATGATTTTTTAAAAAAGATAGCTGTCAGTTTTTCCGACCTTGTGGACTGCCAAATTCGGGTTTATAAAGCGCGAGATCCGTTAGAATGATTAAAAAAATATATATTTAATTTCCAGGTCTTTGGACCTTGTGTACTACCAAATTGGGGATTTAAAGCCGCTGACAGCTAGAATGATTTTTTTAAAAAGATTATTAGTTCCCAGCTTTTCAGAATTCGAGGTTTAAACGTCAGGAACGCTATGTTTAAAAATGTGTTTAGTGCTAGCTTTTCAGACCTCGTAGACTTCCGAGTTCCCATGATTTTTGAAGTGCGCGGACAGCTAGTCTGATTTTTTTAAAAAATCTGTATCATCCTGTCGGTTCTTTCGCGACACATTTTTGTGACGTGCGTATTGTAATGTTGTAATAACTAACATCTCATTAATTATTTTTGTCTTTTTGACGCAGGGCGTAGCGAAGGCAATGTTGAGTTTATTTTGAATTCCGTTTTCGCTCCAGTCTGATTTTCTGCCTTGCGCCACTTTGGAGTTTATTCGTCAGAGCTTAATTGTAATAGGAGGCGGATTTTGATGACTAAAAACATCTCCAAAAATGATCAATAAAATGTCTAAAAATGTTTTAAAAATGCCATAAAAATAAAGAAAAATGACGGTAAAAACGTGATAAAAACCAATTCGAATGGACATCTCAAGCTGTTGGATTTCATACTGATGTAATCGAGGTTTCTTCCATTGTTCAAGTGAACTCAGCTCGCAGACGTTTGATGTGGACTGTTCTTTACCAGGAAATGACTTATCCCAAAATCGCCCGTCACTAGAGGAGGGGGGAGTGTTCAGTAATGCGAATGCCGTGCAAAGTCACTTGGTGGACGGGGGTAGTGTTGTTTGTGTGCTTTTCGCCGAGTCGGTAATGTCTTTTTGCGAGTTGAGATTAATTTCTGAGCACGGGATGCGAGGGTGGGCATGTGGGCATTAATGGCGTGGTTATATTTTTACAATAATGAAAGTGTTTCACTTTCATAACGTTATTTTTAGGCAGCAGACAGTTACTTTGGAAAAACCGCAGAAATATTCATTTACCATTCCCGCTGCAACATTCATCTTCCATTCACTTACTTATCGTAGTGATGCATGAGTCGTAGTGCTATTTTGATTGACATTTCTGTTGATCAATCCGCCTTTTATGGTATTATTTGTTGGCGATAATATATTGTTAGTGTGTCATTGCATTTTCGAATTGTAAGTGCGTGTTCGTGCTGTGTGGAGCGGAGCGGTCGCAGCGACTGGAGCGGGGAGGGGGGGGGGCTATTCGCGGCCGCTCTGTTTACGCGCCTCGCGTCCCGTACGCGCGCGATCCGTATAAATAGGAAGGCGCGGCGCGCGGAGGGGAGGGGGAGAGGGGGCGGGGAGTGGGTGTGGGTGTGGGAAGGCGCGGGGCTGGGAGAGTGCGGCGCGGTGAGTGATGGACTGAACATGGACGGGACAGGGCAGGATGGGATGGGATGGGACCGGGCGGGGCAGGGCAGGTTGAGATGGGACGGAGCAGGTCGGGAGGGGATGGGATGGGATAGGACGGGACGGGGCAGGTTGGAATGGGACGGGACGGTGTGTGGCACATTGGGGCGGGATGGGATGGGATGGGATTGGACGGGACGGTGCGGTGCGTGGCAGATTGGGGCGGGAGAGGTGGGGGCGAATGAAGATGGTGCGAGGATACAGGCGGATCGCTTTATGTTTCCAGGCTCATCTGCTATACTCATTACTCCGTGAAGTGTAATGAATGTTTTTTATACGTGGACGTGGCGTGCCCCTCCCAGGCAGGATGTTGAGAATCGGCGCCGACCTACGCGTCGGTTTAGCCGGAATTAGCCCCTCCAGGTATCTCTTCCAGCGGGGCACAGGGAAAAGCTGGGCAGCGGCGCGGCGACGGGCCCGTTAACGCGCTTCCCCGCTTCTCCTTACTTGGACAGGTTTGGTCCCCAATTTACGTGTAGAATTAGAAAGGAAGGAATCGAGAGAAAAGAGGAAGGAATTATTTGGCCCCCGATTTACATACGGCCGTAAAATTGGTGTCTTCTTGAGCCGTGCGGGGCACCCCTTCGCGGCGGCCTCGTTGTCGCCCAAGGGGCCAACTGGACGGCGCGACGCGACGCGGCGCGGCGGCGTGCGATGAGCGTCAGCGTGAGTCCGTTTCTCCGTTGGCCGCCCGCGGAACGAATCGAACGCGCCCAAGCGCGGCCCCAATATGCCACCCCACTGCACGGCCCTTTCGGCGTCGCCGCCATTTGCGCGGAGCAATTGCTGTGCAGTCGGATCACGCGCTTCCGGCGTTTAATCCGGCGATGAGCATTTGACGGATTCGAATGCTAGAAATTACAAAAAAAAGGACACGGAAATGCTTTCTATATGTAAGCATGTGAACATTTTGGTTTCGTTTAATGATAGTATTATTGTTTCATTGTTTAGGACTAGTGAGTTAGATGAATGTGTGTTTCGGAAAAAAATGAAAATATTATTGTAGGTACTAAGAAATTGCAGTTATCGGAGTTGCACCCAGGAAATCAGTTCATGGAGAATTGTCTGTGAACATGATTCTTTAACCGCGACAAGAACAAGGCGCATATAAAACAAAGGAAATATGTTGATACTGAAGAGGTCATTGGAAGTTAATGTCCAGGAATCGGGAACGAGCGTGTCGTCTCTGGGGTCAGGGAGTTTAAAAACTCTCGGGGGGTTGAGAGAATTGAAGTATTATCTTACTAATAATGCGAGGAAGATCGCATCTATTAGACATCCGTCTTGGACAGTAAAAGCCGTGAAATGCGCAAAGAAATATACACACTTTTGATAAAATTATTCTCTAAGCATTATTTACAGAGTTCATGGCATGTGGCGTTCAGTGAAGTGCGTCTGCAGTTAAAAACGTCGCGATCCGCTGGCCTGGCACCAGAGGGCACGCTCCTCGCCCCCCCCCCCCACAATGTGCCACGTCGCCCCCATCCGCCCCGCCCCGCCCCCGGCCCGACCGGCTCCGTCCTGTCTCCTGTGCCCCTCCACTCCCGCCCGCCCCTCCATGCCCCGCCCCGGACCGCGCTTTGTCCATCCCCGCGCCACCGCCCCGCCCCGCACCCGTCTCGTCCCGCGCCACCGCCCCGCCCACCCACTCTTACCCCACCCCACAGTTTAACCCCACATCACTTTCCCTCCCTGTCCCACCCCACCCCGCCCCGTTCTGCCCCGTCCCACCTCTCCCCTCCCCTCCCCGCCCGCCCCCTGCGTCGCTCCCCTCCGCCTCGCTGCGCGGGCGCGCGGCTCTTCCGAGCGGTGACGTCACGGGACACGCCTCCTCCTCCTCCTCCGCCGGTGACGCGCCTCCGCCCCCGCCGCAGACTCCACTCCGCTCGATAGAGCCGGAGCCGACCCCCCTTCCCACCAGCGGGCACGGCCCTCATGGACATTTTGAAAAGTTACACCTAGTGTCATTGACGAAAAACGCCTTCTCCATTCTCCCTGATGAAATGTTTGCTGTCATTCAGCTGAGGAACGCTTCGATGCTGCATAGCAGTTTCGTGGCGATTGCTGTGTTTAGAAGATGGTACTGGTTGCTGTTCTATGAAGCAACGCCTAAAGAGCTAATATTTAAGCGCCGCCGGCCTCTTTGCTGCCGCACGACGCCAGCAAGCTGTGGGGCACTGACGACGCGAATTGTCGGTACGTGCAGTATTAGAACGGGCGGAAGAACTCGCTCAAATATTTTTATTGTATGTATGTATTTAGCGTTATTAAGTCGGTAGTCCGACTTCGCCGGACAGCTATCTGGTTCCCCCTTGACTGGGCCTAATTAAATTCCCATTCTTGTGGGTAAGAGCGACACGAGGCGAACATGACGTATTCTCTTCAGCGTAACTAGCAAGGTCCGCCTGCTTGAGCTTTTCTTCGTCACACAGCTACAGAAACCGGAACGATTTTAAAGGAAAGCTGCACCTCTATTTTTGCCTCGACCTGGAATCGAACCCGGGACCACAGCACGGGAAGCTAGTACGCTACTCACGAGCCATCCCAGAGGCCAAATTTTTATTCTTCAGTCAACAACGAAATTGTTTTTCGGTATCTAACGAAACTACAGACAACTTTCACATGAGAGGTTGCATAGTTACTTTTTTTCTGTCCAATTTCTGGGTGTATTGGACATTAGTAATATGTGTACAATATGAATAGTGCGGAAATATAACCAGGGGTGTAAACTCAGTTTTAATTTTACCTCATACTACAGTTTTTATTAGGTTTGTAATTTTCGCAAGACTTGGAAGACTTCATATTTTAAGGAATTTTGTGACGAACCACAGTGCTTTTGATATCCTGTGTAATGATTTGCTCTGGAATCGTTGCACAAGTTCAATATTTGATGTTTTCGCTGAACCCGGCATTTGTATGCCGTGCGTCCACACGGGATGATTGTCTTGTAGATTACAATGTATTTGTTGTAGATAATGTACTTGTGTGCAATATCCAGGAAAACTTGATCATTTTCGACTAACAGCTTGCTTTTTCTTTTCGAAAGCATGTGTAGTCAAATAAGTGCACTAGGTGACGACCGAGATGTTTTGGTTTCGAATGGTGTAACACGAAACATTGGCCCGTCATAACGATATTCTTAAGCGGTTATAAACCAGGCGAAAAAAATTTTAGAGCGGAATATCCTTGATTAATCTGCTTTTCTTGAGAAAGGAGTAAAGCAGGGGTACGGCGTGTCTTCGGGCAGACGCATACCAGAGCAAAACTACAAACGGGTCACGGGCCGCGCTGGATCTTTACTTCCTCGTTTCTGATGCACTTGTGCCACGCATGTCAAGAGACGCGACGCAGCTTAGGGCTTGTCCCGGCTGGCGGAGATACTTAAGCGGGAACCGCAACGCAAACCGAAGTCCGTGCGGGGGAGGTTCATTTCCACATCCCGGAATAGAACGTGCCCTTCTCGTGGGGGGAATGACCCGCAAGCACAACGTACGTACTCACTGGTGAATGTTTGTATGTTAAGTATAATTTCTGGAGGTTCAGCACAAGTCGACGTTTTGGGACCCTTCCGTTGGAAGGCGCCGGTCACACTGGGGCCGATTTTGGTCGAAATGTCGGTGGCAGGTCTCTCCATCTCGAGACTGCCAACTTTTCGGGTTGGTATCGAGCTGTTTACGCCGCTGCGTGTGCGCGGAATTAGTGCACTCATGGGTATCGGCCACTGTCACAACAAAAGTGAGAGACGAACAACGGCGTAACAGCCGCTGTTGGGGTGCGCTTGTCACTGGAGTGCTGTCGCCGCCGGTTCGCAGTCGTCTCCGTTTATAGTGAACGTCTGGGGCTCGCATGTTTGGTTCACTATATCCGATGACGTCAAAATTAAATGGAATTTCTCCTCAATGACGGATTTTATTAATATAGAGATACAGCAAAATTCATTAACAGCAGGACTGAAAATTTCAGCATCCTAAATTGTCCTTAAAAACATCAATTATTTTCAATTGTTTGCTTCGTACATTTTCCATTAGTGGTTTCTCTAGATCCTTCCCCAGAGTTCATGCTCTCTCCGTACTTGATTCGCATTGTCCTCTGTTTCTAAGTATCGTAATGCAGTCTTGACACCCTTCAATGCCTCCTGCACTGTTTGAACACCGATCCACTCTCTGGAGGCCCTTGTAATCGCCTACTAGCATACGAGGTTCAATTAATTTTTAGGATTCATTTCGTAAGTTCACTATAGCCGAGGTTCAGGTTCACTATAACAGAGTGTTATTGTGCTTATTTGTAATGTAAGTGAAACGGGGCCAGCAACTTATGATCACTCTCACCGAGGGTTCACTACACCCGGAGTGGAGTGCAGTAGGCCAGTGCCGGGCGAGCGCCTCGCAAGTGCCGCGTGCGGGTGGGCGGGCGGGCGGGCGGGCGCTCTCTGGGCTGCGGCGGCGCGGAATTCTCACGGACGCGCTACGCCACGCACTCCCTTCCCCTCCCCTCGGACGTGGAGGGGAGGGGGAAGGAGGTTTATTTCCGACGGCGGCGGCGGTCGCCGTCCGGATGGCGTTGGCACACGCCGCGCCGCGCCGCGCCGCGCCGCGCCGTTGACGCTGCGCTGACGTCATGCGCGCGGATGAGGACGCCCCGCCCGCGCGGGGGCAGCGTGCCGGAGGCGAAGGAGCTGCCCTCTACGGGTGGCACCGATGGCGAATTAGAATTGATTGATTTTTTCGGGTTTCCGGGCGCGTTAACTACTATGGTCATTAGTCCCGTACGCGTAGTGCGTGTTTTTGCTCGCGAAGTGGCGGTGGTTTTCTCCCCCGTTGTTTAGCGAGACCCGGCGCTGACCTACCGTCCGCTAGCGGAGTTTCCCCCTAACCAGGACTCTCCCACCAGCGGGGCACCGCCCCAGCCGGGACAAGCTCTGAGCTCACGACCGGAATATGTGGTAGTGTAGTGCATGTTAGTGTGTGTGTGTAAGGGGAGAGGAGAGGACAAGGCGCGATCCGTGGCCCGTTTGGTAGGGTACTGCTCCGGCATTCGCCTGTTGTTGATCGGAGAAACCACGGAAAACTACCGATCAGAGCAGCCGGGCGCTAAAATTCTCCTCCAGACTGAATTCGATGTAACTGAAAAGCTAGTGTCGAAAATCCTGCCACCGTCAAGACTCGAACCTAGGACCTCCCGGCGCTGCTGTGACATCAGTTGGTGCTCTGAGCCTTCTCTCCGGGTGGAAATTAAAATAAATTTATTGCTTACTGACATCTTATAGCTTGTCATTGCCTTCGATACGGAGCTCCATATACACTGCTTAACCGAGAGGATCCTGGTGCCGAGGAAAATATGAAAACAGCTTAATGATGCTACATGTTCTCTTTTGGAGGGAATTATGAAAAGAAACAGTTAAGTTAACATCTAGTTCATTAGAAAATAAATAGATAAATAAATATGATAAGGTAAAAATAAAAAAAGGTATATACCACGGGCGTTAACTTGTTCTAATGATCTCATACCAAAGACCCTCAGGTTTTTTTGTCGCCGCTCGATCTTTAGAATTCTTATAACGCTCTTTTAACGGAATCTCTTGGTACACACAAGTATTATTTATTTATTTATTGATGACAGTGAAACGAGTTCTTTATTAGTGTAATCGTTCGTTTCTTTTGTACTTAAAGGCCGGCGGACTATAAAACCCATAACTTTAAAATCTAGCAGGGGAGAGGGAAGGGGTTTGGGGTGGCGTTACGGTGGCGAAGGGGGGGGGCGTTCCGCTAGGTACCACCGATGGAGAAATTAAATAAATTTTGTTTAGAATTTTTTACTTAATGAGGACGATGAAACAAAATCGTTGTTCGTGTTATCGGCCGTTCAGTACTTTAACCTCTTATTTAAAAAAAGTAGACCAGAAATGTCATTTCTTGGAATAAGTGTACTCTCACGACATTTTTAATTACAACTCATTTGTTTCAATTTTTACCGGACGGCGGAGTGTAAACGGGACGGTGACCACACCCTCCCTCTGTGCGCAGATGGTGGTGGTGGTGGGGGGGACGTCTTTATAGACAGGTTGAGTGCCGCATTAGGGCCGGCGGCGGGACTTTTACTAGGCCCTTGGGCGCCGCGCGGAGCCGTCGGATTATTTGGGGCAGCTCGCCGGCCGGACGATTTACGCGCTTCCTTACGAGCGCGACAGGCGCGCGCCTTTTAGCGCATCTGCCGCCATACAGGGTGTCTCGAGATGAATGTTCTGCTAGGATGATTTGTTGATTGATATTGTGTTTTTCCGGGCGAGGCAACTGCCGCTATGGTCATTTGTTTCCTAACTGAAGTTCATGTGATGTAGGTGGAAATGCGCTCTTGCTAGAACGTGAGATAGTAAGATCGGCCTATGGCGTTTCCTTCTCTACATATTTTCAGCGGGTGGGCACGCCCCCGCCTGGACAATCTCAGTTTTTATTTTATACTAGTGGCCCCAGCAATGATTAGTACACTTCACACGCTACTGGTCTTGTGATTGTTAATCACGCTCTGTAAAAATGTTAATATTTGTAAGACTTTCTAGCGAGTTATGAGTTTGTTATATGTTCTGGTTTGCTTCATCTTCGTTGAAATAGTCTTTGAAAATTGTTGGCTAGAGACAACATAAAATCTTTGTCCCGTCATAAGTGATGGTGAAGTGCGTTGAAGTATCTATTAAGATAGAAGAGAGGACAAGAAGTAGTCGCAAAGTTGGCGCGCGGTCCGTGGCCCTTAAAGGAACTTCTCCGGCACTCGCGTGGTATAAACTTTTAGTAGGGCGTGGAAAGGGGTTGATCACTTTTTGCCAATAAACACGTGAAATGTTTCAACTAACGCAGTTAGTCATTTGCCTCCGAGTGGTCGGTAACTCATCGTGCACTGGTGTTTGGCAAGTACACATTCTGTCGTAGCCAGAGGGGTTTCTTGTAATTGCTAAACACAAGTGCAAGCGTAGTTACCTACCAGTCAGGAGCAACATCATATGTGTATCTTGGCTACATATGATTTCCCCCATGCCCATTGAGAAAAAGTGATCATATTCAAGCCCGTTCATCTTTAACATTCTGAAGCACTCTGTGTGAAAAGGAAAGTGTGTATGTAATAATGATTTTGTTGAAAGAAAAAAAACAATTTCAATTGGCCTAACAATATTTTTAATATTTCAGATCTAATTTCCTTTCTCCTTTATATGCTCTTTTCTCTCAGCCTTCTCTCTTGGCTGAGCGTGTCTCCTGGCTCGAAAAAAAATTCAACATAGTGTTCGCTGCATCGTGCGCGTCTAAAGTTATGCTCGTCTTCTGTGACGCCTTTAATCTCGCCTACAAATGTTAAAGAATCCCTGAAGTAATGATTGTAGTTTTACAATAATTTATCATAAATTTATGTCTCAAATATAGTAAAATAAATATGGTATATATAGTAATATAAATAAGTAAATAATATAAATAAGTAAATATAGTAAAATAAAATATATATGGTGGAAGTCCGTCCGCCTTCGGGAGTATTCGCTCCCCCTTCGGGTCGAGCTCCCTTGCCTGCTAGCTTGGTAAAGCCTCAATGGCCTAGGTACTCGCTCCAGGCAAGGCAAACCCACCTGCCTTCGCGCAGAGCTCAGAAAACCCTCACAGCATACTGTTCTTGTAAGAGATTCGTAAGTGCAAAATCTTTTCGGAACCGACGGGTCTAAAGGAGAAGAGGTGTTCGACGTTTTCTTCTTAATGTTTTTGCTAGAACAAGATTTGAACCAGAAACGTATTTTGATGCTCGAATACCTATTATCAGCGGGGGAGTAATATGTTGTATGTAAAGCTATCTAAAAAGCAATCTTTATTTACTTTGTAGATTCACAAAGGAATCGTCAAATATTGAACTCTTGATGTCGAAAGTAACCACTATATTGTTTGAAGAAGGCTTTCGTTTAGTGCAAGAATTGTAAGGAAGAAACAAAGCAAAAGTTATAAAAGGTTTAATAATATCTCCTTGATATCTCTCAAGAGCACAGTCACTGAATGTCTTATAGACAGTTTCTATTTTTGAATGTGGATACGATAATCTTTTCATATATGCATGCATATATACAGTCTTTTCATTACGACGGAGCGTATCGTGCATTGCTGTCAATAAAATGCGCACCCATTATGGTGTTATGAGCTTCACGTGTTCTCAATGGATTCGATGTAACAGTTTTGTAGCCAGGCATGAAAATGAAAATAAACGCAATTTTTAAACGCAGTTACGGACATTTACTCCAGTTTTTAATTCATAATTATTTTACAGTTTTTAAATCAATTTTATGCAACACTATGTTGTATACGCTGACCTTAAATATTTTAGTGCTTCATGCTTTCGTCAAACCAATACTACTAAGGATCGTATTTTTTTATTGAAATTACCGTATTCACTTTCTAGTTGTTGAACAATGTATTGTAAAATGAAACAATATTCAGCCGTCTTAGCGAAAATATTAAAACATGCGCATTTGATGAAACATCACAATGAAACTAGTTTCGCTTTTGCACGGCCGTCGCTTCGCTGTGTAAATGTGATGCTCATTTCATTTCGATGCCCTTGTCAAGCGTTTCTTTCGTGGTAGGCTTTTCTTGAGTAGTCATTGAACGAGCTTAATCGACGTCAGAAACCCTACCGGTGGATGCTGAAAATCTCTCAGGCAGTGGACCTCAGTTCGCGTAGCTTGCAAACTTCTGACGCGTTTTTACGTTCTACTTTTAACGAAAAGCGGCGACATCTTGACCAAGATAACTCCGGTGTTGGTTCTGGCAGCGGCAGCCGTTCGTTTTCCGCGCCGCCCAGTTGGCAGGCCTGGTGCCCGCGAAGCGGCCGCATGACTCAGTTGCGGACAGCGGAGAGTCGTAGGCGGTGCGGCAGTTAGCAAAGACGGCTTGTGTTTTTAAAACGTGTTTACGTGAATTCTGCCCGTGGCATAGTGGCTTTCCGGCCGATCCAAGAGGCGTTTGTGGTGGGGAAAGAAGCTTCGCTTCGCGACAGGCTTTCTCGGGGGTTCCCCTGTCGCCTATTCCACTGTTGCAACATTTCGAGCCGTATCATCCCTCGTCCGGGTGGGCGAAAACCGTCCCGTGTGGCTGACTTAGAGCATCAGCTGATGTCTCTGCAGTGCCTTTCACCGGAAACTCCTACGGTACGAGTGCCGATTTTCGACAACAGCTAGACAGATAGGTCTCGGGGAGAATTCTAGTGAGTGGCTGCTCTGATCGTTAGTTTTCTGTGGTTTCTCCGATCAACAGGCCAATACCGAAGCAGTACTCATACAAACTGTTCACGAACCGCGCGCGATCTTTTCTTCCTTTTCCTTGACCGATCCTCACCCCTTACTTTCACATACATGCACTGCACTACCACATATGCCGGGAGACCGGTCTGGAGCATAGAGCTTGTCTCTGCTGGGGCGGGGCCCCGCTCGTGGTAGACTCCTGGTTTTGGGAAAGTCCGCTAGTCGAGGTTGGCGCCACATCTCACCATCCAGCGAGGGAGATCACCGTCATGTCACAAAGAAAACTCATTTACTACAACTAAGTAGTTTGCGCTCCAGGTATCACTAATTAATCAGTCAATTCGTGTGGGCGAAACTGCTACGAACTGATGATCTTAATAAAGAATATCATAAGATGTGTATAGGAGGACCCTGGTAGTGTGACGTGCGAAAGGCTGCTTGAATTCCGGTCGATCCATTAGCAATGTGTAATGGGCTAAGCGAGTTTTCTCGGAGTTCTCCCGTTTCGAATGCATGAGGGTTCTACTGTTTCGCTCTCGTGCAATATAAACCATTTGCAATGGCAAATAATGTAGGAAATTTGCTATTATTCCTTATGGTGCCCTTCATGACGATATATACTTACAAGAAAATGAACGATTTTTTTTCTTGTTAACGTACGTATGTGCAGAATAATGAAAGAATAAGTGTACATATAATAGAGAAAGTTGAGTATTTCTTGGGAAGGATTCCTTGGTTCTAGATTCTGAGGGAAATGTCCATGCATGCATCTCCTACAAGTAGGAGGGAGAGGTTTGGCGATAAGATAGTTGCAGTATTTGTTCAGTTTGTTGGGTATTTGTCATCAGGTCGCGCCACAAATGGGAAATCGTAGGGTTTTATTCTTTCGGTTGTGACGATAATATAATTTACTATTATCTTTCACCTCCGCTAGGCAAATACCCCATCAATACGAAGCACTTAGGCTTGACGATTACCCTCTCCAAGTTTTGAAATTTGGAAATGCATTACCAGCCCATCTTCACATATTAGACTTGTTTGGAATGAACAGTGTAGAGTAGAGACCATATTGCAAAGGAAATTGCATTACATTGTCGGATTCTTTATAGCATCTGGGAGAGATTTTCCATCTCGCAGAGAACGAATAACAGAGCTGTACTGGCCTTCGGCACTCGCTTCTCTTTATCCACCCGCCCCGCCCCAGGTCCTGCCCCCGTTCGGCGCCTGCCGCCAGCGATATGAAGTATGGGCGCATCGCCCGAAATTGAAGCAATATCCGCAGCGGCCCCCACCCCCGCCGCTGGTTCACCTCGCTTCCCGCCCCACCCCTTACTCCATCACCGCTCCCCACCCCTCCCTCGCCACCACCCCCCCCCGCCCCTATCCTCTCCCCGCCACTACTCTCCCCCTCTCCCCGCACATACCCTCTCCCCGCCCCTCCCCCAACCCCTACCCTCTCCCCGCCCCTCCCATAACCCCTACCCTCTCCCCGCCCCTCCTATAACCCCTCCCCTCTCCCCGCCCCTCGCCAACCCTTACCCTCTCCCCGCTCCCTCTCTCGCAACCCACCCTCCCCGCTCCTCATCTCCCTGCACATTCATCTCCCCTCCCATCCACCTCCCCGCCCTTCCACCTCCCCGCCCCTCCATCTCTCCGCCCCTCCATCTCTCCGCCCCTCCACCTCTCCGCCCCTCCATCTCTCCGCCCCTCCATCTCTCCACCCCTCCATCTCTCCGCCCCTCCATCTCTCCGCCCCTCCATCTCCCCATCCTTTCATCTCCACGCCCCTCCATCTCCACAACTCTCTCATTCTACTAATCTCTCTTCGCCATCCCTCCCCTCTTCCCTCCACAACCCTTTTTTACCTCTCCCCCACAGTGTCTCCCCGCCCCCTCAGTCTACCCTCCTCTCTCTCTTCGACCCTCTCTTTCATCATCCTCTGCCTCCTCCTACCCCGTCCTCTATCCCTCGCTCTCCCCCCGACTCCTTCCCCCGTGTCCGGCCCTCCACCTCCCGCCCGCTTCCGTCCCCTGATGGCCGCCCCGATTGTTCTGTTCGGCGCTGCCCTTGCGGAGGTCTCGCAGGGGGCTTTTTTCGTCCTCGCCCGCCGCTAATATTCCAGGCAATAACGGAGTGACAGAAAAAGCGAATGCATCACATCGCCCCTTCGTGACTGCGCACCGCTAGATGGCGCTGAAGGCGGTTCCGAAGTGCCGGGCTTGAGTTTCTGACAGGCCTTCGAAAAAACTGTGAACGCTTTCGAGATTACAAGATTTTTGATACTATACACGATTTAATCATAGTGGCACTTGAAGGTCACGAACTGGATGGATAGTGGGGACATTGGCATCCAATCGGCAGCTCCAGTATCAAATATTTCTGTCGTAACGAAGCTCCCGATTTAAGGACGGATTCCCCCTCTCCGTGCAGCTCGTGACCTTGAAGTGCCACTATGTTTAAATCAGAGTATAGATTGAGAACTAGTTTGAATTCAGACCCTGTCTCGAGGAGAATTCTAGCGGCTAACTGCTCTGACAGCTAGTTTTCCGTTGTTTCGCCGGTCAATTCCAGGTGAGTGCCGAGTATGTTAAACAGGCCACGAACCTTGCGCGATCTTTCCTTCCTCTTCCTTGCACAATTTCCACCCCTTATAGACTTTCATGCACTGTACTCCCACACATGTCGGGAGACCAATCGGGAACTTGAAGCTTGGTCGGGCTGGGGTGCTTCCAGATATCTCCCCGCACGGGGAAATATCTAGAGGAGGAAATCCACTGCCGGGTGAATGCGTGTAGGACGGCGCCCAATCTCCCCATCCAGTGGGGGGGGAGAATATCTGGGATAAACATTCACTACACCCACGGGAGTAATGACCCTAGCCGATGACGCGCCCAGAAACATTAATTAGTGAATCTAGATTATAGGACCAGTTACAGGGGAAAATAACGAGATATTTTGAAAGGAGCAAAATAGATTTTTGTCACAAGAAAACATCAGATACCTTTTGTGTGTGGCATTGCAAAGTTCAGTTTTGTCATGCATGTGCACAGTGATAAATTCATGTGTAGGACTTTCGATGCGTTGAGAATGGAGTGCTGTTTTTGATAATTGTAATATTTTCTATTGTAAGGCCTAATTCGTATGGCCGTAATGATCATGAAAACAATTTTTTGTATAAAGGCTCTTTTGCATGTACCGGTCTTCAGCGGAGAATTGCCTCCATCGTCACTTCAAAATCTTCCGACAGGATGTGGTCTTTGCACCACACTATTTCGAACCCGGCTTTGGTTGTAACACTTGACGAAAACATATTTCGTTCTATGCCAATATCAGAAGAGGACAAACGCGTATTTTTATGAAACGAGTAAGTGACGCGATTTTTTTAGAGGATCCAAAGAGGAAATTCCTGAAGTTCGGCTAGGAGAGTCTCCGTGTACTTGCAGCTCTTCCTCATCCCTCATCCCAACCGCTTGAGCCGCGGCCCAGATCCACGGAAGTTGCGTGGAGAAAGCCCACAAAGGGGCCTCGACGACCTAATATCCGGAGTGGTGCGGCAGTATATCACACGACGAATGCGCGCGGGCGAGTGTCGTTCGGCTGGAAAAACAGAGCATCCGGCGATTCGAAAGACATTCGGGGTCGACGACCTGGGTTTTCTTCTTCTTCGTTGTTTGGTTTTTGGACCCTTCGCGGAGAACGACCCAAGAGCGGGGAACGTTCCTGTCAAACATGCCATTAAAGTTAATGTAGGTTAATGTATTGTACATCAAACTTAATGTAACCTTGCACATTAAAAAGAGCTTAATATATTTGTGCATTAAATTTAATGCACAAGTTGAAATCAGAGTACATTTAATGTAGAGGTTCTCCCGTTTACCCTGCCGCTCATCATTCATCTCATATATTATGTTTATATAATGTACATGTGTACATTAGATTTAATGTGCGTTCGTGATAATGAGTTTAATGCACATTTCATGAAAGTGATGCGGACATTTCTGACAGTGTACGGAACTATTAGCACCTCTTCCCATGAGCCCTCGGCTCCCGTATGTGGGAGGGCATTTTAAGAGAGACCACATTTCACATCGCTTGTAAAGTAGTACTGTTTCGAGGTAGTACTGTTTCAATTTATTACTAAAATCGTAGAGTACGAATTGCAAATTTTCTTCTTTTTCCATGAATCGGTTCATTCCCATCAAGGCTGAAAAAGGAATGGCGATCTATGTAGTTCTGAGCACTTTTTTTTTCACCAAATATAATCTTCTTACACGACTCTATTTAAAAAAAAAAAAACGTTTTAGAGTGATGAAATAGCAAAAAGTGGTTAAAAGTGACAGGAATAATGAATTGTCAGCTTCCAAACACCAACATGATTCTACAAATCCATCCAGCGTTTATCTAAATCTCAGATTTACATTTTACCCTATTTTTTACGTAGCTCGATGATTGAAGAACCTATTCTGACGAGGCTTTTTTTTTCTTTAAGTCTTCTTTCCGCATTCTTTGTTTACACTGTCAATCTGCGAATTGTTGCTCGCTGCAACGCTGTATTCAATCCTCCATTTGTCACTAGTGATGACGTGAATTAAATCTCCCGCAGTATTATACTCGTAATGTCTCATCAGAAATTTAACCAAATCTGGCGAAGGAAAATGTTGAAGATGTCTGTTTGGTACATGCGGCTGGTGTGTGTCATTTCGAACGTGAATGTATCGTTGTGTGTGCATTGCAGGAAATTGATTTTAATGTTATGAATTAATGCAGGGAGTAAATTTGTTTTCGTCCTTTTAAATAGGGTATACTGCTGTTTTTACAGAGCTATGTTTGAAGTAAATCAGCTGTTACGGTGTCATCCAATCGGAAGGCTGAACGTCACCATTCTGACGTCACTAGTGACGTGTCAGGTCGCGATTGGACGGCACCGTAACAGTTGATCAAATGCCAGCCGCAGCGAAGTAAAAACCGCAGTACAAATTTGGCACAAGCCTTACCCCCACCTGCGCGCTCTGCGTGTGAGGTGAAGCCCCTTCTGTACCCCGCACCCTCTCTTCTTCGATCTGGTGGCGACCAAGAGCTTTTCTTTTCGCCTCCCCCCGCACCGTGCCAGGCAGTGTCCCGTCCGTCCACCCGTCATATCCGCCCGCGGGCGCGCCTCGGTGCCTTCCTCGTGGCTGATTTATCGGCGTGGGCGGTGGCGGCTGCGGCTATTTCCGAGGCGGGCGGCGCGCCGGCTGCCACAGTGCCCGCCCACGCCCACGCCCTCGCCCTCGCCCTGGCGTCGCGTCTCTGGCTGGAGTCCCGCCCGGGCCGCCCTTTCGACTGGCGGAGCGTTCGTCTGTGGTGCGTGCCCGTGCTACGGGTCGGCCCTTTTGCGAGGGACGTCGTTGGGTTTTTGGACCGTAGCTCTCCCGCTCCCCCCGTGCGGATCTTTCGTGTGGTCTGCGCGCTTCCTGGCAAAGTGTACGCACACGCATACTTCGTGTGTTTCCGGCCGCGGCTTGAGTTTTCGGTGTGTGAGTTATTGTTTAGTTTTCGGAGCGTGAGTTGTTGTTTAGTTTTCGGAGCGTGAGTTGTTGTTTAGTTTTCGGAGCGTGAGTTGTTGTTTAGTTTTCGGAGCGTGAGTTGTTGTTTAGTTTTCGGCCCCTTCGTGTGGTGTGCGCGCTTCCTGGCAAAGTGTACTCCCTCGCAAACTTCGTGTATTTCCGACCGCGGCTGGAGTTCTCGGGCTGTAGTTCGCCCCTGCGGAACTCCTCGTGCAGTGTGTGCCCTGCCTGCCACAATGCACGCTCGCTCCCTCACGCGCGTGCGTTTTCGGGTCCAGCGTCTAGTTGCTCGGTGGCCGGCAATCGGCGCCGTGTCCCGGATGTGCGGTACTTCGCTAGCAGTTTGGAGCGCGGCGTGCGTTTGAGTTCTTCGTCTGTTCTCCGCTGGTGGAACCGCTTGGTGTTCGAGCCGCAACGGAGGATTGATCTGTGGTTTGGCGCTGTGACGCGGGTTGGAGTTTTCGGTCAGGGTCTTGTCGGGGTTTCGGACCCGCGCCTGCGGAACCTCCACGTTTCCTCTCACAGAGAACATCTCTAGGCGCACTTTCGCTGTATTTCGAGCCGCAGAACGAGTTTTTCGATCGTTGTTTGGGTTTTCGGCTTGTACTGTACTCTTCCTCGGTGGCCGGACGTAGATACGTGCTATAGATACTTCGCGGGTTTGTCGGACCGTGGTGTACGTTTTCGAGCCGTCGCTTGCGTTTTCAGCCTTCGTCTATTGTTCGCTGGTGGTGAGGCTGCGAAGCGGCTGTGTAAATCGCAGGTTTTGTGCCCGAGCGAGCAGACTTTTGCGAAGAGCGGTTTTGCACTTTCGGACTGAATGGACCTTTTCGGACCTTTCGGACCGATGCTAGCGTTTTCGGATTTTTCACACTGTTAGTCGGACGGCGCGATTCCATGGTAGCCCACACAGCACTGCGCTGATGTTGGGAACGCTTGACTTAGGTTTTTGAATTTTATCTGCACCTTTGTAGCGCGTTGGCGACCCGTTTCTGTCGGCGTTTGCTGGTGTTTCGGACAGTGCCTGGCGTTTTCAGGGTCCACGTGTGTAGTGCGTTGCTCTGTGTTGCGGACCGGGACGTTCGCGCAGGACATGTAGGACTCTTTCGCAGCGCGGTTCTTCGGATCCTATCTCGCCTTCGTCTGCGGTTCGCTGGTTGGCGATGCTGCTTTGCAAACTGTTAGTTTCGAGCACGACTCCCTGGAATTTTCTGAACGTATTTAGAATTTTTGCATTGAGCTTCACATTTTCGTTAGTGTTCGACAGTTATACCGCGCCGCGGATCGCTGGTGTTTCACGTGGTGGCTGAGGTTGTTTTTTGGTTCTGTCCGTCTGTGGTCCGCTGGTGCCCGGTCGGGGAAGCGCTGCTGTCGGAGGTTCGCAGTCCTCGGCTCGCGGTAGTCCATCTGTGTCCGTACCGCTCGTTTCGCGAGAGACGTCACTAGGTTTTGACTCGTCCTTGTGGATCTTCCATTGCATTTGGCTTTCGGGTTGTTTGAACCGAACTTTGCCTCGTGGTTCATTGGTGGCCGGTCGCCGCTAAAACGTCACTCCAAAATTGAAATTCCCAATTATTGAAATAATTGAAAGAACAATTCTCGTTCTTTTTGAAATCGCCCATCTCTTATTTAGATGTCACAAAGCTAATTAATGTGCCAGTTCGTTGCGCATAGATCTTGTGCGGACATCAGTATATATATTCAAAGCGCGAAGACGATTAATGAATTTCGCTTTCGTGGAAATAATTGTTTAAAGACTAGTTAAATAAACTGCTTTATATTTTTTAGTTGGAAAGAAACGTCCTCTTACAAAACATCACATTTAACATTTTCAAAAGTAAGCTGGTTATACAGGGGAGGGGATAATAAGGCTTCTTATTATTCCCCTTCTTAAAAGTTCCTTCCTTAGGATTTCGGGGAAACTGTACTTTGGGCGTCTGCCCAAGCCCCGATTAATTATTAGCTAAAGCGCGACAAATGTGCGTTTTCTCGAATGAGTTTTGCATTGGTAGGAATAATAGCTTATAGGTTAGTAAAATACATCTCGGGGTAAATTTTTAGTTAAAAAAACCGTTATAAAACGTAATGTTTAATGGTTTTGAAAAGCGAGAAAAGCCGTGTGAAGAGGTCCCCTGGCGTGGGATGGGGGTGCAGGGGTGGGGCGGGAGCTTCGTCCGTCTGTGCGTGCGATCGGGGCTAATTTCCATGGCCACATGCAGATGAGCGCAGTTCGATCGCAGTGGCCGTCGGTGCGGCTGTTCGACCTTCGACCGAGCGCCGCCGCGCAGCGAGAAGTGGGCCTACGCCGCCAGCCGCCGCCGGCCGCGCGCCTCGGAGTGGACGTGTGGCTGCGTGTGATTCTTAGTCCGTTTGATGGGAAGAGGTGAAGAATCATATTTGCGTAAACGTGAAACTTGAGAAGAAATGGTGAATTGCGGAATTTTGTTTGTTTTTTTTTTTAAACCGAAAAGACTGTGACAATTTTTTTCAAGAATGCGTTTTTGAAGAGATGTGTGCGTACGTAGCGATAATATAAAAAAAATTGCGGAAGAAAATGAAGTGCTGAAGAAATTTATATGTGTGATTGTCAAAGAAAAAAGTGATATTTTCCGATCGTAGCAAGATAAAAACAAGCACATGTTGTGAAGAAGTATTACATCAGGAATTGAGTTTTCCACTAATTAAAATTGTTTCTAAAAGGTGTGTGAAAACAATAACCTTTCAAAGATAATTATTTCAATGGTTCAAGAAAATGGTGCTAACATGGTCTTTTTTTCCGTGAGTCATGTTAAGGTAGTTTAGCTATCACCTTAAAACGAACAAGGCGTTTTGACAGATTCAAAAACAGTTGTGCATTATCTGAGCCATATAACGGGATTGCATTGCTGTAAAAACATCCCTTCCTTTGAAGCATTTCGCCTCTGTAGAAGCGGTAGACGACAAACTTTCAATGATCACTCCGTTGAATTTGTTCCTTCCGTGGCTCCAGCCATGTGCATACACAAGCCCTGCCGGGGCTGTGTGGCGAGGTACTGCAAATGGTGGGGGTTGGAAGCGGATAGAAGACTCGCTTCTGAAACGGCTTGGCCGAGGTGACAACGCAGCCACGTGCACTAACCTGCCCGAACGTCGATACCAGCTGTCCTGTCGCCGCCTTCGAAAATAACCCTTTTCCGGAATAACCTGTATCTCTAGATAGAAAGGACGGAGCAAGTCGGTTCTTCCTCTCTCCAACATTGATGTTTGCCATTGTACCGTGGAATAATGAACGAAGCAATTTGAATGTGAAGCAAAGACAAGTTATTCTTATTTTGGTTGGCGCCAGAACGCAATATTTCATTTCGTTGCGCTGCATCTATGTTGTTCTAATCGTCAAAATCTGCGCTCAGTGCTCTTGTGTGTCAAGGGTCCAATTGGAGATTGGGTCCTATAGGTTCCCTGGGCAGAGTGACTCGTTTGTCCGCTTCTGTTGCCATGTCAACTACGAGGCTGAGTCGTAAGGCAGGCGGTATCGGCGGTGGCCCGTATCCTCCTGGCCAACGCGATGGGGCCACTCCGTCAAACCGCCCCATGACGCCGTGCGTCCGTGACGAGCCGTAGCAGTGCGGCGCCCGGCTGAATTTGCGTGAAATTGACTAAGGTTCGCCTACGCGACACCTATCGTCCGAAGCAGGAATGCATACTTCTATGCGGATACCTCATTAGATGTCGGTATACTTTGTTTTTGATACAAGTGCCGTAAGATGGGTTGGCCAGGTAGCATGAAAATCTTGAAAGCTAAGGATTTGAAAGAGACAAAACGAAAGAGGAAAAATCACTTTCTCATTATTTGTATATTACATAACGCTTGGCCAACCAGCGCTTAAATAAATCCGGACAAGTCAGTATAGTATAATTAACTTCATTTAATAGATTGCGATGTAATAGAATGACGTATACACGAATTAGAAGAAGAATCTGGAAAATATACACTCATAAATCTTGTAAATCAGGAAGCAAACTGGTTTTTTTAAGTGTCTAATCTCCCTTCCTTGCCTGCCGTTTCGATAGGGTATCGATACTTGATTGCGATTCGAGGTTGGCCCACCGTGGGTGCTCGACGCCTCAACCCACTTCGCGTTGCGCGGTAGGACGACGGTGGCGCCAGACGCGGCCGAACGCCGAACCACGCGCGGCGCAGCGGTGACAAACAACCGGTCGGGAGAAATAACGCAAAAGAACAAAAAGGAAGCGGGTTAAAAAAAAAAAAGGCGGCGACGAAATGTCGTTGCCGGTGACGCCGAGAGGGTGACGACAGCTCAGGCGGCCGAGACGCAGTGAGGTTATTTCGAGGTAGACAAAACACGGGGGCACGGAGAAGCTTGTTGGGATCATTGGAGCGAGATTTGTGGGGGAGATATATCCTGTGGAGTGTCACTGAACCTTTTTTTATATTACGTGTGTGATGGGTGTTTACGAGTAGAGGGACGTGATGTAGTCGAGAATGAAAGATTGGTAGTCGCGACGACTTGTGGAATTTTTGGGAAAGATGTGTGAAGCTCGTGGAACCAAACTGGAAGAATATATTCATCAACTTATTTAAAATGCATGACATTCTTGAAATAAATTAGGTCATGTATAAAATTGTGTATAAAAATGCAATAGCAACTAATACATTCGTCACAGTAGTATCAAAATGACGGTATTTGTTAGCAAATAATTAGTGCCGAACGTAGGAGCTTAGCAGAACCGCAACGTTTGATTTGTACAGTAGCAGGCCCAGTGCTCCCTCCCCTCCACACACATAAGCTATATGCGAAGGACGTTACATCGCCTTACCAGTGTATCTCCGCATTATTGTATTTAGGCTGGAGGCAACATTAGGCATGTGCTGAGAAAGCACGTATTTCACAAAGCTCTTTTAACTCCATCGACTTACGTGTTCTCCCGTTTCTTCCTGCACCGTGACGTTGCGCAAGACAGCGGGCGGCCAAGTCCGCGGTGTGGTGTGGTGTGTTGGTGCGCGATGGAGTGAAGGGGACGTGCGAACCGTCGCAGCCATGACGTGGCGGCTGGCCTGCGTGGACGGCGGGACGGCGTCCGAAGATTCGGACGACGCGGACGCCGCTGCAGGTGAGGCGCTGTTGGGCCGACCTTCCGTCTGGGAAGGGCGCTCCACAGCTTGGAACGAACTACCCCACTCTTCTGCACAAATGATAAATTATGAATACTTCACAATACATGATTATCCGGAGTATCACAAGTCTACATTCGCACGTGTGTATATCAATTTAGTTTGCACGTTGCACGAGTCGTGGGTTAGTTCGAATAGTGTTAAACATACCTAAAACGTTTGGACCTGCAATTTTCAAACGGACATTAACTAATATTACATTTTTAAAAGAAATCGAGCCACCTAAAAGTACGACCAAATGCGCCAAATAGAAATGATTATACGTCCAGTTCAGAAACCAAAGTGAATCTTTAAAACTGAAAGACGGATGTGTCCTCTTTACAGCGGTTTAGGTGAAAAGTGTGTTCTCCCCTACCGCACTTAGGGTTTCATCACAAAAAAAAAAAAAATTAAAAAATTATTATTAAACGTGGATTTCAAAGCCGAAAAGCTCGTTAGGGACTTTATTTCACTAAGTTTTGGTAAATCTTCTAAAGCGCCTTGACACAATGAATGGCTGCCATCAAAACGAAAAGAAAATTATTAAAGGTGGATTGGTTGAAAAGTTACATGTTGAAGTGCATTTTTACCTTATTGATATGAAATTTGTGTGAACGTGGGTTACTACACTCAGGGAGCAGGTCAGCCTGTTGTCTTCACTGCCCGAATATTTACAAGTCTTCCTGATACATTCAGTTTCAGTCAATCCGGAATTATTCTGTTACATTTTTATATTCGTGTACTTAGTTGGCAAGTTTTGTCGTGAATAAGTGTCAGGAAAGTAGACTATTTAACATGTAATATAAAAAGTTTGTACTGGCCGAAGTTTAAATGGACATGAATTAGTCAGAAATTAACTTTTTTTAAAAGAAAAACTGGTTCTGGTTGTTTGTCCATAAAATAATTCTAAGGACCCTTAGGAGAACCTAGGATCCAATAAAGCTAAATTGACTTGAACTCGCTGAATACGAATAGTTCTCCCGGAAAATAGACTGAATCCAAAAATAAACTAGTTCTTGTGTCACAAAATGTAAAATAACCAAGGAAGAATCAACAAAATACGAGATTCGAATACGCGTACACATATTCGTATTTTCAGATTCGAGAAGTCTTGTGCTCAAGCCGGGAGGACTTCTTTCTGCCATGTGAGGGAAGCTGGGTGACGTGTAAAATCGGTCTTCCTCTACTACTCCTGCAATGTACTACCTCTCGTAAAGGTCCTTCACACCGCCGGATCTAGACTCCGGGGAAACTTTTTTCTTTTCCTCCCGTTTCCTTCCGGAAGCTGCTGCTGCTGCTACTCTGGCTGGAAGTTCTCGCGACTACAGAAGCCGAGCTGCTCTTTTTGTTTCCTGTGTGTGTTTTCCTGTCGCACCGCGAAGGAGCCGACCACTAACAGCATGCCACTTGGCGTTTGCTCCTGGCCAAAGTTTGGAGTTCGGGAAGACTTCTTGCTGCAATGGAGAGAAGAAGACGGATGTATACTCGTACCCTTGGGTGTATTATGTTTGGAACATCGGAAAAATCTGGAAAACGATAGTTGAAAACCGTGTTAAAGGAATTGGTTGTGGAAACGTTTCCATGTGTAAAAATGGGTTCCAAATTGTTCTGGTTGCAAATTTTGTATTTTAGTAGTATTGTCAACAGTTGAGTATGCATTTAAAATCTTCAAATCTGCTCTTCATCGTAGTAAAAGCATTAATGCAATATATTTTCGTTTTGTTTACCCTTTGTTCAGTTCCCGTGCGCTATTTGAGTGCGGGAATCCGCTTTTTCTCCTGCGCAAAGTTTCTACGGAGTTGAAGAGGACGACAATAGTTTTTTTAGTTTTTAATTTTTTTAAAATTTTCTTTAGTGCTGCAAAAAATAGAGAAAGCGAACATATCAACGAAAGCGAGAACCTAGAAAAGACGAAGACGTTGATAAGCAAAGTAATGATTGAAATATTTGCATTATGGAAATGATTTTATAATTTTGTTCCAAACTGGATTAGTTGTATATCTTGTATTGCCTGTATTATTGCTTATTTACTCGTTCCGTTCCCTTTGTTCCATTTCCACGCGAAAATATTTCAGCTTGGCATTTTGCGGTTTCGCTTGCGCAAAGTTTCCGCTCAAAAATGGAATTGAAGAGACCGGCCGACACTCTTGAACGTATAATATTTGCGTTGACATAAATCTGGAAAGCGAAAAAAATCTGTGTTGCTAAACATAGTGATTATCGAGATATTTTCACTATGGAATTGATTGCCTGAATCTCGTTCCGAAATGTTCTGATTGTTCATTTGATATTGTATGAGTATTTTGCGATATGTTTTCGTTCTGTCCCTCGTCCTTTTCTATTTGTCTCTCTCTCCATACTTGATTCTGCATTGTCCTGTCTCTAAGAATTGTAATGCAGTCTTGACCCGTTCAATGCCTCTTCCACTGTTGGAACACTGTCCCACTCTCCGAAGGCCCTTTTACTCGCCTAATAGCCTCCGAGACCCAATTAACTTCCAGGACATTTCCTACGTTTTCCATAGCCGAGGTACAGGTTCACTATGGCCGAATCTCCACTAAATCCGAGTTCACTGTACTACGGTGATAAGAGAGTAAGGTGTAGCGTCAGTATAATTTTTCTATCGAATTTTTAGTGTAATTGTATTGGTGGCATATTTTTTGAACTTTTTTTCGTACTTTGAATTTACGTTGTTAGTTTTTAGTGAGTATTCAAAAATAAATCAAACGTTGCCGAAAGGTCAGACTAAAAACACTTGGGCTAAGTGGATCTAGCGCTACAGAGCACCTCAGAAAGAGGCATGTTAAGGAAAATTGTGGCCTTGGGAAAATCGTCAGGGAATTTTAGTGATGAACTTGGGAAATGATTTAAAGTTACATTCGTTACATAGTTCGTACAATGGATTTAATTTACAATTTCAAATTATATGCGCGGATTATATTAAAAATTTTGTTTTGTTACAAGTAATGTCATTCTCCTTAATCCGACTTCCTTTGTTCCAAGTATAGAACTAATTTTACCAAATTGTTAGCGTTTAAATTAACTGAACATATTTATAGTTCCTGTTTCAGAACACCAATTAACGGCTGTTTTACGAAAATATAATAAAAAAGTCACATAGAATGCTGGTAAATTTGGAACTGTAAGGGAATTCGAGAATTTAAAATCCACAGCAGTGCTGTAAATTGACGACTGAGGTAAATCCAGACTCGCACAGTTTTGACGTGACTCTCCACCCATAACCTGAGTTGAGTCGCAGAGACATAGTGGTGCTTCATTATCTCGGTTTACGTGAGATTTCGATGTCGCGGTCTGTGTTTCATCATGCTGCGATGTGTCTTGGCCGTTGTGATAAGATCCTTAGCTTGTCTATCAAGCTTCCCTCCAGCGATGTTGCGTGGCGCGGAGCAGAGCAGAGCCCCTGCGGCGTATGCAACCGGTGGGGCAGGAACGTCGGACGTGTTGCGTACTGCTCCCCGCAGGCGCCCCGTGCAGAGGCGCGCTCTCCCGGATGGCCTTGCAGCCGAGTTGGCGCGAGATGGGTCGCTTGGTTTAGGAACGGTGGAAAATTGAAGTAATAAAACGGACATTGAAGTACATGACACACTTAATTTTAAACGTGCGGTGAAATACTCTAAAATGTGAGTTCAGGAGGTTCATTACGGAAAATTTAAATACTCGATTCACTCGTGTAAACGAAGCGAAATTGAGATGGCCCAGTGAGAATAATTATCACTGCAGCGTTTTTTCGAGAGGTCGTAGGGCTCGAGTCTCGACGCAAGCTAGATAGGTAGGTTTCACCCGCTGTGTGAAAGAGAATTCTAGTGGCCCATGGTCGGTAGTGGTTCGTGGTTTCTCCAATTAGTAGTAGGTGAATGTCGGAGCAACACCTCAACAAACGGGCCACTGACGTCTTGATTCTTCTTTTCCCCTTCTGTACATACGGCGGCTCTACACATTCGGCATTCGCCTAGCAGCGAGTTACTGCTCGCCCAATCCCGAGCACTTGCTGTGTTCGGTGCTTGATGTGTCCAGGAGACCGACACGCGGGGGGTAGGGCGAGTACCGAATGTTTGTCAATCGGCAAATAGCACGCAACTCGTCCACACTACTCGGGATTCGGCGAGCGGTTGCTTGCTGTTCGCCGAATAACGAATGTGTGGAGCCGCCTTTACGCAATTACAACCCCTTCTGTACCACACATGTATGGTGCTCGGTGCTTATTCAGGCTGGGGTAGAGCTCGTCTGGTGGAGATACCTAGATGTGAAACCTCGCTAGCGTCTGTGTAGGTCGGCGCCGAATGGGGCAACAACAACACCTCCCGAGATGTATCTTGCACAACGCCCACAAAAGCAGAAAATTACAAAGCGAACAAAAAAATGTCACGCAGAGTTGATAGATTAATAGAGTTTTCACCAAATAAGTTTTGTTTTTTCTCCGTGTTTTAAAATCTCATTGTTGGGACGAGGAGCATTTCATTTTATGTGTTTTTAATCCCCCAATTCTGGCTATCGTCGAAGTTTCGTTCTGTTCTTTCTTGTATTATATTTTGGTGGAATTATACTGAAAAAAAGCCCTTGTCACTAAAATCTACTGCACGTGATTGTATGTTCAGTATTTTACGAAAAGGAGAGTACCAACTATATTTCAAGTTTTTTTTTTTAAATTAATTTCCAGATTCTGCATCTCCGAGATGTTTGGGAGCAGGGGTTGTTATGAGCAGTCTGCTATTCGCTTTTGGAATTTTGCCACTGGCCGTAGAAGTACTGCACTGCTCATAATACGTCGTACTTCCATAACTTTGACATTTAAGTTAGGGCAAGCCAAGTACTTAGCTTTTTTGTGGTTGTTGTAAAGCCTAGACAATGTCCATATTTCTGGCTTTTTTGGGTGGGAGAAAAGAGAATTAGTGAATTGTAGGGTGAACATTGGTTTTCGTACAAACTTACAAAGACTTTCGTTCAAGAATTTAATAATGGTTTAGAAAATGCGAATAGATACTAGTGCTAAAACAGCACATACTTTATCGTATTATTTGTAACTTTTGTAATTTTCAAAAATTCTGATAATTCAAGAATGGAAAAGAAGCTGTACAATCCAAGTGAAGTTGCAATTTTTCTAGAGGCGATATTTTCAATTATGATTTTTGCATCGTAGTGAACATTTTATTCGCGTACCGTTTTACTAGAATTACGTTAATCGTCGTTAATTATTCACAACGTTCACATGTCATGGAAATTTAGTTTCTGTTGCAATTGGCTATAAGAAAACTATTCGTAGCATGTGTGATGCCATAGGAATCACTACAAGTAACAGACGAGAGCTCAACTATTTACAGAGGTTTGTTTACATTATTTACAAGCAACAAATTAAAGTAGCATACAGCTCTGGTAGACTGTACCCTGGTCGCTTGAGCGGTCCCTACGTACCTTCAGTTAATTGCTCGACTTACGACGCTCGCCGCTAATCAAAGACCTACGCACACAGCGTACCACCACGTGACCATTGTCACGAGTGGAATTGGTATTCCACTACGGCTTCCTGACTTGCGGGTTGCCTCTTGAGCACCGCTCGACATCGCAGCGCCCTGGGCTCAAGTTTTCTTCGTCCGCTCGAGGTTTCCCACTCTTCTCAAAGACCCCCCCCCCCCTGCGCCTCGCGCTATCAGTTTCATACTCTCAGCCCTCGTGGCTCGAGATGTCGTACTCGCGTGGCAACCAACATCACGTGATCGCTGCCACGCCACGCGGTTCCGTCACTGGCTGCTGTTGGTTCCTACAATTCCGAGGAGTTCCCCCAAAAATATTTCTGGAATGTTGTGCCCCTGCGTTCCGAGCCTTCGCAGCCCCCGCCCGCTTGCGACACCCTAACTGCGCCTAAGCCCTAATCCTAGGGCTTCGGCGCCCGCGCGGCCCCAGACTGGCTGCCTGTAGTCCGTGTGCAATACGTCACACATGCCACCCTGCCTGTGCTTCAACGATCCGCCTGCGGTCTCCTTCGTGGTGTGAATGCGTACTTTGAGTTGGCGCTGCGGCAGCGTATGGGATTGCAATATCGCATTATAGTGGCACCCCTGGGCACAGTAGCAGCTTGAATTTGAACCTAACGATAATGAATTTACTTCACCAAAAGACCGTTCTCTCGTGACCTGCGGGTTTATTGTGTTCATGACAGAAATTCATCATTGCAACGAAAGGTTGAATAATGGAGTGAAGAGTGGGGGGAAAATCAAAATTTAAAGAATGGAATTGAATTATTGTGTGATTTTACGAAAATATTTGTAATAAGGTCACGAGGTGGTGGTAAAGAATGTAGTAACTGGAAATTAAGCTAGTCCCGTAGGGAAATCGGGGTTCTCACCAAGCGTAGGAATGTAACGATGCAACTGACATACCGATATCGATATTTTCGCTAATGAGTATTTGTAAGTCGGTAGCTACATTTCGGAACCGTACGCATATACGACGTGTAGTGGAAACAGTTCGAGTAAATGAGCGTGTTTCCTGTACCTGGCACTTGCCCTTAAACGCTTTTGTCAGTTGCTTTTGAGAGTTCGACACAGCACCTGACACACTTTACTGACTACTGAGAGGGTTTGGTTCTCTCTGTGTAGGGCAAATGGCGTTTTGTCTTTGTAGGCCACAGATTTAGTTTTTATTTTTATTGGAAAGTTATTTATGAATGGAAATATTCCCGACTGTAGTGGAAGTTGAGGTCTTTCAATAATCGTATACAGCAATGCGTATAAACCTTTCGTTTCAACGACATAGAAAAATCCAAATATTTCCTGGAAACTACAGGCATTGGAATTAATATTTCATCAATAATGTAACACTTCTTACTATCAATAAACAGGTTTTCAAAAAAGGTTTGTTGTCCATATAATGGAATGAAACATGACGTTTCGCCGAATATTTATGCACATCGGGCGTGAACAAAAAATTATACTTGCCTGCAAATGAAAAACAAATGTTGATATTGTTTAGAATGAAAGTATTATAAATATAATTACATAATAAACGAATATTAACGTTATGGAATAAACAAATAGTTAAAACATCTGCAAGTACAAATGTATAATGTTAGTGAGAATGTTATTGTTATGTATTGGAGCGTTGAATGTTTCGTGGTTGTGATGGTGTGCGTGGCCCTGGCGGGTAGTGCGTCCGGCCCGAGGCGAGGGCCTGGTGCCGAGCGGGCGGGCGCCGAGTGCGCGTGCGCGGGCGCCGCCGTATCGACTCGGCAGCTGCGGGGGCGCCGCGTTACGTCACAGCCACCCCGTCCCCCTGCGCCGAATGCCTGCCTGCCTCGCTCACGCGACCCACAGCGCCCGCTGGACGAGGGGAGCAGCAAAGGAGAGGACAGGGGAAGGGAAAGGTGCAGGAAGAAGAAGAAAAGGAGGGAAAAGGCAGGGAACTATAGTGGGAGGGGAGGGTGCTAGCAGACAGAGCATGAGGGAGGAAAGAATAAAAGGAGACAAAAGGACAGACGAAGAGAATGCTGGAGGATGATGGGAGATGGGAAGGATGGGGTGTTAAAGGTGGGAGACGCAGATGGAAGGGAAAGAGGAGAGAGTGCATGTCGATAGCACCAAGAAACGGAGAGAAATGACGAGGGCAGGGACCTCAAGGGAGAGGAAGTGGAGACCAGCGAAAGGAGTGAGATGAAGGGAAGGTGGCCTTGGAGGTGGTTGTGGGCGCGCCCCTGGCCCCGAGAAAAAGCAGCCATCCCCCTAGGCGATAATGATCTGCGCCCTCAGGTGGCTAGGCGTCAATAGCAGAGAACGGACTTGCGCCCGCTCTAGGAGAACTAGACCGGGAGAGGTCGCTCAGGGCATCAACTGATGTCACTGCAGTCCCTCTGACCGGGAGGTCCTAGGGTTCCACTCCCGACAGTTGGCAGGATTTGCGACACTTCTGGGTTATTTTTCAGTGGTTTCTCCGATCAATACCAGGTGAATGCCGGAGCAGTACCCTCACAAACTGGTACGGATCTTTGTTCCCTCTTCCTTGTTCTATCCTCATTCCTAATCTATCTTACTTTAACGTACATTCACATACACTACACCACAATACATGTCGGGAGCTTAGAACTTGTCCCGGCTCAGTGTCCCGCTTTGGGAAATACCTGGTTAAGGAAATCCCCGCAAGTCGATGGAAGGTCGGTGCCGGAACTCACCATCCATCGGGCGATCACCGCCACCACCCGCGGTGAAAACATGCACGTCCCTTGCGGAAGTAATGACCTGAGTAGTTGACGCGCCGGGGATCATCAATCAAACAAATAAATTTAACAGAACTAGAATTATCTACGGGACGTCAGAGTTAGGCCTCATTCCTCTCTTACAGTGTGTTTCATCACAAAGAGGCTAGATAGGAGATGCTCCATTTAGAAGATAGTGCTGTGTTTTATCTGTTGAAGAATAACGTGGAACGTGTAAATAACGGCGTATTAGCCTCCGTTTTGAGCTAGTGCCCTTGCATTAGTTATAACAATTTTTAATGAAAAATTGTGAAAAATATTGTTTTTCATAAATACTAGTTTAATTCGTTTTTGTTGTGCTAGAAGGAAGGAAGAAAGGGGAAAGAATGACTTTGTTATTACTAGTATCTGCTGATTGTTGAGATTGGAGTGGCACCACAGTTCGTCCGAGGGAGTGAAGTGGGTGCAGCGCGAAGTGAATTATCTCGTTGCCCCTCCCGCACAACGCCCTGTGAGAGCGCCCGTTGTTTGGCTTCAATTGTCTTTCCTTTCCCCTGTGCATAGAGTGGTGACGGGAGGGGCAGTTATGTCGAAAGATGATGCATGAGAATACTATGAAGAAGGGATGCGTGGCTGAAGAAAGGCGTTAATTGGTGACATTCGTCGTACCTTTCGCGCGACTGGAACCCGCATGGGGAATGGATTTTCTTTGAAGTATTTTCCAGAAGTTTGATGAAGATACTAAGAATTAAGTTAGCGGATATGATTCAATTAAATTTAAATTGAACGTAACTGATCAAATAACGTAACGGCGATATTATAAGTAGTAGGAATTGCAATCGACCCATATCCGCGGTGGCCCTGGAAGCAGAAATAAATCGGGGGAGAGACGCTGGAAGGACGACTTTGGGGAATTGTGTTTGTCAGAAATTATAAGATTTCCCATCAGTGGGTTTGTACTTCACCGTTGTAAGACGATGCCCGGGGGCGAATATCCCATTCTCGGAATCTCCCGTTTCCTGTCGGTTGCTGCTCGGGGGGATGTGGCGTCCTCGACCCGGGGCTGATAATAGCGTAATGATAGGACGAGGCGCCCTGGCAGTAGCTCCCTGAGGGGTGGGTTCTTAGTCAGCTGTTTTCGTTCCACGTGGTTTTCCGTGTCATTACGCAGTTAGTGATTTATTTTGCATTTCTAACTCCCAAAAATGATCGCTCGGTCTCGGTAAGCGTCCATTTGGAGACAGTTTTTTGTTCCTTTTCACAGAACGAATGGCTGTGCTCTTCGTACTGCCAATACGCTTATTAATTAGTAGAATGAAAAAAACTGGATGTTATAGGCCAGGAAAAAAAACAGGATATTATTAAGAAAAAATACGTAATTTATAAAGAGCAAAAATGAATAATTATTCCGACGTAATTGCGTTTCGAACTAGGTGTCAGGATGACGACAATTGTTTATCATGTAACGGGGAAAGCATCAGGCTCAATATAGAGTTCAACCTCTGGTGATCTTGGTAGCCTAGTAGCCAGAGCAACTGTGCGTAAACTAGAGAGATCCGGGTTCGATTCGCGATCGGGGTCGCCCATTACTTTCTACGATTTAAATCCCTTACTAATTGCCAGAAAATGCATTAAAAACAAGAGGATGACTTTGATTTTCTACAGAAAAGATCTTCTCTAATGTATCGTAGAGGACAGCAGCTATTGTTATACGAATACACATATCGTAGCGCTCTCTTATAGGTGCTGAAGCGTTATGAATTGTTCTTTTAGAGATTTTGGAAAGGAATGTTTGCAAAGAGTTTGTCATGTCATCACCCAAGTCACTTATGCCTGAAACATGTTGATTGTGGCAGCGTACGGTGGTAAGTTCTTGGGAGCGAAGAATCCAGTGTTAATAGTTCATGATCATTTCATCATTGGTTGTTAATCTGGAGAGGTAGATCTTCGGTTTCCGAAAAGGAATTTAGGCGTTATTTAATGTTTCATAAAATCATTAAGATTTCTCCACATATGAACTCGTATATTAAATTGTAGTGATGCTGATAAAGATGTAGGTGGTAGATGAAGAAAACTGGTAGTAAAGAAAAGGTGAGAGTTATTACACAATGCAATTATTGTTAATCTTGTTTTGAGAGGTTGACCAAACAGAGAACTTACAATTCCATGTAAGTGAACCGATATCTCGAGACCTAAAGTATTCATCGAACTCTGCGTGTTTGTCAAAACTTAGTCATGCTCGTTTTATCTTACCTTCGATTTATTTTCGATCGCATGCTTTTTGTGTTCATCTTCTATTCCGATTTTAGTGTGCAGACTTCCAAGATCGATGTACTTCATGATTTTTTCATTTCTGTTTTCGCGAAAGGATAATGTGCTAGAACGTCAAGCCAGTGGCTCGAGTGAGTTCGTTTGCCACGTTTCGCCGAACTGGGCCAGTCGTTTCACCCAATGTGCCTTGCGCTCATGAAATGCACGCGTTATTCACGAAACATTAACTCGAGTGTTATTTTCCAAAACTGCTGATGAAGATTAAAGAGGCTCTTTTAGACTAGTAAAACCGTCATGTCGAAACATTTTGGCGTCGCGATTTCGTATATATGATCGTAAGTGTAAGTTACATGCGAAATTTTCTTTTTCATTAATAATAAAAAATATTTTTGGTGATATATTGCATTTTATGAGCTCTATTAAATGTAGCAGACATCACTAGCTATTTTACATCCAGAGTGAAAACTCGATTTCTCGTGTGTACACACACACACACACGCACGCACGCACGCGCGCGCGTCTTGATTTGTGGCGGAACGCAACGGAACAGTGTTCTAGTACCTCTGAAACGAAATGGGAAAAATACAAACAAAAAGCAGACTTCGATTTTTAAGCTCGACCAACTTGCGTCAACTCAAAATTAATGTTCCATTTAATTGTATCATTTCTACGAATGTAATAAAATAATTAGTTAGAAACGATAAAGTATTATAAACTGTAATTTTTATTTACTATATTATTTTTATGTACTGTGATTTATAGTTATTAAATTATATATATAATGTAATGAATAATTAATTTAGGGCGCGTTCCGGAACGTACAATTTTATAAATGAAGCAATATATACGCTCATAAATGAATCTTAGCATTATTGTAAGTTTGCGGTTGTGTTGTGTTGTGTTGGGCGTGATGGCTTTCGCTGCTGAGAGAACGGCGCCGCTCGAGAGACGCGGCCGCCTTGTCGATGGCGCCATCTGGAGCCCGGCGCTCCGCGGCGCCGCGCCACGCCGTGCCGCGCCGCGCGCTTCGCCCGAAATACGACGCCCCTCCACCGCCCCCGCCCACGCCCTCCCGCCCGAAATATGTCGCGCCTCGGAAATACCCCGCGACGCTCTTCGCTGGCCTCCTTCGACGCCGCGCCTCCCGCACCCCTCCCCTCCCCTCCCCACCCCACCCGCACCCGCCCGGCCGCGCGCACCCCGCCTCACCTGCTGCACCTCACCCCGCCCCGCCTCGCCTTCCCCGCTCCGCCCCGCCTCACCTTCCCCGCCTCGCCCCAGCTTCCCCGCTCCGCCCCGCCCCGCCCTGCCTCGTATGCCACGGCCCGCCTCACATACCCCATTCCACCTCACCTCTACTACCCACCTCCGCCCCTTCTCCCCTACGCCGCCCCGCCTCTCTTCCTCCGACTGACCCCCATCTACCCTGCCACCTGCCCTCACTTTCTCCCTCGCCCAACAACCCTGCCAGCCTCACTCATTCTCATCCATCCTAACCACTGTCTGGCCCTTCTTATTCTTCTCTGCCCAGTTCCTTGGTGCCCCTTTCCTCAGTGGCTGTTTTTGCACGCTCGCTGCTTTGCGCGTTATGAATCGGGGAGTCCGCGACCCACGCAGGCGCCTCTTCTGGCTCCCGCCCGCGCCCCCGCCTCAAGCGGGTCAGGGAGGCCAATCTGGCACCCGGGCGGCGACTGGAAAAGAGCTCGCCTTCACTTCTACTCCACTTCGGCGAGAACCTTTGGCTTAGAGGGGGCTTTATAAGAAGGGACCACATGGACAACTACTGCTTGGCTTCTGCTGACAACGTATCTGCGGTTTATGTCCATGCACTCAATTCGACAATGCGTTCGTTTTTCCAGGGCCATCGCTCATCATGACATTTATTTGTTTCCCGACCTGAAAACTTCTGAGAGTAACTCCTCTGTGGTTGAGAGGATGTATGTCTTGATATTAAGTCAGCAATTCTATAAAATCAAGTCCGTAGTTCGTTTGTCGATGCAGTTACTGCTTTTGTTAATCACGGTCGAATTCTTGAGAATATGATCGTTAACGTTATTTTTTGTGGAATACAATACGTGCTAAAATGTACAAATTCCCGAAATATGCCTCTTAAGCACTTCCCATTCTGGGCAGGCCTTCTCAAATAGTCGCCATATTCGTGTAGACAGAAGATTTGTACTGAAACAAGTAGTCCAATCGAACAAAAACAAAAATCCGCCCTTTGCTTCGAATAGGAGATATCAGTGACAGGGCTTTCGTGTCATTTGAGAGCTCTGCCAGTTCGTCTCGTGGGCGGGGCCGTTTCCCTGGAATGGCAGCATCACTTCCACAGAAGCGGGGGATCCGAAGGGAGGGGATCTTTTCGTGGAACCACAGTTGCCGCTGACACATACTTCGTCGTCGCCGCAGGGGCAATCTCTCCCCTCCCCCTCCCCCACTTCGCTCTTGCTCTTCCTCAGTCTCCTTTGCCATTCTTCTCCCAACTCTTCGTGGAGTCTACCTCTTGGAATCTATTTACTGTCTAGCATTTTTTTCCATTAACATTTCCATGGCGAAAAATCTAGTATTTCCTTTTTCGTTTCTGTTAGTTTTTGTGGAACAGAATCACTATCAAGAGTGTTCTTTTAATATATTACTCAAATTATTATTATTTACTGTGATATCAGTACATGTCATACTTCAACTTCCGAACGGCCAGCCCTAAACAGTGATTTGTGATACAATATACATCTGGTCCTGGACGGGGAAGCCATTCTAACTTTACTTAGGGATAATTAATAGGGGAAGTCTTTTATCTGCGTCATTAATTTGTGCACAGTATGAAAGAGTCGATTTAATTTTCGTGGATTTTTAAAATTCTGGTCGTTAGAGGTCTCGCGTACTCCAGAATAGGGTAACCGGAAGAGCCAATTTTCCGAAAATGTAGAAAGAAGGCCCAAAAGGCTGATTTTGTGGTTTAAGAAACGACATGGAAATCCCTTCGGAAATTCAAAAACAGGAATTAAAGGCATAGGTGAAGAGCTTTTGAGTTCCACTCACCGGTGAAGTGTTTTTTGCTAATTTTAAGTAATCGTTTTATTAAGGGGGACATAAAATGTTGAAATAATGCATTTTCTACGCATATTGTGTCCCTACAAATAATGCATTTTCTTGCAATAAATTCTCACAGTTTTACACAATTACGTCACAATTACACAATTACGTCCTGCACTTCCCTTAATACAAGATAAAAGCTTTCCGCAATCCTCAGTGCAATAAAATATATACGGATAAAGATGGTATTTTTATGATTTTACTTCTTTCTTACATATCAATATTTTGTCAGTTTCCTTCCCTTCGTTTCCTTCATTCCCTTTCGTTCAAATTGTGTTTATCTCGCTTCATTGGTCCGCCTATTCCATTTATTCCCTTCGATTCCATTTTCCCCTTTCGCTCTTTAATCTTGCTTGTCTCTATTGGCCCGCCTTGTTCCATGTACTTCCCCGTTGGCTCCCTCCTTGTCCTTCCGTGGTGTAATGTTGCCGCCCATCCGCCCACCTACTCGTCCCTGTGCCGTGGCTGCGGCGGCGGCGGTAGTATCGAGTTTCCCCGCCGCGCGGCGCTGCGCTCCCGCGAGGGCGCGCGATCGAGTTTCCCAGAGACACACCTGCGCCGCACTCTCACGGGCGATCCTCCGCCGCCCCGCCCCGCCCCCGCCCCCGCCCGCGCCCCGCCCCGCCCCAGATGCCTCTTCGCTGGCCTGGGCAAACATATACATTTATTGTGTTGTTTTTAAATAAATACAGTCGACTCCGGTTATAGTGAACTCGGATATAGTGGACCCTCGGTTGTAACGAACTTTAGTCTCTGGTCCCGTTTCACTTACATTTCAAAAAAGCATAAGATTCGGTTATAGTGAACCTGAACCTCGGCTATAGTGAACGTACGAAATGCAACGTCCTGGAAGTTAATTGGATCTCGGATGTTATTAGGCGAGTTGGAGGAACTTCGGAGAGTGGGACAGTGCTCTAACAGTGGAAGAGGCGTTGAAAGTTGTCAAGACTGCTTTACAATGCTTAGAAAGAGAGGACAATGCAGAATAATATATGGAGAGAGCACGAACTCTGTCGAGACAAGGATCTAGAGAAATTACAAATGAAAAATGAACGAAGCAATTGAAAACAATTGATTTTTTAAGTACAAATTAAGATACTAAAATTTTCAGTTCGTACTGTTTATGAGTTTAGCTGTATCTCTATATTAATAAAATCGTTCGTTGTGGAGTAATTCCTATTAATTTTGACGTTATCGGATATAGTGAACCAAACATGTGAGTCTCCAGAAGTTCACTATAACCAGAGTCGACTGCAGTTATTTGCGAAGTAAAGGACGTAAGACGTGTGGTTCTAATACAACTTTGGAGTATAATCAAACGAGACTGTTTGGCCGATTGTTCTAATATGGTACTATACTCATATCGTTCATTTTATTAACTTCGTAGAAGTTCCGATATACTGTAATTTTCGATTAAATTTGACTTCTTAAACTGCAAAAATGACGTCAGACTGATGTTGATATCAGTTGTTCTTTCATCTCATGGTCACAGTTGGAAGTATCGGGGGAGGGAGGATTTATAAAAAAAAAAAAAAAACCATACCCTCTCTTCCTCCAATACATAAGCGGAATTCATTTCTTCAAACAGAAATGGTTTGTAAGGGTTAATTTGAATTAGAAATAAATACATTCTTTGTCGTTGTTTTTTTAAATTAAAAAATGCCACAACGCAGTCGGGGTCTGGGCAGATTGCCTCAGCTGGCTCACCTTCTGGGAAGCACATTCGTGTTGGATTCCTATCTCGTAAAAGCTGTTCGAAGTCTGTCTCGATATCTCGAGTGATTAGAGCAACTGGGTGTATTCGACTTGCAGCTGGGGCAGTGAATTCTTTGAACAGTCAAAACATAATTTATAATTATTATAATACTTATTACTGATTGCAATTGTTAATAGTGGCCCCATGATTATTAGAACCCCTGTGTTCTAATGCTTCTTATCAAGAAACCTTCCGGAAAGTTTGACCTTAAATAAGTAATAAGTATTTTAATGTTTTTCAAAGCATTAGAATTCTCGGGGGGACTGCGGCTTCGGTGATGTAACTGTTAGCGTATCGAGCTGTCAAATACGTGTGCGGATTTAAACCTGATCGAAGCCGTGGATTTTTAAGGGTGAAAAAATCCTTCCTTGACCTTCTTTCGGAGGGGAAATAAAGACGGGGAGACAACAATCCAATGTTGTAGGTTTACTACCTGCCAAAGAACATGCCTAAAAGAAGCTTCTGAGCTAAATTCAAATCGCCTGAGCGAAATTTCGTCGCCCGAGTGATACCTTCTTTTTCCGCTAGATGGTGAAAAGAGCGGAGGGAAATTTGCGTGGTCAGACGGAAGAGCAGGTCTGATGGCCTGCGTCTCGCCACGTAAAATGAGCCAAAATGAATTGAACATCTTCCCTTAGTCGTCTGATTTACAGCCAGTTGCTTTCACCACGAACAAGGAGACATTCCGAGACTCCCTCTTCGATTTGGCTGAATTTTGCATGATGTTGGGGATGAAGAAATGTCCCGCATGTTTTATTTTGTCTTTTGGGTTGATGGTGTTGAAGTCGTGAAGTCGCCTGCCAAATGTGTGTGCGTGTATGTGGGGGGAGAAGACAAGTTGAGCGTTTCGAATTAAAAGACGCAATATTTTCAGTAAACTTAATTTCAAGATGTGTGCAAGGCACATTACGAATCTACTTCAGTGCTCTACTGTCATTGAAAATCCGCTTTAAAAACAAAGTGCCTCTTAAGGGAAAGAAATCCGAAGTAACAATTCCAAAAAAATTAAATTATACTTTACTTTAAAACAATCTCGACAGGTTTCCACATTTTTATGAAAAGTTTGATTTGGGGGAAACTACCACTAATAAATAACAGTTTAAGGGAATAATTTCTATTAAAAATTTATATGAAAATTATCTAAAAGAATTGAGCGTTTTCGATAATACTGGATGAAAATCACTACCATTGTGTTTGTATATTCCGGCGGCCGTTTTTATTTACGACCATGTCGCGTATATTGCGAGTTTCTTTCGAGAAACATAATTTACTACTTACAATTTTTCTGACAGTATTTGTCAAGGTGCCTCCTACATCAGTGCTAGTCTGTTCATGAAAATGTCGTGCGAAACATCGTTCTTTGTTCATAAAAATGTCGTGGTATAAGGTGCCAAACCAGCTATAAGAAAAAATGCCTTGCTTCCATTTTGGCGAGAGCAGAAAGCAAATTTGTCTCGTCATTTGATTTACAGCTCCCTCGGTTCTGCATCATCATATTAGACTTATTTTCTGCCGTTGCTCGTTCGTGCTTAACTCCTGACGGTTGGTTCTCGAAGAAGTCTGCGAGACTGAAAAAAAGAAGTTTCGCGTGACGACCCATGAAGCTCGACGTGGCAGTAAATTTGTCTGTAGGAAGGTCTGGTGGGCTGTTCGTAGGAGTCGAAGAGATAGCCTCGAAACCCAGTATGGAGATGTTGCAAGGCAGGAGGGTTTGCCTTTCCTTACTTCGCATTATTCTCGAATGCAAATTTGGAAGTTATAGTTTGATTTCTGGCGGAATGCGATGGAACGGCGTTCCGGTACCTCGGGAATACGTTATTAAATTATTTTATAAATGTAAAACTATTTCTATTAAATTAATAGTTAATTTAGGCGCGTTCGGGGACCTAAAATTTCATGGATCAAGCACTCATTTATATTTCTTGAAATGGTATATTCATTGAGCCACAAATCCCTTTAAAATCTCGGTTCGATAACGATCTGAGTTGATGAAGGTCATAGTTCTGGTCGAAGTGCATGTAGAGATGTAGAGATGCGTAATGCCATAGTATCGAGCGTCCCAGTAAATAGTACGCTTGTGTTATCAAGGAATGCCTTTGGAATTACCATATATGTCGCTAGTTTTCGGAAATGATTATCTTGCCTGTAGAAATAAAAAGCCTTGTCAAAAAGTTGTAAATTCACTTTTTGTTAATAATTCCAAGGATAAGGGATGAAATTGCTTTGGCTTTGTTTTAAAACCTCACAGACAGTTCGTGGTGCCATTTGTTTAGATGTTTCATGGTGTGTTCATTGTGTATATTTTCAAATCAGACTTCTAGTCAACATGTGGAATACGGCAGCCAAAAGCTGAAATGGTGCAGTATACGAATCTAGGATTCGTTTTCTGTAGTATCAAGTGCTCGATGGTCTTTTTTAGCTCCATTTGCATGGTTTCCGGCCCTGTTTATTGCCATTCAAAAATGTGTGAAGAAAAATGTATTTGTGAAGAGTCATTCAAGCTGTTTGAAGTAAACACGAGCTGTCCTTTGTGTTCCCCTACCTCAAATACAATTTTACGCGTTCCTCGTCCTTTTATCTCGCGAGGTTTTCAGAGCATCGCGCTGGCGGTTGGGATCTTCTGTCCTCTCCAAACACATTCCAGAGACCCTTGCAGGTACCTCACCGCGCCCCGCCACGCCCCTTTTCTGCCCTTTTGTTCGTGCGGGCTTCGCCAGTCCCGCAACTGATGCAACGCACAGGGTGCCCAGAGAGGAAACGTCGAAAATAAGCTCATAAGATAAGTATAAGCATATTTTGATTAATAAACTCCTTGGATATTTCGAATGGCTGCGCCGCAATAAATACTCAAAAGTTGGTTTGAAAAAATAATTTCTATGCAAAAATTTGCATTTCAAAAACACATTAACTCCCCAAAAAATGTAAATTGTTAATGTACATAAATTAATATATTTGTTCGGAAAGAAAAATTAACACTAAAAAGCAGACAAATTTTGTAAATTGGATGCTTTTTTATGTCTATTAATTTTTCTCTCTGAACGAATATATTCATTTCTTGTGTAAATACACATTTTACATGCTTCTGGAGTGTTCATATGCTTGTGCAGTGCAAATTTTTGCACAGTAAGAATTTTTCAAACCAACTTTTTGGTGCTTATTGCGGCTCAGCCATTCTGAATATCGAAGGAGTTTATAGTAAAATTGTCTTAAGAACTTATTTTCGCCGTTTCCTCCCTGGACACTGTATATTTTGTAGACAGTCACTAGTAAAAGCGATTCTTTCCGGGGCATGCTTAGGGTGCTAAAAGTTGTTTTCAACACGGGCGAAAAGTGAGACGATGCTCAGTTGGTCAGATAAATCTGTGAATGCAACGAAGAAAACAATAATTTCGTTTGACCGAATCAGCTACTACTGAACTTAATGTATCATTAAGTGGTCTGTGTGCTTGAAATAAAATAAAAGGAAAGCTAGTAATTCTGTCTAAAAAAAAAAAAAAGTGTATGACACACGTGGTGAAAGTGCTTTCATTCCACTTCTAGGATTGGGCCACTCAGCCTATCGGCCTCGTGTCGTAACCTTTCCTACTAGCAAACTAAAATGTTAATTTTACCACTCGTATCGTAAATAAATATTATGAGAGATGATTTCAGAGGGCATCCGTTCCTTATGCTTCCGGGTTAAGTACATCGTCCGAGCTGTAACGGACTCTCCTTACAGTGGACTTCCCACGCTAGATTTCAACATGTTGGACTTCCATGACAAAGATCCGGCTCGTGATAGGAACGGAGTGCTAAAATCACGGAACTCGAGCAGTCATTTGATCTAACAGATTTCTCGTAATTCGACTCCAGGGTTTGCGCTGCCTTTAGAAATATTCCATTCATCTGTTTTATTAATCTCAATCACGAAATTTCTGGACATGAAGACAGTCGTTATTCATTTCGCATCGTGACTCTTTTAAGAAGTTTTATTTATAAACGATTCGAAAGCTGAGACTGTATACACATAGCTGTTTACGACATTACATCAGAATTGTAGATTGGTGTAGTGTTTTGAATAGCGCGAATTGCAGGTTGGATATCAATACGCTTTCGGGTGTTCTTGAAACTGGCTGATTTCCTTTGATGAACACAAACGTATTTTGCAGTTATTGTACATTTTCTTAAGTCCTAATATAAAAAGAGACAAGCGCCTAACATCTGGTACCCATTGTGAATTCCCCGAACCACAAGATGAGGTTGACTTATTAAATGTTTTGTGCGGATCGATCTTTAAATTGGGTTTGCCCCGCTGATACCTGCCAGGGGTCTGAAGGGTTAAAACAGTGGTGGTTGATGGGGAAGGGGATCGAATGACGACAACTGTACTTTTAAATTTGATATTTGTTAGTTTCTTTACAGAATTTTAGCCTTTGCTGGCCTTTTTTTCTCTAATATACAAATAACATTTTACAAACCATGCAATGTGAATTACAGAACATTCAAAGGGAATGCGTTTTCAGAGATTTCTTAGTCTCTCGTTTGGGAGGGCTGGTTCCCCTAGCATCTCTACTTGAGTACTCTCTTCTTGCGAAGTTTTGTTGTTTGATCAATCTCACTTTCATGTATGAAATAAAAAGACAAGGTAACATCTAGTTAATTAGAATTTACAAGGTAGAAATTACAAGGTAACGTCTAGTAAATCTGAATCATTAAAATTCAATAAAAAAATAAAATCTTGAATGTACCACGAGTGTTAACTAGTTGTAATGATCTCGGGCGCATAAAGTCCTCAGACCAAAGGCTCCCTGGCATTTTGTCGCCTCCCCATCATTAAAACCCGTAGTTATGACTTCCTTGGTGTATAACTAACTATTGTGTAAAAACCAAAGAAATGGAAACGGGTGCTCAGCAATGATTCATTGCTCTAAGGGAAGGCGTAATGCCGCAAGAGATGTGAAAATGGCGCGGGAGGGGGGGCAGTGTTGGCGGGGCCACGTGCCGGGCGCACGTGCGGGGACGTGTAAAAATAGCCGCGTCCCCCTGCAGCGGCCCTTGCTGCTCCACGGAGGGACCCCTTTGACGGTCACGTTGCAGGAGAGAGTCATCAAGACGTTTGCAAAGGAGCGAACGCACGGGCAGCAGACAAACGGTCCCAAGCGGAACGGTTGACTCGACACAAGATTCCAAATGGCGAAATCGAGTTTGAAAACGCTGGCTGTGACACGGGAAGTCTGAGAATGAAACAACTATACTTATTTGCATTCGTACTTCATTGTAGGACCTGCTTTGAAACTTGGTTTATTCCCTAACCGTAGCTATGCAAGCAGCGTTAGTCTCAGACAGTTTCCTGGGAAGTGGGTGTAACTAATAGCTGAGATTATAGATCCTGCCAAAAAATATTAAGCATCTCTCTAAAAAGCTGAAACTTAACGATACTTGAAGTCACTTTTTGCGCGAGTCTATTTTGCTGAATTTTTTTGGTACAGTGCACAGTGGTTACAGTTAAATTTCACCTACATGTGTCGTTTAATTCAGCATGTGTCACATTGTTTTAAGTTGGCATTCGTGTGTGTGTGCGCGCGAGAGAGAGGAGGGGGAGTGGGCAGGAGCAGGAAGAGGAGAGCTGAAGTCGCCGTGGGCGCAGGGGATAGCCCGGCCGGCTTGCACGTCGCGGAGAGTTCAAGAGAAACCTTGGCCCAGTCTGCGAACAAAGGGGCAGCTCCGTCCCGTTCAATCCCATCTCGCTCGGACCCGCCCCGACCCGCCCTGCCCCGCCCTGCTCCGCGCTACTCCGCTGCCCTCCGCCCCGCTCCTCTCCGCCTTGCTCCACTCCGCCCCGCTCCGCTCCACCCCGCCTCGCTCCGCTCCACTCCGCCCCGCCCTTCCCCTCTCCGCCTCGCCATTGCCCATTCCGCTCCGCGCCACTCCGCTGCCCTTCGCCCCGCCCCGCCCTTTCGCTCTCCGCCTCGCCAACGCCCATTCCGCCCCGCCTTCCGTCCAGGCCACCCAGCCCTGCCCCTCTCCCTGTCCTTTCCCCATCCGCCGCGCGCCGCAACGAGTCCTGGGGAATCCGGGAAGCGACTCTCCCGGACACAGGGGAGGATTTCCCTTCGCTTGGCGTTCCGCAGGGGCCCTACCACGCCCCTCGCCCGCGCCTGCCAGCGTTGGTTGCTAGTGCTTTGCCTGGCGGAATGGGCAACTTCCACAACTGGCTAGTTAGCTGATATAATAACATCGATGTGTGTGGTCATCTTAAAAGCAAAGTAGAGCACCATTAATTCGGGGTACACTGAAACCTCTTCATTGGTCACCAATAGTTCCGACAAAAATTGCCGTTGCAAAAGGTGACCGCTTTAACGAGGTCATGAGGCTACTGGAATCGCAAGTCGGATCTAATTGTGCTAAATGCTATGATTAAATATGTTAATTTTAATTAGTACTATAAATGACGAAATACAGTGTAAACGTTTTTTAAGATCATTTGCTTCCTCTCAGCTAATGAATATCAAAATACATCCACAATTTGTCACATTCTCTTATGATAGAAACTCGCTTTCCAACCGAATCGAACAAGCAAACTAGACTTGAAGACGCAGTTCACATCTTGGGAGACACACTTCAAGTGCGAGGCACTTGAATATTTCAACATTTATTTACAACAATTTCACATGTTTAACGAAAACAAATACTTTTGGGGACCACACGTTGGGAACACTTTCTTCGCATACGCTAGAGAGGGAGAGAGAAAAAACAAAAGCATGCCTCCTTGCGGAATGGGCTTTAATCGAGAGGCCTCAGCAGCAGCAACAAAGCCCGCCGGTCACGTTTTGTGGCACGGCCGCCGCCGGCAGAACAATTGGCTCTCCTCCGGTTTCTTCCTTTTCTTGCGAAGCACAACAGCGCAGGTGGGCACCCAGGGCGAGGGCCTGCTCGGCAAGCGACCCCCTGCACCCCCGCGGGCCGATCTCCAGGACCCCTTTGCAGTAAATGGGACGGCGATTGTATGAATATAAACCTGTGAATGAAATGTGAATATTTATGGAATTACTTAAAGAAAATGGAAGTTGAAGTGATGCATTTCGTTTTCTATTTGAATGGATAATATCGTTGTGTATGACGTGTTTCACTTTGCACACACAAACTTCGAAAGTACGAAAATTCTGGAAAAATAATGAAGCGTGTATTCATGTTACGTTGTTTTCTTTTATTCGTTTTTAATGAGATGCATTGTTAGAGCAGGGTTGTGGTATAAGAATTGTTTTCGTGATCTTAATAAATTGTGATATTCAATGGGTACGAAATTATTCACTCGAAATCTGTGCTTGATGATTGAATTCCTGAACGTAGTTTAACGAGGGGACTTCGTTTTTTAACACCCTTTTTTTACGTGGGAGGTGACCACGGTAGTGCTTCTGTGACTTTAACTCTGCGAAGGGTGTCCAAGGTATAGAGGAATTACTCTCAGAAGGGAGCATTTTGACAAGGCGGGAAACAAATGAACGTGATGAAGGGTGATGACACTGCAAGAGCTGGTGATGAAGCTATTTACAAATGAGCTAACTGTAAACGAATACATTAACAAAATGAGTGCATGAACATAACGTGCAGTTATGGTCATGATTATTTCTCCGTGCTAACAGTGGCCAAGCAGTAGCTGTCAAAGCGGCCCGCCTTATAATATTCTCTCTATAACGGATTATCGATGGGATGATGGTTCATGAGAGATGCGTGAGACGACTAGGGAAAAATTACTTTAACAAACGGGTCACGGACCGCAAAAAATTTTCGTTCCTCTTTCTTGTCCTAACCTCACCTCTTACTTAGGCCTCATTCACAATGCAAACATAAACGTAACGTAGCCGCAAAACCTACAAATGAGTTAGGCCTCATTCACAATGCAAACTTAAAAGTAAACGTCACGTAGCCGCAAAACCTACAAATTAGTTTCTAAGCGAGACCATTCGCGATGCCTTGACGTAACCGTAGACGTAAGTTCGTAAACTTAAGAGTCCACAAGCTCCAAGCTTTTACGGTACGTTTACGTCGGAATTCTACCATACACCAATCAGAGAGCAGCGTGGAAGGTCAATTTCAGATTGTGTTTTGGTAGTTTGTGGTTATGTAATTTTTTTTATTGTAATGTAGAAAAATAGTTTGCGAACAGTTTTGATGCGTGTAATGAATTCAAAGTAAGAATTTGGGCAAATTATATATAAATGTCGAAGAAAAAGCTAGAAACTATGGTGGAAAGATCTTTCCACCATGGTAGAAAGGAGTCGATCAAGTTTCAGTACGATGAATTCTGATTGGTTCAGGCGAAACTTACGTCCGTCATTGTGAATGCTTGTTTTTACGTCTAAGTTTCCAGCATTACGTTCCGTTTAAGTTTTCATTGTGAATGAGTCTTGCCCTACACCAGCACACGCCGTGAGAGCAGTCGGCGGCTCGGGGCGGTGGAGGGTAGGCGCAGAGGGGGCGCCGCTAGTGAATGCCCGCAGCAGCCCTCTGGGGCAGAGCGCGGAAGCAGCCGCTCCTGGAGTAGCCCTGCCAGCCAGCACCCCGGCACTCGCCACTCGGGCGGGGAAGGATGCGGCCGGAAATGAACTCGCGGTTGGCGGCGGTTCGGATCTCAACGGTTGGCGGCGGTTCGGATCTCAACGGTTCGAAAGGGATCGTATTGGATCATGGGAGCCGAAAAATTGAACAGAAAATTTTACGTGTTAGTTGGGACTTTGCCCTTGGGGAGAGAGGAGCTCCACAATCGCGGATTTTCTTTCTATTTTTTCAACAGATATTAAATAACTGAATACGAACTGCGCACTTAAGGGAGTCTCAAGAAAGTAATCGTGCAAATAACTTTTTCCTTTCAAAAACTATAATTTTGTCTTACAAATGTCCTAGTCTTGAATTTTATATTTGGTGCTGGTTTTTTATTTTTTTAAATAAAAAAAAAATCTTACAGATTATTGAAAATGCCGAAAGTATTTTGAGTAAATATCCTATTCCTGTAGTTCTGAAGTTATATTTCTGGCGTGCGGCGGTCACGCTGTGTCATTTCCATTTAAGTGATGAATGCAATGAGTGTAATATTAAGGGACTCGTTGCCACAGCGTCGGATGAGCAGATGCGAACGGATGGTCCGATTCGGATGATTGCGGATGGTCGTGCAAGTACAAAATGCGAACAATTCGCATTGTGCGAATTGTACGAACACATTTTACCGTACAAAAAACAGTTTGCCCCTCAAATACCCTATTCCCATAATTTTGAAGCCACCCTCTGCGGTTCTTTTTTAATTTTAATTTTACCTCTATACAGATATGAATACTTTCTGAAACATCTGGAGTAATCATCCTTTTCCTGTAACATTGAGGTTTCATTTTAGCGCTGTGGCGGCCATGCATTGTTTTTGTGACATTTCCATTTTAATTCAGCGCGAAGAATGTTATATGGAGGTACTCGAAGGCAGATGCGTTGGATGGGCAGATGCGCGCGGGCGAATAGAAGTTGTCAGTTCAAGGATGCCTTATTTTACGTGGCGCGACTCAAGCCATCAGCTCGCTCTACCGTCACTATCTAGCGGAGAAAGAAGGTATCACTCGGGCGAGGAAACGAGCTATTTGAATTTGTCTCAGAGGCTTCTTTTATGTTTGATAATTTCTTACATGCTGTAAATCTATTACATGGGACATCCGACTTTACTTCCCTTCGAAAGAAAGGAGTACGAAGGTATGGCTTCGGTCAGGTTTGAACTCTCAAACTTAGCTGTAACAGTCCGGTACGGGCGAGGAACAAAGCAATTTGAATTTCTCAGAGGTTTCTTTGAGGCTTAAGGATCTTTTACATCCAGTAAGTATATAACATGGGACAGCCGTCTTTACTTCCCATCCGAAGAAAGGCGTACGGGGGCACGGCTGCGATCGGGATGAACCCGCAAACTTGGGTACATCAACCCGACGGACGACGAGAAACGCGATTTTAATTTCACAGAGAATTCATTTAGGTTTAGTAAGTCTACGATATGGGACAGCCGGCTTTACCTCCCAACCGAAGAAGGGCGTACGAAGGCACGGGCTTGAACCCGCCAACTTGTGGTATAACAGTTACGTGTTCCGCCGCCGCCGCCACCGCCGCCACCACCACCACCACCGCCACCGCCACCGCCACCGCCACCACCACCACCGCCACCACCACCACCACCACCACCACCACCACCACCACCACCACCACCGAGGCCGCTGGTGGGTGCGCGCCCGCGCGAGAGTGCATTGTGCGACGTGGGCCACGGAGGCAAATGGGCGAGGCGGTGACGGGAAGTGCTCCCTTACGTCACGCGGGGTGCTCCGCCCCGCCCCCTCCTCCCACACTCACGCGCCGAAATGGCTAGGCTGCGAGCCACGGTGGAGCCCATTGGGGGCGAAATTTCGGGCGGCCGACGAACGCTTTCGTCCGATGGGCCGTATTCGTTCAAACAAGTCAAGGGTGGTAGAGATACCGCATAGTCTGTCGGACGAAGATGCGTTTCGTTTGGTTTGGTCCATTGACGTCGGCCGACGAAACTTTCGGCCAAATTTGGCTCCACTGTGACTGTACTCTGTCTGCGCACAAACGTTACCCTTTGACGAAACATACTAAATGACCTATAATCTTTTTTTTATTGGTAAAATAATGTAAATTCCAGTGGTCGCTCGTAAATGCAGTTTTTAAAGTGGATTGAAGTAAATTTTTAAAACGTCCTGCTGTAACAATGAATGTTGTTCCAATGTTTAGGATATAATACAGATGAGCTAGTGCACTAAGCAAACTAAGTGTCGTTTTGTTGTTGCTGGTTACTCATGCTAAAGTAATTTTAGTTAATTCATTGATAGTAAATGAACCTGAACTGGGACTATCGCTATTTTCCTTTGATCTTTTCCCCTGGCTGCTGTAATTCTAATATCAGGACCTTTTTTATCGCGTGCTACTTTCCACGTTCTTTCTTCTCTATCCACAAACATTGTTCTTCCATTGTTTATCTCGTAAAAAAGTTAATTTCGTGTTCTTTCCTCCATCTCTACAGAACCTGCAATTGTTTCCCTCTCTCCCTGCGGTTATTGCTTCTCGTCCGTGTGGTCACTCGTGTAAAAAATTATTGCTTGATGGGCACATTCTTTTAACGCGGTTCTTAGTTTTTCTCCCGTTCGTTAATATATAAATGTATGTATTAACCTCTCTACATTTTGAATTGTTTAAATTTTTCTATTCTTGTCTTAATGTGTGGAGAAAAGTGATTTTTATTAATAAGCACGCAAGTACCTAGAATTCGTTAGGAAAATTGGGCACGGTGACTGTTATTTATTATTCTCGCCTTCACCTGTTTTTCAGAACACGCTCGTTTGCGTCGTCACGAGTTCATATGAATTGCAAAGTGTTTCGGCAAGTGCCACGGGATTCAAAGCAAGTGAATATCTTGCTCCATGTTCACGAATATTGCATCTACGTACTTCGCATAATTTTTGAGACTCGAACCTATTTTGCTGAGCTGAGAGTCGACGGTGCTGCTGTTGCTGCCGAGCTATCGGCGATTCACTCTTCTCTTTGGGTTTGAACAAACATACGCGGGGTGACTCGCACTTACCACTCAGATAAGGAGACCAAACGTCCTAATTTTAGAGTTTTTTTCCCCTGAGTTTTGTTGATGAAACTTTCTGGGTGACGGGTGTTCCGATTTTCGGATTTGGCCGAAAAACATTGATGTATTATAGGATCAATATTCTAAAAATCAAAGACCAAAAATATTATAGTATATTGAAAAAATACAGACAGAAAAAATAATTTGAATTTTAGTATCATTCCAGCAAAAGTTGACAATTAATACAAATGTTTGTTTAGTTGGATATAGGGCGTTAAAAATGTCTCTACAGAGGCTGTTTCGGTACTCCATTTCTATTTATTTGCAAGCGGTATAGTTGCAAACAGAATTATCGGTCAGACCAACATACGTGCCCGTTTCGTAACTGCAACCTCGGTGCGTAATCTGAAATATGAATTGCAATGAAATGTTCCGAAAACTGGACACTAAAATAACAATTATTTGAAATTAGTGACTTGTACTTTTCAACAACAATTAGTTACTTGTACTACGTTGGTACAAAATGAATTGAAAATGTTAATTTTTTTGGTTACCATTGAGTAAGTCATATTGATTAAAGGTGCTGAATGAAAATAGCAAATCCTTGATTTGTGAAAAACAACAATCGCTTTCGCTTTTCTATAAACAAAAACACTTCACTTTCAACAGACCTTTGAATTTAACCTCAATATCCCCTCCCTCCAACGGATCATACAGGAGCGTCCCGAATTCAGGCCACAAAAGTTTGGTCACCACAGGATAATAGAGGAACAGGATACAAATATTTAAGTGGCAGACAAGTGTAATATGTTTTTGAATTGTGAATACCTTAAAAATGGTGCCAAGTTTTCTCAGTCTCTGATGGAGTAGTAATAACCGTGCTTAAGAAATTTTGAGTCGACAGTTGGCGTGCCTTAAAAGGCGAGATGTCTTATCTGCACCCGATTCTGGTTGTGAAATCTCGTATTCGACCCGTTGCCTCTTTTGGCTGGGGTCGCCGTGCGCAGAGTTCACCTTCGTGTTGAGTTGGTCACGTGCTTCCTATTGAGCAGCATAGCGACTTCAGCGCAGGAACTCAACACTTTTGACCGGGAGCGGTGGCTCAGTGCATCAACTGAAGTCACTGCAGTGCCTCTGACCGGGAGGTCCTAGGTTCCCACTCCCCACGGCGGCAGGATTTTCGACACTAGCTTTTCAGCTAGGTCGAACTCGTTACGTTATGCAACAATACATTCCATAATATTCCGCTGTTTTCATTCCTCCTTGATTCGTGTAATTTTCATCTGTTCAGTCAGAGCAATTTAGCGGAGTGTGATGGTGTATGGGGAATGTAACCCTTCGGGGCTACTAGCAGAGCGGTGGTTTTTTCGTTTGTTTCTCATATAAAAAAAAATCGCATTTGTGCGTTTTGTTAATTTACAGGTAAATTAATTTACTCACGTTCATACAATGAGTCCAAACGACATTGCGTTTTGTAACGGTACATCTGGCATGGCATGAAAAGAGCGAAATGGAATGGAATTTGTTCCCTTGTAGAAAATTGCTGGTCGCTATGGGATCGTGAAATGGACAGGAATGTAGATAGATAGATTTATTAAAGTTCGCTTTGAGCTAATGCTCGGTGGCAAACATTATTACAACTAGATATACGACAATTACAAAACTATTACGAGTATTTACAAATATAATCACAATTAGAATTAGAGATTGATTTTGAGTTATCTGTAAATTGATTTATAGCTTTTTTAACACTCCACTCCACTCCACTTCACTCCACTTCACTTCACTTCATTTCACTGCGCTGCACTACACTGCACTCCCCTCCCTTCCCATGCACCACACCACACCACACTACACTTCACTTCACTGTATAAGGGACATGACTATATTATTAATAATAATAACCATTATAATAATATAACTAATAATAACAATAACTTAAACGTTACATCAAAACCATTAATAGTGTTAATAATTATGATATCAATAACAATAATAATAATAATGATAATGATAAAAGTCCCAGTATTATTAATGATGACCTACATAGAATTAAGTATATTTTTAAATTTCACTACATTAAAAGGAAGAGTCTCTAGTGCTTTTGCAGGTAGTTGCTTGTAATGCATGCATGTAATGCATGATTCCATGACTGGATAACGGAAGCTCCCGGGCTCGGATACGGTGGGATCAAATATCGCACTGCTTGGCAATCCACTGTCAGTGTTGTCTTTCAGTAATAGAACGTGAGGGGAATAAATGTTCATAGTTCAGTGTTGTAGCTCTGTTTTTCGTATCTTTTAAAGAACCTCGAAATAGGTGTGGAAAAAAGCGCACACACTATGAGAACGACTGTTACATCTTCTGTTCAGTTCTGTCTCAATCGAAGTATGCGCATCGCCTCTTTAAATTTCGAATTGCTCGTTTGTCCACTGTCCTGTAACTTCTATGTTGAAGATCTCCTTTCCCTGCCCTGGAATGCAGTGTTTTGTTCTTCAGGGACTTGTAAGGTCTGTTGTTGTTGTTATTGTTATTATTATTATTATTGTTATTATTATTATTATTATTATTATTATTATTATTACCACGCACCTCAAAATAAAATTTGCTTAATACTTTAAGAAGTAAAACACTTCTTTGACCCTTTATTAAAAATTTTTATATTTAATTTTCCAATGTTCCTGCATGTTCGACCATGTGGAATGCCAATGTTTCGACCCTGTGGAGGTCGCCTTCACGGCTGAAATGTGGCATCTAGACAACCTGGGCATTCCTGCCCCGAAGAAGACGAGATGTGCTGTCAATGCGTTGGCATCATAGACTGCGAGGCGGCGTCCTATCAGGCGATAGCCGTTGACATTCGCAAGACTCGGGTCGCGAAAGCCTGCGACTTCCTTCTATTGAACTTTTCTGTCAGTTTCTTTTGATCCCTTTTTAAAATGTCTTTTCTCCAACACGTCTTCTATCGAGTCCCTCCCTCAAGGCCGTCCTTCATTCCGTCTCTTTCGGCCGCCCGGTTTGCATTAAATTGCCTTGGAGGGCCCTGCCCCGCCACCCGTCCGCCCCGCCACCTGTCCACCCCGCCATCCGCTGCCCTGCCACAGTCCCCCGCCATCCGCCGCCGCCATCCGCCGCCCCGCCATCCCGCCCCGCCATCCGCCGCCCCGCCACCCGTCCGCCCCGCATCGCTGCCCTGCCACCCGCCATCGCTGCCCCGCCACCTGTCCGCCCTGCCACCTGTCCGCCCCGCCACGAGTCCGCCCCGCCATCCGCTGCCCCGCCACCTGTCCGCCCCGCCACGAGTCCGCCCTGCCATCCGCTGCCCCGCCACCCGTCCGCCCCGGCATCCGCTGCCCCGCCACCCGTCCGCCCCGCCATCCGCTGCCCCGCCATCCGCCGCCCCGCCATCCGTCCGCCCCGCCATCCGTCCGTCCCGCCATCCGCTGCCCCGCCACCCGTCCGCCCCGCCATCCGCTGCCCCGCCACCCGTCCGCCCCGGCATCCGCTGCCCCGCCACCCGTCCGCCGTGCCCCTCCCCGCGGCAACCCCCTCCCTTCCGGCCGTGCCCCGCGCCACCCTCTCTCCCCCCGGCCGCGCGAAGGGAATCGATAATGACGATGACGTCGCCCGGGGAGGCAGCGCGGGCGGTCGATGACGGGCGATGCGCTGCCGTCGCCCCCGCCCTGCCCCGCCCCTGCACTGGGCGGCCTGGCGTGCGGGTGCGGCCAGCGATGGGCGTGTTTTTAGAGAAACACACACGTTTTAAACAGCGGTGTTCTCCCAACATCCATGTTTTTTATTCTCGTTTTTATGTTTTCGGTGCTTTATTCTGAATGAAAAATTTCTATGATCACAATTATGTAGTGTAGTAGTTAAAACCCGAAATATCTGATGCTGTCATGCTGAGAATCATATCACTGTCGGTTTATGGCATGCACTTGTATATGCTTTCGACACTTGGATTGCCATCGTCCACAATGACGTTTCCAGGCTTTTCAAAGTGGTCCCTTCTTAGGCTTACTTCTCTCTTGTGGGAATTCTGATGTGGTGTTGTTGACGTTCTTATGAGAAGAAATAAAAGACCGTCATCTTCGTCAACATATTAGTTTTCTTAAGATAGCCGGCTTCCCACGGCTTTGCCCGTTTGCTGCTTTCGGGGAAAGTCGGTAGACTGTCGGTCGGTGTCCAGTCTACCGACTTTTGCCGAAAGCAGCGAGACTGACGATGACGGCAAAGTCGTCGAAAGCCGGTTATCTTAAGAAAACTAAGATGTTGACGAAGATGACGTCTTTTATTTCTTCTCTTCTAACTTCTCACTACCTGCCACCTTTAACATGTTCACTCGTGGGACTTACGAGCTCAGTAGTACGAAACACTGAGTACTCCCTCTGTGGAAGCAGCCCAGTTTTATGTCTCTGCTTATCTGCCTCGCGTTTACCCGTATTTCGCGCATCTCGTCTTCTCTTCTCGGCGACCGCCTGACTGCACTGTCCCTAACCACCGGTCCCTCTGTTTACTCTTCGCTACTTGCTCTGTGGAGGTTTAACAGAACTGTCCCAGGGGCTGGCTTCGGAGCACATATGATAACGATGCTGGCAGCCGCCAACTCTTGTCCCGAGGATTTCCTAATAGTTCTCTCCACAACATGGATGCTCGTGTTTGGACCACTTAAGGGACGGCCAAATTGGGGAACGATATTTCGAATTTCTTATGTATTGAAAATCCAAAACCGTCATGTAGTGTATATTGTATAAAATGGCAGCTGCAACAACAACAAGCAGCAAAGGTGTGGCGAAAAGTTGAAGAAAGAGAGAGGAAAAAAGTAGCAACCGTTGATTCCTATCTTGAACTTATATAATATAACCGAACGATTCTGATGTCGATGTTACGTCAAAATTATTAAGTGCTGATGTTTAATAATTATAGTGTTTTGGATGCATTTAATTGATTTTTTTATAAAAACTATATTTTTTACCAAATATACAATTTTCATATCGATATTAGGATAGAAAACGTATAATTGCCGTGCTTCAATGTGGTGCTTTGGAATTCACAAATTATCGGAGAATTTAAATCGAACAATTGCTGGAATCGAGGTCACTTCGTCACTAAGTGGATTAACATACACGCGACAGTGGACAGTGAACGGATGGGCAAACTTCAGTGCAGCCTGTTCCAGGCCAGACGTATTGAATCAATAAATCCTACATTAAAATTTAATTTAGCATTAACATCGTTTCTGAATAAAAATATATTTAGGTGAAGTATCACTAACCTTTCAAGACGTCTGAGATGTGTCATATATTCAGTGTACTGTTCTACGTGTATGTTTGCAGTGTACTGGGATAATTACATAGTGGGGTACTGTTATTGTTTTAGAATACAGGACTATGTATTTATTTTTGTCTTCCGCAATGAAATTGATGTTAGCCAGTCGTAACGCCACCCAGTCTTAGCGTTGGCAAAGTAAAGTTATATCTAGAAGTCTAATTAATTAATTAATTAATTAATTAATTTACTCTCCCAGCTACCAGAACCTAGTAGTTTAAAGAAAGGATATCATTCAGGGTCGTCGATGTCGAAAAGGCTGTTTTTTAAATCTCAAAGCGACTGTCAGTCCATCCGTCTTTGACTAAAACGGATATTCTCTCGTCGATCTGGACGAAGTCGCGATTTCTGGAATATTGTCTCGACTTTTGATTTTACTGCCCAGCGCTGCTGGTGTCACCTTGCTCGCGGATCCTCTGCACCCAGGCTCGGGCAAGAATTTTTGCAGATTCGACTAGTGTTCTAACACAAGTATGGTTCGATCGGAATTTTATCGCGGAAGGTGGCGGGGTTCCTCCCCGCCGGAACGTGAGATCCGGCGCCAAACCACACGTCTGCTTGCGGGGAATCCCGCTCCACAACTACAAGCTCTGAGCTCCTGACCAGAGACAGTACACAGTGCATACAAGTGTGTGTGTGTGTGTGTGTGTGTGTGTGTGTGTGTGTGTGTGTGTGTGTGTGTGTGTGTGATGGGAGAGGATAGAATAAGAGAGGAAGGAAAGGTCGCGTGAGGTCGTTGACCCATTTGTTATGGTACTGCCCCGACATTCGCCTGGTTTTTTAGGAGAAACCAAGGAAAACTACCGATCAGGAGAAAAAAAAGGCCGCCGGAATTTTTCAGGCAGCGACTGAAGTCCGTCTAACTATCCAGCTGCCGTCGGACGGCAATGCGGCTTAGGCCGTGTGGCGTTCAGCGTATCGCCCTTGTTAAACCCAAGTTCGCGTGTTGAAATCCGATCGAAACCCTGGATTTTTAAGGGCGAAAAAAGTCCGACGGAGGGGAGGTCAAGCCGGCTGTCCCACGTTATCGATTTCCTGCATGTGAAAAGATCTTCATTCCTAAAAGTAGCTTTTGAGCTAAATTGTAACCGCCGGTTTCGCCATCCAAATGGTACCTTTCTTGGGCTGCTGCATGGAGAAAAGAGCCCATCGTATTTTGCGTGGTCAGGCGGAAGAGCAGACTTGACGGCGTGAACCTCGCTGCGTGAAAGCCCAATTGACAAATGAAGCCCAATTGAGTTGAGGATCTCCCGGAGAGAGTTGCTGCGGAGTTGGGGCATTCACAAGTATTATAATTAGAAGGCGGATTGCAATGAAATGTAATTTTCTTCGTCTTCACTTTAGAACTGTGCCGTTTAGTACGGACATTAATTTGATGTTATGACCCCAGGAAATGACTCATTTGTATATGACGTTTTGCATTTTTCATCGATTTTGACTAGTAGGTAATATTTTTTACCTTTTTCCGTCATTTTTAAAATCATTTTTCGTTTATTTCATTGATTTTTATATTTCGATGGTACTTTAAATAATATTTATGAGATGCAACGAATTCCTGAGTAGCCTAATGAATTTCTTCGCTCCGTAATGTCGGCCGTTGTAACTATGTGATTTAAGGTTTCTGTGACACCTTTTAATGTCGTTGTGGGTTCGGCCGATTTCGGGATAACTAAAGACAGAAAATTCCTGGTAAAGAACAGTCCTAACCAAACGTTTGCGAGCCGAGTTCACTTGAACGAATGGAAGAAATCTCGATTCCATCAGTATCCAATCCAACAAGTTGAGATGCCCATCGGAATTGATTTTGATAACATTGTTAACGTCATTTTTCTTTGTTTTAGGGCGTTTTAAAAAATTGTATTGCCTTCGATACGGACCTTGATATTCACAGTATAGCTTACCTGGATCGAGAGGATCGTGGTTGCGAGTGAAATGTGGAAGCGGCTGAATGGTGCTACACGCTCTCTGATGGAGGGAATGATGAGAGGGAAATATGAAAAGACAGAGTCAAGTTAACAACTAATTAATTAGTAAATAAGTCAATCTCAATCAGTAAAATGAGGTACAAAATAAAATCATGTATGTCGCACGGGCACACCTAATAATGACATCAGGCGACAAAATACCCTCGGGCTTTTGTCGCTGCTAGATCATTAGAACTGGTGATTAGATTAGAACCGATGACCGGATGATTAGAATCGATGACTAGAAAAATCATGTTATTAATCGTTTTCGGCGATGTTTTAGGTGTTGAGAGTGCGCTCCCCGATTGTAACGTTGCGCTGCTGCCGCCAGTGATTCGTGGCGCGGTGGGCGCTGCGCGTGCGAGCGCGTGAGTGGCGCGGCGCGTCGATATGGAACGCGTCTGTCTCCATGGCGACGCGCGGCCCGCCGCCGGGCGCCGTGTGAATGGACTCGGCGTGCCCCACTTCTGTAGGCCCTCCGTCTGTATCCTCCTTTTTCTCTTGTCTCGTTTCCGCCATTTTCTCTCCTTGTTTCATTATCTTTCTCGTTTCCATCCCTTTCTCTCCATTCGAATCCATTCCCTCTCTCTCTCTCTCCTAGATTATGCCCTCTTATCTCCCCTCTTGTCCTCCCCTTTCTCTCTATTCATTTCCTTTGTTTTTTCCTTCTCCTCTCCCCTCGTTTCCTTCCCTTACTCTCCCTTCTTTTTCTTCTCATTTCATCCCTCTTCTCTTTCGTTTCCTCCCCTTTCGCTCCCCTCGTTTCCTCCCCTTTCTCTCCCCTCGTTTCCTCCCTTTCTTTTTCCTCTTTCTTCCCTCGTTTCCTCCCCTTTCTTCCCCCTCGTTTCCTCCCTTTCTTCCCCCTTCCTCCCCTTTCTTCCCCCTCGTTTCCTCCCCTTTCTTCCCCCTCGTTTCCTCCCCTTTCTCTCCTCTCGTTTCCTCCCCTTTCTTCCCCCTCGTTTCCTCCCCTTTCTCTCCCCTCGTTTCCTCCCCTTTCTTTCCCCTCATTTCCCCCCTTTGCTCTCCCGTGTACTCCCTTTCACCCAGTTTCCTCCCATTTCTCTCTTGTCTTCCCTTTCACATTGTTTCCTGCCCTTTATATCCCTTCCGTTTCCTTCTCGTTTCTTCCTTCTCTCCCCCTCGTTTACTCCTCATTCTGTCCCCTCCCAGCCGCTCCTTTTTTCTGCCTTCTTTCACACTTTTCTCGCTCTTTTGACCAATCTTTTCTGGCCTTTACAGTCTTCCCCTTTCCCTCTTGTCTTTGCTCATAATTTCGTCCCAGCGACTCCTCGCAGCGCGCCGTTTTACTTCTATCGATCCGTCGGCGCACCGAGACAGGTGTGCACATGTGCAGGGCGCTTTTCGGCGAAGAGGGTTCGTCATTCTTTCGCGCTCGCTTACTCGTACATTGGGGCTTCCCCTGTCTGCGCCACGTGACCTCGCTGTGGAAAGAGTGGGCTGTAGTGGACAACCCCGAGTGCAGCGGGACGTGGGAGGGGGAGGCGCGGGGGGGCGTCGGCTTATGGTTGTGGCGATGGCGCGAAAGATGGATGGCTTGAACCCAACGATACCGCTTCCTCCAGACCTGCGCTCCGCAAAGCCGCCCTGTGTTGTTTCTGCGTGAGACTAATCCCCTAGTGAGATCACCACCCGGAAAGATGAAGGAACAAGTGCCTTCCCATTGGGGCAAAAGATGTATAGTATTCGCGTTCTTTGCTGTATTTCCCTGCTCTGCCGGGCCATCTCAAGCGAGAAATTAGATGGTACCAAAATTAATGATTTTCGTGAATACATAGCGAACAGTGTGTATTGCGGTAAGAAGTTCTTTCTACTGTTCTTTTTCATTTGTTTTGTGTCCCCTTGTTCCTCGACCCTCTTTTCTTGTTTTTCATTCTTTCTTCATCTTTTTCTTACTATTATTTCGCCTTTCTTTCACTGTTCATTTTCCTCTTCCCTCTCATTCTCCTTGACCCTCGTCATGTGACATAACAAAGCTGCAACACGGAGCGTGTAACGCTCACGCGTGAAGCGGGTTGCTTCAAGCAAGGGGACAGCGATTCACAGTGTGGAGCTCAATGCTTCGTTATTTTAAGGCGCATTCGTTGTGGTTGTGGCACATTACTTCACCGCATGCGACGCGTCTCGACTCGGAATCCTGGCGCGAGGTAGAGCGGCGCATGTTATTGCCAACGGGGCTGCGATGACGGATTGGGCCTGGAACATCGTGGGCCCATTTCCATGAGGACGAGTAGCGTTAACCAACGTTTGCAGGTGCCCTGGAAATACTACGGAAAATCGTGTCTGCTTTAGGGAATGTACTGCTCTGCACACAACGAACCATCAGAATGGTATTGAATACTGTCATCGGCCGTGTGAGTTTGATGTACGGAGATCGGTTTGCAAAATGCTTCAACGAAATCGTGGTTGTTTTAATAAATCCACTAAACAATGTGCAAAATAGTCGGGGTTTGTCGTGGATCTGTCGGCGGACTTCGTTTCGTATTGGACGTGACCCGGTTCGCGGGCGGGAATGAATATGTTGGCTGATCCGCTTGGTCCACCCCCTCCGCTCTCAACTCCACCCTCACCCCGCCTCGCCCCTCCCCCTCCCCCGCCGCCGCCACCTCTCGTAGAACAGTGTGATGCACGACCGTCTTCGCTGGCTCTTCTCAATTAGTGTAAAAGATGGGTGTTGAGATGTGGGGCGTTAGGTAATAGCCTGTAGACGTGGTGACGTTGGTGGAGTGCGTGAGATGGTGGCGCCGGTGAGGTGCTGGCCCGTGGGCTTATGTAAGGCGCGTGGGGGCAGCCCCTCGCCACCGCCCCCATGCGGGGGAACGCTCCCCTCCCCCTCCCCTATACATTTCCCCATCCACACCCCGCCCCTCCCCGCCACTACATCTCCTCTCCACACCCCCGCCCTCTTCCCGACACTGCACATCTACCCTCCACACCGCCGCCCTTCCCGCTACTGTTCATCTTCCCTCCACACACCGCTCCTCCCTGGAACTGCACACCTCACTTTCACCCTCCCGCTCCTCTCCGCTGCTGTAAGTTGAATTAATGCCTTATTTTACGTGGCGAGAGTCCACCACTGTAGATCGCCCTCCCCGCCACCAGATCTCCCCTCCACACCCCTCCCTGCCACTGTACATTTCCCCTCCACACCCCTCCCTACCACTGTACATTTCCCCTCCACACCCCTCCCTGCCACTGTACATTTCCCCTCCACACTACCCTGCCACAGTACATTTCCCCTCCACACCCCTCCCTGCCACTGTACATTTCCCCTCCACACTACCCTGCCACTGTACATTTCCCCACCACTCCCCACCTTGCCACTGTACATTTCCCCTCCACACCCCTCCCTGCCACAGTTCATATCCCCTTCACACCCCTCCCCGTCACTATATCTACCCTTCACACCCCACCTCTCCCGCCACATCTATCCTCCACTGTACATCTCCTCTCCACACCCCCGTCCCTTCCAGTGACTATATTTCCCCTCCGCTCCCACATTGTCCATCCCCTCCACCCTACTGTCCTCCGCTCCATGCCACTGCCCCCGCCCCTCCGTGACATACCACTTAGATCTCACCTTAGCACCCAGATCCCCGCCAGGCCATGCCCCTCTCCCCGAGCCTAGCTACACCGTGCCTAGTCGGAACAGGGCCAGCCTAGCTACCTCCGTGCTGACCACGCTTGCTTCATTCCGCTTCACCTCGCTCCAACTTGCACCGGTTCGCCCCCCGTCCACTCAGCTCAGCTCAGCTCTTCCCTGCCCCCTTACCCCACCTCCTTGCTTCATTGGCCTTGCTCGTCCTGTCCGCTCCGCCTCTCCCTAACGTACACATTATTCTGTACACTACTTGCATTCTTAATTCTGGGCAATTCAAGAGAAAGATAACGTGAGTAACTTGAGGAGAGTTGGCGTAAATGAGGCAAATGACACCCGACGCAGTCTTGCATTGCAAGTGTGGCAGGGTCGGGGGTTCGATGCCAGGGCGGGCAACGCATGCAGCCGTTGGGCTGCGGCGGGCGCCGCGCCGCTTCCTGCAAACTGCGCTGCCCTTATCGATCGCGCGCCGCAACCCGGAAAGGGACGACTGCGGCGCCGCTGCACGCCCCGCCCCGCCCCGCCCCGCCCCGCCCCGCCCCGCCCCGCCCCGCCCATCCGCCAACGCCGTTCCACCCGCCCACCCCGTCCGGCCTGCCTCTCCCCGCCGTGCCCCTCCCGCCTGCCCCTCGCTCCTTCCTTTCTTTAAACGCCTTCCAGATCTTCGCAGTCGATGTCTTAATACGGGGCCCTTCGTCATGCAAACCCTCTGAATGTCGCGGGCAGCACGAATACCTCGGCTGTAAGAATCGCTGTACACCATTGGTTCCTTGATAGTCTTACTGGCTGCCCCTTAGCGCAGACACGTTGGCAAAAACACTCTAGCCTGAGCGTCCAGGCTTTTGGGCACTTGGATGTACTAGTAAGTGGATATTCATACCTTTTACTAAAGAAATTAAATAAATAAGGTGTTACAGATCCCGCCTAGATGAAAATTTGTCAAAATATTGGTAATGATGAAATGGTTTCTATAGACCTGACGTAAAATTAACTCTCCATACTAGACCCCGGATATTCTTACGTGAAACGTTCGCTTGTCCAGAGATGGTGACTACGCCAGTTTCCTGGGGAGACCTATCGGGGCGTCGGTTTTTTCTGGGAGTCGCGCGCGATCGCCAGCCAAACCGGCACGCTCAAGCCCACCTGCTTCGGCCGTCTGTTCAAGCCCGTCTGACTCACGCCTGCCTGAACAATCCCGTCTGCTCATAGCCTCCTGCTCAAGCCACCTCAGCTCGTCTGGCCCGAGCCCTTCTGGCTCGAGCGCGTCTGGCTCGAGCGCGCCTGACTCGAGCGCGTCTGGCCCAAGCGCGTCGGGCTCGAGCGCGCCTGGCTCGAGCGCGCCTGGCTCGAGCGCGCCTGGCTCGAGCGCGCCTGGCTCGAGCGCGTCTGGCCCCAGCGCGTCTGGCCCAAGCGCGTCGGGCTCGAGCGCACTTACTCGAGCGCGTCTGGCTCGAGCGCGTCTGGCTCGAGCGCGCCTGGCTCGAGCGCGCCTGGCTCGAGCGCGCCTGGCTCGAGCGCGCCTGGCTCGAGCGCGTCTGGCCCAAGCGCGTCGGACTCAAGCGCACCTGACTCGAGCGCGTCTGACTCGAGCGCGCGTGGCTCGAGCGCGTGTGGCTCGAGCGCGTCTGGCTCGAGCGCGTCTGGCTCGAGCGCGCCTCGCTCGAGCGCGTCTGGCTCGAGCGCGTCTGGCCCAAGCGCGTCGGGCTCGAGCGCACCTGACTCGAGCGCGTCTGGCTCAAGCGCGCGTGGCTCGAGCGCGTCTGGCTCGAGCGCGTCTGGCCCAAGCGCGTGTGGCTCGAGCGCGCCTGCCTCGAGCGCGTGTGGTTGAAACCCAAGCCCTGTGCTGAAGGCCGCAGGGGCCGCGCCCCCTCCTGAGCAGGTGCTGCGCCTGCGGTCGGAGGGGCTGCGCGTCGAGACGCGTCGCGTGGGGTATTTCGGGGGCGCCGCGCCTCCAGGCCGTCGCCGGCGCGCCGCCCTATTTCTGGACGCGCGACTCCGTCTGCGGCGGCGCGCTCGAGCCTCTCAGGCGCCACGCGCCTCCCGCCTGCACACTAACCACGGGGCTTTATTTGGGGTCATATTTCGGTAATTTTATGTTATTTCGATATTTTGGGGCTTATTTGGATATTTTTGACTTTATTTGGGTATACTGGGGTTTATTTCGGTATTTTGAAGTTTATTTGTGTATTGTGGGGGTTATTTGGGTTATTGACGAATTTTGGGGGTTATTTGAGACTAGTTGGGTTGTATTGCGTAATATTTTTTAAATTTTAGATCAAGTAAAATTCCGATTTTTGTCTTTCGAACAAACTAAAATTAGTTCCTGCTGTCCGGAATTGCACTTGAGACGGTTCTCCCTGTTTTGAAGGTATCTCATTGTGCTGTGTGTGGCAGGTGTGTGCTCGCAAAAGATTTTGGCTAGCGCAAGACGAGTTGCCTGCCATTCAGAGCAAAATGCTTCACATGTAACTTCATTGGAGATATTTCCCTCCACGTGGGCGTTGGCAAAAAAAATGATCGTCGACCATCGTACAGGTTAAAGAAGTTCGTAATATTTATTGAGTGACAACTGCATATTCACACTTCGAGGGGAAGGGGGTCGTAATTCTGGAGTGATCTGCAACAAACTTAGTAGAATGAGAATACACAGGATGACCACTTTCTGGAAAACCAGGTGAAGTCGGGCTATTTCATTTTTCTGGATAACTCAAAGAAATCAGGGAATTTTTAGATTTTTCACAAACCATGAGAAATATTTTAGACAGTTCTAAAACTAAGTGAAGTTTTAGTAAAAAAAATTATATTTGCCAATCAAATATTGTTAATTTTGTCGTAGCGAAATCAGATAGCACACAAACTAGTAATAGTCTTGGTTGTATAATATTTTCTAAACTAGTGTGCCATACTGTATAATTCAACGTATTGCTGCCGCAAGTCGGGGGAATTTCCTCACAGATAAGAGTGGCCGTCCTAGTGTGTCGCATTGCGCCACAATTACATGGCTATATCTGCCAGTTGGGACATTGAACACAACCGCACAGCGAAAAGAGAATAGCAGTAATGCTAAATGGTAACGTCGCTCGGAACACTTTCTCTCTTCACAGATGTTCAAATATTTAGATGAGCAACCAGACAATATCATTAATGAATAATAAATGGAATGTTCTGTGAATAAGTTACTTCAAGAAAACTCGTTTTCGTCGAGATCAACCTATACATGTGTTCTCTTGATCAACCTATACAAGTGCCTCTGACAGAGTCCCGACGGTTGCAGGATTTTCGACATTAGCTAGATACCAGATCGAATTCACCCTCCGTCTGGAGAGGAATTCTAGCAGGCCGGCTGCCTTGGTCGGTATTTTTCGTGGTTTCTCCGAAATCCCAACAAACGGACCACGGTCCGCGCTCAATCTTTTCTTCCTTATCCTATCATCACCCCTTACACACACACACACACAATCACTTCACTACTACACATGCCGGGAGAGTGGTAGGGAGCTTAGTGCGTGTCCCGTTGGGAGTGTGCCCCGCTAGTGGGAGATACCTGGTTGCGGAAAACGCAACGGAGGAAGATCACCGCCACCTTCCACGATACAAACATGCACGGCACTTACGGGACTAATTTTTGTAGCAGTTGACGGACTCAGAAACCCTAAGGAGCCGGTTATCAATTACATGAGGCGATTTCTCAACCCCCCCCCCCCCCCGGTGAAATGTCATGAGATTTGGCTCGACCCCCTCCCCCTTGTAGTCTCCCGTGAGATTTTCCAAAATGGGTATTTTTAATGTGAATAAGTGAATTTATGATTGATTGCATTGGGATTTATTAAAAAAATATAATTTGCTTAACTGTAATTACTTAAGACTAAATTTTATCGAAAGTTCTGTTCTTTTTACGAAATGTTTCGTAATTTTTCTTCGAAAATTTCTGTAAAAAAATACCGGTAATGAGATTTATCTCATTAATGATAAAAGTTTGGTAATTTTTGTTAGATTCTTTTTCTCAGTATGTTATACTACCTTTTGTGGCATTCACTTAACCACGATGAAAATTATTGTGCAAGATTTAGCTATATTTTAGTATAAAAACGTGTTGTACTTAACTTGCCTGAGTTTTCTCGCGATATACGTGATATTTACCTAGACCCCCCCCCTCTCGCCCACTTAAGATTAGGTGAGATCGCTTGACCCCCTCCCTCGTAAAGGTCTCACGTAATTTATGGAAGGCCCCTAATCAATCTCAGGAGATTTTTTGCCCAGTCTCCTCAGATAAATTTATTTCTACCCTTAAAAAAACTAAACCCGCCAGGTTCCGGGTTTGTTCCGTGGATGTTCCGTGTAAAAATATATTACTGATCTTTCAGCGCAGATGTGTACATTCCGTGGTGCTGACGCGTGCGTGCGTGTGCGTGTGTGTGTTCGGAGAAGGAACTGTCGCTTCCGGGGAAGCACACGTGAACGAAGGTGGTTCTTGGGATGCGTATACGTCTATGGTGCCTGCGAAGTGAGAGTTGACGTGCCCTGAGAGACGCCGAGCGAAGAGTCTGGTCTTTGCTCTTGACTCGCGTCCGTTTATCTTTAGGAAGTTTCCGAGGACTCCAGTTGCTCGTCATTAGAGCTCTCGTAAGTTCCGGCATTTAGTTCGTCTAAAATAGACAAAAAGACGTTTGCTTCTACTAAAGTAAGTATGCAAAAAATGCATACTTTTAATTTTGACAAAAATAGGCATCCAAAAAATATTTGTGCTCGTTCAAATGACGGTGCAAAAGGGTTAAAAATGACACATGAGCGTTAAAAAACAACATAATATACAAAAATCATGGGTTAATAATTTTCAATCGCAAACTATTATTTGCGGTTTTTCAGCCTAATGGCGTTAATCACTACTTCCACAAAAGTCTTGTATAGTTAAATATCTAAACGATTAAAAGCAGCGTAACAACTTAAATTTTGAAACTCCCGAAGTGTAGCCATCCATTACAGGGACATTTAAGTGGCTTATTCGTAATCTCTCGGAACAGTTGCATTGTTTTGTGCTCGATTGTTGGATTGGAAACTTGGATCACCAATGCAGCCAAACGGCAGAGTCAATTGGAGAGTTAAAAAGCAATTGGTACACGGCGAATTGCAGCGACTGTAAGCGCAGGGAAGCTACCAGTTGAATCGTGCCATTAATCATTCCCATTGCTAATCGCAGCCATTGCGTATGCGACCGTGGCTGCCGTTGCCCGCGATGAAGGGCCTTCCAAATGTTGTGCAGGTCTGACTCGGAGCGTTTCCGAAATGCTGAGACCATTGGATGCAATGAAATGTTTTGTTGTTGTTGTTTTTTTAAAATGCCGAATTTAAAATGTCGGTGTGTTAATTGCGGTTACTTTTTTCAATAAATTGCGGTGTATCGAAAAAAATATATCAGTTTGTTATTTAAAGAAGTATTCGATGGAATCGATTCACTGCAATAATTTCTATCACTATAATAATTATCTCAGAACGTTTATAAATATCTTTGCAATATACATATTATTGATCCACAACTTTTTCAAATGTGAAAACTTAACCGTGAGATTCGCACGATGCTTCTTTGTCTCTTTTGCGTGGGCATCGTTTTCACAAGCAAAATTATGACTCGTCATCGAAATGACACGCGTCTTTCAAAGTTTCATAAATGCCACAAAACTGGATCATAATGTCAAATTTTTACATGTGTGGCATTAGAGGTGGGGGAAATCTTAAATACGTCAAAATTTATAATGTATGCTTAAACGAAACGCACTTTTCATGTATGAAGATAATTGTCAAGGAGACGTAAGTAAATTAATGCCTTGTTCCGTATGTACGACGGTGTATTAGCGGTGAAATAAAATTCTCAAACTGAATTCATAAGGATTCACATAGTTGTAATGTACAAAAAAGGTGTTTCTATCCTTAAGTTCGTACCCATCACGGTCGTAATTTTAGATTTATGAACTGTAAAAGTAGTAGTTAATACTAAAATATTAATAAACATAGGTCACAAGCCGGCTAGTATACATAGTAAAATACTGTGCCCGGGACGCGAAATAAACCCTCCGCTTCCGTTAAAACAGTTTTCCAGCAAAGTGACAAATTTCGAGGTGTACCATATTTTTACTTCACGCTACGGAGTAGAGAGAAAGTTATGTAATGCTGTGCGACAAAAGGCAAATTTTCATCAGAAAAAATCTTATTACAGGTTCCTGGTAATGAAGTGGATAAATCCTGTTGCTGAATTTAGGGGGGGAAATCCTTCGATCACGTGGTGTCACCAGAATCCATTTTTGTGGATCCTTGTCACCGAAAAATCGAATGACGACAAAACGTCTGTTCGTCCGTCTTGTCTGTCCGACTGTGGACAACACTAGCGACTAAACTGTTCAGCCGATTTTCTCCAAAATTGATATTCTTCAGTCGATACGACTGATGGTGCGGCCTCTTGAATTTGAAACCGATATTTTTGATTTTGAGGGGGTACTTCACATAAGCCCCTGCGACATTTTCCAAATTTTCAAAAAAAAAAAAAAAAAAAAAAAAATGCCCCATCGTTTTTTATTAAAATTTTGTTGTTGGATTATCTGAAGTACGTTTAAGAGAATAGTGCAGGTCTCGTGTTCGTTGAAAACCCTAATTTGTCGATCATTTCAAAAGTTCAGAATTTTTTCGGCGTTTTCCTACAACTAAGATATTAAAGGGAGATTTTTTCGCGTAATGGAATCTGTTCTTCAAAAATAGATTTTGAAATCTCACGTACAATTTGGAATACTTGAGCGCTCTTTGCGTCCTGATAGTACGTGGTGTTTTCGCGCCCCCAGCTTGTGGTGTGGCGAGCGCGAACCGCAGCCCCACGTGTGTCGCACGTGCGTGGGGGCGAACGCGGGCGCTCGGCTGCTGTTTTTCGTTGTGCCCGCGCGGAGTTGCCAGATCGGCACCGAGGAATTCCGCCACCCGAGAGAGAGAGGCAGATGGCCGAGACGATGAGAGGCGGCAGGCAATAAGAGCCTCAAGTGCGCCGCTTTGTGCGTTTTGTTTCCGCGAGGCGAGGAATTTGTTTTTTTTTTCTCCCGGCCACTCTGGCAACCCTGCTCCCGTGGTGGCGGCGGCGGCGGCGGCTGGTGGGCCGCTTTGCGGTTCCGATAGACAGCTTCGGAGGACGAGACGAGACGAGACGGCACGGGACGTGACGAGTCGGAACGATACGAGGTGGGTCGAAATGAGCAGGTACGATGCGATATGTGACGAGACGAGGTGAGATTCGGGACTCGTCGGGAGTGTTTGGCTGCGATGGCTAATGGCAAATGGCTAGCTTAGTATGTCGAATTCACTCGTTGGCTGGAGAAGAATTCTACTGGCTGGCTGCTCTCTAATCGGTTGTTTCCATGGTTTCTCCAATCAACGTCAGGCGAATGTCAGAGCAGTGCCCTAAAAAATGGCGCGCGGCGCACGATTTTCCCTTTCTCATTCTTGAATCTCTCCCCTATCCTCACACACACATATATTCATTACACTACCACCCATCTCGATAGCTTAAAGTTTGGAGCGGTGCCTCGCTGACGGAGATGCCTGAATAGGGGGAATCCCCGCAAGCAGTTTTGGAGATGGGCGCCAGATCTCTCGTTCTAGCGGGCACGATCACCTCCTCGCGGCACAGAACATTCACTTCACGTCCGCGACTAAGGACAGTAAGAGTTGACGCGCCCGGATACACTAAATTACACAGTTGTTCTAAGAAGAAACCACTTTGACAGATCGGGGAACAAAGGAACGTCATGCAGGGGGCGTTGACATTGCAAGGGAAAGTGACGAAGCCAAATAGACTCGCTGTAAACGAACGCATTGACGAATCGGGTGCATGGACATAGCCTGCAGTGGCCAAACAGGAGCTCTCAACGCCGTCCATTCTTATAGTAATCTCTGTGTGTCAGTGGAGGGGTCGGAGCGAGAGTGGGCTGGGCGGAACAGGTCGAAGAGATCCAGGGGACCAAGTGTGTTGCAAGCTCTTTCCCCGCCACTACTACGGCATTTCCCCCCAAAACCTCTCCAATGAAACAAAATTCTCTAAATTTAAAACTAAAAATATTCTTCAAATTACGGACCAACGTCATGAGTTGTCCCTGACGATTCCATTGGCTTTAAATTCTAATTAACCAATCATCTTTCTCTAAGCTCCTCCACACTGACTTCGTTTTTTTCCATGTTTTTCTTTCCCTAAGTCTGTCGTTTATTTATCTCTTTTTGATTCATAAAAATGAGAGAGATAACATAAATTTGTTTTTTTATTCACAATTATTAAGAGAAGAATATTAATACATAGAAGAATAATAGAAGAAGATTCCATGAAAATAATTTCCCCAAAAAATCCCCAAACATTTTCTCCCTGTCCATTTGTGTTCCCCATAACGAAAACAAAATCGCAATTTTGGGGAGGAAATTCCTCAATGTGGCACCCCAGCGAAGATACCTTGTTTCGGGAAGGGAGCGTGTGTCCCTGGCTGGCTCGCCCAAACACTCGTTCAGCGGACGTGGCCCAGGTTGTAGAGACGGAGATCCGGAGGCCACGGCGGATAGCGGAAGACGCGGCGGCCGGTGGCTGGAAGGTCGTCTGAAGTCTGAGATGGAACCCATCGGCGCTAACAAACGACTAGGAAGTGAAATGCTACCAGCAACCTTAAACGAATATTACAGTTGTTATGATTTTGTATGCACATTGCTAGTTGATATGAAATATTCAGTTTTTAACAACAGCTTTTTGGGATCCCCCTGCTGTTGCGTCACTGATGTGAATTCAAAATGTCCTAAAATAATATCAAAAAATCCGTTATTGGGCTTAAACAGTTCCTCCTCAAAGTTCTTAATTTAAAACTTCAAATTATCATGTAAGGATTAAATGCATGTTTAAAAATCATAATATTTTAGTATTCTGACCCATATAAATGTCAAATTTTCGAACAGATTCAGCTTCTTCTTCTTCTTCTTCTTCTTCTTCTTCTTCTTATTATTATTATTATTATTATTATTATTATTATTATTACTATTATTTCTATTATGTCTTATTTCATAATCTATAGAACGTTACAGCGTTACAGCTAATATAACTTTACATACTGACGTACATTGCTTACGTAAGATATTCATGCATATCAAATTTGATATCGTTAGTTTCATCACCGTCGCTTGTGTAGAAGACTGAATCAAACGTTATTCGCGGGCGTTGCAATGTTGCTCTTTTAACTTTCCTCGTTGCCTTCATTCTAATCAGTAACCGCAGGCAGTATCTGACCGCGGCCGTAGTTCTGCACACTTCCGAGATGTTCAGTTCATCGTATTTGAATGTCAAACATCTTCGCGTGTGCGTGTCAGCCGGGGTGGCAAAAGGAATGCTTAGACTTTTGCCATAAATGTTTATACCTTAACTTCCTTATCTCCATGTATTCCACTGCCTTAAGTAATGCACAGATTCTCAATAATATTATGTAACGCCTAAGGATTGGGGTTATAAAATAATGTGTAACGCGACGATATGAAAATTGGAAAAGCTACCAATCGCTATCAGAGTTCTTCGACAACACGCAGTGGATATTATCTTTTTATTAGTAGAGATGATGTCAAATCATTATTATCTGTAAATAGAAAATAGCCACGACACCCAAAAGTTAAATGTTCCAGTGACAAAATAGTTACCAAAATTTGAATTTCTATTTCCTTGAGTGGAAATACTAATGCGTCGAGGTCTGAGAGTTGGTTTTATCAATGTGGATCAACTAAGCGAATCGTTCACCTGTCATTCTTTTGTGAGGACTAATGCCATTGCGATGCAGAGAAAAGAAAGTGGCCGCTTGGTTCGCGGTGAAACGTCCTTCGAGCAACACTCATTTTCAGGCGAGAGATTCTCCACGAGTGTGACCGGGAGAGGTGGTTCAGGGCACCAACTGATGTCACTGCAGTGCCTCTGACCGGCAGCTCCTGGTATCGAGTCCCGACAGTGGCAAGATTTTCGACTCTAGCTTGTCAGCGAGGTCGAATTTTCAGTCGCTGTCTGGAGGAAAATTCTAGTGCCCGGTTACTCTGATCGGTAGTTTTCCGTGGTTTCTCCGAACAACACCAGGCGAATGCCGGAGCAGTACCCTCACAAATGGGCCACGGACTGCGCGCGATATTTACTTCCTCTTCCTTGTCCTATCCCTTACACACACACACACACACACACACACACACACACACTAACATGCACTACACTACCGCACATACCGGGAGACCGGTCGGGAGCTTACAGCTTGTCCCGGCTGGGGCGGTGCCCCGCTGGTGGGAGGTACCTGGTTGGGGAAAACTCCGTTAGCAGACAGTAGATCGGCGCCTGATCTCGCCATCCAGCGGTGGAAGATCACCGCCACCTCCCGAGGAAAAGCATGCACTACACTTACGGGACTTAATGTGTCGATGCGTCCGGAATCACTACCAAGCAACCAATCAAACACTAGTCTGTGAAACATGACTTCCCGTATTCTTCTGATAATGTAGTGGTCAGAGAGAAATTCATGTAGGTCGGGGAAAGACATTGCATTGAGAAGGTGGCCGGGATGTAAGGACTTAGCAACACTCATTGCGGATGAACGGAACGGTGGGGCAGTTGCCTTTCTCACACCTGCATTTCAGTTCTTGGTCTTCTTAATCCTCTGCTTGAGAACAGGTAGTCTTTAAATCGTTAATACATAATAGCAAGGACGATGAAGTTATCTCTTACCCCTTGTGGTAGTTTACAATGAAATGTTAAAAATGGAACTTAATGGTGAAGTTTTTTAAATGAAAAAAGTTCTTGGTCTTATTAATGCTTTGCTTGAGTACAGGTTGTTTTTAAATCGTTAATACATAGTAGCAAGCAGGATGCAGTTTCCTCCTACTCCGCATGGCAATGGTGGCGTCGGGTAGAGAGTTGTGGCGGGAAGAAGTGCTGAGGCCATTGGTCCAGTTTATTAGTTCGGCGCGTCGCGACTTCGGCGGTGTATCTGGTAGCTATTGGACTGTTATACGCAGGTTCAAATCCTATCTATTTTCAAGGGAAAAGAATCCTTCGGGTGGGAAGTAAAGTCGGTGTCCCATGTTATAGATTTAATGCATGTAAAAAGATCAAGCCTAAGTAACGATCTCAGAGCCAATTTCTAATGGCGTATATTGTCCCCCAAGTGATGCCTCCTCTTCCGCTCCCAGATGGCAAAAAGAAGCGTTGTGAAAGTTGCTGGTCAGGCAGAAGGGTAGGCCTCATGACCTGACGCTCGCGTCGTAAAATAAGACAGAATTGAATTGAATTAGTCGAGGAAAAAAGTCTCGCGAGGGTAGCCCTGCCAGGCCGGGAGCACGATAAGGGATAAGATGTTTGTACTCGGCAGCTGAGCCTCGGAAGAAACTGCGTTCCCCGTTCGACCGCGTGCGTCACGTGGTCGCTGCATTGCGAAGTGTGTTTCGCACCATCCTCTTCATTTGTTCTCTGGGAGTTGGTGTCAATGAGTGGTTGACGTCATTGGAGCTGCCGCTATGGCTCCTCGCTACGAAACCCCCGACGGCGTCATCGCGCGACTCAAACGTTAAGCACAAAGCAGACTTACGCAGCCTAGAAGACACGGATGTACAGCTAGACAAATCTTTCTTTATTTGGGTGTCTAGTTCAGAAAGCGAGTTTAGCGGACGAGACAACGGTGGAACCGGCGCTTTCGAACATACGAGGACGTTTTCGCACGAGTTGCGTGTGTTATAGTTTTTAGTAATAATTAATGGTTATTCACTTGGTGTCAAAAATTGTACTCCTTCACTAGTTCTCCAACCCTCACTAGGGTTCTTTTCTTGCTTCTGTAATGCGTTGGGTTATAATAATATTGCTTAATAAATAATGTTTAGTTTTGTTTGTATTTATCTTTTTTTTAGGATTTGTAAATGTTGCTTTCAGTTATTTTTTGTACTTTTTTACGTAACTGCCATCGAACGTATGCTCATTTGCAGTAATAAATTATTAATAATAATATTTTATCGTAAGAAATGCGTACGTAAATTTATTTTTTTTCTCCATACATGTAATTCGTGTTGTTTAGGCTGCTCATGCCTTTTTTATTCCATAGTTGAGAAAACCATGTGCCCTGATAGGTTGCCTTGCTCCATCCAGCCCGTCGTGTTTCTTGTGTTGTGGGCGCGTGGGCAATACAATCCGAGAGGAATTCCCGCGGGGAACGGTCGTTGGCGTGCCCTGCCACAATGCCTCGACTCCCACGGGGTCCCCGACCCCCCTCCCAGCGCTTCTTTTTCACTTGTTTGTCTTCGCCTATCTCTCTCGTCTTTCTTTCTTTGTCTCTCGTCTTCCTTTCTTTGTCTCTCCTCTTCCTTTCGTTTTCTTTCTTTGTCTCTCGTCTTCCTTTCTTTTTCTTTCTTTGTCTCTCGTCTTTCTTTCTTTTTCTTTCTTTGTCTCTGTCTCTCTCTCTGTCTCTGTCTGTCTCTGTCTCTGTCTGTCTCTCTCTGTCTCTCTCTCTCTCTCTCTCTCTCTCTCTCAATTTCCAAAGGTCTGTAACATTTCATTTTTTATTGGGCATTTATGAAATTATGAGCATAATGAGTTATAATTGTCACCTTCACCGTCATTTTGTTGGATGCGATTACGCGCGGAGAATATGTTCCGCAGTCGTAAAGAAATCCAATGGCCATGGTACTGAGTTACAATGTATTTTATTAATTCAATTTGTTCAAAGAATTGGTCGTCCCGACAAATTCAAGGATTGGTGGTCTCGGTAACTTAGTGGTATGAGCAGCTGGGCGTAAACCAGATGGCACCGGGTTCGAATCCCGGTCGGGGCGACCAATTCCTTGAACAAATTTAATTATACAATTTATTATTGCGTGGGCGGTAGTTTGTCGTTGCTTTCCCAGCCACAGCGAGGGTAAAAATAAATGACTTGCGCGGCCGATCCCTAAAATTGGTAGACGGTAGACAAGTGCAACTATTCATATCCTAAACGTCTCTACCAACTTGCCAAACGAGAAAATTTCGCCTTTTTTGTATGGCTTCTAATTCTCCAGTCTACCCAGAGAGTAACGAATAGAAGTGCACCTGGTTATTTCTAAGACGAAGCGCCCGCTCGCTTCATCGTTGAATATGCCCACGGAGAGAAGAGAGTGCTGCTCGGAACTAGCCGAGCGCTAACGCTCACTAATAACTTTTTTATAGGGCGCTCGTAAATCGAATAAGAGCCCCGATGTAATGGTCAGCGGGGGATTCTCAAGTTTCCCCCCGAGCTGTGGTTCCCAAACTGGAGATAATTACGCTTGGGGGGGGGGGGAGTAAAGCAAGGACTACAAGTGGATGAGGCATCGTTGGATGCGCAGGGCTTGTACTCCATCAAACGTGATTCGTGGCACGTACAAAATCACGGCTAAATAGCCGTTTATATGGTGCGATTAAAAGAAGTTGATTGACAGATGCGTATGAAAAAGAACGACGTGGACGGGTTGCGAACCTGGGACACGAAAATAAACCTTGAAATGAATACGTATATAAGTAAACAAATCATATGGTACTATCGTTGTATGAAACAGCAGCTTCAGTGCCGATCCGGTGGCGGAGGTCGCTAAGGCAGTAGTGACGTAGCGATCTCGGACCGAAGAATCGCGGGTTCGAGTCCCGCCTCGGTCATGGTTGTGTTAGTTTTCGTCCTTTCACCCCTTATCATATCGTTTCATCTTTGTAGTTACCATACCGTTAACTCTAATAGTGAATAGTGGTCGGTATGATCAAGATGTTGATGCGACCTTAAATAAAATAATAATAATAATAATAATAATAATAATAATAATAATAAATAATAATAATAATAATAATAATAATAAAAAATGGGAGGCTTCAGAAGCACGACTATCAAATATCATCAACATGTTTCAGTCGAACGGTAGGTAGGTTGGTCTAACTAAGAAGCGGCCGCTTTGACAGCTACTGCATGACCACTGCTAACAGAACAGCCGGTTATGTCCGTGCGCTCAATTGGTCAGTGTGTTTATTGGCAGTTGGCTTACTTGTAAATGGCTTCGGCCTCTTGCTATGCCACCGTCCGACATTACAATCCGCTTTCCAAAGTATCAGACCGGTCCCTTCTTGGAGTAACTTCTATATTTGTCGTTGTTTCGTTGTTGCTGGTGGCTGATACAGAGGCAAATGGACGTTGTTCTTCCGAGATCCGATATCGCTTCTGTTGATTAACGACGGAGACACCAAACCATTTTCATTTGGCACCGGACTAAAGCGTGTCCGCCTTGCAAAATGAGCAAGAATTCGCATTTTGGGGCGGACGGCCTGCCTATCCATCGGTGGGGCGGCGTGGGCGGGGCGGGTCACGTGCTCTGCGGCTGCGCTGACGTCACGCGAGCGACGGGGCAACGCGACCGCCACACAGTGGCTCGGGCAGCACCGACGCCCGCCAAAGTCCACCCAGGGAATTGCAAATTCTGTGCTACTTTACTCCCCCTCCGCACCGCCCACCTTCTGTAGATAAGAAGGCTTTGACAGTATAACTGCAATATAGTCCGCACTCACATTTTGGCAGTGCCTTCGTTTACAGTTAGCTCATTTGTAAGTTGCTTCATCACTGGCTCTTGCAGTGTTATCACCCTGCATGACGTTCACTTGTTTTCTGGCTTGTCAAAGTGGTCCCTTCTTAGAGTAATTCCTCCACACACGCACTTAGAACAGGTAATAATTTGGCTCGTTAAACCGTCGTTCTCTTAAAAACATTACATTTTGCTGCCAAACTATTTTTATCGGCTAAAAACAATGAAATGTTTAGCCTACTTTGTTCATATAAAAGTTGTGATTCAGAAAATGTACCCTGGGGCAATTTCCTTTGTAAGGAGGGACCTTATCATACATTACTGTAAGCTACTGCGTTTGTAATACGCAACTGTCGCATCCTTCCACTTCCTCGCAACTCCATGACTGTTTACATGACAACGCGAGAATCTATGAAGTCGCACGCACGTCAATACGACACAATTCCCAGGAATATTAGATAACCATCTTGTACCCATATGCGTATTGATATACGAGTAGTCCGTCTCAGTAGGGCGTTTGTTTGCTTTTCAAGTTGTTGGAGGGCAAACTTACTGTAAAAAAAATGCAAAGTTTTTGCTAGTGTTTGTTTCATATAGTTCCTTTTTATGTTTCGAATATTTTAGAAGTAAATGAATGCTGGTGTTTGAGCGAGTCCGCAGCTCTGCTCGCCGTTGCCTCCGCTCGATGGCAGAGCGAGCGGCGGGCGTGGGGACCCTGTGACTTGGGCGTTTCGTGAGGAGCGGGCTCTGACGTCACAATCGCCGGCTTTCGGCCTCGCGAGCTGTGTGGTGGAAGTGGGAGAGGGAGGAGGGGGGACGGGCAACACAACGGACACAGTCGATGTTCGGCCACGAGTATTGGGCAGAGAATGGCTAATTTCCTACTTTCTTATTTTCTCTTTCTTCGCCGCCATTCTCCATTCTTCCTCCTCATTTCTTTCTCTTCTTTTTTCTTCATTTTTTTGTTGCTCCTTTTCTCTTCCTCTTCCCCTTTCTTTTTCCTTTCTCTTTCTCCTTGTTCCTTCTCTTCCTCCCTCCTTTCTTATTTCTTTATCTACCCGTTCTTCTTTCTCTTTGTCTCCTTTCGTTCTTTCTTTGTCCTTTCGTTCTCTCCTTTCTTTCTCCTCCTGCTTTTTCTCTTCCGTTCTCTCATCCCTCCTTTTCTTTTCTCTCTCCCCTCCTTTCTTTTTCTGTTCTTTCCACTTCTCTACTTCATCCTCATTTCTCTTCATGTTTTGTCCTGAGTCTTCTTGTTGCTTCATTGCTTTCCGAGTTTTACTGTTCTTGACCTCTTCTGTCCTCGTGTTTAGTTTGCCAGCGGTTCGCTCCCGGACCACACTGTTTATATTTCGGCTAATCCACGTGGGATTTGCGGCTTTCAGAATGGGCGCCCTATCCAATTGCCTCCCACTCGGCCGTAAAGCGATATGCCGCAGAATATTTGGCCCTTTGGCATGATATTTGGCCCTTGATTTGATGAACCGCTTGCTTGCCCTGTAAATGTACTCTTCGTTCACTGGCGAGCTTTCTTCTCCTCCTCCTTAGAGCAGGGTTGTCCAACTGGCCGCCCGCGGTGCCATTTATTGTGACCTGCGAAAGGTCTTTAGTCAGTGTGAAAGCCCCTTTCATTCGCATCGGACGAGGACGCCAAGCGCCTCGCGCACGCTCCTTGCCGAGGACAACCCCCTTTTCATGCAAACATGGTGACGTTTAGATTTAAGCATCTGTTGCTAGTAAATTCAGAAATTCAAAATCATTCCAATGTGTTGCATGGTACCCCCCTCCCCGTTTGAGAGCAGCCGGGCAAAGATCAACAATACGGGGAAGCCAGTTGTGGATCGCCCGATTGATGACAATATGACCCGCGACCATATTCAAGGTTTAAGTCGTGGCCCTTGAGGCCTTGTGTGAGTTGGACACCCCTGCCTTAGACTGCGCTCGTGCCTCGTCTTTTTTCGTGAACGGTACGGGAGGAGGACGCGTCACGCGGCGGCGTCTTAAGAGGCGGGTGACGTCAGAGCGTGCGGCATCCAGCGGAGGTTGCGGGTGTCTTGGAGTGAGAGGCGCGATCACGAAGACCCGTGGGCGGCACGAAACGCGGTTAACAGCGTTGTGCAGATTTGAAGGGAAGGCTCCCAACCAGTTCGGCGAATGCAGCGAAAGGGGGGTGCCACAACAGCCACAATTATGCGGAATTTTTCGACGAAACGGGCGCTTTCTTTCGGTAGTATTACGGTTGGCGTACTGGGCTCTGCCGGACGTAATTCCCAAAATAGGGTTCACAATCGATCGAAGCAGTGGATTTGTAAGCGCGAAGAGGTCTTCGTACGCTTTCTTTCGGAGGGGAAGAATAGCCGGTTGTCCCATGATGTAGATTTATTGCAGGTTAAGATATCGAAACCTGAAAAAAGCCTTTGGGCCAAATTCTAATCGCCTGTTTCTTCTCCCAAATGATACCTTCTTACGCCGCGAAATGGCGAAAGGGGCGTAGTGGAATTTTCATGGTCTGGCCGACGAGGTGGTCTGATAGCCTCATCACGTAAAATCAGACAGGATTGAATTGAATTTATGGAAAACTACGCATGCATACCACAACATCTTTTGGTGGGAAGTGAGTCGGCTAGCCCTCAACCTCTGGGAAGCGAGGTCCAAATCCCGGTCGATACACTTGAATTGTGTGTGGTGGACAAATACAACCGTTGTGCCATTATCGTTCATATCGTCGGGACATCAACACCGTGATCGGCAAGGCAAAGGACTGGGAGTCGTGCTAATGAAAATCCTAAAACACATATGACGTCATGAGTGGTCTAGCGGTGAGTCCTCTTTGCTTCCCCCTCTTGTCGGGGTTTCAAATCACGGTCCATCCGTGAATTTGTTTTAGAAACAATCTCGTGGCAGACTTTCTCGCGGTTCTCTCATTTCCCCTACTCATTTTACAATTGCTCCGCCATTTATATCTCAACACTTATCCCTCAAAAAAATGTTATGGCCGAAAAGGCGTGGGAACTGAAGATCACAATAAAGCACGCGCCTGATTTGCTTGGTTTCACATTTAGCATCCACAGCATCGTCTTCTGTGCCTCCTCTCTTTTGTCTGTACAAGCAAACTGAAAGACCGTTGTCTTGGATCACGTAATTCTCCATTTTGGTCGAATTCAATTCCTGCTCGTCAAACATTCTCCGCCTGAGCTGCATCAACGAAAATAAAAAGAAAACTTTTTAAAAAACATCACCACTGCGTGTCACCTCTAGAGGTTAAAAAATGGAATATTGAGCTATGAACGAAATGGAGCCTATTGTCTGCCGTATTGATTTTAGTAAGTTTTTGTGGCGGTAGGGAATCAACACATATACATACATCAGGAAATTTGTCTAACCTTTTAGGTAAAAAAGACCAAAATGATGCGTAGTGTTGGATTGTAAGTACTTTATATAGCGTTTGACGTACACGTTGTCAAGACTAATGTAAGAGACGTAACATAAACATTAGTCAGATCGATGGTATCAAAGAAACTCAGATGAAAATCATTAAACATTTGAGTCCGTTGACTAATCAGTTACGGTATCATCCAATCGGGAACATAAAGGTCACCCCAGTAGTCATAATGTACCTTTAATCGGTGGTAGTAATAAAATGTTTTAAACCGTATTTACTAAAAGAAAACGTTGTAGAACTTCGGGGCCCTCTTGAAATTTCCGAGGGGGCCAAGCCCCTCCAGTGCGGACGCCTGCGAACATAACCCTCGTGCTCGCTCCTGGCGCAGTCGGATAGGGACCTTTGGCCTCACCTGCCGCCTTTGTCCGCCGGCCGCCCGGCCTTCGTTGCCTCGGCGTCCGCTCGTCCGTCCGTTTTCGTGTGGTGGGCGTCCTCAATTGCCGTGTTGACCCCGGGACGCCTCGGCCCGGCTGACGCAAGGAGCGCCGCTGGCATCTCACCCCCCCCCCCACACACACACACTCAACGCGTTAAAAACTACATCTCGAGAATAATACTAGTGGCCTCCCGCAGCAGACCCAGAGCGACCGGTAGCGGTAGCTCAGTGCATCAACTGATGTCACTACAGCGCCTCTGTCCGGGAGGTCCTAGGTTCCCACTCCCCACGGCGGCACGATTTTCGACACTAGCTCTCCAGCTAGGTCGAATTCCGTCGCTGTCTGGAGGAGAATTCTAGCGGCCGGCTGCTCTGATCGGGGGTTTTCCGTGGTTTCTCCGATCAACACAAGGCGAATGCCGGAGCAGTACCCTAACAAACGGGCCACGGACCGCGCGCGATCTGTCCTTCCTCTTCCTTGTCCTTTCCTCTCCCCTTACACACACACTTACACTAACATGCACTACACTACCACATATTCCGGAAGACCGGCCGGGAGCTTAGAGCTAGTCCCGGCTGGGGCGGTGCCCCGCTGGTGGGAGAGTCCTGGTTAGGGGGAACCCCCACTAGCCGACGGTAGGTCGGCGCCGGATCTCGCCATCCAGCGGGGGAAGATCACCACCATCTCCCTAGAAGAAAAAACATGCACTACACTAACGGGACTAATGACCAAAGCAGTTGACGCGCCCGGAAACGACAAAATCAATCAAAAAACCGACCGTCGGACCGACTGACCGACCGACCGACCGACCGACCGACGGACGGGCCCCCTCCGACGCGGCCGCCGCGCCGAGATGTTTCCCGCGCGATAGCGCCTGGGCGCTTGCTGCTGGTTCCCAGCGCCGTTTCCAAGCGGACGCCCCCGCGGGAAACAGCCGCTGCTGTGGGCAGGCAGGCACGGGTGCGGACGAGGTTCAGAAGCCGACATGCGTTCGGCACACGTGACGCTTTTACCCGCCGTCGGAGCAAACCCAATTACGAAGGCCTGGGCTCACAACGAACGAAGCCCGTCTGCTTTTAATATTTTAGGATGGTCCTGGTGGATATGAAAGTGTGACGTATGTGTGTGTGTATTTTTGTGTGTCCGTGCGTGCGTGCGCGAAATGAAGACTCCCTCCCTCCCTGTCATTCACTCGAACGATCTTCAGTGACGTTGTAGTGCGCAAAGTAGGTTCACCTCTGTGTACTGGGAGTTCGCACGAATGACCTGCCCTTCAGTACCTACCTTGATATAATTTCCCCCATTCACTCGTCATTATATACGGGGAGCATTATCGCAAAAAGATCTTAATCTTTGTATGCTCCGTATCGATCTCTCTCCTTCAGTTGGAAGAGTGGGGAGTTCTGTGGAGTAAACACAAATTATTATAGATTAGGAACGTCCTCTTCAAGACGGCACATTTTTACATTTCATTGTTCTTCCGGTCTTCCCTTTTTCGAATCTTAACGTGACACCCTTTCATCCAATCAAGTACAGCTATTCTTCTTTTCCTCAAAACCTTCCTGGGCGAGCAGAAATGGACTTGACATTCGTTTGACATTTCTTGAAATGTGTCTTCTTGGTGTGTCACTCCTGTGCTGTTCGAGCCTACGACACCTATTGCCTCACTCGCAGAACTGCTGAGTCGTGCGGATGGTTAAGTTGTTTTCAAAATAGAATATCTAAGCCCCTAAAACATGACAGATTTAGTAATGAAAAGTTGCTGGTAGCTTAATTTCGATGGTTTCTTACATACTGAATATGTTCGTGACACGATCTCTTCTGACGTCGTGAATGATCTTAATATTGACGTAAGTACCGATAACCTCCTGCTCACTCGACTTTCCTTAATAATTCAGTTATTTATTCGAGCTCCATCAGTGAGATAGAGTGAACATGATACTGTTAGATTGTCCCGATCCGACCGGAGTGACCTTGGCTGAAGGCCTTCGTGAGACATTGGATGGCTTCACCCGGATCGCCAGCCATTCCCAATTGCAGTTGTCAGATTAACTGCTCTTTATTTTTTACTCGTGTCGGTGTCATCCTGCAGTCGATAAAAAGTATTGGCGCCGGAAGGTGTTCAGTTGATGAGAAAAGAAGGAAAAAAGTCTTTCACTGGAAATGATTTGAATATAGGGCATTTTATTTAAATTCACTGTAACTAATTTTTACGCACCTGGATGCAATATTGTGTGCTAAGAAGTTAATCCATATCGCCAGAAAAATAACCTCCTCCCTTAATCCGCGTATCGTTGGTATGCAAATGAAACTCAAGTCGGGCCACAAGTTCATTTTGCTACTCCCATTGTATAATTCTGTTATTTGATGGCTGCAACCCGTTGCGTAATGATACTCATTACGATACATATTTCATTATGATACAGGTTCTTGACCAATCACAGAGATGTTTACGAACCAAGTATTTACACTTAATTAACCATTGAGAATCTTTCTAGTAAATGTTTCGTTCGATTGTGTACATTAAAATTACATTTTATATTATAATATGTTTGTCAGTTTTAATTTCTTTTATTAGTCATTTTTACGTGGAATATTATTTAAAATAAATTGGACCGTAATTTCACTTTAATCCTGACTGGCGCAGTGATAGTTATTGGAGGGAACATTTGAGTGACGTTAAGATCTGAACGCAAGTGATTTTTGTGTTATGTGTGGCTGCTGTGTAGTTACCTTTCAAAATCGGCCAATTCTTTAGTTAAAATGTCTAGTGAATAAGAAGTGGAGTTGGCACCTCCAGAAATAAGAGAAAAAGCGAAAACGGTGAGTCGGAATTATTACTGCAACGTTTGTGCTCTCTCGTATGCTGACTGGAACATCAAAGCCATCTGAGGCGAGGGTAGCGAGCTGTCCGCTAGGTGGCCTTGGCTGAATCCTGCATGTCAACTGCTACAAAACGATGGAAGTAAAAGTTTAACTTATAAAAGTTAGCATAAGTCGTAGACAAAGTACTCTATGAAACTCGACACAATGGGTATTAATACATTAGTGTGAAGTTTACAATACTCGCTCGTACCTCGCTCGCATCTTAATATCGCACTCGTGTATTAATACCTATCATTACATCATAGTTTCTTAATTTACTATTTTGTATTCTTCTGATTAATGAAGTGCAATTGAATTGCACTAAATTATCAATTATTTTCGGTTGTAAGTTGTAAGTCACGGAATAGTGAAAATATATACAAATTCCATCTTTGGATATGATTTTTTTTGTTCTTAAAAACAATATTGCATATTGAACATTGCATATTGAAGCAATTTGTTAATTTTATTTGTATTTACAATATACTTGTAAGTAATTGTAAGTCACGGAATAGTGAAAATATATACAAATTCCATCTTTGGATATGATTTTTTTTGTTCTTAAAAACAATATTGCATATTGAACATTGCATATTGAAGCAATTTGTTAATTTTATTTGTATTTACAATAGTACTTCATTAACCCGGATCAACTGGGACTGGGGCCAATCCGGGTTAACGAAAATCCTTGTTAACCAGAGATTGAAGGAAAACGATAAAAAGGAACATGACTTACCAAACATGCATTTAATGAAGTGTAAAAATTATCGACACTTTCACCTAAAATCGCATTGGAATACTTATTTACACGGTAGACTATATAGATCGATACAACGTAGTCGGTGGCCCTAAGGACGCCCAGGGCTTCGTCAGGGCAACGTCCCCCTACCCCTTTCCCATCTGCGGTGGCCCTAGGCTGAATGGAAGGAGGGGGGTTGGCAATGAACTCGACCGCTGGCAAGTGAATTCGAGGAATATACCTACTTAGAAAAGCGTTTTGTCGTTCGTAAAACAAAACTTCATTAATTGCGCTAAACAACATTCTTTCTCTATTTTTTCTTTCTTTTTTTCTGTTTGTTTTTTCTTTCTTCAAAACTGGTCCGGGTTATCCAGACGTTCGAGTTAACGTGGTTCTACTGAATACAAAAAGATGTTCTTTTAGAATTAGTGCTTTTAGCAAATCTGGAGGATTTATTCGGAAGGGAATCCCAATACAATTGTGAGCTAGGAGGGGGGGCGCAGTACCTAAACCCGGCCAAGCATTTCTGTGGTCACGAGGTAAAAGTTAAGTCAGTTTTTGGCGAAATTGCGTTAAGTACTGAAACAAGATAAGTATCTATATTTTATTTCAGTAAGGCGGCCGAATTCGCGTTGCCTCCTTGACGACAAAAAAGCGATGGGAAATATAGCTTAATCGGCTTAATGCAGCGTACGGCTCAATAATGCAATTCTGGGTTTCTCCAAAACGTTTACCCCGTGACCAGAGATTTATCCATTTGCGTTGGTCGTTTGTTTCGCTTGGCGATCGCGCGGTGTCTTCTTGCCGCGATAAGGCCAGGCCGCTTCTCCCGCCGCTGTGATTGCCTCGGGGGCGGATGTGTTCCAAAGCCCCCTGTGATAACGCATGATAACGTATCTGCTCTGTGCTGGGGGGTAGGCCGTGTTTTGTTGCTCGTGCAGAGGTGTTCTTAGGAAGGCCATATTACTGAGTGGTGTTGCGGGGGGGGGAGTGGTAAAAATGCAAATGAGATCGGATGATAGACTTAAGTACCGGGGAATGTTTGAAACAACGCACGTGATATAACATAAGAGGAAGATCACAGTGATTGAATTACATGGTGCATAAGAAATGTGACTCGCCTAAAAAATATAATTTTACAGCAGAACGGTTTTTCCGAAAAACGTTAACTAGGTTGCAGCGATAAATAAAAAATGAGTAGTTTGAACGTCAGTTAGCAGTGTGAAGCTGCAAAAATTATCAAAAAGAAAAAGTTTGAAATAATTTAACGATTTAAATTCTTAAGGCAGGAGGATTGAAAGTGTACACTTGCTGTTGGTATATTAAATATGTATTTTAGTTTTTTGAGAACATTGAATATTCATATTTTAGGTGAGAGTAATAGCCAAGAAATATCAATTATTGATATTGCTGTGTGCTATTCTTAGCGTCTGGGACCGGCTGAAGTGGGTTAGGACATCAACTGAGGTTACCCATTGCCATTGATTGGTATTTTCCGTGGTTTCGCCGATCATTTCGGAGCAAATTCCGGAGCCGTGTACCCTAATAAATTAGAGGGCCTCGGACCAGACGTAATCCTTCATTCCTCTTATCCCATCTTATACTTCCCCTTACTTTCACACACTTACGTACTCTACACACATGTCGGAAGACCAGAGCTTGTCCCGGCTGGGGCAGTGCCGCGGAGATAGCTGGATGGGAAAAACCATAGCAAGGCGTCGTGTAGGTCGGTGCTGGATCTCGCCATCCGGAGGGGGAGAACTCATGATTAAAAAAAGGCATGCAAAACAATGACAAAACTTAATCACCATAGCAGTTGAGGAGGGAAAAGAAAAAAAAACCCTTTTAGTGCCTGGTTCATGAGGGAGTTAATCATGTACATATTTTGCATTCTGTCAGTAGGTTTTTACGTGGCATTCATTGCTTGGGTCGATGTAGCATCTTCTGTTAATTGTCTTCACTGTTTAACTAATATTTCCGCGCTCATTGGTGATACAGGAAACATCGGCCAAGTTGTATCCCGTAAACCTATACTCGGACGTGAAGGGTATAAAAAAACTTGCAATTACGCACAAGCCACGAACGTATACTTGGGCGAGTTATTTCTTCGAAATGTTTCGGCAGAGCGTGAAGTTCGTAAGAAGAGGCTAGTATAAATGACCCGTTTGTCTGTCATGAGAACACTACGAAAACACTTCACACGCACAAAAGAACCACAGCAGTTTCGAGAAGACCAGATGCATTTTGTTGGAAACAGTGATTTCTTGATGGCAGAAACTCGGAACCGTGCCATGGGCTGGCAAACAGTTGCATCTTACCGCAGCTTGTTAGGGTTGTTTGTGGAACCTGGAGAAGAGAATGACTTTGTATTAATTCTTCGAATGAAATTCGGAATTCTCGTTTCACGTACATGTGTTGAGAGAAAAAAATCATGATTGTTTTCACTGACGAGTTGATGGTAATGGGCATGATGGATTCTTAAAACATGATAATTATCAGAAACTTCCAATGTTGTCGCCGGCATGAGTGTTTTTCTAACTTGGAAGTACGACTTCCTGAGATACAGCGTAGTGGTTCCAGTGATCTTGAAGATGAGTAGACGAAAATATCAATTTCCTGTTTCTAAAATAAGGCCACCTTGAAAGTTTTCTTCCTGAATGTTTCGGTTCGGCTGAAGCCCGAACTTTTCGGTGAAGCTAATAAACAGTTTCGACGAACTACTAGTAGTACCTGCGTTATTATCTGATCACACATAGTTTTCAGATGTGATAGAAAATTTCCGGTACATTACAGAAATACAGTGTAAATAGCTTTCTCGACCTTCAGTTGCCTACGTTCTATCGATAACAAAATATAACTGAACTTTGTTGGTTCATTTTATACTGATGTTAGGTTAAAGCATTTTTATTGAATCAGAAATTCGCACTGTTAACTATGACATTAAACATGTTTTTGTTTTCAATACCAGTCGGTACTAGCGCCTTGCCAATGTTTTTTTTTTTTTTTTAACCAACAAATATAACGCCACAAATATTCCCAAGCAGGCTCCAGCCCATTTCGTTACTATTGCAAATTAATTTCGTCTCATTCTTTCCTTCCCTACCTGTTCAGATTTGCTTTAATTTCTTTCTCTTTCTTTCAATTCCTGTTTTCCCGGACGGCTTTTCACTAGTATATTCGTTTTGAAATTGTGTGATATGTCAAATTTTGCTTCCTTTTGTTGTTTTATCTTTTCTTCAGAAAGCAGGAACATTTTGAATGTGTGGTTTACACCCCATGAACATCGCCGACTCATTTGCGGGAGAGTTACCGCTCTGTGAGGCTTTGTGCTGTGTAAAAATAGTGGAGCACACAGGAGATCACACTATATTAGAAATACCCTTACTTACCCCATCCCGGCAAAAATAAAGTTGAGAACAGCCGTGCCTAAATTTGCATTCATCAGAAGTATGAAGTTCGGATCACTTTGCCTCCAAAACGTGTCAAAAATCTCTTAGGGATTTACGCAGTTTTGAAAGAGAAAATGTTTAGGGGATTAATTGTAGAAAGGAACGAAAGAAATTGAAATTTAGTGTTGAAATGTTTTGATATGTAGTTAGAAGTGCGTTGCAGTGCTGTTTAGTGTAGAGTATATTTTCTTACGCGTTATTTTTATTAGTATTATTACGCGTATGTTAAAATCGTCATTGTATTCCACTGCTCGTGCGTTGAGCTCTGTTGCAGTTGGAATAGATCTCGATCTACCAAAAGGCGGCGCTGCGTTCGAAACAAAGGCTATGGAGGAAGAGTGGTGTTGTGGGGGGGAGGGAGGGAAAAAAAGGCGGACGCAGGAAACAAAAACGCGGCGCTCATCGTCTCCCACGGCCGCGTGCGTTGCGAGGTCGCCCGCCCCCCGCCCCACCCCGCCCCGCCCCCGTCGGCCAGCCAGCAGGCGGCGTTGCCGAGCCGGCGCGGAGCGGAGGCTCTCAGCTGATCGCACGCGGCGGTTAGGAAGCGCCCCGCCAGCCCCCGGCCCACACCCGCGGCGCTCGCAACGTCACGCCCTTGTCGCCCCGCCCCTCCCCGCCCCGCCCACGCCCACGCCCCCTGCCCATCGCAGCCCCGCCCCGCCCCACCTCACCCTGCCCCGCCCCGCCTACCCTACCCCGCCCCGCCCCTCTCCGCCTGCCCCGCCCCTCTCGGCCTGCCCCGCCCCTCTCGGCCTACCCCCCTCTCAACCTACCCCGCCCTTCTCCGCCTGCCACCATCTCCGCCTACCCCCGCTTGCCCCACTCGTCCCCGCCTGCACGGCCCCGCCTCCTGCCCACGTCGCCCCACGCCGTCGCACGCCACCTGCCCATCCCCACCCCGCCCCCTTCCCCCATGTCCTTTCTTCCCTCACCCCACTCCGACCCCCTCCCCCTAACCCTGTAGCAACCTTTTAAGCTTGTTTGCTGCTACGTGGAGTAGCCACCAGTGTTACTTCAAAGTTAAGGAATGCGTTCATAATTCAAAAACGTCTCATTCTATAGAACAACATATACAACAGTAATGTCAAGAATCTCTCTCCTCTTGTGGCCAAAACAATTTCTTACGCTTCGCAATACATCCTTAGTTACCCGAATCAAACAGCTACACTAACAAGATAAGCCGCACATCCACCGAAATTGAGATATTAGCATCTAGGAGCCTTGCTAAAATAAACAAAAATACGACTTGTCACGGAATTCCATCCCCATTGTGATTCCCGCCGCCATCATCCCCATGCAGTATCGCCCTCCCCTCCCTTCCCTGCGAAGACTCCCTTCCCTGGAGGTGCGTAAGGGCGCGTTCACAAAGAAATCGGTGCTTTAGACGTAAGGATATAAAGGGTCGGTTTCCCGACCACCCATGCACAAAATTCAGCTTTCTAATCCCTTTTGTTCATGCACGGTTCGGTTCGGTTCAGTTCAGTTTAGTTCAGTTCAGTTCAGTTCGATTAATGGAATCCGGCGCACTGTCGCCTATCCCTCCCTCCTTTCCCCCATTTTTTTTTTCTTTTTTTCTCTCTCCATATTTCCTCCATGTTGTTTCTGCCTCAATAACACTTTCTCTCTGTATCCATTTTTATCTTTCTATCAATTTATATACATTTTTCTTTCTTTTCCGCTATCTTCCTACCTGTCATTGCCTTTCTCTCTCTCTCTCTCTCTCTCTCTCTCTCTCTCTCTCTCCATTAAATAGAGTAATGAAGAAAATAAGAAAAGCAAAGAAACAGGCTGAAACAGTTTCAGATTATGGCGTGGCATATTGAATGGCTAAAATTAAATATAGTTAAATAACATTTCCATAGCACTTGCGTACTCGGTTGTGGCATATGTTCACGAAGAACAAGAGAAAGGAAAGAAACTCTAGAGTAAGTTTAGATTATGTAGAAAATAGGCTCTGTGATAATATGTATTCAGATTTAATCCGTTGCTATCCGCATTAAAGACGGCAAATAAAGTAGAGAAATCGGTTTGTGAGCGCTTTATTGTTTTAAACGGATATCCTTGGTTAACAGCTGAGTGGAGAGGAAAGCCTTGTATGTGGCTGGAGTTTAATGTGAATCTATAGTGGTGTTACGTACGTATATATAATGCTTCTTAGAAAACTTTGAAGATTCCTTCGTAATTGGTTTTGTTTAGCGTGTTTCAAATTTTCAACCCTGTACTCCATTATGCATTCTTGTCATAATTAGTCATTGCTTCACATTAAGTAGACGATGTAATGAGGATCTCAGCTCACGGAACTGTTACATTAATTTTTCATCGTCGATGTTCCTAACTTCATAAGTTGCGAGCTCTTTGATGTGCTTTCGGAGTGCTAGGTTGTTCCTTCAGCTGCGACGCGGTATTATTTATACACAATCCCTTGCATTTTTAATGCAACAAAAGTGTGTAATCGTGAAACGATGAATGTCTAGTACTTGAGGAGGATGATGTCGCTTTTCTTGATTATATATTCTTTTGTTGCTTCTTTTGATATTTTGCCACATTCTTGCAAACTATCAGAACTATCTGTTCCTCGAACTTCGATAGATATCCAGCGAATTCGAAAGATCTTCAATTCCTACGATCGTCGATGTTGCTGGCCTGGTCTTCTCGGAAAATACGATTTTGACCGGCACATTTAGCTCAGAGCATCAACTGATGTCACAGCACTGTCTCTGACGTGATCCTAGTGTCAGAGTTACAACGGAGGCAGGTTTTTGAGCTAGGGCGAGTTCAACCGCTGTCTGGTGCCCACAAACGAATGCGCATTTGACCGCGTCGTGTGTGGCGCATGTCTGATCACAAAATTCTGAAGTTGTGTGAGAAAGAGATTTGCAGATTTCGGAATAAAAACTAGTTTTAAAAATTCATTAAATATTTTTTTGCGAAATAATTTTCAAGAAAATCGATAGAATTATAAATATTTTGTAAAATGTAAAGAAGAATGTAATATAGTAATAAATATATAACGATTGGAAAAAAATGGATACTATGGTAGGATTCTCATGACTCGGCATGATCATAATTTTGATAACTGAACATAAAAAGACAAACTTCTAAATCAAGAATCCGGACTGTAGTGATCACACGAGGGATCGTGTTTGTCCGGACAGGTAAAACTGGTCACTGATCCCGAACCTACGTGGGGCCCTGGCGGAAAACGAATTGTCCGTCCTGAAAGTGCGCTCTCCTGTTGGTGCCGGTGAATGGGCGTGGGGCGTCCGTAACGGTTCACCCCGCTGGGCTGCTGAGGTCTTTGAGGGTGGCGCCCCTTTGTCCCCGCTCGCCTGCAACCCCCAGGTGCCGGCGACAGCTGCGGTCGCGCTGCTTCAGCCGAGTGCGGAGCCGGGTACGACATGCGCAATCTGGGACGGCTGGCTTCGAATGCCCGCCTCCGTCACCCACCCACCCCCTCCCGCCCTTCACTCTCTTTCTCTCCCTCCCTCTCCCTAAATCTCTCCTTCCCCCTCTTCTCCCTCTCACCCTCTCACCTTCTCCCTCCCTCCCTCTCATTCCCTCATCATCCCCCCGTCCTTCCCTCCCCTCTTTCTCTCTCCCTCCCCTTCCCTTCCCTCCCCCTCCATCCCCTTCCCCCTCCCTCCCCTTCCCTCTCCTTCTCCCCCTCTCCTTCTCCCCCTCTCCTTCTCTCTCTCCCTCTCCTTCTTCTCTCCCCCTCTCCTTCTCTCCCCCTCTCCTCTCTCCCCCTCTCTCTTCTCTCTCTCCCTCTCCTTCTCTCCCCTCTCTCCTTCTCTCTTCTCCTTCTCTCTCCTCTCCTCTCTCCTCCTCCTCTCCTCCCCTCCTTCCCCCTCTTCCCTCCTTCCCTCCTTCCCTCTTCCCCTCCTTCCCTCATCCCCTCCTTCCCTCTTTCCCTCTCCTTCCCTCTTTCCCTCCCCCTCTCTTCCATTGCGCGTGCTTTGCACGAAGAAACGGGTGAATGATGCAACGAGGCGGAGGCAGAAAAGGCGCGTGCCTCGTTGCATGTTGCTTGATTGAATCGGAAATAATTGAGCATCCTTTGCTAGGAAATTGAACCGGCAGTCGGGCTGCACGGCTGCAACTTGCGACGATTTCTTGCCCAACAACACCAACAGTCTTTTCGTTTTCGTAAAAGCGACATAAAGGTACTCCTTGAAATGCTTTTAAGTTAATTTACGAAGTCCCATTATAGTTTATATGACCAATATACTAAAGAAAAGGAAATAAAACAGTCTTATCGACCGAACACTTTAATTGTAGAAAATTTTCTCTAGAAACGGTAATATTTTCCGAACCTACGAATTGCCACATTCAGACTATTTTGTCAACTAGAATTTCTTTTGCAATCTGGGCAAAGTGGATCAAAGATATACTGAAGATATACTGACTCTTAAAGAAATCCGTATAAAATAAATCAGTATAGCATTTGTCAGTTCTTACGATTCAATAAGTTATCAAAATCGCGTGTTGCGTTCGCTTCAGAAACACCAGCAGTTTAAGGACCGCAAAGATTTGGAAACTAATTTATAACCCTAGTCTCTTATTTCCACAAATTGATTTGTGTGTATGAATGGATGGCTAACTTCTATAGTCAATACGAGGTCACGGATTCCATTAAACTTGTGTGCGTCTCCCAATATAAATAGACATATTAAAGGAAATTAGAATACATTAGCATTTTTATAAAGTGGATAAAATGTAGATCTTCCTCTCGCAATATCTTATTTCAATTCTCTTTGGTTAACAATTTCGATCTAACGGCATCGTTTCATAATTCTTCAATCTTGTATTGTAGTAAGCTGGACGATACTTATTTACAACTTACGATATTTATTTCGTTAATAACTCCTAAAAAATTAATAATATTATGTATGGATTAATCCGGCTTTTGCCAGCTAGCGATGTTCCCAGGCACGGGCCCTGTTTTTATTTATTATCCAACACCTCTGGATAAGGGAGACAGGTGGCGAGCATGTATTCCCTTCACCGCGTGTAGCGTACTTGGCCTGCCTGAGGGTTTTCTTTCGTGAACACAGTTATAGCAACTGAGAAGCTCTATTTTTGCCCCGAGCGGGAATCGAACCCGGGAGCGCACCAGGGGAAAGCTAGCACCTGGGGGCAATAATAATATGAATAATAATATTAAACGTGTAAAAAGTAATTGAGGGCCTTCAGCACGTACTGCGCTTCATCATTAACCGACCCCCGCATGCATGATGGCACCTGTGCCCCTCCGCCCTCTTCACGACTCACTCTCTTCTCTCTCTCACTCTCACTCACTCACTCACTCACTCACTCACACACCCACCTCGCTCACCTCACTCACTCTCACTCACTCACTCACTCTTTCACTCACTCACACACCCACCTCGCTCACCTCACTCACTCTCACTCACTCACTCTTTCACTCACTCACTCTTTCACTCACTCACTCACTCTTTCACTCACTCACTCTTTCACTCACTCACTCTTTCACTCACTCACTCTTTCACTCACTCACTCTTTCACTCACTCTTTCACTCTTTCACTCACTCTTTCACTCTTTCACTCACTCTTTCACTCTTTCACTCACTCTTTCACTCTTTCACTCACTCTATCACTCTTTCACTCACTCTATCACTCTTTCACTCACTCTATCACTCTTTCACTCACTCTATCACTCTTTCACTCACTCTATCACTCTTTCACTCACTCTATCACTCTTTCACTCACTCTATCACTCTTTCACTCACTCTATCACTCTTTCACTCACTCTATCACTCTTTCACTCACTCTATCACTCTTTCACTCACTCTATCACTCTTTCACTCACTCTATCACTCTTTCACTCACTCTATCACTCTTTCACTCACTCTATCACTCTTTCACTCACTCTATCACTCTTTCACTCACTCTATCACTCTTTCACTCACTCTATCACTCTTTCACTCACTCTATCACTCTTTCACTCACTCTATCACTCTTTCACTCACTCTATCACTCTTTCACTCACTCTATCACTCTTTCACTCACTCTATCACTCTTTCACTCACTCTATCACTCTTTCACTCACTCTATCACTCTTTCACTCACTCTATCACTCTTTCACTCACTCTATCACTCTTTCACTCTCACTCATCACTCTTTCACTCACTCTTATCACTTTTCACTCACTTATCACTTCTTTTCACTCACTTCTATCACTCTTTTTCATCACTCTCTATCTCTCTTTCACTCACTCTATCACTCTTTCACTCACTCTATCACTCTTTCACTCACTCTATCACTCTTTCACTCACTCTATCACTCTTTCACTCACTCTATCACTCTTTCACTCACTCTATCACTCTTTCACTCACTCTATCACTCTTTCACTCACTCTATCACTCTTTCACTCACTCTATCACTCTTTCACTCACTCTATCACTCTTTCACTCACTCTATCACTCTTTCACTCACTCTATCACTCTTTCACTCACTCTATCACTCTTTCACTCACTCTATCACTCTTTCACTCACTCACTCATCTCTGATGGAAATCTCTCTACATAAAATGTTGGAGGGCTCGAAATCAGCAAGGGCTGAATGTGTTTGATATATGTATGCCTTTTCGTAATACTGTCGTATGAACTTCATGCATGGAAACAAATGAACGGAAAACCGCTCCTTAAACTGCTGGCGCCCGTTATAAACAGTCGAAGGTGTGAGTTGTAGCTAAAGATGGCGGATGAGTTCTCGTGAGAAGAGGTATTTTTATTTACATATTTTTTGTAAGTTTATAAGATTATTAATGTAAAATGTTCCAACAATTGTTGGGTGCTAATATTCAGCGAGGGCTGTAAGTACTTGATTAGTCTGTATATGCATTTTCGTAATCCTGTAAAGTTCTGTGGTCGGGACGTAACGAAACACAGGAACGAAAAAGTCGCTCGTTAAAGGTCGCGTCCGTTAAAAATAATCGAAACAGAAGAATTGTAATTAAGATGAGTGAGTTACACTCAAGGAAGAGGTATTTAACATTTTTCATGCAAGAAGATTATAACATTGTGTTAATGTTTATAAAATGAAAGAAATTATCTCAATTAAGGGTTTTACGCAATGTTTGGCGTGCTCGTGCGTGAAAGTTCCTCTGCGTGCATTATAGGGATTCGAAATCGTTGTCCATGTTTTCGAAACATCGATGTTTATATAAAATCATCGGTGTATTCAACATCGATTTTTGAAGCCGATGATTTTTTTTTAAATCGATGTTTGTACGTGGTCGATATTTGTTGAATCATGTCAATATTCTATAATATTTTCCAGATATCCATAAATTGAATATTCGTCAGAGAAAAGTGGTGAATAATAAATGAAATAGCTTTCGTCAATAAAGAAGCCTACATTATTTCTGAGTTATACAACAAGATAATCAAAGTTTTGTTAATTGTCCTGACGATTTTTTTTTTTTTTTAGTTTTGTCTGTTAAATATCATTTAAAAATAAACTTTCAAATTAAATCCTCTCCACGTGAAATTCAGTTGTTACTAATAGTTTTAAAAACGTCGTTGTGGATGGTTTGGGGTCGATGTTTTACATGTTTAATTTACATACGATGTTTTATTACGGATGATTTGTTGGCGATGTCGCCTCTCGGGTGCATGATGGCTGGCGTGCCGCTGCTGTCACCTTCCCGTCGTCGTCATCGTTTCCGGATTTATTAATTGTAACAGAGCTCGATATTCACTGCATAACTTACCTGGATCGAGAGGAACGCGTTGAGAAGGAAGTATAAAAACAGTTGAATGATGCTAGATGCTCTCTTATGGAGGGATTTATGGAAGGGAAGTATGAAAAGACAAACCGAGTCTAGTTAATTAGACATGAGCAAATATGAATGAATAAAAACAAGATGAAAAATAAAGAATTATGTAAGTAAGAGTAGCGTTAACTGTTTTTAATGATCTCGGGTCAAAGGACTGTAGGCATTTTGTCACCGCTGGATCATTAGAGCCCTGGTGCCTGAATAACTATGAAAGAAATTGTACGGAGCGAGGGAGTGAGGCACGTGTGTGGCGCGCTCGTGCGTTAACGCTCCCCTGCGAGCCCGCTCGTCTCTCCTTCCCGGCGTCGTCGACTCCGGCGGGCGGGCGAGCGGGCGGCGCGGCGCGGGCGCTGGGATTGGCGGCGGGCGCGCACGTGACCGCGGCCGCGGCGGCGGCGACGTCGGCGGCGGGCCCTGCCCCGAGCGCAGTCAGTGGCGGAGGCGGCGGCTTTGGCGGCCGCAACGCTAGAGCGCGGGCTCTCTCTCACGGCGGGCGCCCGCCTGCCAGCCAGCCGGCCGGCGGAGAGTGCGTGGGCGGGTTCGCGCTGGAAAAACACGCGACGCGACGCGCGCGAGAATAAGTCGGCCCGCCAGGAGCCGGGCACCGCCGCGGAGGTGAGGGCGCGTCTTGGTGACCTTCGCCAGACACCGCGCTTCTCTTGCTGAAAACCACTCCGGCGGTGACGCGCGCGCGCGGTCCAGTCGCTGCCGCCGCCGGCCAGGAAGCGGAGGAGCGGCCGCGCTGTGCGCGTGTGTGTGTCAGCCCCGAGGACTTCAAAGAAGGCGCCTCCGCCTGCTGCGTGGTCCCGTAGACTCCTCCGCGCAATTGCAGACTGTGCGGCTTCCCGCGTGACTCGGAAGCGAGTGTTCGTCGGGCATGCAGGAGGTGCGGACGGCTGACGTCACCGCTGATGCTGCGGGTCGCGCGTGTGACTCTCTGGGCGCGCCGTGCGAGCTGTGCGTAGCGGCTCCGCCGACGCGTCGGAAGGCCGCCGGGCCCGTCGTGGAGATTCGCACGCGCTGAACCGCTGAAACGAGGTCGCGAGTGCGTGTGCGAAGAGTTGGGTGGCGACGTGTCATCGATTGGGAATTGCGAGGAGGGGAAAAAAGACAACCAGGGAAGCGTCGAGGTCGCTGCGGTTGCGAGACGTCTGTCTGCTTGTGACCGGAAGTTCCTCCTGTCGCGGAAAACACACGCAGTTGAATCACTTGGCCGCGTTGAAGACTGCGGAGTACCGTGCGGTTACAACAGGCTTGTAGGAGGCGTGAGCCGTCGGTGTGTGTTGAAGTTGTTACGGATTGAAACTTGGTCTCCCTTCCGGCTACTACATTGAAAATAGAAGTGTGTGTTCCATTAGCGTGGAAAAGTGCGCCCGAGTTTTCGAAGTGCCTTGCGGTGTCGTGAGCGAGCGGTGTGTGTGTGTGTGTGTGTGTGTGTGAGTTGACTCGGCTTCGATCGCTGTGTGGGAGTCAGTTGCCGTTCGACCAGCCGGCTGGAAGCGTTAGGGCCGGCTGCGCCCGTTAGCGCTCTTTTGTGTGTCCGGAGTTGGACGTGAGGACAGCTGCGTGGACGGGGAGTTGGCGCAGCCGCTGAGACACCTCGTGGACCGGCCACCGCGTGCGCATGCGCCGATGACGCCGTTGCGAACCGGTTGTGAATTTTCGCGCCCAAGCGCGTGTTAGTGACGTTCGGCGCGTCGTTGCGGTCGCTTTCTGCTCTGTACCCGTTGCCACTCATTGACATTGCTACTTAAAGAAGTTTACTGAGTGGGTGTGGTTGTATCTTCATCAACGTTATCCTTGTCTAGTGGATGTCCTGATTGTTGCAAGAGACGCATTGTTGTGGCAATTGTTGCTTGGTGTGGTGCGAGTCGGGGGCTGGGTGGCAAAGGGAATGCCGTGAAGGGATGCGCCGTAGGATTTTCGCCTTCTTGCCCCGCGACTGCATTGTGATTTCGTTGTATTGATCCTGTGGCGCCGAGGGCTTCGCGTGCCAGGATGCATAGCCGACGTACCCCGTGGAGGCGTACGACAACCGACGCTCGCCACAGCGGATTCGACACTCGACAGTGGCATTGTTGAATTCCTATCGGCGCGTCACTGATAGTCCTTTTATGGTACTGGACGAAGATAAAGAAGTAGTGTTTTCGTCTTCAGGAACTTCGCATTTCGACGTCTAGATGCGTGCATATAAATAGAAGATTAATGTTTTATGTGTGTTCTAATAATTTCTACAGAAGGAAACAGTTGGGATAGTATTGAATGGCGTTGTCCTGTTATCAGCCGAATAGATAAAACTTAATGTACTTTCCGAATAGCTCGCTGACGTGAAGATAGTGTGTGTTGTTCGTGTGGCGTACACTGGCTGTGAAGTGCTAAGCTAACGAGATCGTAAAATCTATTCATCACTTTGGTTTGTTTGCGCGTGTGTTCGCCCATTGCGCCTTCAGCTTCGTTCCTCGGAGTGCAGCACTAGACAAACACCCTGTGCAACAAGCCTCAGCATTCGAGAGCATTGTTAATTTAAGCAGTGATCGATATCTACCCTTCGAACGTCCGCCTGGTCGAAAACAGTATTATCCTCGTCATTTTTTCCTCGTATTGTCCAGGCAACATGCCAATCTTTTTTTGATTCCTTCAGTCAGTTGTGACGCATCACTTGCTATTATCCTCTTATTCACTGTTCTTCAACTTCGTATAAGCAGAGCTTTTCTAATTGATTTTTCGTTTAAGCTGTCTCGTTTGACAATCGCTTTCAACAAATCAATTTATGGAGCCTGTGACGTGAAATCACCTACGCCCTACGTTTTGGTTCGTGAAGGGCTGCTTCCAGTTCGACGATCCCTCCCCAAGCGATGCGGACCGCAGACAAATAGTGAACAGAAAAAACTTTCGTGTAATTAAGCACGTATTAAGTTGACGTGTGACTACTTACACACACTACTTGCGTAGTAAACAAGTGTCGAAAACAAGCATGGTAATGAGCGTGGACGAGGGCGTGCGTCGGCCGAGTGGTACGTGCTAGACAACCCGAGAGAAGGGGTTTTCCCTGCCTGCCGGACGTCATTCAGGTACGGAGAAAACCACGCTGCAATCAGGTCAGTGCACGAATCTCCGCTCCCACTCTGTTCGGAGCGACGTTTCGTCTGAGCGGGACCGCCCGGGCTCTCGTAAGCGACCGACATACATTCGCGAGTGACGTCGCGCTGCGAGGAAAGCCACGCGGATGCCGGATTACCAGCGCTGCCGCTTATCTTACCACAGAGCTCTCATAAGGAGCTTGACGTCGCCCTGAGTCACGAGCTCCCGTCTGCTACGCGTGGAGAATGCACCTCCAGTGGGGTTTGTTTGGGACTTACCTCTCGGTAACGCGAGTTCTTGACAGGGAACTGGTAAAACGAGTGTTTAATTAGCGAGTATATTTTTTTTCATCCACGAAGAAAAGCGTTTCCTCATTTCATCTGTAACTGTGGTGATAGTGTTAAAGTAAATCGTCCAATACGTGGTGCTAAATAAATTTGACGGTTGTGAAGTGTGTTCATCGAGCCGCATCAGAAGAATGACAATTTCGGTCAGTTTGAATTGTGGCGCGAAGTAATCCGTTGAAGAAATTGGCAGAGAGAGAGTTGGTGAGGTAGATATGTGTGAAGAAAGTCGACGTGTGACGCACGAGTTTAGTAACTTTTTCCGCATCCTACTTCCAAACGAGGTGAGCCTTGTTGCAACTGTAAACACGTTAGAGGTCAGATCATCGTAGGATCCGAGATAAAAATAAAGAAGTTGGAGTTTATCGCAAGCCTTTTAAATGTGATACGGAGTGGGCGAGTCTATACATGTGATAGAGGGCTGTGAAATAAAAAGTGCAAGTTCATTGGGAGCCTTTTGAATGTGATACATTCGACGTATAAACCTGCAAATGTGATTTGAAGTGAAAAGTGCCTTTAGAGATTCCTTCTCGAGAGCTGAGGATTTAGTTTTAATAGAAGAAACTTACTACGGCACGCATATAAAAGCCGAAGTAAAAAACGATAAATTTCTGTGTTATGAATTTCTTTCTGCGTTTTTAGGTGTGATAGAAAGAAAGGCGCTGAATAAATCATAACAAAACAGAGATTTCTACTCGAGTACTGCGTTTTTAGTTGTAACGAAAGCAACGCATCTGTAAGCCAAAGTCACTCAAATACTTTCTTCCCGGAGTGTGGCGCGTTTTGGATTGGAAAGAATAAGCCAAAGACGTATTTCTATGTGAGAAATTTCTCGTCGAGCATAAACATTACATTGTCAGTGCTGGGCGTTTTTTAAGGGTGTGAGAAATAATAAGTTAGAGTATTAGTTGTGCCGGAAGAAACGCGCTGTGAAACGCACCTCTATGCCAAAGTGAAGCGAAAGGAGAGATCTCATCTGCTGTGTTAAAGTGTTGGGAGAAATATGCCAAAGACGTGTGTTTAGAAGTTGTGCCTGAACAAACTCGCGTCGAAACGCAAGCGTAAGCCGAAGTGAAGCACAGAGAGATTCCCCCTGGAGTCGAAAAAATACGCCAAAACGAGTGTTTTTGTTTCTGGTCAAACTCTAATCGAAACGCATCTATCAACCAACGTGTCAAGAGGAATACGCCAAAGACGACTGTTTTTTGTTTGGGAACAAACTCGCAAGGAAACGTTCCTATAAACCAAAACGTGCCGGAGGAATACGCCAAAGAGGAGTGTTTTATGTTCCGGGAGAGGCCTTGGCATGCCCGGCGGGTGGTGGTGTGACTGAAGGGCAGTGGAGCCGAGTTGCGAGACGATGGGCGTGAAAACGGACGCATCGGAGGAGGCGGCGGCGGCGCCGCCGCCCGTCGAAGCCGCGGCGTGCGAGGCTGCATCGGCGGCGGGGGCGGGGCCATCTTCCACGTGCCCGGTGCCCCGCCGGCCGCGCTCCGCGCTCGTCATGTCCACCTCGGCGGCCCCCGCGGCGTCGTCGGCGTCGTCGTCGCAGGAGGTGTCCGCGTGGCAGCGCCACTCGTCCATCCTGGAGACGCTGCGCTGCCAGGAGCTGGAGCGGGGCGCGGCGACGCTGGGCGCCGCTCGCAGCCAGGAGGCCGGCCTCGCCCCCGCCCCCGCGCACGCCCCCGCGCCCGGCGCCGCCTACACGCGCTTCCGGAGGTTCTTCCGCAAGCTCAAGCACGCGCTCTGTGAGTGTGCGCCTCGAGGTGCGAAACGGCGCGCTTCTCGTTTGCTCTTGCTCTTCTTCTTCGGCAACTGGCTGCACTCGCCACATGCTACGGATGACTGTTTTAGATGACATGCATTTTTTATCGGCCGGTTTGGGTACGAGCAAAATGTCTACTTGATTTGTGTCGTTGACATTGCGTGGCTTTGAAGGTCTTGACGTTATCAAATTATTCTCTCACTCTCTGTCTCTGTCTCTCTGTCTCTCTCTGTCTCCCTCTATCTGTCTCTATCTGTCTCTCTCTCTGTCTGTCTGTCTGTCTCTGTCTGTCATTCTTTCTTTCTGGCTCTGTTATTTTGCCGTCGTGCTCCACTGGGGCTGTTGAACCCGCGTGGAGATCTTGCTTGGCGGTGGCGGGTGCTCAAGCGCGCGTCGCGCTCTGCGAGTGCTCCGCGGGGTGAGATCGGTTGCACGAACAGGTTTCAGAAGTGAAGCACCCATACTTTCATTTTGGCAAAATCCACAGATTTATTTTGAATGCACCGATGCGCACAAGCGTTTATAAGGTGCGATATTTAGTGGATTATCAACTTTCTAGAGTGCATATGTTTCCTGAGCTCTCGTAATACATTGGAGTCAAAGTACTACCTTTTCTCGCCCATTATAAAACGATCGATTTTTGAGGGCTTGAATTTCCTTTTACGTGCTATAAAATGAACTGTGATGTTTGATGTCTTCAACGTTGTTCAGGATCAGCTGCAAAATAGTTGCTCTACTTTTGCGGTGGACTTGGCACGGCTTGTAAGAACCTTGACTTACTGAGGGTGCCAATTTATATTTTTATCTCGCTTTTCCTATTATTCTTTTGATTGCCTTATGCCGTTCAGGATGTTGATGACTAACAAGAGAAACCTGGAATTTTACTTTCGTTGTGAGTAGCGAAGGAATTCTTCCTTAAGGAAGTCCAGAGTGGTGGCTTGGATATGTTTTCCGCCTCCGACTCACGCGCAGAAGGTGAAAACGCTCGCCTTGTGGGGAATTCGCCGCTGCCCGCCAGGCGCGATCCGGTGTCCGCCGCAGGAGTGCTTCGCCTGTGCCGGTGGCAGCGGCCTCTGGCTCCGCGGAGATGCCGTGCGTGCACGAGGCACAGGGCCATTGTCCGCAATGGCCTCTCCTTTGACAGGCCCCCTGATGGCACGGGTGTATTAATTTTCCTACATTTCTCAATTCTGTTAAACGTGACTACTCATCTTTTGCTGGATAGAAAGTGTCACCCGTTTTATTTTACTCCCTCTTTGTTATGGTATGATACTTTTAAACCGTTTAAATGGCCCAACTGTGAGAAAAGTTTATGTATTCTTGAACGGGAAAGATTGGAGATTTTTTTGAGAAAGAAAACTAAAAAGTACTTTTTTATGGTCAAAATCAACTACCATCTGCCCTTAAGAAACAAAAGAAAACTCGAGGAAAAATGTTTTCCTGTTTATTTGCACTGTGCAGTGACTTGGTTAAAAGAACGAAATAATCGATAATTTAGTGCACTCGAACTTGAAGACTTCACTGTTTAACTGGTCAGGCTAAAAGGAAAAATATGTGACTTAACGATACAAATAATAATAATAATAATAATAATAATAATAATAACAAAAATGGTGATGAGTTTCGCTTGCGTCCCGAGATGTAGCAGGACCGTGCGTACACGCACTGCGTTTCCGCCTGCGTGGGCGCGAACGAGCTGTGTGCATGCGAGGAGGTGCGCGTTCGCGTGCTGGCATGTGCCTACGCGGCCACGTGCGGGGGAGAGTACGCGAGGGCGTTTCCTCAATGGACGCTGACCGGCCAGGTGGCGTTTGCTGCGCACAATGGCTCGCCTCTTTGTTGCCTACGCCGTGTGGTGTCGTATGCCCCTCCTTTCAAACTGTGTGCTCTCCCCCCTGGTGGTATATGATCTTGCAGTGTGGAAGGGGAAATTGTAGGTTGAGGTGAACTTCAAAATGTAGGGAGGGTGAATGCTTCTCCAGGACATGTTTGTGTTTTCCTTTTCATCTGCTTGAGGTTTTCCGGTCCCTTCCCGTGTGCTCCTCTAACTCTTGTGACTTCCCTAATTGCTGAATGCATTTTGTTTATTTGTTAGTTACTTTCGTCGCGATCATAGACCAAAGTGATTTAGGATTCTGGACGTGTCAACTACTAGGCATTGGTCCCGTAAGTGTAGTGCACGAGTTGATGTTCCTCCGCTACAACACGAGATGCAACGCCTACCTACACGTTGGTTTGCCCCGTAGGGGTGAGGAGGGGACGAGAATGAGGAAGGAAAGGTCTCGTGGTCTGTGGCCCGTTTGTGCTGTTCCGGCATTCGCCTGGTGTTGATCGTAGAAACCACGGAAAACTACCGATCAGAGCAGCCGGCCGCTGGAATTCTCCTACAGACAGCGACTGAATTCGAGCCAGCTATATACAGCTTTGTACCCATCTGCCGCCGTAGGTACTCGAACCCTGGGGCTCTCGGTCAGAGACTGCTCTGCTCTTGATACTTCATTAGGGGTGTTGCAAATTATTTGTATACTAGACAATCAATTCAATAAATATCGTCGTTGATTACTAATTTTAATTTGCATAAAATTGATTATTAACGAAGATTCGCGAGGTACTCTGGTCTTTACAAAATTAGGACAAAGCCTTTGAAGATAATTAATATTGACGTAAAATCTGAGCTAATACTGCCGAGAATATGTACGTAGATTGTAGTTCATACAATTACTTTATAATGTTAAACTTCATTGCACGAGTACATGTTTTGAAAACGAGCGACGTTAGGAGCGAGTTTTCAAATTTGTACGAATGCAATAAAGCAACGTTGTAAACTAATTGCATAAACTACTATTCTTTGGTATAACAGCATTATAAATTTCTAAGAGAATCGAACTTAATTTTGCGAAACAACTTTCTTCTTCTTGCATACTTGACGTGCGAGAAAACGATGGTCGTCTGTTCCGTTTACCGCTCCCTCCCCACGATTCTCTCGCTGTGATTGGCTGAACGTGTGATGACGCAATCATTCGTGCCGTAAAATGGTAATACGTCAGTATTTGTGCTGCAATGTGCCCTTTCATGAACGATTTCTTGCAACAAAATATCGTTTATAATGCTGGTATGCAAAAAAATTATAATTATGTTATACTCTTCTATAGAATGTACTGCTGTTAGTGGGTTATTCTATCTTATTAAATTTGAGTGCTGGTCGTAATACTGTAATATTAATTGATTGATACTGTTACGTTCGCCATGAACCGCACTGTTGGTCACGTGGATGATGATGATGATGATGATGATAATAATAATAATAATAATAATAATAATAATAATAATAATAATAATAATAATAATAATACGTTGGTTGCTGGTGTTAATTGAATTTTAAGACTACGTTATTTAAAATAGTATTGATAAGTGTTTAAGACTACGCAACTCCTCAGTAAATGTGTGTGTGTATTATAATAAGTTGTGGAAGGATGTGCGGCGTTGCAGTGAACATTCGAAGCGTGTAAGATGTGGGTTTGCTGCTCCTCCGCTCAGGCGCTGCGAAGTGGGCCAGTGGGCGCCGCGCCACTTCGGCTGCCCGCCCGCCCACGCCGCCCTCCCTGCGCCCAGCCTCCGCCTCCTTTGGCCGCCCGCCCACGTCGCCCATCCACCCACCCACTCACCCGCCTTCTGTGCCCTCTCTTCACCCCACATGTCTCGCCAGCCCTTTCGCCCGTTTCGCAACGCTGTCGCCCGCCACGTGCTAGTCGACCGGCTGCCCCGCCCCGCCCCGCCCGCTCTGCCCCTCTCAGCCAGCCCAGCCCCGATCCTCTCAGCTCAACTCCGCTCCTCCCAGCTCAAGCCCGCTCCTCCCAGCTCAAGCCCGCTCCTTCCAGCTCAACTCCGCTCCTCCCAGCTCAACTCCGCTCCTCCCAGCTCAACTCCGCTCCTCCCAGCTCAACTCCGCTCCTCCCAGCTCAACTCCGCTCCTCCCAGCTCAACTCCGCTCCTCCCAGCTCAACCCCGCTCCTCCCAGCTCAACTCCGCTCCTCCCAGCTCAACCCCGCTCCTCCCAGCCCAACCCCGGCCTCCCAGCCCAACCCCGCTCCTCCCAGCTTAACCTTGCTCCTCCCAGCTTAACCTTGCTCCTTCCAGCTCAACTCCGCTCCTCCCAGCTCAACCCCGCAGCTCACTAAAATGTGGACACTAAAAAAGTCTCATTTGACAACGGTATTTATATGAAAAGTGTCCCACTTGGTAATGCAGAAAACAAGTAAAGTAGGTTAATTATTTTCTTTCCTTTATTCACAGTGTAGTTGTTTGTTATCAGTGTGTTAATTCTATCAGTTGAGAAGAGTGATGGGAATTTCAGGGTATGTACGTACTTAGAGGCGGTAGAAAAGTGTGTGACGGTAGATATGTTTGTTGAACGACTGGGGAACCATTGGGCGATTAAACAGATTGCTCCCGTGAACTGAACCGTTGGAATCGGTTGCCAGTGGATTTTCATTCTCTGGAGATTTGATCCAAATAAGTGCTGACGGACTTTTTTTTCCAAGAATGTCGGAGTCAACTTACTGAATACCTACTTGCGAGTCTTAGCGCCAGCGATGAAAATATATTAATGATTATTATTAATAATAATAATAATAATAATAATAATAATAATATTTTTCCGCGGTGTTTCTGTCTTCTGGCATCCTTTCATCCAGTTTTCCGTGATCCATGGAGTAATTTCTGAGATGTCCTCTTCTTTTGCGTGTGGACGTCAATGTAGCGTCATTACGTGGATATCTTGTTGAGCTGTCCTTTTGCTAGTTCTATTTGGGAGTACAGTCGAGGATGTGCGTTGCTGTTCTTTTAGTAGAAATATACGATCAAATCAGTAGTTCATTTACGAATGCAAATATAATTAGTTTTCAAATGTTACTTTTCATGCATTATTTTAATAATCATTCAACTAAGAGCAGTAAAAGGATGAGGTAGGGATTCTGGAGCTTAAGAAAACTTGCGCAAATTATATTCGTCTCCTCCATACGTCAGTTTTTGCTTTTTTTTTTTCTCTAAGAAAAAATAAGTGAAATGGCTCTTGGGCACTGACATGGTTTCGCGCGCACAGGCCCTTTTACGAGCAATGAGAACAGTCCCGAGGGCACTGAGGCAATCCTCAAGTAAAAACAAAACCGCACACGGCTAATTATATGAATCGACGGCCAACTTTCATTTCGCCTCACAATTACTCTTCACGCAACCGGCAATTCTCAATTCTAGGTTAAGTGTCAAGGATAGTTTTCGTGACCTACAAGGTCGCACGAAATACGTATGAAGACTTGTGTTGTCACTGTCGACAAAGGGGGAGGCCAATTCAGTGCGACTACACGCGTACTATTTCGTGATGCTAATTGTTCATGAACATTTTTGAAGAACGCGATGAAACGTCACGGATTACCACATGCGAAATGGAAATTAAAGAAACAACAAAAATTATGAAAGTGCAGTGTCTCATTTCGCCATGCACGATCTCTTCTGTGAACATCAACGCCGAACAATATTAGAGACTTTAATTAAATATGTATGTGAGAAAACAATAGGGTAAAGTGTGTTTTTTTAATTCTCCTATAAGCATTTACCTATATACGAGTAATAATAGCAAGTAAACAAGGGTTTCTAGTGTTTTAAGTAGCTCTGAAAATTTGTATCGAACTTGAAAAAAATTGAATTTCCCAGAAAATACATTTTCTAAAAGAATGTTAATGTACATTTATTATACCTGATTAATTTGTTAAGCATACATGTTGTTTCTATGACAGTTCGTCTCATGAAAGTAATAATATTTTAAAAAATCATTTGTGTTTGAATAAAATCAGGATTTTTTATCTGAAGAAAGTAGAAAAGTGCAAATATAATTTGTTTGTTAATAAAGAGGAAAGAGCTCCTGCACACCAAAACATTCCATGAACCACCTCAAACAAGCTACAATAGTCATTCGTTGCCAAATTACTCAGAATGAAGAAAAATGTGATCTTCTTATTCTTTTTGTGTTACGTATGTACTTTTGCTCATCTGTGGGTGAAATAAACTTGCTCTTGCTGGCCTGGATAGCGAAGTCGTTAAGGCTGAAGGGCCTCGAAGGGTTGCTGGTTCGAATCCCACCTCGGACATTAATGTCTGTGTGTGTTCGTGTTGTCGTTACGTGTTCTACCTACAGTGAAAACAATCACAGAGGTCGCTCTATGACCCAAGTTGTTAAAATACGATCTTAAAAAAACTTGCTCTTGTGCTTTGGTGCATCTAAATTTATACGTTTTAGAAGTATTGGGCTTTCAAATACTTTAAAAAGACCGCAGACAAGTAATCAATTTCAAATTATCTCTGCCTCTACTGACGCACCTGACATTCAGCTCTTCGATAAGACATTAAAAGCCAAGAATAGCGATAGACAGGAGACGCTTTTAGCAATTTATGACCACTCATCTGTATCTAATCATCTTTGTGTAATTGTAACCCGGAGCTCTTGTGAGGAATTACGGCGAAATGAACTGGTTGTAAATTATTTGGAAAACCTAACTGGTTGTAATTTTTTCGTCAGCATGTACCACTGCTGGAGAGAATTTTTTTAAACGTTATTCCTGCGATATTCCTGGAGCTTTGGCGTCTTTGTTGTTGCTGATAACTTGTGTATAACTTTTTATACGTTGTTTTCTTCCGTGCTCCCAAGAAAGGATTTAATATTTTTCGTTTATATTTTCTAGGCAGGTAAAAATGTTTAATTTATACGCCAGGAAATTGGAGAAGCCTAGAATTATCATTTATTGATTGCAATTTGTATGTCCACGCTTTTAGTGCAGTGGTGGTATGCAGTGAATTAAATCGCACCATTTGGAGCTCGCAGTTGCCGTGCAAACGCATTTGCCACGTTTCTGGTTGATTTTGCCAGATTGCGTTGGACTTCTTTTAATTAGCAATTTTTTTTGTTCTTGAATGTCAACAGATTTTTCGGACAGTTGTCTAAGTTACTCAATTGCGTTAATGCGTTGAGACAGCGATGTAATATTCTTTTGCAAGTGGAAAGTTAATGCAATGTTAACGCAATTAGTGTAGAAGGATTTTCCTAAGAATGAGCCAAAGTGACAGCTAGTGCTGGCAACATAACTGAAGGTTCTGTCGGCGTTGTGTCCTTGGGCCCATTAGACTCCCTTCCTGCATTCGTTCGTTTGCAGTTGGCTAACTTGTAAATGGTTTCGACGCTTCCTTGTGTGATGTCCTCGACCGACGAAAATATAGTGCGCCACGACAAATAATTGAAATATAGGAAGTGCAGTGTAATGTGCTCTTCTGTAATATTTTTGTCTATGAGTTACAGTGAATTTACTTTTTGCGTGATAAATATTACGTTTATTTTAAAACAGGGACTTGAATGTGATTTGGTCGGGGGGTGGGATTGCACCTTGTGTAGTCGTAGCCATGAACACGTCCCGAAGAGGAAGGTGGTACAGTGTTGTAGGGAATCTTCGCAGCTGGTGACGTTAGCGAGAAGCGTCTTGTATTGTCTGCTAGTTGTATCCAGGCGCGTTAACTGCTATGGGCATTAGTGACGTTAGTGTAGTGATTAATCCGGGGGTGGCGGTGTTCCTGCCCCGATGGATGGTGAGATCCGGCGCTGACCATTCATCGACTCGCAGGGTTTCTCTTCTAGGTCTCTTCCCCCAACGGGGTACCGCCCACTCTGACGCAAGCTCTACCTGAGTGTCCCGACATGCGTGGTTTACTTGAATTTAAACATAGGGTCAGTTGACGTAAATGAGCTGTTACGGTGTCGTCCAATGGGGAGGTTGAACGTGACCATAGGGACGTCACTGTAATGTGTAAGCTCCCGATTGGATGACACCGTAACAGCTGATGATCTGTCAAATGAAGTTCTAAGTAACTCCAAATATAGTGTGTGTGTGTGTGTGTGTGTGTGTGTGTGTGTGTGTGTGTGTGTGTGTGTGTGTGTGTGTGTTGAGAGGTAGGCCAAGGAAGAGGAAGAAAGCGATCGCGTGGCCCGTTTGTGAGGGAACTGCTCGGTCGTTCGCCGGGTGCTGACGAGAGGAAACCACGGCCGGTCTTCAGGCGCGGCGGCGGTGTCGCGAGCGCCCCTGCCGCATCTCCTCTGTTCCAGCCTCCTCGCCCGCGTGATCGGCACGCACGCACGCCCGCCCGCCCGCACGCACACGCGGCCTCGCCAGGCGCATCGCCTCGTCTCGCCTCGCGCCTCCGCACCACTCTCCTCTTCCTTGAGCGCGGCGCCGCGAGCTAGAGGGCGGGCCCCGCCGGCCCCCCCGCCCCGCCGCCGGCTCCAATGGACCCGCTATTCAGTGGCCAGAGGAGGCGCAGTATGTACCCGCTTGCCCAATGCCTTGCCGCCGCCGCCGCTGCTGCTGGCCGAAGCTGCTTCAGGATTATTTGCCCGCTTTCCCCCTCCTCCCACCAATATATACATATATACTGTTTATTTTGTGTCTCTGGCGGGGGCTCGTCACCCCTTATGAGTTTATTTTTAAGTACTTAATTTCGAGTGCTTAATTTCGCCTTTATTTCATTTTCTTTTATTTCGTTCAAATTTCATGACTATCCGCCGCTGCCATTACGCGAAACGTCAGTATCATTTGCTCGGCCTTTCCCCCCAATATATACATATATACTGTTTATGTTATGACGCGTTTCTGGTGGGGGAACGTCCCCCTTAATTTTTTTTCAAGTACATCGAGTACTTTTATTCTAATTTCGCCTTTATTTCATTTCTGTCATGCCTATTCGCCGCCGCCGTTAAGCGAAACGTCAGGATTATTTGCCCGCTTTTTCAGCCTAATGTTATGTTTCTGGTGGGGGCAGGTCCCCCTTAAATGTTTATTTTCAAGTACATCTAGTGTTTTTATTATAATTTCGCCTTTGTTTCATGCTATTTTATTTCGTTACAATTTCATGCCTTTCCGCCCCCGCCATTTCGCGAAACGTCAGGATTATTTGCCCGGCTTTTTTAAATGATTTTATTTTGTCATGGGCGTCTCTGGCAGGACTTGATCGCCCCCATATTTTCTAGAGCTATAACCAATAGTTTTGTTCTCATTTCATTTTTCCCCCCACTAAAGACATTTTTAAAATAACATAACGGTGATATTTATATTGCGTTACTTTGTATTCACGCCGGTAAAACGATAACTTGCTGTAGGCAAAACTATTTTTCATCCTTCAAAAGGCACAAATGCTTGGGAAAGAAAATTAACAGGATCTTTCCAAAGTAGCGGATGTTGGGCTATCCAACTTCGACAACCACGTCTTGCCTCCCAACACGATTATTCGAAACGCCCCCGCTATTGTCTTGGTGCCGACGTTTTGTAAGTTAATGATTGAATTCATGAATACCTGCTACGTAACTTCACCTTATTTCATCTACCGCGTGTGTCTTGCTTCGTCAATAAATTGGTAAAAAAAAAGTTCGACACTCAAGTGTCGAACCTTTTTTTACCGATTTATTGACGAAGCAAGGCAAACTAAAATTTCGTGGTTGTCAACACTTGCTTTATTGTCTCCACACCTCATCCTTCCTGATTTTACGTTGCAGAGACGCCCCTGCCTGTAGCGGTTTGTTGTTGTTTTTTGTTTTTGCTTCCTCCGGGCCGGGCCGTGGTAGACTCTTTCCTTTCAAGCAAGGGCGTCGTTGGGGGGGGGGGGGCACTTGCGTTTTGAAAAGAAAAGAAAATGATGAAAAAACGCGTAGTTGAAATTAAAGTCGTACTGATATCAAATCACATCGATCATATTCCATCAATGTATCAATGTAGTGATATTGCTATGAAATCATATTTGATGATACATGATATAAATGTTAATATAATCGTAAGTACTATTCAACGTGATCACCATATGAATCATACGTAGTACCACAGTGACCCCTTTTGAATGATGCGACTGTTCTAATTTTTTTTTAACTCTTTACTATTCACACCATTCGTGACGAAATAAAGAAACTAGTTCAGATTTTCGAGCCCCTTAAAAATAAATAATTATATTTTTAATTTATTGGTGACGCTTGCTTTCTTGTTGAAGTTTATATTATAAAATATTGTCAGAAAAGTAGTTAAAAATTATAAGTTTTTTCATTTGTGTGCACGCCCTGGTAAAATTCCTGCCTGCGCCATTATCTTCTTCCGCTAGGGTTAGTTTCTGTTTCAATGGTGACGGGGTTCCGAAACGATGAAAAGTATACACCTTTGCTTTGATCCAAATGATATTTTGTTGATTTCGTGAATTCCTCCACCAGAAAATTGAAAAGCAAAAGGCACTAGATGTGGAGTGCTTTTTGTTAATTAACCTTACATTTTTGGGATTGTTTTAAAATAGGGAGAAAGTTTTTAATGAAGATAGAAATTAACTTCTTTTGGCAATAAATCCTTAATTCGGTAATTTTCAAATAATTGAATTTATTGTATTGTAGTCACGCACTGTTTGCGGAGATTAATACACATTACGTTTTTACAGAAAACAAATTTAATAAATTGTTTCTACACTACTTAATGAGAACTTAAAAACATTCCCCGATTTACAATTTAATCGAGTAATTTGTACTATTCCAATATGATTTACCTCGTGCTCGACCACCTTGCATGTAGTTGTTACTGTCGACCCTACATAAGTGCAATAATTACAAAATTCGAACGGATATTAATTTCGATAAGTTGAAGTGACATGAAAATCAATTAAATAGAAAGATATTTTTGGTAATAAGCATTTTTAGATTTTACAAAGTTCAGTTCACAGTGTACATTTGTATTGGTGACTTAATGTAAACTTAATGCTAATAACGCCATTCTAAACATCAGATTTTGAGGGAAGAATCGTTTTGGGGGAGACCTCAGGGGAGAACAGAGAAAAGTACACGGATGCGATTGTTTTTGATATCCGGTTCCAGATGTAATTATCTTTGTCAATTTCGCTGGAATTCTGTCAGATAGCAACGCTATCAGATGAATGAGATTCTGTCAGATAGAACTAGAGATTTGGTGGTCCCGTACAGAAGTTATTTCAAAGAACGTAATGATATGAAGTTGAAGTCTAGTATGATGTGATTGTTTCTCTGATAGTTCCTTTTTGTTTTTCGAAATACAATAGCCCGTCACTTTAATTGTCTTTGTTGACGCGTTCCTCTTTGCGGAAACTACGGGAGCAATCGTGCTTTGCGTCCTGTAAAAAGTTTTTCTTTGTTTTTGATTCGATCCAAATTTCACATGATCGCGACCTAATCTTGAACTATCCCGATTTAGTGAACTTAGTGAAAAATTTAATTTATTATTATTATTATTATTATTATTATTATTATTATTATTATTATTATTATTATTATTGCGCGGACGATACTAGAAATGTGTGAGAAATAATCGGGCATGCTGAATCAGTGAATCCTGAAGTAGTTTCGGCCGCAGTACTGTCCTGTCTTCCTCTCTGTGTGTCAATCCTAGCATCTTTCCTTTGCATATTGTGCGAATGTGTCAGCCTTATCATAATGCGCTCTTTTCGGACGGAACATTTGGAAATGTGGATTTTGTGAATATATTATGAAAATAGGTTCATTATTTCGAGGCACCACTAGTTCATTTGTAATACATATTTTGAGTTTGTGGAAATGGATCGATTTGAACTTAGAAAGTGTGGCAATCGTTTTTTGAAATAATTGTTAATGAGCTCATTTCCTTTTCGTTTCCCGTCGGTGCTGATGTAATCTTCCAATGTGTTGGCGGCATGCAGCAGTCAAGTTTTCTGTTGACTGTTCAACTAGTTTATTTTTGACTTTTTTTTTAAACGTTTTGTTTTTCGAAATCATTTTACGCTAAGCATTCTTCGCTTATATTTAGAAAATTCACATTTTAATTTAAGCCGTTCTGGAGAAAAGAAGGCACTGTGGTATTGTTGACTCATTCCGTGTAAGGATGTGGGACATTGCGGTGTGTAGGTAGTCTTTGTCTTGACAGTCAAATCTTCTTCTCTGGCCCCAACCCTGTGAAATAATCGTGTGAATTCTCTTGACCGTGATGTTTTGTGGCTATTAACGTGTGATTTCATGCATGGTATGTAATTTTGAAATTCCTTTTGACCCCTGGATCCTTTATTTTCTATACAGCAGAAAGAAGACGGCTAGTTATCAGATAAGAATATTCTCGCTCGCAATTTTTTTAAAACAAGATTAGAAAGTAGAGTTAAAAAATTTGATATATCTCGCCATGCAGATGGGTGATAAGCTAGAATTTTCTCATCGAATTTTTCATCAAATCCATTGCGAGTTACTGACTTTCTTCCAGAAATTATAATTTTGTATTGGAAATATTTACTCGTATACTCTTGACGCTTGATAAGAGGTATGTGGGCGTCATGTATGAGGCAAAAAATTATAACCAAGCTTGCAAAGATGTTAATTTGGGCATCTAAAACAACTTTTTACCCTTGGCGTTTATACCAAAATTTGCTCTCCCATTTTTCGATTCATTATGGGATTTATTTTGTTTAAAAGATTCATTAAGAATACCAGTAATTTTTTTCTACGTAATAAATACTGCTGTCTCATGAAATTTTATTATCAAAAATACAAACTCAACTCAGAATTCAACAAAGAATGCGACAGAAATTCACACAATCGCTGCACTGCTTTCCATATTTCTCAGTTATTTCAATGCAAAATACGTCCCTTGTATCCGCGAATTTTTTTTAATAAGTGCGTGAAATTATTAATTTAATTTTGCACCATCGATATTGAGTATTTTTGCTGAGACTGAAAGGTCGAGGCAGAAAAGTAATAGAGATCGGGCAAGTAACAATCATTTACCTCACGAAATACAAACAATTTTTTCTAAGCTCGTATGAACATGCTTGTATTTCGGACCATTGTTTGTTTTATCTCTCTTCTTGGTTATTGAAATAAATCACCATCATTCGCCATGTTCGGACGAAAATATTTTGTTACTCAGTGAATCAGTCTTTCAGATGCCTTAAAAAACAGAACTTAACGCATATGTAGCCGTAGATAAAATTTAGAATCATTTATGTAAGTAGTACAGAAAGTGAGTCCTGGACACACGAAAAATGGTGTTCAACTGCTGAACAGCAAAAAATGCTGCTGAGTAAATTCTCACAAAATGCTTTCCAAAAAGTTGCACACAAATGCTTAGTTAAAGCACACTCGTATAACACTAAAACAAATCTAATATTACGAGTCATCACGAATATTGCAATTCCATATTGGGCATAGTAAAGTACTACATATATAGAACATACGAATGCATTGTACGACAGTTCTTTGCATAGGCGTTGCCGAAAGCAAGAACGCAAATTACTTTTCTGGACGCCCTTGCCCAATGAAATGTTTTATTTATGTAAGACATTTCACTGGTAAAAGAATAAAACCTACAAGAAACATGAAATTTTAACTTTACAGAATTAATAAAGACTACTGATTTTATGTTAAACCGTTCATATGGTGCCAGACAGCTTGAAGAACCAGGTTTATAACTACTTGCATTTCCCAAATCAAGTTAAAAAGGGAAAATCGGGGATTTAACACATGTAAGAAAAGAAAATGCGTTATTGCGTACGGCAACGAGGCCCTTGTCCAACTGCGTAGGGGATTCGTAGGTCCTCCTGAACCCCCGCACCCTATCACACGCGTATAGTTCTTTGCACACCAAGAATATAAAAAAAAGAAATGATGTTCCCTAACGCAACACGTGAATAGCAATCTTAATGGCGAGGTGCCTCGGCCTTAGAGCCTTGCTATCAAATGACGTCAGCTGTCGTGAAGCACTGAGTATGAGAATTTAGTCGGCGTGCGCTGTTTGAGAGTAGGCGGAATAGCATAAACCCTCGTTCGCACGAAGTCGCTTTACCCGAAATCCCTCGTAAAACGAACAAAATTGGGTCCCGCCAAGAAACGTAATGAGAATATTTATAAAAATCGGATAACGCGAATTTTTATAACAAGAACAGCGATCGTTGCAGTCTTTGGGAATTCGTGTTAACGAGGATTTACTGTATTTGCATTCTCCCGAGTTCCTCGATATTAACCGAAATCATAGACATCTACGGCCGGAGGCTGGATAGTTTTCTTTCAGTTTCTGAGCGCATTGGAATTTAGTAATATAGTGCCTCTTTGTATCGTTATCAATACGCGAGGCAGCAGCCATCTTGAGTCGTGTGGCGCCAGTGTTTTGTTTACTTTGCAGAACCCGTTTGTTTTATACGGCCATGACTTTGCGGGGCGTGTTCGCCGGAGTGTATTTTACCGAACGCGTACCTTAAGTGAACGCTCTCCAATCAATAAACAGCGAAGGAAAGCGAGCTAGTTTCCACGCAGAGTTCTGAAAACATGTTTTTCGCCAGCGCCGGCTCCCGTCAGCCAGTGAACGCCGGCCTTCAGCCTCCATCAACAGCTCTCCTCCAACTCGTTGGCACGGAGGTGGTAACGAGGCGTCTGCGGGCGCCGGCCGCCCACGGAATGGGCGAGCGACCTTTCGCGCGCGGCTGCGCGAGTCGTCCGCTCGTATGACTCCGGCGCCTGAACGCGGCCGCCCGCGCGACGGTGAGGCGGGAAGCTTTTCGCCCTGAGGAAGGCCGCGCGCGGCATGACGCCCCAAACGCTGACGACGGGGCGTGGCACGCGGCGTCGGGATTCCACGAAGAAAAAGGCGTCCTACGTGAGCCCGGTGGCAGCTCTGGACTGCTGCAGGTACCAGCCCTGCGCCAGGCACCTCCTGCTCATGAATAGGGCGTACTCGTCTGTGCTGGAGTACCTGTCAGGTTGGTGGTGGTGGTGGCGGCGGCGGCGGCTGTGTGTATGTGGTTGTGTTGACGTGGCGTGCTGTGCGAAGAAAAGCAGTTGGGTGGAAACCGGGATGAACCTGCAATTTCGCCAGGTTGCCGGTCTCTGTGTGTTTGCAGGACGTGTGCGACGAACTGTACGGTTTCATGTATGCTTTGTGGGACGCGAGCAAAATACTGTTTGTTCGCTCGTGTTGAACTTCTACTAGCATACGCACGTGTTGCAGGCGCTGAGTTCGTATTACAAATTTCATGCGCAGATATTTATTAGGGGATTTTGTAGCATTCGCATTAAGGATTTCGTACTAGTCCCAACCTTCGCACCCCCCTATTTGTCATTGTTGTGGCGGCCGTCGCCCTCCCCTTTTCCCTCCCCCTCCCCCCACCCTCTTCGCGAGCCAGTGGTTGAGGAGGCCGTGGGAAAAAAAACAAAAAACAAAAAAAACGCTCAGCTGACCTGCGCAGCTGCCTCCTCCACTTTCTGGGGCAGTGGGCCCAGGTCCCGATGACGAGTTTTTTTACAAATAGCTACAGGGGTCGCAATTGTGGAAATAGGTGGAAAGTGTGCGAGTTAGATAAATTACGTAAATATAAATACTTAAGATGCGTCATGACTCAAGAAATGATTGTATTGAGAGTGAAGTTGGCCCAACTGTACAGGAGATAGATGGAAGTTAGGTCCTTCTCCCTCTTGTTGCGGGTCTCGGTTAGGGCACATGTGCGCGGTATATTATATCTGCATTTCGGTGTAAATGTGTTAAAAATTTCGCGGTCGTTGATCTCAACGAGGTTTTATGTAAATGGTGAAGAACGAACACGAATCCAGCTGCTCCTGTCTGTCCGTCTGTGAACAACGCTAGCGGGCAAACAGTTAAACCGATTTTTTCCAAAATTGATATTCTGTAATCGATCTGGCTGATGTCGCGGCCTCTTGAATGTGAAATGGATATTTTAATTTTGTAGGCTACTTTACATAGCTCCTAGGACATTTTCGATTTTTTAAAAAAAATGGCTCGATCGTTTTTTATTAAATTTTGTTGGATAGTGTGAAGGACGTTTAAGATAATGGTGCAGGTCTCATGTTCATTGAAAACTGATTTTTCCAAAATTGAAAAAAAAAAACAAAAAAAAAAAACAATTTCGGCGTCTTCCTGCAACTACAATTATGAAGATAGAAATTTTTTCCCTTGATGAAATCTGTTCCTTAAAGATACTTAAATTTTGAAATAAGTTCATGTACAATTTTTCGAAAATTGGAGTACTTTTCGCGTAATTTTGCGTGAAAATACGGGCGAGAAAGTACGTGCTGTTTTGGCGCCTAGTGCACTTGCTTACGTAACGTTTGGTCGTGTTTTCGAGAGCCGCCTCCCACTGTGCGTCGGCGCGGGAGGGGGAAGGGGGCGCCCGGGTGTCAAGGTCGATTGTGCCGGGCGCAGCCACCTGCCCGCCCGGGCGGCCGGTGGCATAACGCAGAGAGCGGCCAGATGGCGCGCAGCTGATGAGGCCTCTCGGGCACAGCGCTGCCTCCGGAGGGCTGACGACGCACGAGGGAATGCGCTGTGTGTGTGTGTAAGGGGGCGGTGATTCAAGCCGTGGAGGTAGATGACGTAAGATCGATTAACAACAGAAAAAACTACGCTGACGGAAATTTCCGCATTACTTTAATGTAAATTACGTTGAAGGAATGATCGTGAACGCATATTGAATTGAATGTTCACATGTACATTAGGATGCGAGAGTCACAGTTTTATGGTTCATATCTGGAAGGAAGGAATGCTCTTGGTGATGATGAGTACGCGATATGAATAATGAGAGGCAGGGGAAACGAGGGAACCTTTACATTAAATCTGCTCTGATTTTGACTTGCGCATGAAAATTAATGTACAAATACATTAAGATATTGTTTTTGTCCAAGGTTACCCTAAGTTTCATGTACAATACATTAACCTACATTAGATTTAATGATATTTCTGACAATGTAATGGTTCTACAACAACATATACTTTCTCGTACTATTTCTAAATTTGCAATTTTCGAAAATTGAGAGAGAGTTGAAGGAAAATGAGAGCCGCGCCATTCTTTGAAGCCTCCCTCTTCTATCCGCAGGAAAAATATTAAAGCGGTTTCTTTGAGGGACAAAATGTTAATTTTTTAAAAAATACCTGTATTTCGCGCCAAATTATACGAAAATTACTCATATTTTCGAAAAATTGAACATAAACTTATATATCTTAAAACTTATAGATCTCTTAAATTTATAATCTCTCTTTTTTATCAAGGAAAAATCCCTAACTTCAATATTATTGATGTAGGAAGACGAAAAAAAAAAAAAAATATCGCGCTTTTGCAGTTTTAAAAAATCTGGGATTTCAACGATCATGCGGCCTGCATCATTCTCTAAAGCTTTTCTTACGATATCAGACGACAAATTTTGAAACTCCCAAAGCCCCGAAGTCATCCAGATGGATTGGGGAATATCAATTTTGAAGAAATTCGGCTGAACGGGTGAGGCGCTAGCGTTGACCACGGAGAGTCGTTTTGCGGTCAATTGATTTTTAGGCATCAAGAACCCATAAAACATGGATTTCACCCTCAACCACGCGCTGAAGGATTCTCCCCCCCCCCTTATATTTACCAACAGGATTTAACCACTTTTTCGTTGCCAGGGCCCGACAAGAGTTTTTCCGCCGAAAATTCGCAGTGTCTGTGCCCGATTACGTAAGTTTTTCTTACGAAGAACCTTCGTAAGGGCGAGAAAGTAAAACGCCAATTCCATTCGGCCAGTTGAGTTGCTGCGCACACACATTTTCAAACAGACGGCGAGGCATTTCCAAGTCGTCGGGCTCCGCGTTCAATATTCCGGGTGCGGTCTCTCAGACAGCAAGTGTTTCTGAGAATGCGTTATTTCCATGACTTTACTTTTTAGGAAAGCCCTTTCACTCAATCCTTCCTATCCTACCGTCGACACGTTTCACAAAAGGGCGTGTTTTTGGTCCAGAGAGGCTTGTCAAAGAGTTTTGAACGGTCTCTGAGGTCGGGTATTTGTGAAATAGCGTTCTCTCTTTGTGGTGACTGTGCCATATGCTAATTTTGCGGAAGAAGTTGGTTAATGACTGAAAAATTATTGTAGAAGTAGTTTTAAGCAGTGAGTGTGTTATTGGAAATAATCACTGCACTGATTTTGTGATGAGTGACGGTGATTTATGTAACTACGATGATCCAGTTAGAAACCTTCAAGATCTGGGCACCAGCATCGCACGTATCGGGGAAACTTGCGTTGATGACAAATACGAGTTGCCGAAAAGAAATTTTAAAAGAAGGGTCAGATTCAATGTAGAGTACCTCAAATTCTGTTGCTGCACTCGCGCATTTCCAAATCGACGGCGAGGCATTTCCAAGTCGCGAACGCGTCAGCCGCCCTTTAATTTTGAATCTGAAAAGAACCTTGCAGTTTTCAAATAAATGTATGATTACATTTTGACATTAGCATGCGATCCCCTTCAGATTCCCACAGCAGAGTGGCTAAGGTCCTCGGGGCACTGCAGTGCCCCTGCGCGGGAGGTCAGAGGGACAGCCCCCACGGTGCAGTGGGGGGGGGGGCAGGATTTTCGACACTAGCAAAGTTAGCGGTCGCGGCCCGGTGAATCACAGAAGCAGTTTGCTGCTGTGTCGAGCTAAAATAAAAGGCTATGAACCGGTGGTTTATAAATGCTTATGTACTGCACTGCACGTTTCAAGAACTTAGTAGAGAAAAGTTAAATTAAAGAATATAAACTGTCCACACTTGGATATAAATTCTGTAGTGCCCAACTTAAATGCAGGAAACATTAACGTAAATCGTGAGCGTAATTCTTTAAAAAAATTGATTGACACTGATTTTATTTTGTGCACTTGGATTTTGCACATGATACAGGAGGATCGTAGCAGACGCCAGCTTCCAGTGCCTTGGAATTTGTTCATTTAATTACGATAAAAGAAAACTGGGCTGGATAGTTGCGTACCGAATACTCGGGAGTCTACTGTACGTAATTGCTAGACCTCGGATTTTAGGACAAATGCCTATTTAGTTCCTTTAGGACGTTTTGAGGGAGAAATTGTAGACGTTTACGAATCATGAAAAAATTGATCTAGTGAAAGCCTAAATGTCACCAAACGGCGGTTGATGCCTATTTTAATTTTTTTGCCTAAATCTGCCTAAAATAAGTAATTTTGATGAATTATCATATTTTACTCATTTTGTAAATTTGTTATGCCAAATACGTTTCTGAATTTCCGGAAACGTGAATATTCCCTGATCAAATACGCAATCGACTACGCACCGAAGTCTCTCACCGAACACAAGGAGTAAAGTGATATGCAAGTCAAGATAAAGGGAACGCTTCACGCTCGTCTCCGATCAGCCTGCACCTCTTAGGCAATTGCACCCGTTCTTGGTGCAGCTGCGCTCTTGGCAGGTTGAAAATGAAAAATGTGAAGGAATGAATGAATGAAATGAAATTGAATAAAAGAATGTGCTTGTAGGCACTCACATTAATGTAAAAATACTTGACTTTCCTGAAAAATGTAAAGTGCCTAAATTAATCATTTTGTGATCAGTTTTAGATGCTAGAAACATAACTATTCATGTCTAATGTTTTTTAAAAGCCTATTTTTAAATATTTTGTAACCTGTTTTGAGTGCCTAATACGTCGCTTTTCATGCCTAGTGGTGTCTAATTACATAAATTTGTTACCTAATTTAGGTGCCTAAATGATCAGTTTTTTGCGCCAAAAATGCCGAGGTCTAGTAATTGCGTACAAATCCTAGCCTGGGTCGTTGGATATGCGCTGGGGCGGTGCATGGCGCGAGGGACTGCCTTTGTAATGGACGTCAGCACTAATCGATAGCCCGCCACCGCCACCGCCGCCTGGATTCACGCTCCGCAGGGGTTCAGAGGTTCGCTGACCCACCCTACGTGCTGCTATTAGGGCAAAAAAATAAATTAAAAAAAAAACACGGAAATTTCATGTTCATCTTCTTTTATGCCGACGGGTTTTTTTTTTCTTTTTTTTTTTTTTTTTCTTTCTTCTTCTTCTTCTTCTTCTTCCATTTTTTTCTTCATGCCGTTGTTTTCATAGGGGCGACGTGCCAGATGGGTTAAAGCTTAACCCGCCCGCTAGCATGCGTAGTAACTATGGTTAAATGGATTTATGCCAAGGAAAAGTTCTCCAATGTATAAGTTGATGGGAAACTTTCTAAATGCCTGCATTTTGGTGTCATTTCCGTCGCTTGTTCTGAGTTTCTTGAAATGAAAATTGCGGTAGAGATGAGGGCTCGTTGGCAAAGTTGTTTGAATTAAATTTTAAAAACCTGTTGTACGAACAGTGCAAAATATACCTAGGAAAAAATAAACATCTGTAAATAGCTTTAAATGTATCTTCAAACATTCCTTATACTGGTGTCCGTAGAGGAAACGTCGAAACTTCGAAAATTAGCTCTTAAGACAATTTTAAGTATATTTTGTGTAATAAAAACTCCTTGGGTATTCCGAATGGCTGAGTCGCAATAAGCAATCAAAAGTTGGCTTAAAAAAAATATTTTCGATGCAAAAATTTGCATTGCAGAAGTATATAAATACTCCAGAATCGGGTAAATTGTTTATCGTGTACATAAGAAGTGAATGTATTTGTTCAAAAAGTAAAATTAACACAAAAAGCGGTCAAATTATGTAAATTGGGTGTTTTTTTTCTGTTATTTTTTCTTTGTTTCTGGAGTGTTAACATTCTGACGTGTTTATATTGCGATCTTCTGTTGAGGAGCCATAGCAATTTTGCGCTTCTTTTCCTTTTGTAATAATGTGAGTTTTCTATGTCAAGTGGTTGTCCGAGTGTAATCCGAGATATTTGGCAGTTGTATCTTCAGGGAGTTCTGTATTATTTATACTGATTTTCCGTCACTGCTTTCTTAATGAAAAGGTAACGTGTTTTGATTTCGTTGCATTTACAGTTAGCCGCCATTTGTTTTTTCCAGTCCCTATGTGGAGGAGAATTCTAGCGGTATTCTTTCGAAGTTTATTCGATCAATACCAGGCGAATGCCGGATCAGTAACAAACGGATCATGTTCCACGCGCGATTTTGTCTCTCTCTTCCTTGTACTATCTTCTCTCCGTACACGCACGTACATGCAGTGCACTCCCGAACGTGTCGGATGCAGAGAGTTCGTCCCTGCTGGGGAACCAGCAGGAGGGAAATCTCAGTAATCCGACACCGATATCACCATCCAGCGGGGGCAGGAATACCACCACTGCCCACGATAGAATATTCACTACACTGACTACCAATAACCAGAAACAATTCATCAACCCACTTACATCTATTTGATGTAGAACTAGAAGTAATTCCCTTTCCAGCGTAGCGCACTCAGAGGTTTTGTGTCAATGTTCTCTTAAAAAAGGTACAACATCGTCATCCTTACTTGGCATATTATATGCAAAATGGATATTCAATCTCGATAAGACTTCTTGACGGCAAATACCTACTCGTTTAGTGTGCCACCTCCAATATTTCGGAACCTATTGTTTTGTCGTTTTCTGTAATCAATTGAGGATATGAGTGGAGAAACATGGAAATCATGCGTGAAATTGAAGGAAGTCAACATTTCCGGTTTGAGCGGCATCAAAGTGCGCGAGGGAAAGGGCCGACCCTGTGCCCTTTCCGCAGTCGGTCACCGTTTCTCCATCAGGGGGCGAATTAAAGCCGAGAGAATGAGAGAAACAAGTGCAAAGCGTTCGTCGAGGAATCTTCGTATATTATTTTTGGTTTCTTCCGTCGCTTACCCACATCGCGTCCGTGATGAGCGTTGGACGTTTATAAAGTTTCTGAGAGGAAAACATAACCTCAAAATCCCATCTCTGTCGGAATTTTTCTGCCAGTGTCCTTTGAAACGCATATCACAAGTGCTAGAATATTGGCATTAAGTATAGTTTTTTCTTCCACCCCCGCCACACAATACGAATCTTTCTGAAGAATAGCTTCATTATTTGACTAACAGATGAAAAGCGTCCTGTCTGATTATTTTAAACGCTTGATACGATGACGTGGTTCAAATTTTAATATCGTCTCTGTAAATACATGTACACTTAAATTTAGAAACTACCAACATTACTTTATTCTCAACATAAACTTTCTCATCATTGCTGCGGGTAATGATTTATCCGAACCATTACGACAAAACCATTTAGATAATACGTTTAATGCGCCATTAAACATCAATAGCAACTTCTGTCTCCTACACTTGTCTTTATATACAACGTATCCTTTGCTGCTGCACACTTTTTGTGATTGTGTGGTGGAGGTTTCGGAAGTGGGTTGCAATTTATCACTGCTCTATATTAAACGTGGAATTTACTACGTTTTGAAGAAATAAATTGAAATGGTATACTGTGAAGCAAAAACGCACAATACGGTGGAAATTCATCTCTGGAGAAGCTGAAATTATTTATGGGTAAAAACCTTATTAATGCTTATAGTCATACATAATAATCAATTGCATTAGAATATATTTCACACGAATGTTCAAATAAAAATTATTAGAAAACCAATGCAGTTTCGAAAGCATGAAGTCTTGTAAACTTCATGTTCGAAAGATAAAGCGAAGAGTATCAATTAATCGAATTTGTTTTTTTCTCTTTGAGGTATGAGGTTGTAAAATATCTTTCCAAGTAAAAAGAGAAGGTACTTGTACTTTTTCCTCCCATTGAGAATGCAGTTTTCGTCGGAGGAGGCCGTGAAAAGCGCTTTTGAACATTTTTAGATCATGGCGTTTCATGAATGGTATGATTTTGATGAGACATAGAAACGTTGATCAGGCAAGAATTTGGGCATTTCCTTATCGATGTCTCTCGGGAAAAATTTACAAAAGCATTTTGGTATGTGTTTCTAAATTTAGGTAGTGTAAATGCCTTATTTTCATTGTGGATTAATTTAATGCGTTTTTAACAGGTTCTTCTCTTCAGGAGTTGTCGTCGATTAGAACATCGCGTCGTCATAAGGGTTAGAAGCAACCTTTCTCATTGGCAGCGATAGTTTTTATTTTATTATTGCACAAAAATAGCGATATACACTCTTAGCCCATTACAATGCTGCCAGTCGCTATGGAAATGGCTACCCATCTGAGCCCTAAGGGTTCGGGCGTAGAATTCTTATGCAGCTCGGGGATGGAGGATTTTCGAGATACCGGAATGCCGCCTTTTTGGTATTTGCAATTTGTATGAATTTAAATCACGGTGACCCAATGAACGATCAGCCCGGCATGTAGATTCGTTCTTGTTGGTAACCTCTACCCCTAGCATCCAACAGTTCGTCGACCTTGACGTGTTGTGCTCCGTAACGTGTCGGTGTGAAGATCTTAGGGCGTTCACGCCCTCTGCCGAAATTACACATGTCGCGCATGAAAACCCACGGTTCCAAGCAAGGTATGTGTCAGTTAAAGCTGTAGTAACTTCTAAATCGGTATGCTCTGTCACTCTAAAGGGAAGTGATTTGTAAGAGAGCTATGAAAGTTGACGTTTATGTCAAGATCTTACAGAATCGCCCAACAAAATATTGTCGGTAGGTGAAGATCACTGACACCGTATCTTTTCTAATTAGCTTGTGTAAGCTTGTTGTCTTACAATTTTTTCTCTAAACGTATGCAATTTGACTCCATTAATGTGTGGTGTAACTTACCCTACATGCTGTGTGCAACTCGCATGAATACCTGAGCTGTCACTCTTGATTTTCTAGAGGTACTAAGTGTCATTCATATTTTCATTCAAGATGGATTTGTATTCATTTTTTCTATGGAGAATGCCATCCATTTTTAGTTTGTTTGCCATCCAATTTGAAATATTTCGTAAAGAAGGTGTTTGATTGGTAAAGAAAAAGTTTTTATAATTGTATATGAACTCAATCAGTGGTTGCAACATTGAGTTTTTTGAAGAAACTCTTGTCCAAAGATTTTAAACTGAAATCTGAAGAGAATGGTTTTAATTTGGAAGTTAGTGTGAAGGGAAATGAACAAAGAAACATTTAAAGGGTTTGATTTACTCAGATTGATTTACTATTCTTGTCAGTTGAAGACAAGTATTTGTATACTTATTAAGTATTTTCATGAAAATGCAAATAATGCCATTTTAATAAGGTTCATTTCTGTTAGGTGATTTCTTTCATTGGTAACCGTTGGTCCCATTCTCTCTCCTTTTTGGATGAAGAAATTGTGTAAATTTTGCACCTGCCAAAGTGGAAAATGAAGGTTGACTTTTGCATGGAAAGTTCTGTTGAATATAATTTTTTTAAATATTTCTTCATCTCTGTTTTTATAGGCAAGGATGGTAGCAAGGTGACGACTGTAGTGGCAACTCCTGGCCAAGGCCCTGACCGGCCACAGGAGGTGTCATATACTGACACCAAGGTTATCGGCAATGGCAGCTTTGGTGTTGTGTACCAGGCAAAATTATGTGACACAGGCGAGCTGGTTGCAATCAAGAAAGTCTTACAGGACAAGAGGTTCAAGGTAAAATATCTTTTATATTTTTTCATAGTTTTCGTCTTTCATGCTTTATTTGTTTGCAAATGAAGATTGTACTTATTTCAAATAAAAAAGGTGAAATAAGTTTTGAAGAATTAGCAATATTCTTCAAAGTTTTTGCAGGATATTGTACTTTTTAAAATAGACAATCATTAATTGGTTTTTAATTTTCTTCAAAGTTGTTATGTTTTTCAGTTTAAATATTAAACTGGTTCTAATATTACTGAATATTTTTTCTTTATACATTTTTACTTTAAGAAATCTTTGGAAATTTGGTTTCTTTCTACATTGATAGGATGTGCCTTGATGGAAAGATTGTACTTGTTTTGAGTTGTATAAGCAGCTGGTTTTACAGTTGTGAATGTAATTCACTTCCTGTTTTAAAATTTTATGTTTGATTTGATTTTTTTAACTCATTCAATCATTAGATTTTGTAGAAAATTGTATTTTCAGATTCAATTTTCTCTTGAAATAATCTTTTTATTTATCTCCTCCTCGGCACTGTTCAAAATAAATATATGGTAAAAATTGGTATGATCATTTAATACAGAATCATGAGTTTCACTAGTTGCTTGAAATATATTATGAATATTTATATGAATTTGCTTCAAGTTGATGAAATTATTGTAGTTCAGTGCTGAATTGTAGCTCATAATCTTACAAATATTGTTCAATTTTGGCAATAATAGCATGTAAAAGATATCAAAAAATTAAATTTAAATCTGTAAATTATTTTATGTACTTTTTTTTATACTAAGATCTCAATAGGTATTAATTACTGCTACTTTCATCAAGTGAAATAGATCATAATGGCCCTAAATTTAGTTTGTAATTGATAGGATTCTTTAAATTTATTTCAAAGTAAATTTTACCATACTTAAATTTCTAAAATACTTTTTATTTCTTTCCTTCATTGGTAATGGAATCTATTAATTCTATTTTTCTTGTTGACATGTTATCTGTAGAGCATGCAGACTCTTCTTTTAAGAAATGCAGTGAATCAATTTGCTATTTTTCTTATTAACTATGTTATTAATAGAACATGCACACTCTTCTTTTAAGAAATATAGCGAATCAATTTGGTGACGCAAAAGTGGCTTCTCCTCATTTGTTTAAAATTCAAATTTAACGTATGAATTGAATGGAAAGTAAAACACATGTACAAATTTGCATTGGCAAGAAAATGTTAATATATTTTATGTCCTTTAAAGGTACTTTTGTTTTATGGCTCATGGTCTGCTGGTACTGTCTCAAAAATTATTTGTTTTATTTATGACTCTCTTGCATTATTGCTTTTATTAAGGAATTCATGGTTATAATTTTTTAAATGTTCAGGGTATGTGATTTTGGTACATATACAGAATCAAGAACCTAAAATTTTCACGAAATCTGGTTAGGTAGGCTGGTTTATAATATTAAAACATGAATTGTTCTGTCCTTAAGAGATTAAAGAGTAATAATAAGAGATATAAAAATAAAGCAAGATTACTTGTTTTTCTGAAATAGGGTTCTTTTTTAGTGCCTACCAGAAATAGTCTATTGGGGAGAGAAACTTGTAATCTGTTATCTACAATTTCTGATTGTTCTTACAAAACCAAACTAGTTAATATAAAATTTTTGGACAAGAAGGTAAACGTTGATGATATTCTATTCCCGAAATTGTAGTTCAGCTATATACACAATTGTGTGCCACCGTGCAGTTAAAAAATCTAATCTCTTATGAAAATTTACTAAATTTAGGAAGAAAATTCTGCATCCACATTGAGAGGGAAAAAGAAAATGGAAATTGTCAAGTTTGTTCCCAAGTATTGCATTTGAAAACATATTTCCAAAGACAGCTGGGGTTACATGTGTTTAAAGTGATTGGAAATTTAGTTTTCCACTTAAGAACATTTAAAATTTAATTTTAACAAAGGGACTATTTTAAAATTTCTTCCAGAAAAAAAATTACTGTAGGCATGAATTTTATTTTACAACTTTGTTAATACAATAGTTGAATAACAACATGTACATAATGTACACAATACATACTAAGCCCTCTTGTGTATTTATCAAACATACTGATCCTTTCACCTTTATCCTGTAATAACAACCTCACCTTACTCTGAATATTCCACCTTGCCCACATTCTTCCTTCCTCAAAAACCAGACATTTCTCCAAAATATGTTCCCAATCTTCCTCTTCCATATCACAGATCCTACATTTTCTTTCCTCGCTATTTAGCCAATATTTTTGCTCGCTCTCAATTCACTGCTTAACCTATATCTTGCTGTCCTATGCCTGTCACTTTCCTTACATTTACCTTTTAAATAGCTAGGAATAATCCATCAGAATAATTTTAAATCATTTATTAAAATTTGAATTACTTATTTTTTCGTAATCTACGTGAAATAACTGATCTTTATCTCTTTGGATCAATTCTTTACTTAAGTCTATCCCTTCTCCTCTTAACATTGACACCTCCTCCGAGTAACCTTTATTGATCCAAAAACTTTCCCTTTCCCAATCAGATTTCTCTGTCTCTAGTTGCTAGCCAATCTCATGATTTCAATTTCAATGACGCTCTCCCCCCACACACACACACACACACACAAATTGATGGGATGATGCATGTTCTTACCAGTGACCAGAAACTAGAGATGAAGAGTTTCTTTGGAGTTTTCTTCACCATGTAGAAGCAGCACTCCTTTGGAGCCTGGATTTGTTACATTTGATTAACTATTTCATAAAAGAGAAGAATTGTCTCCAAAATAAAAGCTTATTGAATGTAATTGCAAAGTTCAAATATTGGAAAACTACAAAGTAAAGCAAATAGCTCTTAAATAGTGAATTCCATATGAAGTAGATTATTTGTTTCCCTAAGAAGGTGATACAAACACTAGCAGAGCTGCCATTCTTTTATTGACTTTTCATATCTTAGTACATAGTATGATTGCTTGTACTATTTGTTACAAAAAATCGCAGACATTTAGTCATTATTATTATTATTATTATTGTTATTGTTGTTATTATTATTATTATTATTATTATTATTATTATTATTATGATCATCATTATCATCATCATCATCATCATCATCCAGATAGGGGTGGCAACTTACTCCAGGCCCTGACATAATTGGGTCTTGAATTTTCTTTTTCCTTTTTCTTGCCTTCCTTCCTTTCTTTTTTCATCCAAAACATAAAAAATGTATGTTCTTCTAATTCAAGTTAATTGCTGGAAGAGAAAATTATTATAAATTGAATTCCTTCATTTTCCATTCCAATTTCAATTATTATCTGTCATGTGCAGAAGCGCACCCAGAATTTTCCTCTGGGTGTTACAGGTATAGTGTCCAGCCACCTTGATGTTTTCTCATGGAGACTTTTTCATTTATGCTGAATATAGAATGTAGGTTTATGTATTAACTTGTAGTTAATATTTATAATGTAAATGATTAATGTAATGACTTTAATTAGTAAAGAAAATTACAAGAAGCAAGGTTTTTCTGTCACTACAGTTATTTCCAAAATTTTTCTCTGTTTGCAAAATTATGGAAATTTCTAAATTTCTATATTTTCAATTGTTGTTGTTGTTTTCATGTACATGTTCTTGGTACATTTCCAAATATTTTTAATAAATTGTATTTATAGTTTTATGCAGCTCTTTTCAACTTCATCTTATCTAAGAGAAGTACGACACAAGTGATAAAGTGTTTGTTTCATGATGGACATTAATTTTGAATTTTGACCCAGGCTTCACTAGCAGATGAAATAATTAGTTAAAAATGTGTCAAAATGTGTAAACAAAAAATTCACGGTTTTTACTATTAAGTAATTTTCCTTGAGCAGAATGTTCACAAAATGTGTAATTATGAAGTTTGTGCTTGCAGTTTGTTAAAAGTCTACTTCTTAGTCATAGTACCTCTGTTTTTCAGCTTACATTTTTTGTTTTACACTTAAAATTGATTGCAGAATTGTTTATTTTTCTTTTACGTGTAGTGTTGACTGAGGCTTTCATACTTGTGACACTCGTAAATCTATATTTTATTAAAACTGAATTATTTTCTGAGTCAATTTTGCCGATGTATACAAAATATGTTAGTGTTGTGATGTCACAAAGTTGATAATTCTACTGGATATAAGTGATACTGATAATTGTGGATTGTTTTTCAGAACCGAGAACTGCAGATTATGCGGCGCTTAGAACATTGTAATATAGTGAAACTCAAGTACTTCTTCTACTCCAGTGGGGATAAGGTAAATATTTCTTTTAAATACTTCCCCACAGGGTATGCAACTACAAAACAGTTGTGTATTTTCTCTGGGTCAAATTTGGATATATGTCTCCAAAAATGAGAGGAGAGCTCAAATTTGAACATTATCATCATAAAAAATATCTCTGTAAAGGCAAAAAAGATGAAATAAGATCACTTTGAACACACTGATTGCAAGAAACAAAATAATTATGAACATTTTTCTGAGGAAAGTCTGAATCTAGGACCTACTGCTTCAGATAGTTAGATTTTAATTCAATTTGCTAACTCCAGTGAAATGGGTGGGTTTTTTGTTAAAATTTATTTTAGAGAATGTTGTAAATGCAATCTATCAACTACCTCTTTATTTACTAGCTCATCTGATAGAACACCTGACAATTAAATGTCTAGAAAAAAAAAAATTCGTGTAATCAGGTAGTTAATGTGAACTAATTCCTAGTGGATTAGTTGTCAATGGAGAAAAAAATCTGTGAGTGATGTGAAGTTAATCTTGAATAAGTAGCAAGACTTGAGTTATTTCTCTTGCTTGTCTGTAATATATATGATGATAAAAGAAGTAAGTTGTCAGATGTTATCACAAAGGTAAAAATAAAATAAAGAGAAACAAACAACTTTTGACTGTACTTGCAAATGAATGTTTTCCAGTGAGGGATCTTTCATTGTCTTGGATTTATGTTGCTTTCAAATTGAAAATATTTTTCATGTACATCTGAAATGTTTTATTCTGCCAAAAAACATTTTACAGTGCATTTTCGTATAGCTTGCATACTGAGTTTTGGTAACGTTTCATTTGCAGAAGGATGAGGTGTACTTGAATCTTGTGCTGGAGTACATCCCAGAGACTGTGTACAAAGTTGCTAGACATTACAGTAAATCTAAGCAGACTATACCTATTAGTTTTATAAAGGTAAGTTTTTTTGTAGTTCTAAATATTATAAAAAATATTTATAGTATAAATTTTGTGTTTTTTTAAGTTTCAAATGGAACCTTTAGTGAGGTCAATAATACTGATGTGTTAAAATGAAAAATGATTGACAGGCCATTTGGAAAGAATGTGATTTTCTTTCTAAGAAACAGTTCCTTACAGTTCTGAAAGGAACTATTCCTGATTTGATTTTCAGTTCACAATATGATGTAACTTCAGAGTTTAGTTCACACTATTTCTTCTATTTACTGCTTGTATGTAATAGAGGAGACATAATTAATTCTTTAACTTCAATTTTTTACAGTTGTACATGTACCAGCTGTTTCGGAGCCTGGCTTACATCCACTCATTGGGTATTTGTCACCGGGACATAAAGCCTCAAAACCTCCTCCTAGACCCTGAGACCGGAGTGCTGAAGCTCTGTGATTTTGGCAGTGCCAAGCATCTGGTGAAAGGCGAACCTAATGTATCATACATCTGCTCTCGGTACTACCGTGCTCCTGAGCTCATCTTTGGAGCTATAGATTACACTACCAAGATAGGTAAGACTTTTCCCTGAAGCATTTTCTAAGCTACAGTTTTCTTGATGCTGTAAAGGCTTCTTAATCATGCCTTTTAAGGTGTTAAGCATATTGTACTATGGTGCTTGTTCTCCAGTTCTGTTTGAAAGTAAGTGTGTTTGTTGAATTAGTATGTCGAGTCAACAGAAGCCGCCTTCATTATTGTATTGTTAAGTATTGTTTATTGTGTTAATTTGTACTAATAAATGAACATAATAAATTTTCTAAAATAAATATATATAATTATTTATTTTAGAAAAAGTATCGTGTTTTTTAATTTGAATATTTTAAGGAGTCCTTTGAAATTGAAGAGGATCTATTAAGGAAGTACATTTGTGCATTAATTTTGTTTACTTTTTTAGTGCGAACAAAGATATTGCTTTATAAAAAAATAGTTTCACCCCTCTATTAATTATTTGAACCTTCCTAGGTGAGGTTCATCTCACAGATTTAGATTCCTTATTTTAATACTTAAAATTTGTTGTGACAAAAACTCTTATAGTGGAAGTGATGGATTGCCATCTAGGTTGCTTGACAAGCATATGTTCTTGCCTGAATGTCACATATGTTGGTGAATGTCACACATTCTGTCTTGCAAATTCAAACAAATGTAGCCCATTAATGACATAAGTATACCAAACTACAGATTAGCATTAGCATAACTTGTAGTAAAAAATAGTATAGTGTAACATTCAATGGAGATGTATTGGTAATAAATTATTAACTTTTTAATCTCCAGCTATGCCATGAAATCAGAATTCAAAGCCTCAGGATTGGACTGGGATATTTCTTCCTATCCCATCATATAACAAGAATGTTTTTTATTCAAAGTGTAGGTAAAGAAATTTAAAAAATTCATAGAAGATAACTCTATTAAAAGGAAGATCAACATACTGTATTTCCTGTTTCAAAACTTAGGTTATTCAGTCTGTGTACTGTGTGAAGGTACAGTCATTGATTTTATAGAATAAGAACTCAACAAAGCATGTTTTCTCCCTGAACACTAATTCAAGGAAAGTAGTTGCTAAAACACACAATATGCTGCAAAAATCTTAAAATAAACAAGAAATTAAAAAGTTAACTTATTTAAAGGCTACACTAATACTGTATGACTGTAGAAACTGGTCCTCCAATTCCCTTGATGAACATTTGTTTGTAAGATTTCCTTCGGTCCTACTTCCTTTTATGAGGGAAGACAAGGATTCTGAAGCATCAGAAAATATTTGCTGGTTGAACTACTCCCTCTTTTGTTGGTGTTTAAATATTTAAAAAATTACACTAATTCTAAAATTGTTTGTATAATTAATAGTACAAAATAAATTAGTGAAAAATTAAGTTTTCTGTGGACCGAGTTTCAACAATATATCTGAATTTTAATGAAAGAAGCATGAATGAATGAGACTAAATTGATAAATTTGTCATTGTTGTACAGATGTATGGAGTGCTGGATGTGTGCTAGCTGAACTATTACTGGGTCAACCTATCTTCCCTGGTGACTCTGGTGTTGACCAGCTGGTAGAGATCATTAAAGTGCTGGGAACACCCACCCGTGAACAAATTCGGGAAATGAATCCCAATTACACCGAATTCAAGTTCCCTCAAATCAAGTCCCATCCTTGGCAAAAGGTGAGTTGGAAATATGCTGTCCACAATTCAGGCAGCAGACTTTTATAGCATGTATTCTGTCAGACACAGAGCAGTGGAGATTTGGAAGAAACTAATTATTCATTTTAATTTGCATGTTTTAATTAATGTCTACTTTGTCTTGTAGATCAGCTTTGCAGTGTATGTTACATAATCTGTGGATGAAGTAGTGCACATTTAGAAACAACACATTTTTTCTTGTTACGCTTGCACAAAGAAGTTTTTTTGAAATGAACTTCGATGTTTGCTTTAATTGTAACGGGTAAAGTAAACATACTAATTGGAGCAAGATAAGATGTTTGACTTAATATAATGTATATGCTCTTTCTTTATTTTTTCATTATATTTCATTTTCATAATACCTCATTCCTACTAGGAAATAAAATGGAAATACTAGGAAATAGGTTCATTATTCAGAGTTCTTTTACACATCTAGATGTCCCTTTTTATCCTTGCAATTATAAATGTTATGTAGAACATGGCATCTCATACATAATGCACTGTAGACCAGACCACTATTGGTTTTGAAGCGAATGTGAAACTTAAATATGGGCCGCCACAACCACCATGCTAGATTTCAGTTTTATTGGAGCTGTCTACTTGAGAACTAAGAATCCATGCCATTTACAAATATCACATTTGCCAAACAGGAATAGTCTGTCTATTAGAGGTTTTATTGCTAGGGGTTTTCCCATTTTCTTTTGCCTGGAAGTGCTCTTAAAGTTTCTTAAAGGAACTGAACATAGGGTAAATATAATCCTGCTAACAGTTTTTTCAAAACATCAAGAGCTAAGAATGTATTAGGGTTCTAAATGAATTAAAAATGTTCATTTAGAACCCTATAGCTTAAATCAGGGGTGTCCAACTAACAAGGCATCAAGGGTCACAACTAAAACCTTTAATATGGTTGCGAGCCATATTTTCATTACTGAGGCAATCCACACATGACCTCATCTTGATGATGTCTGCAAATTGCCAGGCTGCTCTGAAATTGGGGTAGGGTGGGGGTGGCGGGATAAAACTGTGCTAGATGTCAGGACGTACCATGCAATTGCAGTGAAACACTTTGGGATGTTTTTGAATATCTGAATATACTAGAAAAAAATCGTTATATCTAAACTTAACCTATTTTTACATTAAGGGGGTGTTGACTTCAGCAAGGCAGGTGTGCTAGGCAATGTTAATGCCTGATGCAAGGGACTTTCGTGTTTGACTAATAACCTTTCATGTGCGAGCTACATGCAGCCCACCAGTTCGAAGACTCGGTTTGAATGGTTAAAAAAGCATGGGCAAGAGCAGTTTATAAAATCACTGGCCACTCAAAATCATATATTTAAAATGTTATTTAAATTGAGAAACATAGTGACAATATCATTAAACCATTAGCAATATCGCTACAATTCATGTTTTTCTGGGAACTCGCTCATTGCATTTGCAAGAACTGGAAATAAAAATGTGGAAAAGGATAAATATAAAAATTAATTTTTTAATGCAAATAAAATGTTACTTAATCGTTTCTAACTTAAAATGGCCAGCATAACCCCAAATCACAGCTGACATAATCCATCTGTTTATGGTGTGTAATATTGTTTAATTTGTCCTTGCTGCAGAAATCTTGAGTTCATTGGTAATTTCCAAAGCACTACTAGTGATATTACTAACATAATATTTTCTGATTTTTACTTCCCACTTTTAAAACTGGAGGAGTATATCCCTTCAAGAGCTGAACTCCTGAACATTGGCTGCTGTTGGACCCTCAAGATTGTCAGCATCAGGGCTTGAAACAATATTTTTGTTTAATTTGGAATTATACAACTTGGCATTTGTATATACTTCAGAGTTTTAGGAGGAGGTATATTGGATCCAATTACCCCTGCGTTGTAAGTTGTGGTTTTGTATTGTCTGTCAAAATGTTATTAACTTTGAGGAAATCTTTCTTCAATGAAGTTTTGGCAGCTTCCTGCACCTTTGTGTTGTTGTTTTTTTTATTGCTGCAGTCTGATATTTTGGAATATTTTTGTTTAAAATTCTTTGAAAAACAGTTTGGTTAGGAGTTCCTTTTAGTGTAGCTAAATGTGTTTAGAGCTTCAGATGCGTAATTTTGTTGATACTATTGGAGAGGTAAGCAGAGTAGTTTGTATCCAATTGCATAGCTCAACAAAAGACTAATTACCTCTTGTACTCCTCCCAGCTACCAAAATCTTGAACTCGGTTGAAATGATAATTGTTCACATTTTACTGCTAAAATCATCAAAATGGAATCAGCATCTGGAAGTTGAGGAAAATATCTGACTTGCAGTATTTATTTTTTTAAATGCTTTTTGCACAATTTTTTGTACAAACAACTTGGTTACAAGTAAAAGGAGAATTTTTCATTGTCCAGTGATTAGTTTCCCTTCTCATACAAGTTCTTGTTTTAAGAAAAACATTGAAATCGTGCAGGAATTATATTCCCCAAGTCTCAAACAGTGAAAGTACGATATCTTAATTGTTCTTGTTGGTTGATCATGTTTAAAATTTCCATTTTCAACTTGCTGAGATTTTGAATTTACATTCAATGGTAACTGCTGTTATTTGAAAAAGTAATTTTAGAAACATTAATTTCAGCGGACTTAAAATTCCTCTAGCGTAATCGTTTTTAAAATTAGACATTTTCTTCATAACTTCAATTTTTAACGTAGTACTCTTTAGAGTGTTGCTCATTTTAAAATTTGTTATAAAGAGAATTTACAGTGATGGCTTTGCATAACTTGCTGAAACATAACTTGTTTATAGATTTGCAGGTTGTATACATTTTCATCTTGAACAATTTTTGTGATTACTGTCAAGCATTGATATATTGATTGTAGTAATGTTCTCGAAATAATGTGCTTTTTATAATGTTCATTTTGAACCCCACTGTTAGTTATTTTCATTCAGGAAGCAAACATCCTTGTAATAAATTTTTCTGAGTTTGTAATTACAAATAAGACTTATGCATGTTACCTCAAGACACAACCTGTATAAAGCTTGAATCATTTGATTTATATACCTGGAATAAATGAACTTGTTTGAAATGGTTACTATTAAATTCGCATTACCTTTTCACCCAACTTTGAATTACCTTAAATCTTGAAAACACATTGCTTTTATTTTTGTTCCAGAGTAATTGTTTAATTATTATATCTGTTGACAGGTTCTATAATTGAAAATTTCTTGCAACTATCCTGAACCTGTCAATATGATACCTGCAAGGCCCAAGTCTTTTTTACTGATTACTTCTGATTCTCAAAAAAAAAAAGAGAGAGATTTGTTCAATCTTTAAAGTTATGATTTCAAATACAAAATACATTAATTTTGAGAAAATCAAAACTGTCATGAAATATATTATCTGGTAGGAAACAAAATGTTTTTAGAACATATTTTAAGGAATTCTTATGTAATTTTGATGAAGATGTCTTGGACATTTGATAAAACACATTTATGAGCATATTGACATTTGTGTGCAGCAAGAAAACTATTCCAGGATTATTTTCTCAAGAATGTTGGTAAAAAAGTAAGAATAATGGTGAATAAATGCTTCAGTTGTAACATAACAAGCAATCACCGCACAATTCCTTAAACTCAAGTGTGAATGCCAGGAGATCTCAAGAATAAATACACAAAGTTTATACATCAATTGGTTCACTGATGGTTGGACTTGGGCTTTTCCTTACAGTGTTTGCTCCAGCGAATGTCTGTTCCCAAATGTTCCACTGATCACCAGAAAATTAGAGTAAGTAGGGTCTTGCTGGTGTTTGTCTGTGTGTGGTTTTGCTTTGTCATTGAATTTCGTTTTCCTTCCTCCTTCCCATATAAAACATATTGATGAAATAAGTATTGCATTGAATGTAAGAAGCTAATAGTGTTGGTTATGGAAGGTTTGGGGTAATGGTTTTTTCCCCCTTCTAATGTTCACCTTTGTCCAACAGGCTTTTTCAGCATTGTAGTTACAGTATTTGAAGTTAGCAGTGTTGAAATTATTTTTGGTGTGAGAATTTCTATTGTTCATCATCAAATAAAAATATACTTTTGAAGGTTATTGATTCTTCTGTTGTGCTTGCCAAATTACCTTCTCAAGGAACATGATTTACATTTCTGGCAATGAAGAAATGAAAAATCAGCTGCGTTTTTCATTTTTGTATTCGAGACGTTTTTGTAACCATCTTAATGCTTTTGGTCATTTGGAATACATCTCTTTGCATTGTTGCAAAAGAGCTATGTGCTGATTTTGATGTGTTTTATTAATGGTTCCTGTGATCTTCCTTTGGATTCATGACCAACTTTTATTTTAGTTCAAGGTATATCACCAGAAATCTGCTCTTATGAAAAAGGGATGGCAGTGTCGTCTTCGGGACTAATCTTTTAAGGAAAGGACGCTTCTCATGGTTTATGATGATCTCTTACACAAGGATGAAAGTTTCCTTATCATATGCCTTTATACTACATTATTTCAATAACTGTTGGATTGATTGGCAAGCAAGCAATTTGATTTTGTTTGATCTTTAGTAAAACCTGCCTGGGTCCTTTGTGAAATCCACTGTTGCTTTAAGTCCATGAAGCCATTAGAAATGTTTGCCCTGAACCACAGCGAGTATTGGATTACTAAAAAATAGAGGTTCTTAATGAATTACTTGTTGGAGCTGTATGAATTGTCACAGACTACAATGGTGGTCTCATTTGTGATTCTTTTTTTTTTTTTTTGTTTTGTTTTTTTTGGGCTTAACTGCATTCAGAAGATATTTAATTGCAGATTAATTGTCCGGTATACATTATTGTGATCGAGTCTTATTAAGGTATATCGTGTCCGAGGTTAATAATAATTAAATCAATAAATAAGAATTTTTTACTTTGGAACATTCTTCATTGTTCAGTCATGAAAAATTTGTTCTTTGCTTCTACCAAAGACATAATGGCATTTGGTTGTGTAGATTGTTTGAAGTTGTTAACTGACAACTAATTGGAAATACAAGTTACCTTAACAATAAGCATTTTTTAGAAAATAGTATTTAGCACAGAAAAAATTCATTGTATAAACTTCTTGAGGTCATGCAAAATTTAGACCCAGTTCACTACTTCTGCCATCATTTGTCTTGATATTAAAAAGAAGAAAAAAACTGGAAGTAGCATTTATAAATATTTTATACCTTCTCCACCATTGGGCTAAATTGATTAGGCAGTAGAAAGTTTTTCTTTTTCTTTTCTTTTGTTTATAAATTTTAGTAATGCTATAAAGCTGTCTCAAAAGTATGTTCAGCTGGTGTTCTGATGTTAGATACATAGACAGCCAAGAAAGTTAATTGGCAAATTTTAAACATTTATATGTTCTTGAAGGAAATTTTCAAATTTCCTGATTATGTGCTGCTTACATTGTTGTCTTTTTTTTTTAACTAGTTGGTTTTCATGTCCATGGTGCCTATTAATGTTAGTTGCCACTGTAAACCCCATGGACAGTGTTGGCGACTGTATGGAACAGTCAGCTTTATTTTTAGTATTGTGCAAGTCTGTGACTAATGTTGATTCTTTTAAGTCAGAGGAATTCGTTAATTCATATGCATTTCAATCCGAGTGTTGTTTTGGAGAGAGAATTTGTTGTGAATATGAAGCACTGCCGTCCAAGACTGGCCTCTTTTATGTCAAATTGTTACCTTTCAGAAATTTTTAACTAATGCTAAACTTTCAATAAAAAAAGTATACTTAACATTTTGAGTTAAACTTTTGCTGTAGGACAGAAACAAAACACTGAATTAGTGTTTTAAATAGTACTTAAATCTTAATAATTCAAATATTTTTTTTTAAGTGTAGTTAACATTGTGTAATTTCTTTGTCCACAATTATACAAAGAAAGCAAACCAGCTTGTTATGAATCATTTTATTTTGTGATGATATAATAATTATCTTTTGCTTGAGTGAGCATTTTTCATATGCAGATGGTTTTTGGTTGGATAGGATTCACTTGGTGCAGGTAATGTACTGCATTCAAAATTACTGTACATTAAAATACATTACAATTTGTGTACCTTTTCATTTTAGAAATTGTTTTCATTGATTCACAGAATGGCAATAATGGTTAAATTCCACATTGATTTATTTTTATTTTAGGTTATTAAGTAATCATACATTTTAGATAGATGTATTCAACATTATAAAAATTTTTGATTCATAATTAAATTTGTTTTAGACAGTATTTTGTAATACCTCGAGTACTCTTCAGTAATTTGTATATACGTGTCCTCCAGGCTTTCTGAAGCCTACCTTTTTACTATCAAAATCCTTTTGGTTGGTTGTAAAGTTGTTTATTCAATAAAAGAATAAGTGTGACAAGACTTTCTGAGTAGTTGCCAGAATTTGTGCTTAGTTTTTTAATACTTTCTTCTTTTTTTGTGTGTTTTTTGTTCTCAGTTCAAATTACATTTTTCAGTGTATGTGTACCTGTATTTATTTATTTAATACTACGTATGTTTCTTGCAGGTTTTCCGTGCTCGCACGCCACCTGAAGCCATTGATCTGGTGTCGCGATTGCTGGAGTACACCCCTTCATCGCGCATTTCCCCTCTGCAAGCTTGTGCGCATACATTCTTTGATGAACTGCGCGAAGCCAACACACGACTGCCCAATGGCCGTGACCTTCCACCGTTATTCAACTTCACTGAGCATGGTGAGAATTTTGAAGTACAGTATAAGCCCAGTATTTCAAGCTAATTGGAGGTGTGGTCTGTTTGGATTCGGAAATGTTTGGATTATCCGAAAAAATGCACAAAACATGTACAAATACATCTATAGGATTACCAGACACAACACAATGTAGCGTGCAGTGTAAGAAAATCAGTGTAGTGTAGGATGACATGAAGAGGTGATGTGAACAACGGAGTACAGTATGTACATAACCAGTTGCATATGGTAGTGGTTGTTTTGTTGTTTTGAAGAGTTGAAGCACAGTTTGTGTCAAGGGTATTCTCCTTACAGTTTTCAGAATTGGGTTTACTTACTCTGTGTTCATGATTTTTCCTTCATAAATTAAGTTAATACAAATCTGGTGATTTTTATTTATTTTTTTCTCCATCCCAAATTTTGTTTTGATTATCTGAAATTTTGGATTAGCGGGGCCCTACTGTAGTTTTGTTTCCTAATACTGCTGAAAGGCAATAGAAATGAGTTTTTATTAGAATATTCTTAGTTGGCTTGTTTGAGCAAGACTTTTGTGTTGAGATAAATAAAATTTAAGCCTTTGAAAAGAGTGCGATTACACACATTAAAATTAGCACAAGCAGAATTAAGAAACAGCTGCATAGACCGTCATTGTTAGATGAGCTACCTTCTGCAACTGTCAAAGTAATGACATTCATGTAATATATTATTTGACATGTAAAAGAAACCCAAAGGTTGGGCTCCTTTACAGAATAAGCTCATTAGGCGCCCCCTCCCCTCCACCGGCAGTCATTTTTTTGTGGAAAAAATTATTTTCTTTAACATAAGTCAGTGTAAATATTCTCTCTTTTTACCGGCCATTTGGCACAGTCTGTTAAGGTTTCACAGAGCACACCACCTACACAAATTTGTTCTAAAGGACATTTGCTAACTCCTTTTTCAGATGACCTAGCTGTAAAGTTTGCACAGAATATGCATTAAGTCTTAAAGTTTAGTTTACTTGTTCAGTTTGCTGAGGAGGGACATGGTTCGACAAAAGGAATGAGTGACAAGTCAATTTGATATTAACCAAAAAGAGGCAAATGATCCTAAATACCTTATTAGACAGGCATTTCTTGTTTATGGTAATTATAAATGTTAAAGAAAACCTAATTTGTTGCATAGCAATTTGCACATTTTGATTCCAGTAACATTAAGTCACTACCTCTATTATTAGCCAATTTTCACCAGAACCATTGATGACCTTTTTCATCAGGTTTCACAGCAGTTGGGCCCTTGCAAATTATCTGCAGTTTGTAAATCATTGTTTTTAAGGTGAAAACTATTTGCATAGCCAGGATATTAAAAATAATTTGGAACAGCCAGACTCTAAATTACACATTTTATTACTGTGCATGTCTAAACATTTTAATATTGTTAAGTATGTATAAAGAAACAGGCATCTTTGATCCATGAAATTACACTGATCAGGAAATCAAATTGTCAATTTCTCACCTACATTTCAAGAATCAAAGTTGGAACACCCAGAATCTCTAACCCACCAAAGATCTCATTTTGTAGATTATAATCTAATAAACATAGTTTCAGGATTTCCTAAGTGGGGTCAGAAAGAAGTATTTTACGGGCTTTTTGAAGTAAAGAAACTTGAAAGAATGGATTTTGAATGTAAATTAAATTTGTTTTGCTGTTTCAAACATTGACATTTGTTTGCACAGTATGAATTGAAGATGTGAAATAAATCAAATGTTTCAACTTTGGTATAATTATACGCTGTTTTATTTTGCATGTATTATATTCTTTTGGAAATTTTGTGAAAATTGCTGTTGAATATTACTAAGTTATCTATGTCAAACACAAAACACATCTGCTACAATTTGCAAGCTGCACTAAGACCAGTTCAAAGCCAGTGGCGGCGTGTGAACAAATATTCAGGGTAGGCAAAAAAGATTACTGAACAGTGGCAGATCCTGGGTAGGGGGCATGGAGGCCATGCTCTACCTCAATCCAAATTTTTTGAAAATTTATAATTAATACTTTCACTGTATTAAAATTGTAAGTCTTGTACTTTTTTTCATTATTATGATATTAAACTAAGAACATATTCATCAGGGTAGGCAGTGCTTGCCCTGCCTACCCCAAGGATCTGCCACTATACAAAGCCAATTTCGTATAGTTGATTTTACTAAGTTCAATGTGGGAATTAGGTGTTCATAGGTGTGCTCATAAGAAAGTCGTGTAGGAAGAAAAAACTTCTAAGTTGTGTTCATGGGACATACAACTAATAAATTCACATTAAAGTGAGAACTATTTCCTAGTAGATCCCAACTTTGAACAACCAGTGCTTGAACTGTGCGTTACTACATTATAGGCCCTGAATAGTACAAGAGTAACCATTGTAATATTCGTAAGCATCGAGATTAAATTACACAGAAAATCAAATCCCTTTAATCCTATAGGGAATGATCATTTTCTGCATTTTCCCTTCAATTGAATTTTAGAAAAGATTTTAGGTTTCTGCACTTTTTTGATTGCTCATTCTATGGAATGGAAACACCCAAAATAAAAATCTTCAAAAAATGCAATAGAAAGTTCAAAAATATATTATTTTGTAGAATTCTACTTAAGAAACATAACAAGGTTTCTACATGTCGCCCACCTTTTGCCCAAAATATGTTCCATTACAGGGCTTGCATGACCCTGTATAATTTGTATTCCTTTGGAACTAGGGACTAACTCCTTGTTTAGTAGTAGAACCCTTGTGAGGATTTATGTCTTTTTATGTCAACTCTCCTCCTCCTCCTCCTCCTCCCCCCCTCCCCCCCCCCCATGTTGGAAGAAATTTAAAAATAATATATTCAGATTTCGCAGATCTTCTTCAAATTTATATTATAAAAGATTTACTTTTTCTGTATTTTGAGAAGAAATTAAATAATAGTAAGCAAACAATAATTTTATTAAGCTGAGCTATTAACATACATTAATAAATTGGTGCACTTTAGTTCAGTATTATAATGTTCAGCATTACTCTGAATATCCCTTATTTCTAAATCACCTTTCCATTACATTGCTTTTAAATGTTAGTATATACTTAAAAATTAATCATTTTGTGCCTAAAATCATGAATAACACTCAAATCAACTCTCAAAAGAAAGAGTATTTCCCATTTATTATACACATATGATTCATAGTACTCAAATTTCAAAATGTAAAACAAAATCCAAGCAGCTACAATATATTATATGTATAAGTTATGTAACAAATACGTATTGCGAGCTATACAGATTATTAAAATGAAAATTGTTTAATACAAGGATTCTGCATACTCCTTTTTGTACAGTTTTATTAAAATTAATATTATCTAAACCAAGATAATTTAAATTAATTTTTTTTAAAACTAATATTAAATTTTTATAAAAAATACTTACTTTTAAATGTTATTTTAAAAATCTGTGTTATTCTTATATTTGATTTAAAAAATTAGAATATATATATATTTCTTTAAGTCTTACAAAAATATTCTAAATACTTTTAAATAATTAAAATAATTTTCAATAGTGTATCTAATTTTAATGAATACCCAACTAATAAATTTAAAAATGCATTATAATTGGGGGGAGGGGAATTATAGTCTAAAAGAATATTTTATTGTCGTGTACAAAATTGTTTAGGATTGCGAGGAACATACATATATTACTTTTAAATAAATTCTTTCCATTACAAATTTTCTAGCATTTTTAATATTTCAAATGCTGAAAAATAGGTGCTTCTCATGAATAATCCTGAGGCCATTGTCCATGTAGTGAAACAATTTTCTTTAACGTATCTTTCAAAAAAAATAAAAAAATAAATAAATAAATAAATAAATAAAATAAATAAATAAATAAATAAATAAATAAATAAATAAATAAATAAATAAAATAAATAAATAAATAAAAAAATAAAAAAAATTTAAAAAAAAAATTAAAAAAAATGTCCACACTGCAAAATACATGGATTCAAAAAAGTCACTGACTGATTAACTTTTCTGTGTTCCAGCAGTTCTAGCATGAATGTACAGTGTTAAGAAACCAAAAATTGTGCGTTTATAATTTTTGAAAACGTAAGAAAGTGAAAATATGACGTTGAGTTAAAACTGTTTATTATATTATATATAGCAAGTTTTCCCATTATGATGTAAGATATAATATAACAATGCATGATATATGTTTGATGCTAAGTGTACGCTGAGAAAAAAGTGAATCTGTGATCTCAACTGAATATTTTCCGTTATATTCAATGTTACAATAATTTAACTTTTCTGTTATTATAAACGTGGATCTGTTGGTTTAATTATAATATCGGTTCCATTATTATAACAAAAAAGTTCCATTGTTTTTTTGGACAACAGAACAATTTTCATTACAAATGTATAATTCAAAGTGCAATCATAAAGTAGTAGGACTGATTTTTTGTAGGTCAGACAAACCCACAGAGGGGAGTCTGTTTGAGAGTGAGCACAAGTTTTTTTGTGAACCACTGTTACAAAGTGTCGTCACACTCGGCATTGAACGGAATCTCAAGTTACACTTCAAAGTAAAGTTTTGCTTCAAATTTCGAGGGGGGAAGGGAAAGAAAGGAAAGAAAAGAAGTGAAAATACAGAAACACAACCACGTAAACATTCTATATGATCAAGCATGCCTACGGGGATGCTGACATGAGTCGCTCAAGTGTTTTTGAGTGTCACTAGTTGTTCTGGGAGGGGAGGGAGCTCAATAAGGATAACCAATGAGCCAGTCTCCCATCAACATCAAGGGATGACAAAAGGGAAACTATTTCTGGGCTCCGATCGCTTCTGGTGTTTTTTGAACATCATGAGGTCTTCCACAAGGAGTGTGTGTCCCCTGTACAAACCATGAATGCACCGTTTTACGCAGAAATGCTCAATCCATTGTGAAAACCAGTCAACCACATGTGACCAGACACTGCCCGTTCCTGGAAGGTTCACTTTGCCACAACACACCACATTGTTGGCACGGGTGCGGCTGGTGCAGTAAGGTTTTGTCACGGTGCCTCACTGTCCCTACAGCCCAGACGTGGCTGTGCTTGACTCTTGTCCTGAAACGGCCTATGAAGGGACAATGTTTTGACTTCATTGAAGACATCCTAGTGGTTGTAACAAGGACCCACATCAGCATTCCGGCCAGTGACTTCCAGAAGGCGTTGGCAGATCAGCAGACATGTTATACACAATGTGTCGAAGCACAAGGGTCCTACTGCAAAGATTATTAAGGATTTCTTCAGATATATGCAATATTTTATTTTTAATAAAATCAGTCCTCCTTTTTGATTGTACCTTGTAAATACTAAAATAAATGCACAGAACTGTTCAGCTATTTTCAAAGTGTCTTTAAAGTCAATGTGCTTTAAAGACTGGGAAATGATAAAAAATGTTTTAATTTTTAAACTACAGCTCAACAATCGAAAATATCTGAAAAAAATTCACAAAGATTTGTGTTTGGAGAGGAACTTTTGATATTTTTTTTAACCCTTTCCGAAGTTTTTTGTGTTTGAATTTGATGCTGAGAAAATATCAAAAAATGTTTTTCTGACAGTATAAATTATTTTCTTGTTTTACATATTTTTTTTCAATCAGTGTTCAAAGTTGACGAAACAATTAAAATGAAAAAAAACATGTTTATATCTTTAGAGGGGCGTGGGTGGTAGGATGGGGGCTAAGAAACCTTTCAAAAATATTATTTTTGGGTTACTTGTATGTCATTTGTTTTAGGGAAATTACCATCTTATTCAGGGGAAATCTTTGTCTCCCCCCCAATAGAAGATCCGAAATCCCACCTCTGCTGTCATTTCTGAGTTATAGTTGATAGTAGATTGAAGGATAATATCCTCTCCAGCAATACAACTAATTGTACTATTTTACAAAAAGCTCCCCTTTTTTCAAACTTTATTTTATTTTAGTGTAAATGTATTTACAGCAAATGTCAGCAAGACATGGCAGAGGGGCACTTGTGCAAACCGATTTTTAAAAAATCAGTTGAATACACAAACATGTCATTCTAACGCAGTTTTCCTGTATCAATGTTATCTACAAGCATGCAACAGCCTACACTAGCCAAGCCTAAATTATTGTACCTGGATCTCAACCCCATTTTGATGTAACGCTAATAAAAGTATTGAATTGTAGCTTAATATTTTAAATTTGTTGAATAAAACGTAAGTTTGTGAAAATGTGGGGCTATTTGAGGGTTTACCAATGTGGCCCACGGTTACACGAAGGTTGGCGGCCCCTGCTCTAGAGGCTTGTGTGTGTGTGTGCGCAGAGTTGAGCATCCAGCCGGCACTCAACTCCGTCCTGCTGCCGCGCCACGCCCAAGACGCGTCCGGGGGTGGCGGCGGCGGCGGCGCCGGCGCCGGCGGCAGCGGGGCGGACAGCGGCGGCGCGGGCGGCGGCGGCGGGGGCGGCGGCAACCCCGGGGGCGGCGGCGGCGGGGCGGGCGGCGGCGCCGGCAGCGTGGCCGGGTCGGACAGCAGCGCCATGGCGTCGGAGCCCGGCCTGGTGTCGTCCAACACGCCCGGCGCCGCCTCCACCGCCTCGGGCCTGGCCTGAAAGGGCGGCAGCCACGGCGGCGGCGGCGACGGCAGGCGGCGGCGGCGGCGACGGCGGCGACGGCAAGCGGCGACGGCGGCGGCGGCAGGTGTTTCCCAGCACGAGCCAAGCAGAGCGCAGCACCACAGGCTAAGAGCAAGCAGGGGGAAACGAGGGAGTGGAGGGGGAGGAGGAGATGGTGAAACAACCAGCTGTCCTGTTATAAATACTAATTTCTACTACTATTACTCATCTACTATTACTATTACTACTACTAGTTCTGCTACCACAACACACAACCAGAGAGAAAAGGTGAAAAAGAAAGAAAAACTGTTCGACGAATGTTCTGAGGAGGGAAGATTCACACAGGGGTGTCAGATTAATGTACGAGGCAGGGTGACTTCACCCAAAGCGATGGAGGAAAAAGAGGTTTGCTTTTGGAAGACCCCTGCAGTTTCCAAAAATGCTGCTGTGCATCTTAGTTTCCCTCCTCCCCCTCTCTTCTTTGTGCGTGAGATTGCTGTACACCCATGAATTGGAGCAAGTGAAGAATAATTGCTTTTTGCAGCAACTGGTTGACCACTATCTTCCTGCCTTTTGGTTTGTGCACCCCCTGCTGGTCGCCCTCCCTCCCCCTCCCTCTTCCCCTTCCCCTCTCCCTGCTTTGCCGCCTTGACTTCTCCCCTCCCCCCTCACCTGTTTGGCCTGCCCTCGCAGATCTGTTTGCCACTGAGCCCTGCTGCGGTTTTGCAATCCCCTCTTCTCCCGGCCCACATGTGCAGAGGTAATTGCACTTTGCAATGCTTGGGCTCTGTGACAGACTGGGCTGGGAGTGCTCACTGTTGCCTATAACTTGCACGTGCTTTCCCTCCCGCATCCACTGTCCAACATGTACAGATAGCGGCTATCTAAGTGAATATACAAATGATACACAGTTGTTTGGGTCTCAGTATTCTTGTGACTAAGTTTCTCATGTTTTTCTTGGTATTGATGGCCAAGTATATAACTGAAAGCAACAGAATATATAATATATATTGCATAAATGTTTTGTATATATTATATATATATAGATGAGAAGGGAATTTACTTAGGACTTTAAAGTCAGGACACTTTATACATACATAAAATATATTCATATAATAGAAGATTCCCTTCTTGTGCTTCATGTTTATAAAAAGAAGAGAGTGGGAGAGAAGAGTGAAGAAAAGAGGGACAGCAGAAAGAAGATAACTTCTTTTTCCTTTCCAAAGCTGTGAGCTTGTGGGTGGTTTTGTTCTTTGATGTGACACCTGTGCCTGCTGTAGATCCAGGTTACAGTTACAGTCTTGTACCAGCTGTCTTTGCCTCAAACCAATCACTTGCGTACCCTGTTGCTGTTTTCTCCTGCTCATGTTCTCTTTTAACTTCTGGTCTGTGTTTAAGTTGATTTGTTTCGTCTGTAATCTCCGTAATTTCTATGTGTTTTGTAGTCTATATTCAGGCCTGTGAGTATATTTTTTCTTTTGGTTTTATTAGCAAAGTGTTCTGTGGAATGGCCGTTATTTAATTCGCTAATGGGAAGTTGTCGTCAGATGAAAACTTGTATGAATATTCTTAATGTACTGAAATAGGAATTATTTGTGAAAAAGTGAGATATTCCACTTTTGTAATGATGGGGGGATTGTTAATGTTTGGGGGTATGAATATTAAATATTTGGATTAAATAGCCATTTAATATTGTGCAATTAAATTAATTTAACCGAAGACTCTTGCTGTATTTTTAATTTAAACCTTATCTGTTTATTAAATGTGTTCAGTGTTGATGTGTAAGCTTCAAAGTGGCTCAGGAAACTTCATGTGGGCAGTTGCTGGAAGAAGCCAAAGTAAAATGGGTTGTGATCGAGGGGTTTGAGAATGATTGCTACCCATGTAAAAAAGTTATGAATTTTCTCCATTGTTTCAAGTTAATCTTTGCATGTGTTCTTACATGTGCTTAAACAGTTGCTAAATTCCATTTGCGAGTTTATTTTAATGAAATGTCAATTTTCTTTCTTTTAAATTGTCATGAGATTTTTACATTACAGAATAATGCTTAACGCACATAAAAGCAAAAGAATTTTCTTGTTTGTTTTTTGTTGTTTTTTTTATGTAGGGAATATCTTGTATCTTTGGCTGTTGTCATAAGATTTGGCTTGTGTCAGTTCTGCTGATCAGCATGGGAGCATACATTTGTGTGATAGCATAGGTTGGAATATATTGCTTCCCATCGCTACCCCAGTTGTTCTTACTCTTTGGTGCCATTCAAATTTTTTCCCCTCCCACATGCGCTGTTGATTTTTTTTAATGTAATTTCCATGCCGCTACATTTCTTAATGCTCATGTGAGCTGCTGTGTAGGGCAAAGTAGTCTTGACCTTGGATGTGATATGCTGTACATCTGTTGAATGGTGTTAATGTATATATATATATGAAGCTGAGCTAAGGAACCATGCAATAGAAATAAACACAGAGAACCCTTCGAGGTGGATGAAGCTGTCCTGCTTGTTTTGTTCCCTCGATTGTAGAGACTGCAAGTGTTAACAGCTAATGTATTTAATTGATGAACTTTATCAGTGCAGCCAATCTTGCTTTCCTCTCTGTGAGGAGGGGAAAGCAAGAGAGAGCTACAATTGTTTCTTTTTGTGCAAATAGTTGATGATTTGAAATAATTAAGGTATATTAAAAGTCTTAGCCTCCAATTATTACTGCAGACTTAGATATTGTGAAGTGGTGATTCTCACCATAATTTCAAATGCTTGTGTAGATAACTAAGGACTTTTTCTTTGTTCTTCATTGTATAAAAAAAATACACTACTGTAATGTAATAAGCTAGAATTTGAAATGGATACAAAAGATTTTGAAACTGAAAAGATAGTTGGTGCAGAGAAATGTGAATGCATTATTTTTATTACTGGTGTAAAACTTCATTTTATAATTACTTCAAACTTTTAAAAACAAAGAAACTGTCATATTTTACTCTGTTTTTAGATTCAGAATTTTTTTTAAGGGGGCTTTTTACAGTATTTAATTATTCTCTTTGAAAACTAATGTTTGTTGTGATTATTGCCTCCTGTAAACAAGTGTGTATAAGATATTTTTTTTACTTCATCAGATGGAGATTACGGGGGAAAAATCAAAATTTTTTATATAGTTCATTATGTGTGACAAGTGTTAAGTTTTGTGGCACTGAGAAAAGGTTGTATCGTGATGATATTCCAAGTTTCAACCTTTCAGTTTGGATGAGAAGACTGCAAAAAAGTTCATTAGTGTGGCAGACTGTGCTATTTGTGGGGACCATAAGGTGCTCCATTAAAAAAAAAATTGAATTATTCAGCTCAGTTTCTACCCTTGTCCATTTTTTATGGAGCTTAAGTAGAAATGTAATGCACTTTTAGATAATGTTCCTTTGCAGTTTTTTCATATGAACAGTGCATGTTGATGTGTCAGTCACTGTGTCCAGTCCATTTCATCCAGTTGAGGTACTGGTTTCATCTAATATCATTTCTCTCTTGTCAATCATAAAAGTGCTTCTCATATCCTGGTGTGCATTTTCTGGTGCATCCAGGATGGAGTCCAGAAAATGTGAAAAATATACAATTACATTATGAACGGTCATACTTGAATCAGAAATTTATTATAAATAAGTTTTAGTTTGTTAAATAATGAAAGCTGTATTGTAATTATTATGTGAAGTAATAAATTTCTGCTTATAGTTTGACCAGACTTTTTTGTTTAGCAATGAAACATTGTTTACTACCATTTACCCAACTAGTAGAAGCTGGTTTCCTCGTGCAGAGGCGGGTAATTATCAATTGGCTTTTGTTTGACATCTTGATCTGGTTTAATCCAGGATCGACGACAATCTGTTTTTAAAAGGCTGTGATTGTTAAAAAAATCTAGTTTCATTGTTTATAATTTCTTTTTTCTTAATGTGAAGTTGCCTTTATATTATATTTAGTTGATACTATAATCCGCTTAGTGTTAATGATAAGGTTGCTAATTCTCTTACAGGGGAGTTTCTTCTGTATATACTATTTGCTTAAAGGTGGTCCATCCATTTTCAGATTAATATAGTTGTGTAGAACAAAATTAGCTGTGTAGCCCTACAGGATTATTGTTATTGCTCAAGATAAATCAGTGATTAGCAACTCCACTAATACATATTCCCGAATTATAGAATTTTTGTACCAACATTGGTACATAAACCACTGGTCAGTGGCTGAAACTTAGCTGTTACATAACTCATTGAAATGTGGATAGAGAAGTCTTGAGTGTCTCTAAATCCTACCAAAAACGTATTTTTAGGTTATTTATCACTATTGAAAAGTTAGGAACTGGAAATCACGGTACAACCTTTACCTTAGTATTTTATATAATCTCATTTTATCATTGACACTTTTAGTATTTAATTTTAATTAAATATGGATTCAGAAATGCTCCCTTGAAATTCTGAAAGCGCATTTCTGTGAAGTCTGGTTGCCAAACAAGCAATTCTCATTCTCTTGTTACAGCAGTAATTGAGAAGAAACTTCATTAGAATGCTTTATTTAAATTTTTTTTAGAGGGTTGTGAAATGTGTGAAAAATTATGTAGTATTGTATGATATTTGTTTTAGGATCTTCATGACATTGATCTTCCTCTTGGCAGCCAACAAAAAGTTTCTATTAAATTACTTTAGTTCACGAGATAATTAATTTTATTTTTTCATTGAAAGAAATGAAACAGGAAATAGTTTCACCAGTTCACCTGAAGTCTGCAACCATCCTAACAATGTGATGTTTTATGGAAACCATCAAGATACTGATTGAAAAAAGGCAAAGACCTAATATTTTCATCATTTTCTTCTATAAACTGGTTGCTACCATTGTGCAAGAGACTTGCCTAAATGCTGTTAATGCAGAAGTTATTCATCTTCAGAATTTCCCTTTTTATTTATTAATTTTTTCCTAGGAAATGAGAAGTTGGATTTAATTAGCTATATATGGACAAAAGACTAAAGTGGTCACTGTGTTTTGATTTATCAAAATTGTTATTTCACTGTGCAATCTGTTTAATGTATTTTATCACTTTATAACCTTTCAAGAACAATGATTCATTTGTCCTGCATGTTTACCGAACGTGTTGACTTCCTAAGTGTCTCCCAGCTTGTTTCTCTCATGGAACTTGTGGCTTTTTTGCTAGACATGTGCAGTTCTTTTAGGAAGTTTCTATAACAGTGCAGTAAGTTACTCAGTCTTTGGAACAAAACTTTTACCAAATTAGTGTCATTGTGGGTAAAATCTGTGTCATAGGTAAACATTGAAGAGATTGTACTGTATCACTGTATAGAGTAGTGTCTTAAGGATGCTAAGCATTATGGTGGACCTGTAAAAAGAAATAGAAAACATAGTTTGTGAACATTGTTTAAAAAAATATACCACCTTATCCTTTCTTCCATGGTAAACCAGGCAGTGGAAAGATAGAAAGCCTTCTGACCTCAAACCCCGGTACTCTCAGGATCATTATTAAGTATTGCCTTCTCATTACAATACACTAACATACTTGTATGTAATATGTGTGTTTAATGAAATTACTTATTACTGTGAAGAAAAAAATTTGTGATGATAGATACTCATTCCCAAAAACTCAAATGAATTATTTGAATTATTTTGATGGAAAAAAATATTCTAATAGAAATGGTTTTAAGAAGTAATGGGATGTTCCTCAATTGCAAGTTAAAATGGGGGTTGACTTTTTACTATAATTGATCCTTATTTGAAGTAAATTAGTCCCGTAATCTGTGAACCCATTTCCATAACAAAAGTTGAGGAATTTTAGGAATTGAAGATTGCTTCAAAGTCACAATATAACCATCAAGAACTGAAAAAAAATGGAAGGCATTATATTCATTCTGATCCTTAATCAAAACTCTTTGTGGTATACATATTTTCCATACCTATGTAAATACAACCCCCTCGTACATAATAATTCAGACAGCTTGTGCAAAATATTTCACAAATTTTCCATTCAATTTTTTAGGCCTCTAGTAGAAAATTATACAAGTGCATCTACATATTTGTGAAATCAGGATGTCCCATGATTTATGAGTGGAAAAATTTTAAGGGAAATTAGTGCTCAAAATAAAAATGGTGTTTTCCAGTTCTCTCAAATTTTGTGCGTGCAGAAACCTTCGTTGTTGGGTGTTCTGTGCTATGTATGCTGTGCTAGAATCTTGTTTCCCTTGTAGAGATGCTATGTGTGTGTGATGCTCCTTCCCACGATATCTCTCATACAGAGATGATAATTGTGTGATGAATGTTCCTCAGAATGAACCGAATGACGGGTGCTTTGTAAGTAAAAAAAAATAATAAAATAATGACCTTGAACTGAAAAGACGATAAAAAATTTATTTTGAAGTGTTCAACTTGTATTAAATGATGGGACATTCTGTATTCTGCAGATTGTCCAAATAACATAGTGGCATTTTGTGTGTTGTAAATATATTTTGAAAAGTATCAGAATGTGTGACATATAGATCCTATATTATAATTATATATAAATATAAATAAAAGCTTTTTTCCAATCCTCTTAAGAAAAAAAAAAGGATGAACATGTTATTTGCACATTGTAACAAGTATGGAAAATGCTCTTTGCACACCTTTTTAGTACACGAACGTACTGTTATATGGTGAAAAATTTTGGCATGGTTGGTGCTGCTGTTGCAAGAGTAGTGAATTATATATATACATATGGATATAAATAAAGATAATTACATAGATCTTTTGGTGTGCATAATATTTAAAAAAAAAGCTTGCTACATGAGAAGAAAAAATATATTTAAAAAACATTTTTTTGTAATTTTTTTTTTTAAGCACTGATGTACTTCTGTCGTGGACATGCCTAGCAATCTAGTCACACAAACAAAGTTGTGAATAGAATAATTATTGTAAAATGACTAACATGCAGATAGTTAAAGTGAAAATCTTTACTTTATTGTTCATTACATCTATTGTTTACCTTCCGGGGAGTGCTGTACATTTAGACTGAATAACCATATCAGGCTTGTCCAGAATCCATGCTTCATTTAATTGAATGGTGCCGGGATTGCTAGTTATGTCCACAACATTTCCATCCTTGTGTTTTTTCTTAGGCTGCCATAGATCTAGTATCATCTGGAGAACAATAGTGTAGCACAGCTCATCAAATTAGGACCTCAGGAATAATTCCGTGAACAGCAGTCAATATTGGCAACACTTTTTATAGCTGTAGGTTTTCACATATCAGGTCTCAACTTAAAAAGGAAAAGAACATCTATATATAATGTTAGTATGTGGCTAATGATGAAAATAGTGCTTTTTCTGTAGCACTTGTCTCCTGGAAAACCTATTTGAAGGGGGGACCATTGTCGGACATGTGTGTAATTCTAACAATGTATAAACGGTTATCAGTTACAAGAAAAATTAAAGAATTGCATATATAAACTTTTCAGTGATGCTTCTTGTATTGTACAGTATATTAAGCAAAGTGTGAGGAATGTATAAATCATTTCTCCTTTTTTATGTAAATATGTTATGAAAATCGCAGTGAAAGAGAGGACTTGTCAGTGTTTCTGTGGTCCTGATATGGTTTCTTGTCCTTAAGATTAAGATACCAGACATTGAACAGTGATATGCCCAACAATAGAATTTTCCTCTCTTAGTGCGTATGAGATAATTGGTTGAGAATATGACCAGTCATGTGTTTGACTTTAAAGATCATTCATCACCATGTAAGTTATCTTGTTTGGGAAGAACCCATTTCTGTGTGTAATATTATAATTATTATATATTCATCAATTTTTGAAAGTTTGCAGGCCTGAGGAAGTGCTATGATATATATATATATAGGTATATATATTAATATAATATTGTCATTGTTAAATACTTGAAATAATACACAGGAAATCCATATTGTGTATTGATTAATAAACAGATATTTGTGAATTTTGTGGGTTTTTCTGAAAAGTTCTATTCTGTTGGAAAACAAATTAACTATTTTCCAAGACAGATAGTTTCAGGATTCATGTAGTAGTCGGTAGCTGCAGATTTGATTTCAACTGTCTGAATTTTTCAGATGATAAAGAACCTAACAACGTTTTCACTGAACTATTTGCAGTTGGGTATTGAAATTATTATTGGACAGTTCTTTCCAGAGGAAATTCAAAACAACTTGCATTAACAGAGAAAAATTCATCCAAAACTTGGATGTGAATAAAATTATGCCTAAGTAAGCTCTTTGATTCACATGTTTTGCTTTCGATGATGTGGATAATTGGTTCCAAAAAAAATAGTAAATTCATAATTAGGAAACCGGTGAATATGCAGCTCTCATTCACCAGCACATAGATAGTTAAGGCAGTTTTCATGTAAGAAAAAAGGGTTACCTTGGGTAATTTATTTTCCAATTTAAAAAATCTAAAATTGCAACAATGGCTCTAAGAATGTGCATTTTCATGACATGACTGCAAAAGTACCTGAGATTTTATGATCACTACTACAAAGAAGTTTTTTTCCCCTTGTATCCATTGAGAATTTCTTACTGCGATAATTTCTTTCTTGACACTGTTCAGTGAAGTGGAACTTTTTATTAATTCAAGATTTTATTTATAAATAAAGTAATTTCGAAATTTGAAATCTAATTTTGAAAATTGGTTGAAGAAAATTTTTAACATTGGTTTAAAAAAAAATTTCTGTGGTAACAGTTATTTTGTAGATTTAGAGATCATCCAAAGAACAATTCACATGGTGGCCATTTTCTGGAAACTTAGAAAACTGGGAAAAATCAGGGAATTTGTGAAAGAATTGTTACTAGAAGTCAGGGAATATTTTGAGATGATTATAAAACTAGATATTCTTATTTTATTTTTGCTTATTTTCTATTTGAGTTTTTAAAATTTGAACTTTATCACTGTGAAATCAGAGGCTGACAAATTAATTTCAGGCTTGCTTTAATTTTTTCTTTAAATACTGTCGAATACTAGACAAATTTTAGGGGAAATTTAGAGAATATCAGGAAAGTTTGTTTCAAGATACGAGTGGCCACTCGTTGAAAATTCCACATTTTTGTTAGCCTTGTCCATTGTGTGTCAGTTGGAAATTAATCTTGAGAAAAGATTCAAAATCCTCTTTCAATAAAAGATATGATGAATGTTTTGTCAAACTGCTTAATTTCAAGGTGATGTTGATAGAGTTGTATCTGTTGAGTGTTTATGGCAAGTGTCATTTATTTAATTGTCATTTCACAATTTATGTCATCAATTCAAATGTTTCATTAACCAACTTTGTGTAGAAGTGCATCAAGTTCAGTTACTAAAATATCGCATTTTTGATTGTTCTACTGCAACTTATCACCTAATATAATGCCAGAAATTCTTCTGTGGGGAACAAATTAAAATTCTTGTTTGTGCTTTACCTAAATATATACATTTTATATATTTATTTATCCATTATATTGATAGATTTTAATACCTCCAAAATTATGTAATTAGTTTCCATTACTCTGGTACTAAGAGAACATTTTCATTATCTAAAACTGGCTCTGAGTTATTGACTAAAAGTTTTATTTTATTTCATTCCCAGAAGGTGGTGGATATATTAAAGACACAAACACAAATATATTAAACTCACATTTCATTCCTCAAATTATTAATTGAGATAATCCCATTTTTGATTAAAAAAGGTTAGTACCTGAAACTTATTTTTAGAGCTGAATGAGGATTTCTATTATCTTCTTACATACTTAACACGAGAATTAAAAATACACATTAAAACACACATGCACACACATCATTCATGGCCTACTCCATTGACAGTACAGTAGGCCATGCATCATTCCAAAGTTTTTACCCTATCAGCCTTTCAGATTTTTAATTATTTTAAATCTAGAGAATACTTATGTTTGACAGTTGTAATTTCAAAAGGATATTCACCAAAAAACACATTTGAAACTTAAGCAAAACTATCATGTTATCGTAATATTGACAATAGAATATGAGGATTTGAAAGGCTACCAATTAATTTAGGGGAGTTTACTGTAATTTCAACTGTGAAAAATATTTTAAAACTAAAATATCTGCAACTATTCACCATTCACTAAGAATGTGTTAATGGAAACATTAATGAAAGATAAAAGTGCTAAGAGGCTGTCTGTTAATTACATAACGCAAATTTGGAGTGTGTTGGATACTTCCCATCCAGTAAACTCCCCTAAATAATTTCATAATGCATTGCACCCCGTTTATAAAATGTAAAAATAAATCTTAAACTACAGGTGCTACAGAATGGCACAGGCTATCTTGTAGTATAGTTTTGTAATTTCCTTGGTGTGGTCTGGCATTAAGGTTTTGCTCCATTCTCTGGCCAGCTTCCATCTATCATCCCCCAAAGTATATATTTTTTACATTTTTTCAACTTTTTGCTTTCCTAGTAGTAAAACCAAAACATTACTTCAAGAATATTAAAGAAGAATAAATAGAAATTTTCATTGAAAAATTTGAAGCGGTTTTTAAGAAAATGGGGATTAAGCATTACTGTAAATGCGAAATTTGAAGCTCTTTTCTGCAGGAATCTATTGAGTTTTCAAAAAAGTTAATTTGAAATTATTTGAAGCACTTCCACTCCCAATTGTAATAATGCATACAAATCGATGAAAATGTCTATATTAACGGAGTGAGAGGTAATTCAAAAAATTATTTGTGTAATTTTTGAAAAAACAATGGTATACACCAAAATGAACTTAACTTCATATTAAGCAGTGCACAAAGCACTATTAGAAAAAATTGAAGCCATATTTGAGAAAATGGCGTTTGAGCGTTTCTGAAAATGCGGAAATGAGAGCTAATTTCCACAGAAAATGGTCGAGTTTTCGAGAAACGTTATTTGACATTATTTAAAGCACATGTACTCATAAATATAATGATTTGAATTATGTGAATTGCCTTTAATGTAAATATTACCGACGTGAGAGAAGTCAAAAAAATTTCATATTTAAAATTTTTGAAAAAACAAAAGAATAGAGCAATATGGCGTTGATGTCATCCTAAAAGGTTTGTTTGGTATTATACCTACCACAACTAAAGAAAAAATTTGGAGCCGTTTTTGAGAAAATCTTTTTTGTAATTTTTTAAAATTACAAATATTGCACGAAAACTACCAATATTAAAAAAAATCTACATGACCTTTATGGAAGAAATATTTATGAACAACAAATATTATTTGAAGGAAAAATCTCTTGTCCTCAATTTTGTAGTTTTAGGAAGACGCCGAAAAAATTCAAACTTTTGATATTTTCGGAAATTCAGAGTTAACCGCGAAAATAAGACCAGTGCCACATTTATAAGTGTATTTTACCCTATTTCTACAAGAATAGCTGTTTTTGAGAAAATTTTGAAAATGTCCGGAGGGATTTATGTAAAGTACCTCCAAATTTTAAAGAATGTTTTTCAAAGCTTCAACTAGTCAGATCGACTGGGTATTCTTCAATTTGCAAACGTGTGGTTTAGGCGCTAATAGTGTTCACGGACGGACGTTTTGCTTCCAATTGGGGTTTCGGCATGAAGGACCCACAAAACGGGGATTCTGGCTGCACCACGTGTTAGAGGATTTTTTTCTCTTAATTTAGAAACTGGTTGTATGTACTTTTTGGCCACCAGAGTCCGGCATTGATTTTTTTTTCGCCGAAATCCGCCGTTTTTTCGTGCAGCATTACATAACTTTCTCTACACTACGTATATTACTCCGTATACGTGAACATATACAAGAAAGTAAAAGATAATTGTATTAATTTTATTTTTTATTTATTATAATTAAAGAAGTTCAATATTCGTAGGTGGGCACACAGAGAGGCAGTGGTTACCCTCAAAATTTCTAAAGGTACCCAGTAGTCCTTAGTAAAAAAGCTTTTTATTTACATAAATAACAATTAGTACTGATTTCCTCCCTTTTTAACCTGATAATTTAGGAAATTGATGCATGACAATTGAGGAAGAGGCTCTCCAAACCATTTGATACCCTGTAAATAATTCAACATCAAACCAATTTTATTAATTGTAATATTTAAAGTTTCTTTATTCTCCTTGCATTATGTTTTATTTATTTACGAGTAAAATATGCCGTTTGTAAGGAAAAATGATGAACGGAAAGGGGCCCAAAAATGTAATTGTCCCCTCCTGTCTTTTTAGGCTGTCAATATTTGATATAATTTTATACTTGAAACCAGTGGCGACCGGTACGGAATTTTTTTGGTGGTACCAGTTGGTAATACGACTTCGATAACAAAACATCGATGTTAATACGTATCGATCAAAAACTACCTATGTTTTTAAATATCGATGCGATGTTTTAAAAGTGGTTTAGTAATCTCTAAAATAAAATTCATGGGTAACAAAATTTAATTTTTCAGTGACCGTGTTTATTAATTTATAATGAAGATGAAACTGAAAACAACCTAAAAATAACAAGAACAAATAAAAATTCTCAGCCTGAAAGCCTGAGCGCCCACAGTAATCTCAAGAAGTCACAGTTTCCCGAGTTCGCCTTACGCCCACGGCGTACGCCGCCTCTCCACGTGCGAAACACCAGGGCATCGGGGTCATCGTGAGCGAGAGATAGTCTGCTCCATGAAGATAGTGCTATTGACGAACTCTATGGAGCAGAACGTGAACTACTGTGCCACATCCTCTTTGGCACCGTGTGATACATAAGAGACGCATAGAAACCAATTCAGCGATCTTTATACAGAGTTAAATGGGCAGACATGGCGCCAGCCCGTAGGTGACTCAGAGGTTCAGGAGGAAGCCGACAGATAGCATTATGACCTGTGCGTTTGAAGAGAATATTAATAGAGCATCGAATGACTAAGCACTCGTTCTAATGAATTACTATAAAGAATAATATATTGAAGAAGCGATATTTTATACACACATTTGTGGAGAAAATTTTCCTTTTTGTTGTTGGTGCTGTGACACACTGGCTCTTCCATACAAGCCGCCACTGGTTGAAACAGATACATTACTTCATACATTTAAACTAATATTTTTGTGATTTCTCTTTCGCCGATAACTTCACTTTCGATTATGAATGGCTCAGTGCATCAACTGATGTTACTGCAGCGCCTCTGACGTCTAGGTTCGAGTCCCGACCGCGGCAGGATTTTCGACACTAGCTTTTCAGCTAGGTTGAATTCAATTGCTGTCTGGAGGAGAATTGTAGCGGTTTTGTAGGTAGTTTTCTGTGGTTTCTACGATCAACACCAGGCGAATGCCGGAGCAGTACCCTACCAAACGGGCCACGCGCGCAATCTTTCCTTCCTCTTTCTTGTCCTATCCTCACCCCTTACACACACTTGCACTAACATTCACTACACTACCACATATGCCGGGAGACCGGTCGGGGACTTAGAACTTATCCCAGCTGGGGCGGTGCCCCGCTGATGGGAGATACCTAGTTGGGGAAACCATTAGCCGACTGTCGGTGCCGGATCTGACCATCCAGCGGGGGCAGACCACCGTCGCCACCTGAGCAAAACACACTACACTTACGGGACTAATGACCGTGTTAGTTGACGCGCCCGGAATCACTAAACAATCAATCAGTAAAGAAGAGAGGGGAGGAGATGGGAATTTCACTGTTGAGCCGAAAACTGGATAACTACCGAGGTGCTACACTGATAGTGCACGGCCATTGGGTATAAACATGGAATTTACTGTGAAATTTTGAGAGGCCATATAAGATACACTTTCTTGCGTTTTGCTGCTATATTCTGCAAACACTGTCCAGCAGCATCAAAATGTTTTCTTTTATCCTTGAAACATAAAGAAGAAAACATTTAAATAAAGATCCGGATCCCAGTTATCATCCACTCAAATGCGTCCTCTCAGAAAGTCGATTTTTCGGCAGAAAAATTCATATTGTACGTAGGTTCCTGTGCCGGCGCTGGGCATGGGCAGACCGGGCGATCGGCCGGGGCCCCGCAAAGCAAGAGGCCCGAGACAATTAGTAAAAAAATTGAAAAAGAAATTAGAACTTGAGAAAATCGTTATCGTAGTTACATAAGTCGCGGTACAGTAGTCTGATATTTCATACAATTTTCAATTAACTTTTTTTCCTTAAAGAGGCAATTATTGTCATACTTATAAGGTAGGACTTATGAAATGAATCAAATGACGCTAATAGGATCTACTGAAATTCATATTTACTATTTCATACATGAAATAAATGTATGTATCTAACAAGTGATTTTATTTAACCTACTTAAACAAGACAATTTTTCAGCGATTTAAGCTCACCGTGGAAATTGTATTATTTGATCACTAAAAACGATTACTTTATTATTTAAAGTATATTTCCAAACCTTTTTCTGGCTTAAATGTTGTAATTTATGTTATTTGTTGAAGTAAATAAAATAGCACATAGTTTCTTGATACAACTAACACATTTTTATTTTTTCTGTGTGTATATGGGGGGGGGGGGGATACGTTTCAGCATTGCCCGGGACCCAACAGTTTTCTAGCTCCGACTCTGCTGTTGCCGAAAAAATTGAAAATTCCTGTTCACACGTAGAAAATTACTTCCTGTACAGGGTCCTTGATACCGAAAAATTGGTCGATGGCAAAACGTTTGCCTAGCAGCTAAACCGTGAGCAGGATTTACACCAAAATTGTGGTGTCGATCATTCTCCAAATGATCTGGCTGATGTCGGGACCCCTTGAATTTGAAATAAATGTTTTTATTTGTGTGTGTGTGTGTGTGGGGGGGGAGGATACTTTATATGAAACCTGAAGGACATTTTCAAATTTTTCTCAAAAGTGGCTCCAATTTTTTTATTGAACTTTGTCCACAAATGACGTAAAGGACGCTTGAAAAGGGTGGAGATTATGATTTCGGGTATTTATTCAGATATTCGTTAAAACATCTCAATCTTTGAAAATGGCAAAAGTTTAAAATTATTTAGGCATCTTCCTACCACTACAGATTTGAACATAGGTATTTTTTCTGAACAAAATCTGCTCTTCAATATTAGATCTGTAAATGAGAACATGTAAATACTTTTTCAAAATAGTTTTTTAGTAGTTTTGCGTGAAATAAAGGGGATTTTAAAAACAAGATTTTCTCAAAAACGGCTCCAAATTTTTTCTTCAAACTTTACTTACGGATAGTGCTTCGTGATTTGAATTAGATGACATAAACGCAATTTTACTGTATTCTTTTGTTTTTTCAAAAATTAGACAATTTAATTTATTTGAAATATTTCTCCCGTCATTATTATTTACATTACCGGTGATTTGTACACATTACTGCAGTTGTGAATACAAGTTCTTCAAATGATTTCTTAATAGGTTTATTGAAAACTCAAAAGTTTTCTGTTAAAATTGAATATATTTTCAGAAATGCTTCAACGACATTTTCTCAAAAATTGCTGTACATTGTTTCTATTTTTTACGGATAATGCTAAATGCACTACCTAAATGAAATGATATCAACGCCATTTTGATGTTTAAAATTAAGTAAAAAGATTAGTTATAATACGTGTGAAATTACAAAATAAATTTAAACTTATTCATATACGACCGCGAAATAAAACCTGAACGTTACCGACAGTCAAAATTAGTTGATATTTGCATTATGCTGATATTAAAAAATAAATATCAGCCTAATGTAATACTAAACTAACATGTCTACCCCTATTTTATGCATTGAAACATTACCCCAAACCCCCTACCCCCTTAGGGTTATGTAATTTGTGGATGACGTCTTAGTTAAGGTCAATTCAGTAATACACCATTTTACTTAACTAGATTTTACTGCTAAGTACAAATTAAATGAAATATAGTATTTCCTTAGTATACGATGATTTCATTGTATTGATCAGCAAAGAATGGTTTAAAAGTGTTCGCCTAGATTATTTTAATTAATTAAATAAGGTAGGAGTGATCGACTAATTAATATGAAAGTTAACATGGTTGAAGTCGATCTTGGATCAACAAACCACCCTTAATTCAAAAAGTAATGAGTAGGGAACGGATTTCCATGTAATTACATGTTTCTACAGGAACTAAATACCAGCATTCAATATTTTTTTAGAGTTTACAAGACATTCTGAACGAATTATAATTTTTTTAATTTCACATATTTTAGTTCAATTTTTAATTTTTACACATTTTACCTATTACTATATATTTCGTAAAATTTTAATATATACGTCGAAACGGAACATTTCAGATGCGCGTTTGCAATGAATGTTACCGTAAAAAATAAGTTTTCTATAATTCGGCAACGAAAATATCTAGTTTTTGAAATATTAATCTCTCGCTTTTTTAAATTTATTATTATTGTTGTTACTATTATTTTTCATCTTTCAACTATTAATAGTTAAATTGTTGGGAAGGGATTCTGAAACAAGAAAGCGTGCGCAGATGATTTTCTCCCCCATACGTCACATACAGTTTTTGACTAACTAAATAAATCGTCTTACAAATCAAATGTAATGCTGCTCTGCTTCAATGATCACCATACCGTATCTTGAAACTTATCCCTCCCCCGCTTACCGCATACTCGCTTGCAAGGACGAGCGGATTTTTGTGAACAAAAGTAATTTCAACCATATGCTTGCTCATGTTTCAAACTGTCCATTCGTTACTCGATTGAAAAATACCAAATATTTTTTACAGAAAATCATCTTACCGCGTTGTTCGATTTGGTGGTGGGGGGATCCCTTTACCCCCTCCCCCCACCCCACTATGGGATCCATCACTGGCTACAGGGTACTACTATTCACTTGAACACCGGCTCCTCGTTAACATTGTAATGTATTCTACGAACTTAATTTCTATTTTGAATAAAATTCTTTTGTGGTGAAGTCTAGTGTGCAGTTACTTCTGGAGAGGTAGAACCTACTTTCAACCACTCCCAATCCTTGTTAAGGACTGATCGGCGACGTTCTTCGCTCGGAAAATGCTTGTACAGAACAATTTTAAACACACTAATGAATTTTCATTTTACATATTTTCTATTTTTTCTTACATGTTTTGTAAAGAATAAGTACTACTCACACAACTTTTCTTGAACGATGACTTTGCTTCCCCCTCCCTTGAGCAATAAACAGTTGAAGGCAAATGCTTGCAGCGAGCACTGATGACAACATTCCAAGCATTAAACCTTCGTTGGCGCGAAACAGAAGCTAGTCCAAGCTAGATGCTTTCATAGTGAAGAACTTCTGTTCAGGTTTATTATCAATATCTAAAGAAATGGCTGGGGCAGGTCCAGGTCCTTGAAGGGAGGCACCTAAAACTCCTATCTACTGTCCCTGCTGTTGCCTACCCAGAACGATGACCTGGCCTCACACGTAGCAGGTTGACTTTAAATTTTGAGAGGTTGGCGTTACTGTAAATACTCTAGTGGCCGACTTTGTAACTAATACCCCCACTCCGCCCGCATTTCTTCAATCCATCGTTCAAAAAAAGTTGCGCGAGTAGTACATATTTATGCATATATTTTGCATTTTTTTACAATAACTTCCGGTCCTTAGTAATGAGATTTGGGTTTCCGTAGTGGTTGAAGGGCTCTCTAAAATCAAGAACGATGTCTCTTAGTGACGAGTGATCCCTTTTAAAAGATGGGCCCCCACGTTTTTGAGACTTTCGCAGCTTTGTTTGGAAGCAGACTTTCCCTTCTATTGGCTTTCTGACAACTGGCACCAGACCCTTGCAAAGTGGCCAATGTAAATTCATCGTCTTGTAGTGTCTCATTTACTGTATTTTATTTTAATACGGTGAGAGAAATATTACCTTCAATCTAAATTATACAATTTATACTTTCTTCAGACAATTCCGCCTTGCTGGAATGAGTAGACTAGCGTAATAGAAGTTTAAGGAAACAAACTAAAGGAAATATATTTGTTGTCAAATATTACCCTTCCTTTCTATTTTTTAAATAAGGCTTTTATTCGACTTGAATTCTTTAAGTGGAAAGGGTATATTTGGAAAATAAGGCTAAATATTTTTCAGTAGAACCCATCTGTAAGAGGCACCAATCTGTCCCGATTAGATTGAAAGACATGACTACCGCTACAGTTTTCCCGGCTGTAGTAGGCAATATTAGTTCCAGAGGATTTTTTACCTCATGACCTACGGATCGACCTGTTTCCCTGCGCGACAAGTCGGTTGACTTATGGGTTGATCTCAAGCATCCTTCACAAAGGGGACAAAGAAAGCGATTCCCTTACGTGGAAATATCCATTCCGAAATGACTCACCTCGTCTACGAAGGGTGAAAATTTGTTCCAACTTGTCTTTGTATTGTTAGCGATACGACATGAGGTCTCGGTCAAGAGGTCATTCGTGCTAATGTCTTCTTTAAGAGACCGGAACTTAGGCAAAATTACATTTTATGTCATATCTGTTAGATGTTTAAAATAAATCTTAACAAAAGACAATTTTGAGGTTGCAATTGTGACTTTCTATAAGGGTTTTTTGTGGTCTGTTTTGCGATTTGGACCTAACCTAAGAAATAAATGCTAATTTTTGCCTAAATGCGTGTTTTGCAATTCTTGGACATTAAAGCATTTAATTTTTTTAGAAGTAAACAGTTTCATAAACTGTGGAGAGTAAATATTGTATCACCCTTTAAGTCAACAAAAACATATTTCATTATTTTCTTTCTGTTAAAATCAGTGGCTGCTCGTCAATAAAAATGCTCTGCGTAGGCAAAACAGATTTCTGAACAACGGTGTATTCCGGGTTCCAACGGTGTATTCATGGGAGCCATGCCCCACTTCAATCCATTTTTGTTGTTGTTTTAATTTGTAATTTTGTACAATTCATTCAGAACAGTTGTATCACTGATATCATTATTCATTACATTCCAAAGCATTATTTCCACGAAGCACGCGTAGGCATGATTTCAAGATATTCAGATTCAAAAAGTTGTTGTGTTATTCTGGCAATATCAATTTTTTCCAGGCGTTTAAGATTCACTGAATTACATATGTGATCTTTTGTCAATTGATGTTTTGTATAGCTTTTGATAAACTTTTAATGTCAAAATATCCATTTATACTCCAAGTGCTCTCCTTATTTATTTGACAATAAAAGTCATGGTTAACAATAAAGCTCAGCTTTTAACATCACTACCTGTTAGCCATTTGTGTGAATCATAAGGATTGAATTTTATTGCATTTCTCTCGACAGCACGATGTACAACCCTACTCAACGTAGGAGTAGGTTGACCCTAGTCCAAAATTTGTCTCTTTTCTACATCGTTAAGACGAGAAATCGGTGTTCGTAGTAGTTCATTCACTGTATCTGTCATATCTCGCTTTTATTATTTTTATTTTACGTCAAAAACAGCTAAAAACTGTGTGACATGCTTCGGGGAGAAGTTAATTCTGTGCACGTTTTCATAATTCTGTGATCTCTATGCCATATCTCAGGCGGGAATGAACATTCGCGAAATATGCACAACGAGCAGTACGAGGGCTGGCTGAATTTGAAACAATTCTGAATACATAGCATAATGAACTTAATTTTGTGTTCAATTCATTTAAATGGACGTTCCATTTCAGGTTTGACTGAATTGAGAGACCTAAACATTTTGTTACCTTAACATTATTTAATGGCACACAGTTCCTTTTCAATGGAGTACAGAATTGTTTATCTGGAATGGAAAACTGCATTGAAACGGTTTTCTTTTCATGTACTATTAATTTGTTGTTACAGAACCAATTTGAAACATCTTATATAGTACTATTTACGGTTTCTTCATTGCAAAGAATATTCCCATCATCTGCAAAGAGAACTGTTCTTCCGTTTCGAATCGTGGAGGGCATATTGTTTACGTATATTTGGAAGAGAATATGGCCTAAAATCGATCCCTGCAAGACTCCATGTGCAATTGGCAAAGAGTCGGAAAGGTGTGTACATAATCCATCATTGCAGTAAGGTATTTCCACTCTCTGAGATCGTTGTTTACGGTACGAACATAACCAATCTAGGGCAATACCACGGATTCCATATGAAGGTAATTTTGAAAGTAAAATATTATGATCAATGACGTCAAAATCTTTTGGAAGATCTAAAAATAATCCAATAGGTGCTTCGTTTTGATCCAATGATGAGGCGATATCTTTAAGAAGAGAAAATATGGGTTTCCGTGAATTTTGATTTTCGAAATCCATATTGGCAATCGCGTCGTGTTTAGTGATAAAAACTTCCATTCGCACGTAAAAAAGTGTCTCTAGTATTTTTGAAAAAACTGACAAAAGAGAAATTGGCCAATAATTTTCATTTTCATTTTCATTTTTGTTGCCTTTTTTGAAGAGGAACTTAACCTTAGCTGTTTTGAAAACATCTGGAAAAGTTCCTGTGTATAAGGATGCATTAAATATGTGAGTTAACGGATGTATAATTGCAGGCGCACAAGTCTTTAACAAACTATCCGGAAATTCATCTAAACCGGGCGATTTTTTTAATTTTTTAGTTTACCAGTTATTTTGAGAATTTAGGAAGAACTTTCGGAAACGAACAACGTGCCTAAAATTGTTGGGGAAACGTCTGCTGTTGAATATGTCATATATAATTGTAAAATCAGATGTAACTATAAAAAAAGTAAAACTAATAATCGGCAGTAATAAGCAAGCGAATTCGCTGGCTTACGTGCGACGCGTAAAGGCCGCTCCACAGTAGCCCGCGAACGGGAAGCATATAAGCAAACTGCGTATGCATTCGACACCGGGCTTCCCTGATTGGCTAGCTGGCGCGGAGCACGAAACCCCGCGTAATTCTCTCTTTCTATGGAAGTGTTGAAGGTTCGTTTTAAGCGCTGTTTTATCATTTTGGAAACTGCTTATATACTTTTTATTACTATTTATATATTTATGTTTTATTCCGTTTTTTTGTTCATATTTTGTTATTCAGTGTTACTAAATTTTATTCCTATTAATACATATGTATTCATTGAAACATAGGTGAATCAAGGATTTTATTCTATTCATGTCTCAATATTTGTAAGGGGCCATTAAAAAAATGTTTAGTTTTAGAGGATGGAAAATGTGGCAAAAACAAAGGAGGCTGAAGGGGTTGATGGAAACAAAGTTTTCTTAGTATTATTTTCAATTTCGAGCAATATAAAAATAAAATTAACTTAGATTGCATATTGAAAATTTTGTTCAAATATCTACTGAACTTCACATTTTGTATACATTTTTATATTATTAGAGTATATTGTAATCTATTGTAATGTATTTTTTAAATTCAAAATTCAAGTAGTATATGACTAAGTGTAGGGATCACAGAATTTTGAAAATGTGCACACAATTCACTTTTCCCCATGGCACGTCCTACGCAGTTTTAACTGTTTTTTGACGTAAAATAAATAAATAAATAAATCTATTGAAGGTAATTTGATTTATTTCAGGAGGGTAAATAAGTTGTAATATTAAAGGCTTTCAAATTTCTTAATAATGTTTCCCAAGAACGCATTTTAAAATTTTTTCAATAGCATCTAAATGAATTTGAACACATTTATTGAGGATAGTTTTTTAGTGGTTTTAGTGCCTGAAATCTTAAAAATCTGCACATATACGTAAAAATACAACTATAAATGATTGATCATGTATTTCATACTATTGAAATTAATGAATTACATTCCATTGTGAACACTAGCAAAAACAAACAAAAGAAAACAGCAAAAAAAGACAATGTAAATATGATACAGAGTGACTAACTATGAGACAGGCTGACCGTAGTTATGATCATGCCAGTAATGCACAGTTCTTTCTGTTGGATTTATACGACCACTGGCAGAATCTTCTTCACAAATATCTTCATCTAATTCAAGAAAGGTCTGATGATATTTGCATGATTCTGTAATACTCATTCCCATTTTAAAATATTGAAGGAATGCTTTCCTTGTAGCTTTATTAGCTGGCGGGAACCGCTGTGTTTCACCAGTTCTTACATTGTGGTTATGACTTTTCTTTATTGTTATAACCTTGTACAATCCTTTCTCAATATAAAAATAAGTTATTTAATTGTTAAAATGAAAATGTTTGACAATTTAACTGGATAAACCCAATAAAAGTTTAATGTTCACAATCTCAACCTTTTCAGGTATACTACTGATTATCAATATATTCTATTAAGACAATAAATCATGTTACATTTTCTAAATTGTACATATTTAAATAATATTCACATTATTATTATTATTATTATTATTATTATTATTATTATTATTATTATTATTATCATTATTACTATGAAACTAATATCTATTCTGACTTTTTGAATATTTTTCATTAAATGGAAACCTATTTCTTTTCCATCAGTGATTGTGCATGGGATTATGACAAGTGACAATTCCTGATGTCTAAGAATATAAAATAACATTATATTAATTTATGCTTATGTTTAATTTCTAACATTAAAATTAGTAGTATTACAGATTATAAATTACAGTAATTTTAATAGCATTCTCAAGTATTTTTAAAAATGTCATAAGCAGCTATAGGTGTGTTATTAAAATGTGAATAGTTAATTATTAATTGTTTAATTAATAGATACATAAATTTAACATTTAACCATTTTTCATTTTTATTGATTGCTACTAAATTTGGACCTTGGACCGCGCGCGATCTTTCCTACATCTTCCTTGTCCTATCCTCCCCCCTTACACACATACTTGCACTAACATGCACTACACTACCACACAGGTCGGGAGACCGGTCGGGAGCTTAGAGCTTGTCCCGACTGGGGCGGTGCTCCGCTGGGGGGAGATACCGCGGAAAACCGGTCATGTTGGTTGCGAAAACCACACATGTCGGGAGTATAAACTCGGAGGCATTAATAATGTCATTAGAAACGCCATTATATTACGTATTTATTTTTAGGTGCAGTAACGACAGTAGATCTCGAAGAAGAATTGTAATGTTCTCGGTAGAAACTTAGTCTTGGATGATCTTCCTCCACTCTCATTTGTTTAATTGGCCTCGAAGAAGACACATTTTCACGACTTTCTTGGTGCAAGGAAAGTTCTCCATTTTTTGACAAGTGGTTGGTTGGTCTTCAATTACTTTAAAGGGTGATGGCTTTTGCCTGGCTTCAGAGATCACTTTCAACCACTCATCAGGAGTTTCACAAGGTCATTTTTAGTTCATGACCCGCATGTTTCTATTACGCTCCCGATATCAATGGCCCGTAATGGGGAAATATAATTTTAACCATATCTAAGCATTTGGTGTGAATGACTACGTGAATAAATGTAATTACTGTTACATCTTTATTTTGTTAAATGCATGAGTCACCAGTATAACCAACAGTAATGGTATATGGACACACAAACAGCGATGTCCCATGCGGGATTCGAACTCACGATCCTTCAGCCACAAAGCAACTATGACTCTTCAGCCTTAACGAGCTGGGCTAACCAGGCCGGCCACCAATGTTTTGTTTATGTGATGATTAACAAAATAACACGAAATAACACGGATATTTGTATAAAGCAAATTAAAAATATAGTAATGCAGGAATTAGCGTAGTTTATCAGATCTTTTTACTTTCTCGCTACTACTTACGCAGTATAGAGAACGTTTTGTAATGCTGTGGGGGAAAACGGCCAAACTCTTACGGGCTCAGAAAACGAAAAACAAAATAAATATTGTCCATATAATTACTTTAACAAGTTGTAAAGTCAGAATCCATATTTTGTGGGTCCTTAATATCGAAAAATCGATTGACTGCATAACGTCTGTGAACAATGCTAGCAGCTAATCCGCAAGCATAATTTTCACCGAAATTGATATTACCCAATCAATGGGGTTGATGTCGCGGACCCTTGAATTTGAAACAGATATTTTAATTTTGGGGGGTACTTTACATGAATACATACTGAGACATTTCCAACATTTTCTAGAAAATGGCACCAAATTTTTTGATTATACACTGTTGTCGGATAGCATAACGGACGCTTAAGAGAACGGTAAAAGCCCTGTTTTCGTCGAAAACCCTGATTTTTCGAAAATTACAATAATTCAAAAATTTTTGGCGTCTTCCTACAACTACAATTATGAATATACATATTTTCACTTTCTCACTACTGCTTACACAGTATAAAGTTATGCAGCGGGAAGAAACGGCGAATGTACGTGTTTTGTTTGAGGTCCGTAAAACAAAGCAATTAACTAGTAAACCATGAGATCATTTTATGGTTTACTAGTTCATTGCTATGTGTTTATCGACATCAAAAAAAGAAGTAACGGTATTTGTCAATACTCTTACGAGCCTTTCCGATTCTGTACGTCCGGGCGGGCCTTTTGAATACTCTATGCCCACTCTAATACTAACACAACAAATACAATTTTTGAATTTGATTTATTAAAGATACAAGAAAATACAATAAATGAATGGCATAATGCTCAAATTAGTAAAATAACTCCTTATAAACCTGATTCTGCTTATTTGAAATGCTGTATACACACACACACATTAGACATGTAAAGAGGCCGATTGACATCCCTTCTAATTGACTCCCAGTGAACGGTTTTAAACAAATGAGTACAAAAAAGGAGGGGAGGAAATTATGTATTGAATAGATCGCAGCTTTCCTTTATTAATAAAAAGCTACGAAATTTGCATTGTTTGGAATGCGCGGCTAAAATGAAATGAGAAGATGGCGTCATGCGCATCTTCGCAAATTGGCGGGAAATGGAAGAGTAAAATGACCGTGCAAGTTCTTCCTCAGAGAACGTGTTGCGTTTTTAAAACGATTGTTAATGTTACTACCGACGATATTACGATAAACGATTATTACCAATTGTAAGTAATGAATGAATTTTCTTATATACTAGCTGAACCCACGTGATTACATCGCACAGATGGAGAACTGTAGAAAAGTTACCTCATAAAAACTGCATTTCCATGAATATTCACATCTTTTATATTTATCAAGATCTTTACACATGTATACATGGATATTATTTTGGTATATAATAGCAAATACGGACTTTCCTTATTGTAATGACTGAATTGTTTAATGTCATCACTGAAAGTTTTATGTAAAAGGACGTACATTTTGTTGTTTTTCAGATTAATAATAATAATAATAATAATAATAATAATAATAATAATAATAATAATAATAATAATATTGATGAAAGAGAGATCAGGTTTATGCTATTTATTTGTGTTGTAAGTTGTGTTATTATTTGTATTATTATTTGTATTTGTGAGAGTGATTAATGTTCTGTAAGTTGTTAGCTGATAACACTTAAATGGTAAGTACTATTATCCACAGAACGTTATGTAATATATCCATTTGTCTCGCTCTGTAATTCTGTCTTAAGATGGAAAAATGTTGTAAATCGCTTTTTAAAACTTTTCCATGCCAGTAATTTTAAGCATCAAGCTGCCATGAAATATTCTGTGACTTTTGTCTTATTGCAATTTGCCACCATTGGTTTTTTAGAAGCTACCAGAGAAATGCACATATTGCCTCCTAATCATTAACAAACAAGAGTGACTTATGTCATTTTATGACTCATGTCATGACAATGTTACTTACATCATTTTGCTATCTAAGCACACGTGGTACATTTCCATATTCACTTTAAATAATTATTTAAAATATTCAGAGGGAGGGAGTTGTTCAATTTGCAGATGTAGATTGATCACTTGTGCAATATTTGTGACTGAGTCTATTTGTTTAGTATAGGTCCATCGGCATTCCATTAGCAGGTAAGATTTATTGGTGGATATGTAGGCTAATGTTACTGAAATTCATGTATCCATCTCTGTAATTACCACACGCAGTACATTTCCATGTACACTTGAAATAGTTATTTAAATATTTATAGTTCAACGTTCAAAAATATTCAGTTCAAAATAACAAAAAGTGACAAACGTTCCGTAGTCCCATTATGATTAGTAATCTGAAAAAAAATACCTTTACATAAAAATTTTAGTGACGACATTAAACAATTCAGTCATCACGATAAGATAAGTATTTGCTGTTAAAGGCCAAAACAATATCCATGTATATGTGTAAAGATCTTCGTAAATATAAAACACGTGAATATTAATGGAAATGCAGAATTTTCTGCGGTAACTTTTCTACAGCTCTCCTGTGCGATGTAATCGCACGGCTTCAGCTAGTTATTACATAACCTTTACTATGTGGCTAGAATTATTTGCTGATTTAGTACTAGTTGAAAATTGCAATAGTCGACATTTTTTTCGGCGACTTCCTACAACTTCAATATTAAAGATAAATATTTTTACTTAAATGAAATCTATTATTCAAAGACAGATGTTACAATAAGGTCATATACAATTTTTCGAAAATATATGAATAGTTTAAAATTTTCCTGTAGAATGTAGCAAAGGATGGAGAAAGAATTGATGCTGATCCCGTTTTCGTATTTTGTAAATTGCAAAAGTACAAAACTGATTTTAGAGATTTATGTTAATAAAATATATTCTAAACATATTTCTTTAAATACAATAATGTAGAATTTTTTGAAAATGCGAATAGTTTTCGCGTAATTTCTGCTTGAAGTTAATGGGATTTTTTTCTCAATAACGGTTACAAAATTTGTCTATTTTTTTTACTCGCATAGAGGTTCCAAAATTTTGCTTTAATTTTTTTACTCGTTTAGGAGTCAAAGCCACTTAAACATGGCGTAGGTCTAATTTTCGTTGAACTCTCTGAATTTTCAATAACAGCATAAATTTAACCACTAGTTTTTGAAGCGTTGGGAAAATGGGTTTAGCCGTGCAAGCAGTGGTGTAGCGGTAACTTGCTTGGTTTTCACTGAAACACCGGAAGTTCGAATCTCGGCTCAGAGAAAAACGAATGGTGCTAAAACAGCTCGTACTTTCTCGTCCGTATTTTCATGCTAAATTACGCGAAAAGTACTCAAATTTTCGAAAAATTGTACATTACCTTATTTAAAAACCTATCTTTAAGGAACAGATTTCATTAAGGGAAAATCTCTATTTTTAATATTTAGTTGTAGGAAGACTCCGAAAAAATTTGGAACTTAAGCAGTTTTCGAAAAATAAGGGTTTTCAACGAAAATGAGACCTGCACCACTCTCTTCAACGTCCCTCACACTGTCCAACAACAAAATTTAATCAAAATGATGGAACAATTTTTTTTTTTTTAAATTTGGAAAACTTCCCAGGGGCTTCATGTAAAGTACCTTCAAAACTAAAATATCGTTTTCAAATTTAAGGGTCCGCAACATCAATCAGATCGAATGCGGAATATCAGTTTAGGAGAAAATCGGCCGAACGTTTTAGCAGCTAGCGTTGTTCACAGACGGACAGTTTTGCCATCATTCGATTTTTCGGTATCGGACCCACAAAACGGATTCTGATTACACCACGTGTTGGAGGATTTTTTTTCTAAATTTAGCAACAGGATTTATCCACTTTTTCGTTACCAAGGCTCGGCAATAAGAGTTTTTCTGCTAAAAATTCGCTCTTTTTTTTGCGCAGCATTACACAACTTCGCCGGGTGGACGCACTTTTGCAGGTTCATGTAGTGAAATAATATTGCGTATCAATTACAAATAATGCGCGAAAGTATGTTCTGTTGTAGTACCACTTATATACACACAAATCTTTGTATTTAAAGACACGCAATCTTCGAAGTCAAAAAAATCTCTATCGCTATATATCTTATTTCTGCGTTCCCTAACTATCATCTCGTTAAAAGTCTTCTGCTTTTGATACATCTCGCACAACGTTGGGGACAACTATATTCCCACTTTACTATGTAGTTGTTTTTTAATACGACACTGTTACAATTGACATCACCATCGCGTACATTGTATTGATTTTAAGGTATTACAAAAGGTTAGTTTTTAAATTATGAAACCTCTTAATAAGAATAAGCGTTAACACACGTAGGGCCTGCTGTCTTTCATTTAAATCAAAAATCAAGACATTAGGTTGAGTAGAAAAGTGTACTCAAAAAAATTTATCCAGTAGCCCAAACATTATTTTTTTCTAAATATGTTTTAATAATTATTTCATTAATGTAATTTAAAATTGTCTAAATTTATTTTCTGTGGTTGTAAATGTTCTATAAATTTGATATTAGACTTTATATCCCTTTTCACATATTTATAACAATTTTTATAATTTTCCCCTTACATATTTAAGCACATATTTTGCAATTTGAAACGACTTACCTTTCCGGTCACTACTTATTACAATAGTTGGTAAATCCCGAGTTTAGGGTGGCACTGTTCCTTTGATTCACTGATTCGGTTCATTAGATGAGAATCGACTTCATGAACTGAATCCTTGTTTATACGTAGTAGTCGCGTGTAGTTACGTTCACGATGTTACAGCAATAAATATAATTATTTAAAATAAAGGTAGATCGGGAGAATAGCTACCCCCCTGCTCCAAAGCCCCCTGTACGTATAAATCTCCGTAGCAACGTACTCTCATTAAGTGAACTGATTACTCGTCTTTTTCACGCTACAAATTTAATTTTATAACCTCCACAATTCTTTAACCAACGCATTTTTTTCACCAAGTGGTCCGCGACGTGCTACCGCACGTCGCTACCCGACGGATCCAACGTGCTACGTTCGCGAGGGCCTTCCGGCCCTCGCTCTCGAGACCTGGTTCGCGCCTCCGCTGTCGCTCCGGCGCTCATGCTGAATTAAATACCTCCCTCACTTTTAAGAGAATTTATTTTAAAGGGAACACTCACTTTTAAGAAAATTCATACCTTCCATCTCAGGAGACACACAAACCTATTTGAAGAAGACTTGAAATGCGAAAATACACTCAATTCCACGCCAACAAATTATCAGGTGACTTCGCATTTAACATTGAACATAAATAATTCAGTTGTTATAGTGAACCGCGCAACTATAAACATAGCAATCGCGAGAAATAATGAATCATAAAAGGAACCAAAGGAACCGTGCCACCCTAAACCCGGGATCAACCCAATAGTTTGATGAATGTACTTAAATCAGTTTAATTGATTTTGTTTCAGAAACAATTGGCGCTATCCTGTCCAACTCAAGAACGAATCTTATCAAGTTTATGAAGAAAACACTAACTGGTTGCCACATGAAACAATTGTAACTATTATCAATAAACAATATTTTTATTTTTGAGAAATTATTAAAACTCCTGATTTTAGATATAACTTAATATTTTTACGCAGCATTGAACCTTAACAGCAGAATAAAAGATTTAAATACCCAACAAATTTCAGAATTTAATTTTTATTTTATTGTATTATACTGTCAAAAGGATGTAACTGTGTGAAACAGAATAAGCACATAATATAAAAGTCAAATCAAATTTGTAAAATTATAAGTGCAAAAATAATTGAGAATATTCATTGCGAGTAATACTACATTAGTCCTTATTTTTTGGACGAATAACCCATTTATTCTGTTAATGTATTATTTTAATTTTTTAAAGATATTCATTATGTGCACAAGTTTTCACTCCATGAAGAGTAGACTTTTGTAACTAGTGGCGATACAACAACACATATTTTATTGTATGATTTGTAACTTAAGTGATATTGTTATACATGAAATAGGCAAAAGTGTTTCCAACCCGAAAAACATATTTGCTAGCTCTAAGACATGACAATAATTTAATTATTTATTTATATTTTGGCCTCTGGGATGGCTCATGGGCAGCGTATTAGCTTCCCATACTGTTGTCCCAGGTTCAATTCCCGGTCGAGGCAAAAGAGTTGTAGCAGGACCTTTAAAATCGTCCCAGTTTCTGTAGCAGTGTGACGAAGAAAAGCTGAAGCAGGCGGATCTTACTAGTTACGGTGAAGAGAATACGTGATGTTCGCCCCATGTCGCTCTTACCCTCAAGGATGGGAATTTAACTAGGCCTAGACATGGGGGACACTGGTAGCTGGCCGGCGAAGTCGGACTACCGACCCAATAACGCCAAATACATACACTTATATTTTGGCAAATACGACTTGATTGATTATTTCGTGTTTGCGGGCGCGTCAACTGATGTGGTCGCTAGTCCCGTAAGTGTAGTTTGTTTATCACGGGAGGAGGCGGTGCTCTTCCCCCGCTGGATGGTTAATGGCAGGCGCAGACGTACATGACGGCTAGCGGGGTTTTCCCTTCCCGGTATCTCCCACCAGCGGGCTATCGCTCCCTGCCAGGACAAGGTCTAAGCTGCAGGCTGGACTCCCGATGGTTGGTTGGCTCTTAGTGATTCCAGGCACGTCAAATACGATCATTCGTCCTGTAAGTGTAGTGCATGTTTTTTTCATCTGGAGATGGCGATCTTCCCCCGCTGGATGGTGAGATCCGGCACCGACCTACCGTCGGCTAGTAGGGTTTCTCCTTAACCAGGACTCTCCCACCAGCGGGGCACCGCCCCAGCCGGGAAAACCTCTAAGCTCCCGACCGGTCTCCCGGCATGAGTGGTAGTATAGTGCATGTTAGTGTGTGTGTAAGGGGGTGAGGAAAGGACAAAGAAGAGGAAGAAAATATCGCGCACAGTTCGTTGCCCGTTTGGTAGGGTACTGCTCCGGCATTCGCCTGGTATTGATCGGAGAAACCATGGAGCACTACCTATCAGAGCAGCCGGCCGTTAGAATTCTCCTCCAGACAGCGACTGAATGCGACATCGCTGGAGCTAGTGTCGAAATTCTTGCCACTGTCGGGACTCGAACCTAGGACTTCCCGGTCACAAGCACTGCAGTGGCATCAGTTGATGCACTGACCCACCTCTCTCGGTTGGACTCCCGACATGTGGTAGTGTAGTGCATGTAAGTTATGTGTAAGCAAGGGTAAGATAGTGCAGGAGGAGGAAGGAAAACTCACATGCGGTCTGTGGCCCATTTGTTAAGGTACTGCTCTGGCATGCGTCTAGTATTGAATCGGAGAAACGACGGAAAACACATAACTTACATGAACTACACTACCACATGTCGGGAGTCCAACCGAGAGAGGTGGGTCAGTGCATCAACTGATGCCACTGCAGTGCTTGTGACCGGAAAGTCCTAGGTTCGAGTCCCGACAGTGGCAATATTTTCGACTCTAGCTTGTCAGCTAGGTCGCATTCAGTCGCTGTCTAGAGGATAATTCTAGCGACCGACTACTGTGATTGGTAGTTTATCGTGGTTTCTCCGATCAACACCAGGCGAATGTAGTACCTTAACAATTCGGCCACGGACCGCGCGCGATTATTTTTTGGTCATTTTATAGACCATTTTCAAAGGACTTATCGGTCATCGGAATCCGAGCCCTGCTAATGACCTAAGCAGTTGACTCACCCGAAAAAAAGAAAAAGCATCGTGCGCGTCGCCGTGTCCGTCAAACGCCCGCCCGTACGGCGCGCACGCCAGCGCCGCGCAGCGGTAGGCTTGGGAACTACGTGCCCGCGCGTGCCTGCCTGCGGTCGGTCGGGTGGTGGGGCGGGCGCTAGTGAAAGTTGCGTGGCCGTGGCGAGCGGCGGTGTGTCAGCTGGTGCGCACCGCGCGGGCATGTCTGCGAGTCTGCACGTTGGTGCTGTGTCCGATGGTTCAGTAGCGCCGCCTCCGAGCCCCGGGATGCGCCACCAGCAGGCGACCGTCTCGCCCTCGCCGTCCACGTCGGAGCAGGCGCCGCCCAGGGAGCTGCTGTTCAAGTTCCTGGTCATCGGGGACTACGGAGTGGGTGAGTCCGCGCCTTTTGTTTTGTCCGGCGTTCGTATTCCGACCGCACGCGGTGCCTACGTGCTCAGACGCCTTGTCACTCGCGCTTCAGAGTTGGACGATTCCTCTTGTCGTATGTTTTGTTGCGTTGTTTTGTGGGGTTCACTTTCACAGATTGCCTCTGCAACAATGCCTTTGTAATAATTAAGGGAACGTTTTATTGTTAGCCTTGAGCAAAAGAATACATCAAGAAACCCCAGCCAGTGTCGTAGTCAGGATTTTGTTTTGGAGGAGCTGTCACGTGGACGTAGGGCCTAAGAACATTGAAGCGAACATTTCGTGGATCCTAGTTGCGATATTTTGACACTTTTTAATAGGATGTGAATACATGGAAATAAATTGTTTTTTGTTGCGTTCAATATGTAACATTAAAATTCATTTGCCTGGTATTTGCAGCTGTGAAATGACATAGCCTTTAAGTGATTGGACAACAATGCTACAAGTGTTTGATTTCGGAAGGGTCTTAAGTTCCTTGCACTCCCTTTTGACAACATCTCTTACCACATCGCCTGGAAAATAATGACATTAACAATGAGAAGTGAACGTAAATTGTGCTAATTTCACTTTTAAATGTTAAAAATGAATATTGTGTCATTGGAGTTTTTCTACCAAAAGTCGGTAGAGTTCGACCGAGCTGGGACGTATTACTGGCCACACTTCTGGAAGCAGTATGCTGCTGTTCTTTATTATTACTGAATTAGTCACTTTCATGTTACATCAGTTACTCCTGGCATTGTTATCGTACATTTTCATGTTACAGTCTTTTAGATTCCCGCAACTTTTGATTGTTTGCATATTTTACCTTTATTTTTTCTACGAGTGTAGAGATTGTGGACTTTATATTTCGGTATTGACATATGAATCATTATTGACGCATGATACGGAAATTCGTCGTAATACCGATTTCTGAACATGAATGAGGAAGCACCAACTTCGTGCACCTCTGTTAAGATAGAGTAGTAATGTATGCTTGTATTATCGGTAACGTTACAATGTCTGATTAGCTAGTACCATTGAGAAAAACAATTTTTGATGTGTAAGATATAACATTTTTTCGATTTTTTTTGACCGTAGTCTTGAAAATGGAATAAGTTTTTTGCTAATTAGCTCTGCTTCTCACGGTATAGCTTATTAGGTTTTCAAATGAGCTCAGTACCTAGGCAAAGAAATGAGTTCAGTACCTAGTTCATTGAGACTTGTGTACCTAGTATTTGGAGACATAAAATTTGTGAAAAAAGTTCTTATTCATCTGTTATTCACTATGTTATAATTCCTAAACAGAAAAAGAGAAACATAACACATCGAGACGAATCGATCAATCCACGTACCTATTTATCAGCGATGTGATGTTGGTGAACATTCTCGATAGAATCTTGTGATTTACACACGTGTACATAAATAAGGCAATATAAAATTAACAAAATCTGATGCGTAATTAACCAATGTTGGTGGGGATTTACTTTATGAATGATCACAACTTCCACAATATCTTAAAACCTAGAACTACTAGATCATAGTGGACGGAAATTTTGGAGTGCACTGTGCGAACACAGAATCAGTTTCCGAGTGCCAGTCACAACGCAAATAGAGAGATTTTGCAACACGGGAAATTCATTGTCGTAGTACGTGAACATTATCGTCAAAAATAAATAACCTATATTCAGAAAAATGAGTTTTTGCATGTCGTACAATCGAAAACGTACGTTAAAACTAGGAACTCATTGGAACAGAATACCTCTAACAGGATCTAAAAGCATTTATGAAAACATCTGTGTATCTCTACCCTATTTTTGCTTTCATTAACATTACAAGATAGTAAAACGTATAATACATGAAATCATTATATTTTTCATTACTTCCATGCTCATTGCGTGTTAGTGTTGAATTCGTGTTTAGTGGTGGCGGCGAAAACAACGTATAGTGGAAGTTATAAATACATTTGTCGTAGACGACAAAACAGGGAGAATGACGGGACCCGTCAATTGAAATCCCGTCATTTGAAGCCCGCGCATGTGCAGTACAATTCTACCCAGAATTGTCCTGTTACGTCTTTCAAATTCACGACTTGCGAAAACTTTTTTTTTTCACAGCCCACTGTAATAGCGGTTACTTTCGGGGCATGCAGAGCGTGCTTAAAGTTCAAAAAAAATTTCATTGTTAGCAGTTCAATCATAATTAACTATATTTTTTTCTCACGTGTAATTTACATTAACTTCTTGGCGGTTTTTGAAATTATTTTTCACCTCACCTTTAATTAATATTTCAAACCTATAATTCACTACAAATTTAGTTATGTAGTGAGACATGAAAAACTGTCTTAATTTCTAAAGTTTGCAATAGATTTTAGATAATTCGTCTAGTTTTGTCAGTTTTATCAAGTAATAATTTTACTTTTATTGGTTATACTGGTTATGGGATTATCGGTTATAACTGCATGCTTATTTCTTTATTTTTAGATCACAGAAAATCGCGGTCTAGTAACCCTAATATCAAGGGCTTGGGACAGTAACAAGAAAGAAACATACCAAGTCTCTCACTATTCGTAAATATTAATACACCTTGATTTTGTTGAGAGTGAGGCTTATGTTGTTACTGCATACAGTGACTCACGAAATCGATCATACACACGATGTATTAGTAGTCTTAAAATAATATTACAGTTTACTACATTGAACATTCATTTTGAAGATTTCACTATGATTTGAAATATGTTTTTAACTCATTTGAAACTAAATAATAAAATAATATATTTCCAAAAGGCAGCAAAAATTCAAAATTTTTAATTTGCTTTACTGTGAAAATTTCGAGCAAGGGCTTATTCAACTGAGTTGCAACTTTTTCAGAACTAGGGATGTGGCACTAAATATTTTTTTAATGTAACTCTACAATTTTCTTCAGTGTGTCCTTGTGTATTTGCCTTGTAACAATTATTAAAACGAAATAACTTTCACTAAAATTTGTCATTGATGACAATACAAATAAGTCGCAAATTTCTGAAAGTTTTTAAAGTAAACTGTCCGCAGAAACGACTCGCTGCGGGGACAAATCTCTGGTCAGCGCTCTCTACACGAGACAAACGTATGTTTGCGATTTCTATACTGCCTCATTTATTGTGTACCGCAATGTCGATTTTCTTTTAGAGTTGGCAACGTGTGCTGGCTCGGCTCCGCTAAGCTCCGCCTCGATTTTTAATAATAATAATAATAATAATAATAATGACTTTATTTATGAGGCGAAACTCGAGCCATTCCGCCTAACCACGGACTTAACATTATCTAGTGATATTGTGAGTGTTACTACTGCAGAGGTCAAAAGTTAATAGCTAAAATGTTTATTTAGTTTTAAACGAGTCAGGTAGTTTTATTTCCGTTAACGTATCATGTACATATTCAATTTCGTGAGTATGTTTTGATCAGTATTTAGGAAAGACTTCATGCAATAACAAGATGTGAAACACCTGGTTCCTGTTCCAACCCGCATGTGTTGTATTCGTTGGGTTGTGCAGGAACTCATTGGTGTCATTCCTGCAATTTCTGCGAGCGTAGGTTGCAGTGGTATTCGAATTCAGATTCTCAGTTTTATAGCGCTCGTGTGTTGATAATAGCGGGCCGTGTCCGTACGCACAGTCCTTGAGGCAGCACGCATGGCAAGGTCGCCGGCGACGGACAGTGAAACAGCATGGCCGCTCAAGGCCGAGGGCGCGGAGTTGCCTTATGAGGCCATTCCTCAAACTTATCGGTGTAGGCCAGGCACGTCACACCGCGCCCGCACGAGCTACTTGCCCGGCGCTCCTACGGGCACCGGCAACTTCCCCTGACAGCCGACCCGGTGGCCGAGATTGCTAAGACAGTATAGTAGAACCGAAGGGTCGCGGGTTCGACTCCCGCCTCGGGCATGGTTGTCTTTGTGTTCGACCGTTCACCCCTTATCGTCACCATTTCGTTTAATCTTCGTAGTTACCGTAATGTTAACTCCAATAGTGGTCGTTAATGATGTAGATGTTGATGTGACCTTAAATAACACAACAACAAACCCCTTGAGGCGGTAAACAATGGCTTCATACGAAAGTATGATCACCAGATTTGTTCTATCAAATAACTGAGAATTGCATTATGTTTATATTGTTCACTACTTATCACTATTTGATGTTTATTTTCTTAATAAATTCTCCCTGATGTAAACATCTTTCCTAAATGTATACAGGAATATATTTGAATGGCAAATTCTTTCCTTGTTGTAGTTTTGTGGGGTCATTAAATCATTCAGTTATTTATTGTACTTAGCAAGAAAATGAAATAAATGAACAAGTCTCTGTAAGTTAACACTGCTCGCTTAGGAGCGGACAGCATACTTGGAGCGCGCTTCTCTCTCTCCCTCGCCGTCACAGCTTGCGCCTGTACACCCCTGTTGGAGGGGAAATGGAGCGGAGTCAGGGGAAGTTCCTGTGCTCCACGCTTCCCAGGCGGGCTAGTAGCTCGTGCGGGCGCAGTTTGACTTGCCTGGGCTGAGGGCACCGAATTATATGGAAGATATATTTGCATGTGCAGACCTGGATGGCCGAGGTGGCTAAGAGCGAGTACCGACTCAGCGCTTCGGTCCGAAGGGTCGCGGGTTCGAGTCCCGCCTTGGGCATGGCTGTTTGTCCCTTGACTTTGTGTGTGTGTTGTCGCGGAGGGCCTCGCGTTCTGCTGACCCCAGATCAGAGGAGCCCGCAAGTGTTTGTCTAGTGTATGGTCGAATATGCGTTCCTTCGGGACGTAAAGGGCAACCGGCTGTCGGCTGGATACAATTCCTAGGAAAAAAAAAATTACATGTGGTAGTTCTAAATTGTGTGTAAATAGTATTTAATAGTGCTCTATTAATGCGATTCGGTTTTCTCATGTAGTGGAAATGACCACATTCTTTAATAACAAGGGTGAGCGAAACCAATAATTGCTGACACAGGTTCAGTTGAAGATGAGAGATATTTCCCTGTTAATCTTGGGCGTGAAATCTGTAGCAGCACGAACAAACAATTTGTTAAGATGCGCTTATCCTATCTTGCGAGCATTCTGATAAGACCGTGCATATTTCTTTGACGTATCTTTTGTCTTTGCTTAAAATCATGTTGACGCCCGCCTACATCATAAACTCGGTTATCTCTTATCTCAGGGTTGTCCAACTTGCACGGCCTCAAGAGCCACAACTAAAACCTGTAATATGGTTGCTGGCCATATTTTCATTACTCAGGTGCTCCACACCTGACTTTCCCGTATTGATCTCGGCAGTATTCTCGGCTATTGTGGAACGGGGAGGAGGGGGTGAATGGAACCATGCGTGATATCACGCCGAACCAGGCATAACGCAATGAAACGTAGTGAGATGATTGTAAATTTCTGAATTTATTAGAAAAAGATCGTTAAATCTAAACCTAACCTTTTTTTCATGAAGCGAGGGTTGACTCCGACAGGGGGCGTGGCGACCAATGTTCTCGCCCAAGGGACTTTCACTTTTAACTAATAGCCAGGGAGTGGATTTCTGTGTAAATACATATTTACTAAATAAGCTAATATCGATACTAATTTACAGTCTCTTTATGTTTCACAATGTGTAGAGTTGAAAAATGTTACTTTTATTTCCCATATTTTTGCACGTTTTGTGTTTTCAAACATTTTTGAATATAAGTCCATATATTTTTCAAATGTCTTATAAAATCAGTCCTTATAGGATATTAAGCGTAACAGTGAAATTCTATTAAAAATTTAAAGTGCATCTCAACAAAAAGAGCTTAAACATTTTCAGTAATCCCTTAAATATTAGATTTTTTTTTTGAAAATTAGGGAGAATTGACAATGGGAATAGAAGTTAAGAAACTGTTAATGTTTTAATTTATGCGAAGAAAAGATCCACTCTTCGGCCCTGAGACCCTGTCTGAGAGGTCTGCGTAGTGAAGGGGGGGGGTCGCGAGGATGCGATGAACTATTGGATTCTTTTCACAGATGACCTTGAGACCTCGATGGTATATGGAAAACGCACCTCGCTTCAGTATCCACACTACCCCTCCTCGTTTTCTCTGAGGCTGCCACCCGGAAATCGCATGACGTCGCAGAGACTTGGACACCAGAATTCAACTTGTACAGTTCCTCATTGTCAGTTACTATCAGTTAGAATACCATGTGTTCGTTCAGTTTTAATAATACCTCTATTCAGCCAGTGTAAAATGTCAAAAGTAGCACAATCGGCTAGTGTAAAATTGGAAGTTACATTTCAAAATTTAAAGATGATTTATGAACTAGCAGTAAAATATTATTTTACCATAGTCATGTTATATCATATTAAGTCGATATTTAACTCCATATTTTGATAAAAATAACTACATATATATTTACATATTTCATATATTTTTAATTCACATAAATCCGTTCCCTGCTAATAACCTTTCGCGGGCCGCATGCGGCCAGCGTGCAGCCATTTGGACATCCCTGTCTTAGCTCGTTTGATTTCTCATTATATATTTGTCTCGAAGGTATGCAAGAAGGAAATGAATTGGTTCACGTAGTCCGTGGGATTGTAGGAAGTGCGTCAGGGCTCTTGCCCGGCTGCGTTGCTATTTTTCGGAAACCTAATTCCTTAGTGCACGGAGATGCTGATGCAGACATAAAATGTCATACCGCATGAATCAGCAAAAAGTATTGTATCTCAATTTCTGGGTCAATGACCCCCATCTCGATCAGGTTTTTTTGTCTAGTTTCTCTGATCCTTCGAGCAAATGCTGAGATGACCGCTTGTTTTGCTTATAGACATAAATGTTACTTTCCTATCTGTGCACGCTTTCTAGAGTTCAGTGGGGAATATATTCAAATGAACGGCGCCGATGAGGGATAATAGCCAAAATCTGTAGTTGATTTGCCGTTGCTAATCGTTTTTATTACACGGGAGCTAATATTTTCTTATTACTTTTTGCCAAAAACGCTCGTTTCAACTACTTGTGTAAGGGTTAGGGTAGGCATCCCAGATTTTAAGACTATGCGCACAGAATACACTTCTCCCCATAGTACGTCACACAGGTTTGAAATGTTTTCGGACGATAAATAAAGAAATGCCTATTCTCTTGACTTAGTTACAAGGCGTGTTTGAGTTCTGTTCCTGTTGGTTTCCATGGCAATACCTGGTGACATGCAAGCGCCGCTCATACAGGTGGCCAGGGAACAGAGATCAATATCCTCCCGGCAGGGACAGGGGTTCGTGTGCTCCTCACCTGTTTTCAAGCACCGCGCACAATGGATAGCTTTATCCAAGTCGTATAATCGGAAGTCATAGTAAATATAATTTGAAATGATTTGAGTTTCCCATACAACCACAACCTGAGGTTCGTTTTACAGGTGACACAACACTGGAGCGTATCCCATGGTTTGTCCTGATCACAAACATGACTTCCAAAGTATAAAGAAAACGCAAGTTTTGTAATTTCATATATTTTTTTCCTTGGAAGTTTGGGTATAAATCTTCTACAAACGTAACAAGTTATCGGGTTGATTCGCACACTTTCGATGTGAAATGATTTGCGTTTTATCGAACCTATTCAGTCCTACAGATCATGGGACGAATTTCACCTTATTAATTCAAACAAACAAAAAAACAACTAAAAACAAAAACAATAACAACAACCAGTCCTGTAATGTATTAATCTATTTGAGACACACGCATACCAGACACGAACTTCTCGCATACTGCGGGTACAGTTCAACATGACACCGACTGACTCAGAATCTGCCACAACAATTGGATACTTGTATTCTTGCGATAAGGAAAGGAGCTAAAATAATTCCTTTCGGTGACTGAAGTGTGGTAAGAAATATGATAGTGTGCATGACTTGTTTTCAAAACATCCACTAAGACCACTAAGGCGTATTCGTAATTGCGCGCGACTAGCAGAGGCGATAATAAAGGTGGCAATCTTCGAATACAGAAGGTAAAAAAAAACAACAACACGAAAACCAAATTTTGTTGATATCTCATGAAAGTGGCGTAGATGAATTGAACAAATACTTTATTTTTAAATAGATTTTATGCGTATTGATTCTACGTATTTTACAGGTGTAATTTAAATACATTTGCATTAACAGCAGAATACGGTATGATACGGTATAAAGATACGGTATATTTAAAAACTTTGACGTTATATGACGTTTTTATTGTGATATTCGTAATCTATATGAAATTGAGTATGTTGCGCACTCTACCTTCCTGGAGGTAAATATCTTCTTCCCTAGTGTAATTAATGACGAGCGCTCTTTTTCTTCTGTCGTATGACGTTAGCTGTTTTGTAAGAAAGCGAGCAAATCAGTGAAAACTTTTATGGAAATTACTGATAGGAGAGGAAGATACTGAAGACATTTTAGGCATTAATAATACAAGTACATTCAAGAGTGACTGAATATAATCAATATTATATAATATAATTATTATTTCGTGTTTTCGAGTGTGTCAGCTGCTACGGACATTACTCCCGCATGTGTAGTGCATGTTTTTATCACTGGAGGTGGCGATTTTCTGGATGTCGATATCCGGCACCGACCTACTCTTCGGCTTGCAGTATCTCCTACCTGCGGGACACCGCCCCAGCTGGCACAAGCTCTAAGCGCCTGATGAGTATCCCAGCATGTGTTGTACAGTGTAGTGCATGGAAGTTTATGTGGGTGAGGAGAGAACAAGAAAGACCGATCGCACGCGGTCCGTGGCCCGTTTGTGAGAGTACTGCTCCGGCATTCACCTTGTTGTTGATCGGAGAAACTCCGGAACATCTACCATCAGAACAGGCGGGCGCTTGAATTCTCCTCCAGATAGGGACTAATCTTAATCTTGCCATCTATGGCGCGTCCAAGGTCATGAATGAAGTACGGTATCTCACGGCGACAGCGACAGCGATATGCGAATGTAGCGCTTTTCTGGTGTACTGTGCGAACCAAAAGTTACGCACGTGGTGGTGTCGATGAATCCTGCAATGGCGGAGGGGGGTGCTAGTTTAGCGCTAAATTAGTTTGTCTCGAACCTTTCTAATTGTATGAAAGGGTTTTTCTTCCCTTTCCCTAAATCTAAAACTATTCTCTTTTAGTAAAAGATGAAAACTGGTTTCTTGAAATTGGGGATATCGTTGTCAGTGTTCACTTCCGCATGAATACATTTTAGTGTTGGCGGAACATTCTTCATAAAAAATGCACTTTCTTGCGAACTTCTCTTCGCACGAAATCGTATTTTGTTTCCCTGCTATTGACACGAATGCGTCGACTTTTCCTTCATTTTATTTGGAGTTGTAATTGCACCACATGCAGCTTGTCGTCGTGTTGCTAAAACAGATTTTGAACTTTCACCGACTGCTGCCGCCCAGTATTGAGCACTTTACCATACTTGCGCTTTATGAATGGATGATCATTCTAAATTAGTTTTGTGAAGAAAAAGAAATTAAATTTAGAAAAAATGATAAATTAATAAATTTATCACAGCCTAAAACTGAAGAAAAGTAAACGAAATTTCATTTAATTTTGTCGTGATTCAAAGCGTAAATCTTGAAACCAACACAACCACGAAACAGGCGAATAGCACCGGTAGACAACAGGAACGCGTACTTTCTAAACACTACGATGCGACAGTCGGAGCCGTGTCTCTCCCTACAGAAATTAATAAACTCAGTATTCCCCACGATTTGTTAGATGTATTCGTAGTACACTTTACTAATATAATCGGTACGAAAAATTAAATTAATGGGGATTTAAAACGGTTGGAAATCTTTAAATGGAGGGTGGGGGTGGATGTTTATTCACTGGAGAAACCCATAAGGCCTTATACAGTCGACTCCGGTTATAGTGAACTTCGGGGGACTATCATGTTTGGTTCACTATATCAGAGGTTCACTTTATTCGATGATGTCAGAATTAAATAGAATTTCGCCACTATGATTGATTTTATTAATAGAGACAGCAAAATTCATTATCAAAATGAAGTGAAAATGTCTATATCTTTATTTGTCCTTAAAAAAGCAATTATTTACAATTGTTTGCTTCTCCAGAGTTCGTGCTCTCTCCATATTTGATTCTGTATAGTCTTCTGTCTCTAAGTATCGTAATGCAGTCTTGACACCTTTCAATGCCTCTTGCACTTTTGGATCACCGTCCCACTCTCCGAAGACCTTTTTACTACGTCAGACCAGTTAGTGAGCAATTACTCTGAGGAAGTACAAGTTTCAAATTTCAGGAAACGTCTTATTCATATTGAAAGAAACAATTGGTAATTAGTAGTAGTACTCATGAGCAACTGCTCTAACAACTTTTATTCATGTTAATTTGCATTCCTATTCAAGCATGCTTATTCTTATCACCCTTTGTGTAATGTGAGAACTGTGTAAAATGAACTTCATTAAGGGAGAATTGTGTCGTCACCACGGACAGGAAGAGTACTTAATTGAATAATCTTCACGACTGCGCACATCCGTTTTCAAAATACTAAAAATTAACTCCTAAATGAAATAAGAACTTGTAGACCTCAAATATTTCCTCTTCTTCCTCACTTTTCTTCTTCCTCACTTTTCTTCTTCTTCATTTTCTTCTTGATTGATTGATTGATTTATTCGTGTTTCCGGGCGCGTCAACTGCTCTGGTCATTAGTCCCGCTAGTGTAGTGCATGTTTCCCCCCGGGAGATAGCGGTGATCTTCCCCCGCTGGATGGCGAGATCCGGCGCCGACCTACCGTCGGCTAGTGGGGTTTCCCCCTAACCAGGACTCTCCCACCAACGGGGCACCGCCCCAATCGGGACAAGCTCTAAGCTCCCGACCGGTCTCCCGGAATATGTGGTAGTGTAGTGCTTGTTAGTGTAAGTGTGTGTGTAAGGGGAGAGGATAGGACAAGGAAGAGGAAGGACAGATCGCGCGCGGTCCGTGGCCCGTTTGGTAGGGTACTGCTCCGGCATTCGCCTGGTGTTGATCGGAGAAACTACGGAAAACTACCGATCAGAGCAGTCGGCCGCTAGAATTCTCCTCCAGACAGCGACTGAATTCGACCTAGCTGACAAGCTAGTGTCGAAAATCCTGCCGCCGCCAGGACTCGAACCTAGGACCTCCCGGTCAGAGGCGCTGCAGTGACATCAGTTAATGCACTGAGCTACCGCTCCCGGTTTCTTCTTCTTCTTCTTCTTCTTCTTCTTCTTCTTATGATGATGATGATGATGATGTTGATGATGTAAGTACGAACTTTTTAATAAATTCGTGTTTCATTAATTAGTAGGTTTACCCATAGACCAAAGAGGTATAATTCTTTTGTCAATATTTTATCTATCGCCAATATAACGAAAAACTGTCGTTAATAATAACGTATTAAAGATTCGCGTTGAGCCGGAAGTGCAGAATAGGAATACACTACGTTGCAGCACTTCAGGTGCTTCTTTAGGAACCTGGAAACATGCTTTTTTCTACAAATCTTGAATAATATTCTAGAAAGATCCTGCTAAAAATAAATCCCATCGATTTGTCTCGCCGAGGGCATTAGTGTGTGGTCACCTCCGTAGACGGCATTAAAACTCCCGAAAACGCGTTTTAACTTCACTCCTCCCCCTCCAACACGTTTTCCAGATCATTCATTGCAATAAGTGTAATTGTCGTCAACCTGATGAATGAAGTCCTAACGATTCACATAAATGCCGGAAAGAGAATAAAGTAATTGCCATCGCTTAACCAGTATTCCCGTAGGTGCATTGAAACCATCAAAATCATACGTTCTAGAATGCTTCCACAAAATGCTAAAGAGAACCGGCTAAGAATTGCGCCAATCGATTTGATTTCGAGAAGAATCGAATGAGAAATTGATCACCTATGTAGATTGCGGAAGTTACCAAAAATGTTTGAGTTGCTTAAAAATACAAACAAATGTCTTTTAGAGAAATTTCTTAAAATTTTGAAAGTGGGTCCGCAAAAAATGATCAGTTCCTCGCCTGAATACCGAGACGCGCCGACCCTTGTGTCAGTTGGTGGACCGGAAGTGATCTAACCGTTGTGACGTACGCGGGCTGTCCAGGGAGAAAACAACGAAACTTCGAAAATAAGCTTTTAAGTCAATTTGAAGCATATTTTGTCTATTAAACTCTTTCGAGCACTCAAACGTCGTTTTAAAAAAATACTTTCGATCCCAAATTTATATTTCAAATCGATAAACACTCCAGAAACATGTCAATTGTTTATTTACAAACGAAATTAATTCGTTTACTAAGAAAAATTATAAAACAGAAACACAAAATCTGTTGAATTGTGTAAATTGAGCGCTTTCATTGTTTGTAATAATTTTTCTTTGCAAACAAATTAATTTCGTTTGTAAATAAACAATTGACATGCTTCTGAAGGTTTATGTTTCTGAAATGCAAATTTGGCGTAGAAAGCATTTTCTCAAACCAACTTTCGAGTGCTTCTTGCGGCACAACCATTCGAAATATTAAAGGAGCTTATTACCCAAAATATAGTTAAAATTGACTTTATTTTCAAAGTTTCGTTGTTTCCTCCCTGGACATTCTGTAGAAGGATATTACATCTAATATATAAAAATCAGTGTTTGTTCATATTTTATGGGGTGCCGTTCCGTTCATCCGATTGCGATAAAACTTTGCCAACTTATTGCTTGTCACTGGTGCGAAGAATGTACGAATAGTGCAATGGGAATATGCTTATGTCTGTCGCACATGGACATGCATTGATGATTTTTTGTTTATGCTGACTCATGCGCCCCTGAACAGAAGCTGTATGCAACCCGCCGCTCTCTTAACTATTAAGCGCATCTTCTCTGCGTATTCTACTCCTGCGATTTTGAAATATCGGCCGGAATTATTACTGGTACGTTATTTCGGACAAGTAAATCAATTTCCCCCATGACAGTGTCCTAGCAAAAGCATGCCCAAACTTGAGAGAAAACGTTTTAACAATACGATTCTTAACAACTTTGTCCACACCAGGACATAGAACAAACTCGCAAGAAAGTCTCTTATTAAAATTTTTGCAGAGCATAGCGTAAGACGCACGTGATCAATAATCACGTGACCAGTAGCGTGTGAAGTGTAAAAGTGTAATATATTGCTCTAGCGAAGCATTGCCGGGTCCACTAGTACGAAATAAGTCTCGTAAGATGTTGCAATATGAATATCTTAGACGTATCTACTTTGACCACATTCCAGCAAACTATGGATTCAATTTCCCTATTTGTCGTGCGAAAGGTTACACACTGATGTTGATAGTAGTTCTTAGGAGGCTACTAATCTATTTCGTCGTTTGACTTTAGATAATAGTGAAAGTGGATAAAGGCATTTTCAGGCAGTATAAAATTAGTTCTTTAATGTCGTATTTTCATGAAACGAACTTCGCTGGTTCGAATATTAACGTTAGAAAACAAAACAAAAAACAAGCATTTCTTTAAAATCTGAAGTCCGAAAGTCTGTATTCTTTGGCTCCTGAGAGACGTTTAAGTGCCCGTAAGCATTAGACCTCCCTTGAACCTACACAGTGCGTGTTAATCTTCAGAGATAGCAAACACAACACTGGAAACAAAAGACTACAATGTCTTTGTGGAATGGCATGATAAGATTACGTTCTGGGTATTTCTTATCTTTGTGTTCTGTCATTTCAACTTCGATAAATATTCTCAAGGGCTTTAAAATTGAATGAACCACAGATAGAGAAAGGGGTTCCACAGTACACCCGTAACTAATAAGTAAATACATGGACCGTCAGGCTTCCAGGGTAGCAATTGTGCCCCTCCCCTCAATGTTGGGAAAACTACGAAATCATTACATTAATATAGATGTGCTTTATATTCAAATTGCTGTGAAGGTCGAATATGCCCCCACAATAGAAGATCTGAAATCTCTCCTCTGACTACACGTTCATTTGCATGGTAAGGAAGAGTTAGGTTAACTGGACCGGTTAGGTTAAGTGGTCCATGCTTTTAAATGTTGGTGGGAAGTGATTCCTGCTTTTCCCAATGGATGGCATTCGTAGAATGACAGGGCTGATAATCTAAGCCACCCTCAGAAGTTGCAGACCTTCATTGTTGAGTACAGTAATGATTTTTTGTTTCTGAAGGGTCAGAAGTATGTTTTACCACTCATCTGCCTTGCAATTTTATTGCGATTGAATGAAAACTACAAGAAAAATATTCTCACTAGATTAATTGTTAGTATTTCTGCTTTATAATAGGGTGTTTTGTTTTTAATCATATGGCGACATGTATGTTTTCGGGCATATAAAGAGAATGTGTGCTGTCGGGTTAACTGGACCGCTGGGACGTTAGGTTAAGTGGATCGGTCCAGTTATTCCCTTTATTTATTTTCGAAAGTAGTATTTGCAGATTTGCAATTAACAGTGACATCAGTTGATGCCTTGAGCTATCTCTCCCGTACCAACCGAAATGCTTTTGTTTCAACAGTAGATATTGTTACAAAATTTCCATGCCATCTGAAAGATTTTTTATTTTCACTTCTGCATAATTTACAGACTGTTCTCGTTGGAACAATAAGTAAATAGTATCTAATAAATAAATTAATGACGTTAATTATAGTGACATTGAAAAATTTCATTTAAGAAATCGATATGGCAAATCTAAAATATTCTCTCATTTATCTGAAAGATGGCAGGACAATATTTAAATATATTATTTATTTTAACGAGAATTTGGAAGAGTAAAATCTTCGCTAAGCATTTTCTCCATTTAAGTGCAGAAAAAGGTTATGGCAATGCGTAGAAGAATGTTTTTGTGCATTAAAACGTCAATGTTATTTTCACAATTTATTTCAATTTCCGGTCCACTTAACCTTACCGGTTAGGTTAACTGGTCCTTTTGCAAATGTATAAAACACTACATATTTGTCAACTGTAGGTTATAATGATGATGTTTGCTCCCACAATATAAGGAGAAAGCCTCACTGAAATATGATGCGAAATTTCACATGTATAGGTCAAATAAATAATTTTAAAGCAAAAAAAAAAAAAAAAAAGGACCAGTTAGGACCTAACTCTCCCCTACTTGCTTTTTAATGACAGGTAAGAAATCTTATATTTGGGCTCCTTGCAAAGCGCAGTATTTGCTTGCATTTCCATTAGCGTGCTGTGTATCAATAAGGTACTGCTATGTATCAATACGGTACTGTATGCTACTGCAGTACGAGGACATCTGCAATGCCGATAGGCACTGCATACCTACTTAACACTTTATCACGGTGAACGTATCACATTATCAATATTTACCTCGGGGGGGGGGGACAATTTGCAAGGGTAGGCCCAGTACATATTGGAGAGATACGATATGAAGCTTTGGGAAGATTTAACAAATTGCCCGTCTGGAAGATGTTGAAATATTTTTTGTTAGGTAGCCATTTTTGACGCGCGAAATTTCAGCAGAATATTTGAAAGAATTTTATTTGATTTTGTTTTGTTTATTTATCGTCAAAAACGTTAAACATTGCGTGTGACGTGTGGAGGAGAAATACTGTATATGCACGTTTTCTTCGCTCCAATGTAATAGAAAGTATTTGCATCGTCATGTGAATTACAGATTTTGGCTGTCATGTTTATGGTTTCCACGTGAAGGAATCCTATTATTTCCACGAGAACATGGAGAACGATTGTTCTGATGGTAGGGCTGTTGATGAAATAACTTAAGTGCAAAGGAAGTGAAGCTACATTTATGTTCAGAAGGAAAACGAGGAGCTGTTTCAGCTTTTGCTCTGTGAACTAGATAGAGGATTTGATCGAGCAGGGGGTCATTGACCTAGAAGCTGAAAAACAATACGTGTTACACGAATGTTTAATCTTTCATAATTATTCAATACTAATGACAACGAATGCATTAAACTCATTTTACACTGATTATTTCAGTTTCGGTGCTCAGTATAGTCTCTTATTTGTACTAAAATAGTTATGGAGCTGAAATGATTCTACGTGACATTTAAACTTCAAAAGAAATATGTACAACGTGTTCATGGTTTCGTTGATCGCTCTGTTCTGTACATTTTCGTATTTTCTGCCGCTTATGCTTCGCAGTTTAATTTCAGTTGTAATTCCTGAAGTAATCCGTAATATTAATATTGAGCATGTTTTTTTACACAGATTTTATTATATTATAATATAATAATATTATGCTTACACTCAATTTCTCTCTATTTGACCACATCCATGAACATTCCAAAAAGAAATGGTTTTGAAACATCAACTCGCGGGAAAGAACTGATATTAAATATGTGGAAAAAAATCATTCACTAAAGAAAGCCATAACTTAAGTTAAAATCCTTTTGGGGACTCTCGCACAATGGAACTAAAAACAAGAAGATTGTAGAGGTAGTTAACCCTGTTATGTACTGTGATATGCTATAATATACCATATAATATCAGGCGATAATTACTGACTGATACAGTTGATCGTCAACTTTTTGTTGAATTGATTTATGTAGGAGTGGCAGTGGTAACATGTACATCATCGTGCTTGTTGTAGACCTTTGATTTTCAAAAACGCTCTTTTGTTGTCAAGAAGGGCATGCTTACTGCACCTCGCACGTGAATGCCGTACCTGCAAGTAGTGTGTTTGATTAGAACATTTGCATTGTAGATAAGAAGGTTGTTTGTCAGAGATAATTTGTAAATACGCTTAAATTGACCTATTCATTTTCCCCCTTTCGTTATATTCTCGGTGGACAAGAATAGTCACATTTCTCAAAAATCTTTTTTTTTTAAGACAAGTGAACAAATATATTTTAAATGATTGCGTGGGCCTCTGCGGCCGGAGTTTGTTTTATCTGGGCTGTCGGGACGAGCCGCGTCTATGCAGTGGTGACTGACGTTTCGGCCAACATTGTGCGACCTTCCTCAGACCAATACTGCTTATTGCGGGAATTCTAATGTGGTGTTGACGTTCTTATGAGAAGAAATAAAAAGAGGTCATCTTCGTCAACATATTAGTTTTATTAAGATAGCCGGCTTTCGACGGCTTTGCCGTCATCGTCAGTCTACAAGGTACAGAAAAATATAAATAAATTAAAAACTTTCCAGCCCGACTCAGACATTAAAATTCTTGAAATAGAAAATAAATTCTGGAACAGAAGCGCTTTAGATATCTTTCACATATTTCAAGCCAACCAGAAATCTCAGGCTTTTCTCAACGAACAAACTAATTTCCCTCTGTCCCCTCTACTAATAATTTTACATACCCCGACCTCACAAACTGACCCCCCCCCGCCTAAGACATTTCCAAAAGAACACTAAACAGACCTCTTCCGACCCCTCGCCGGATCTCCAGAAAGCAATAAAAACCCCGTGTCACGATTAACTTGGCTATCCGGGAGACGCCGCGTCCAGGGCACAGGTGCCGACGTTTCGGTCGCCATTCTGCGACCTTCTTCAGGGCGCAGTACTACGCAGTAGCAGTACTTTTTTTTTTACTGTAGATACTGCAGTAAATAATATTCTTAAGAAGTGAAAATACTTCATACTTTCCGAACGGCTCGTCACTGAACTGTGCGTTGCTTTATAAAGGTTCAGCAATTTGCGAGAGAAATCATTTTAATGTTGCTAAGCGTTGAGATTAAATTCCACAGAATATCAAATAGTCAATTTGATTTTGCGAATCCTTTTGTTGTGCAACATAGCCTGTATATTTTCCATCCATGTTTTGAATTTTATGTATTACTTAAATTCTTGTATAATACGGATACCATAAATGGGCATTCTGAACCCTAGGTTTCTGGAAAATCAATTTTCTTGCTAGCATTGTTCAGTGCAGACCTAATATTTCATTATTCAATAAACCACATGCGTAACCTAATTTCTGTAGATTGTTTTTGAAGGTCAGCCATTTGCTTATCAGTATTGGCTGGTCTTCGTAAACAGGTCACGAAGCCGAAGTATATAGATGCTTTATTTGTTTCCTACTATCTCTGATGGGTGACTTGCTGATAATGGAAGGTCACTAAGAGTCAGCTGTACTCAACCTCTCTGCTAACGGAGCTCACTCCCAGAAGCTTATAAACGAAAGGGCTCGCTAAAAAATGTAACATCAAAAGTACTATCAAAAATGCATTTACGATATGAATACATTTATAATATTTCGTGCTCAGTGCCTGACTTTGCCTTATGAGCGCCATAGGCTGTCAAATGTTTTTGCTACCTTTCAATTTGCTTTTTTAAACATTAAAGCGATTTATAATATTTTGAATAAAACATTGTTTTACGATATTTGTAGCCGACGCAAATGTTGTGGACGTATAAATAATTGATTATACGCAGTGACTGATTTATAAAATTTTAGGTTCTGGAACGCGCTTCCAAATTAAGGATTAACTTAATAGAAATAGTTGAATATTTATATTATAATTTGATAATGATTCTCGAGTACCGGACCGCCGTTCCGTCAGAAATGGCGTCCTGATTATACGTATACGTATAAATAATTCTCACTACGATGTTGATTCAATAAAGTGAATACAAAAGTATCTATATTTATCTGTATATTTTTGATTAATTAACATTTTCATTTGTTACAAATATGGAAAGAAATATTTCTATAAAAACATCCCCTTATTAAATTTTGCATCCGTTCAAATTCGACCGGCTCCAAAATTGCGGCCCCCAGGCTGCAGCCTGGGGGCCGCAGTGCGAACTGCTCAGCTTTTGAAAATTGCAATACTTTAAAAAAATGTTTGTTTTAAATGTATTCCAACTTGGCCGTTAGTGACCTCCAATACGATAAAGAGCCTGCCCTGCTACACTTGAAGTTGAATTATGAACAAAAAGAGGTAGCCACGAGCATTTTCGGCAAGAGTGGACAAGAAAATATTCTCTGTCTTGCAATGAAAACTCGGGGAAAGGTAAATGATTTATTTTATCCCTTGTCGTGCCCTAAGTGAAGAAATCGATTTCCTGCCGCGAGAACATGGAAGGCAGACACGACAGACCCTGTCTCTCCACACTTTGGTTTCTCGTCTGATGAAAAAGCCCCGACACAACGCCACAACCTGCTTTGCGATTTGAAACAGGCCCAGAATTGAAGATGTTGTGTCTGGAGTAGCAGATGAAAATGTGTTAACTCTAGAACTCATTTCAATTTTTTAAAATTTATTTACTTACGGTCACTTTATTACAGCTAGGTCATCAGTGACGCCTATCACTGTACAATGTGTGGACAAACAGCAGTTACAATTTTACCAAAAATAATGCTAATCTAAATACATTTTCACAACACATTAAGTTCAATCTAACTAAGGTATTACAATATTCGTACCTATATAAGGCTTTTCTGTTTTGTAATTTCCAAAAGTTATATTACTTTGGTACACCCATCTGTGGAACTGAGCAGTGATTTTTGAGTTCCTTCCATTATCTGTGGCAGGGCATTAAAGAATGAGGTGGGAGGTGGAGACTGCTGCACCACACTTTGGACAGGGTTCTGGATCCGACCTCTTAAATAAATGGCAGAAATTGAGATTGAAATGACCTGTCCTTAGTCTTGTAATTACAACCTGTTCTGTCCTCTTAAAGTGTTTTCCAGGGAGAATTGTGTCAAAGATGGGTTGTTTGACTAAATGGAGTTTGGAAACATTCAACTTCCAGTTAGAGTCTCAATAACTGAGGTAGAAGTCCTTTACAAACTTTTTGAAGTTTTGGAAAGTGCCTTGAATTTGGTTGTCGGCGCATGTAAATGAAGTGGCTAGTTTAGCGGCTGCATCAGCTTTCTCATTGCCATGATTTTTTTGTGTGGGGATCCATATTATTTCTATTTGGGTCCCACTTACAGCTTGATTTTCTAGAATCTCCTGAATTTTTTGAATAATTGGGTTAGTAGTAAATCTGTCCTCAATGGCTCTTATTGCTATTTTGTTGGAAACGAACTGTTCAGAATCGTTGAAAAATATTCTGAACGTACAGAGTACACTTTAAGTGGGATATACAGGTGTATATAATATTTTTGTAAATTTTAATTATTCTGGCATTAAAAGAGTCATATTTCTCACGTTTTAAGGTGAATGCCGGAGCAGTACCCTAACAAACGGGCCATGGTCCGCGCGCTATCTTTTCTTCCTCTTCGTATCCTCTCCCCTTACATACATGCTTACACTAACATGCACTACACTACCACATATTCCGGGAGCTTAGAGCTTGTCCCGGCTGGGGCGGTGGCCCACTGGTGGGAGAGTCCTGGTTAGGGGGAAACCCCACTAGCCTACGGTAGGTCGGCGCCGGATCTCGCCATCCCGAGGATAAAACGTACACTACACTTACGGGACTAATGACGTAAGCTGTTGACGCGCCCGGAATCACTAACCGACCAACCAATCAACCAACTCACGTTTTATTTAAATTTTACGCAATTTCCATTTTGTAAATTAAAAATAGCCGAAAATAAATTTCTATGCGAATTACATCAACAATACCACCTAGTTCTAAATAGTTAAAGAGTCATTTGAATTGAGTTTCTTTACGCTGCCTTCGAAACGATTCGGCCGCCGGAAACAGTTCCCCATTTTGGCAATCGAGAGGTTTCAGGGAGATCGATTTCTCCTGGAACACACACTGTACATACGGACGTGGTGCGATCTGTTGATTATGCAGTAACCACCAAGGATATCAAAATATAAAAAATTCAAAATGGCAGGTGCCGTCTGAGTTTAGATCAGATCCACCATTGCTGATTTTTTGAAAATTATTTTTATTGATCGAATGGTGAGTACATGGTTCAGTAAGTTACTTTTTCACATGTATTTGGAATGGCTTATAGTTCACCTTAATTACCTAAAACTAATTCTATTAGGTTACATTGGTTGAGGATACTTATTGAGCACATACGCTTAGTTCACATCGGAAATTAAAGGAAGAAGGCTTGTAGCTGATGTCTATTTGGGATTCGGGTCGGGGAATCGTTGAGTGTGGTTGGGTTGTTGTGGGTTATTTGATTTATTGAGGATAAGTTTGAATAGAAGTTGTTGGAGAGATGATTGATGGATGGTAAGAGTAATTCTCTGTGGAGCTGATGATTAGAAATTAACCATGAGGCGTGAGTGGCCAATCTTATTTGCGCAATGGCGATGTCTCTGAAGAGACTGACCGGAAGGTCCTGGGGTTCGAGACCCAGCAGTGGCGGATTTTTGACACTGGCTAATGTCGAATTGAGCCGCTGTATTGGGGAGAAGTCTAGCGGCCGGCTGCTCTGATCGGTAGTTTTCCGTGGTTTCTCTGATCAACACCAGGCTAATGCTGGAGCAGTGCCCTAACAAACGGGCCACGGACCGCGCACGATCTTTCCTTCCTTCTCCTTGACCTATCCTCTCCCCTTACCTACACTTGGATTTTTCTAACGTGGCGGCTGAGGGTAGTATCTCCAAGATGGAATTCGGCATGACGTTTTGCGTCTTTCTTGGCCCTGCCGCAAGATGTCGCCTAATCGTGACCACAGCAAGCAGTGCTGCAGATCAAGCGACTCTAGCGGTAGAACTGAGAATGATTCAAAAAGTCGTGCCGAATTCCATCTTCAAGATACTACCCTCAGCCGCCACGTTAGAAAAACCCAAATATACACACCCGCTTACACTTATATGCTCTACACTGCGACACATGTCGTGTGCTTGGCGCTTGCCCCGGCACGGCCGCTGGTGGGAGAGATCGGCTGAGGAAACCCGACAAGCCGACGTGCAGGTCGGCGCCGGATCTCGCCATCCGGCGGGACATATTACCGTCACCTCCCGTGATGAAAATATACACTGCACTTACGGGACAAATAAACGCAGCAATTAACGCACCCGGAAACACGAATCAATCAATCAATCAACGTGTAGGTCGGCGCTGGATCTCACAGTCCAGTGAAGAAGGAATCGTCGCTCTCTATCTGGTTAAAATATTCACTACACTAACGAGACTAGTGACCACAGGAGATGTGCTCCGAAACTTCAATCAAAAACGCATTCCCATTGTGAATATACATTTTTTGAATGTGACGCTAACACTATTTCCTTTTTGTATTAATATCTCAAAACTAGTGAGAATACCTGGCATACCTAAACGTTTCCTAGTCTTAATGGCCGTATGTATTGATCGCTGCGTTGATGTGCAATAAACCGAGTATGTAATGTAACAAAATCTCGTTGATTTTAACATGCTTTCAGTTATTTTCAATATTCCCCGCAGGGGGTGTTAGGATGGCGTAGATCGTCGTGGTCTCTGGTGGAGTGTCGTAGACGACCACCCGGACCCTGAGTCTCGCGGCGCCGCTCACGTCCTTAGCATGAAGGCGCAGGCAGTGAGCAGGCGATGCTGAGCTCCTGGTGGCCGGGCAACCGACTACCCACCAGTTGGGCCTATGGCGCGTCGACCTTGGAGCAGGATTGGGCGAAGGATGCTTTTCGGAGTACTCTGGATCCCACTTTAAAGTTCGGCGGGAAACTAGCTTCCCCCCGTCAGATTGCTCCGGTACCGGCTTTACCCACGTCGTGAGCTGGCGGTAAGCATTGGGGGGGGGGGGGAAGATGGGGTCTCCAAGCCGCTCGGACCTTAGTCCAGGTGACCCCCTGTGGGCTCTTGGATTCGTCGTGGCGGTGGCCGAGACTCTGGGCAAAGAGGAGGGAACTTGTTCTCGGCGCATATGAGTGGCGCATTATCGCGACTCCGGTAACTAGTCTGGAAAGCTAGGAGCTCTGAGCTAGCAGGGCGGCCCCTGCCAGGCATTGTATGGGGAGGTTATCATGAGGGTCAACTGCGTTCTGGCGGGACCCAGATACCAGCCCAAAGGCGGGTGAGGATAGAGGCTAGCGCCTAGGAGCCCACTCCGAGGTTAATCCCCCCTGGTAAGGAATAAGGACGTGAAAGGCGTGCGATAGACATACTATTTTCAATATTTGGGTTTGTTAGAAGTGTTGCACATAATTTCGTACGTGGAGAAGTCCTAATAAAACTAATTATAACTCAACTTTCTTGTCATATCTCTTTTTTAAAATGGGCAAAAGATGTTTTTGAAGATCTAAAATTGAGGGTTAAGTTGTATTGAGAAAGAAATTTCTGGTTATGTAAGAGGTATAGGACAGGTTCGAAAATAACTTTGAACTTTTGCAATTTTCAAAAGTTTAAGAATTTTAATAATAATCGGAACAATACCAGTTTTATAATTGCACTTCAGTAAAAAAATTAAAGAAAAAACTGCAAAAAGGGAAAAGAAAATGTAGGGGCTTCATGTAAACGACACGCAAAAAATTAGAATATCGTAATGACCTCCGGTACGATACAACTAGATCTTAGCCCTGACGTATTTATCAAGTTTCAGCTCAAAAGCTTCTAATATGACACCCACTGATCCATCACACATTCCGATTTTAAGGTACCACGAAATTACGTGAATCTCCTCGCCACCTGTTCCATATTGGGAATAGCACAAATATACCTTAACCCTTCAGTGTTTGCGAAGTGACAACTCAAAAGAACTTTGAACGCAGATTTTACGACCGAAAATTCGATATCGCATTGATAAGGTGATTCCAGTTCTTTGGGGGGGGGGGGTTGTAAAATTGGGAGTGGAGGATACAGAACTGAAAATGCCCCCATTCCCCTCTCTTTCTCTCGGAGTCTAGAGTTTTGTTCAGTCCCGCTCCTGTCATGCACGAAGTTGCGTTGATAGATGTTGCGAAGAGGAAGGGATTTTTGTATTTATGATAAAAGCAAGACCTGCTCAAATTAAAGTGATTTCACACAGCAATGATGAATTTAATGCTATGCTCAGGCTATTTAATGCTCAGGGTTAAAACAAAACGTTTTATGAAGCGAAATCAGCGTATGTTCATTGTATTCGTTAAATTATCTTTTTTACAAGCGCAGACGAATTAAGGGAGAAATTTGTGAATTTTTTTATTTAATTTTACAAATATTGCACCGGGAGTGCGTTAGTTTATTTTCGCCGGTTTTATTCTTTCGGAAAAATCCCAGAATTATAACGCAATTTTTTGCTATAATAACTCCGTATTAAACACTTGGTTTCGTGCATTAATATTTTGTACAAATTTGAAAATTATTGTTCTCGAGATGGACCTTATTGTTCTCGAGATGGACCTTATTGTTCTCGAGATGGACCTTATTGTTCTCGAGATGGACCTTATTGTTCTCGAGATGGACCTTATTGTTCTCGAGATGGACCTTATTGTTCTCGAGATGGACCTTATTGTTCTCGAGATGGACCTTATTGTTCTCGAGATGGACCTTATTGTTTTCGAGATGGACCTTATTGTTTTCGAGATGGACCTTATTGTTTTCGAGATGGACCTGATTCTCGAGATGGACCTTATTGTTCTCGAGATGGACCTTGTGTTCTCGAGATGGACCTTATTGTTCTCGAGATGGACCTTATTGTTCTCGAGGATGGACCTTATTGTTCTCGAGATGGACCTTATTGTTCTCGAGATGGACCTTATTGTTCTCGAGAGTAGGACCTTATTGTTCTCGAGATGGACCTTATTGTTCTCGGGGTGGACCTTATTGTTCTCGAGATGGACCTTATTGTTCTCCGGGTCAGACCTGATGTTTTCGGGAATCGACCTGATTGTTCGAGATGGACCTTATTGTTCTCGAGATCGACCTGATTGTTTTCGAGATCGACCTGATTGTTTTCGAGATCGACCTGATTGTTTTCGAGATCGACCTGATTGTTTTCGAGATCGACCTGATTGTTTTCGAGATCGACCTGATTGTTTTCGAGATCGACCTGATTGTTTTCGAGATCGACCTGATTGTTTTCGAGATCGACCTGATTGTTTTCGAGATCGACCTGATTGTTTTCGAGATCGACCTGATTGTTTTCGAGATCGACCTGATTGTTTTCGAGATCGACCTGATTGTTTTCGAGATCGACCTGATTGTTTTCGAGATCGACCTGATTGTTTTCGAGATCGACCTGATTGTTTTCGAGATCGACCTGATTGTTTTCGAGATCGACCTGATTGTTTTCGAGATCGACCTGATTGTTTTCGAGCTCGACCTGATTGTTTTCGAGATCGACCTGATTGTTTTCGAGATCGACCTGATTGTTTTCGAGATCGACCTGATTGTTTTCGAGATCGACCTGATTGTTTTCGAGATCGACCTGATTGCTTTCGAGACTCCATCCTGATTGCTTTCGAGATCGACCTGACGCGTTGTTGTCGAGATCGACCTGATTGTTTTCGAGATCGCCCTGATTGTTTTCGAGATCGACCTGATTGTTTTCGAGATCGACCTGATTGTTTTCGAGATCGACCTGATTGTTTTCGAGATCGACCTGATTGTTTTCGAGATCGACCTGAATGTTTTCGAGATCGACCTGAATGTTTTCGAGATCGACCTGATTGTTTTCGAGATCGACCTGATTGTTTTCGAGGTCGCCATTTCCATCTCTTTTCTGCGAAACTTTTCTTACCTTTTGCAAAATTCACACATAAACATGAAAAAAAAGAGAGCGAACAAAAGATGAAGAGAATGCCTGTAGATACCCCCTCCACCTCTTTGGAAGAGATTCTCCGAGTGCGGCGGCGATGTGTGCCAGCGCGCCATCTGGTCGCGAGGATTCCGCCGCGGCGCAGATAAGGCAGCGATAAGGCCGCCGGCTGCCACCTGCCGTCGCGCGTAAGCAGATAAGGCCGCCTATCCACTCCATCGGCCCCCGGCACACAGACCTGCGAGGCCTTGTGGCCCACATTCGCCCGGGCGCCAGCGACATGGACTCTTCTTGACTATTTCACTCGTGAAATTAAAACGATTAGTGTTTGACTGTACAAATAAAAGACCACAATCAGGGCGGTGAAACTAAAAAAAAGTTATCGCTTCTAGCTGACTTTTGTTACCTCTCCTTCTTACTGGCTGATAAAGCTGCATCTCGTGTATCTTACGAGGTGGTGTGTATCGATCACTGTGTTGATGTCAGTAAACCGCGTAACATAACCTCTTTAATTTTAACATGGCTTTCAGTTATTTTCAATATTTGGCGTATTTTGTGAGTGTTGGGCGTCATTTCGTACGTGGAATAGTCCTAATAGACACCACTCGTGCTTTGAAAATACTCAGATAAATCCCCTCCTCGCTTAGCGAGTCGGGAATTTATCGACAATTTCCAAAGCACTCGTGGTGTTATCTATGATAATTATGAAGAAATTTGTCTTTTAGTGTAAGAACGGGGTAGCTCCAAACATTATCCCGTAAGATATTAATGAAAATGTGCTGTGTCGAAGTTCTCTTGGAGCAAAGAAGAGACTTCTCCCGCCACGTGTCAGATTTCTTCAGCTCCATTCTTGTGTTAAGTGTTAACAGAGAAGTTTGAAAGCGTGGAATATGTTCTTCCAGACTGTATGTGACTTTGTAAGGAACGTCTACAAGAAAATAATGCTGAAGACAACATGATGTTGAAGACATAGCTTGTGATAAGTCTTGTGAATAGCATAGAGAGAGAAAACAATTAATTAACACGCAAGTTTTATTTGCTAGTTTGTATTATTTCCTCTCTGATAGACTTTAAAAGTGTTTATAAGTCGCTTAAAATTTTTCGAATGAGACCTTTAAACATGCAAATTTTCGGAGTAGAAGTTTAATTTAGTAAAGAAAGATGCTAGTTGTGTTTCAAATGATTGTGTTTGCATTCGCTCAATAGCTGAATATTAATGAGGAAGAGCTTTGCTTTGTTGTTGCTTGCGGCCCCTCAAGATAAATCCGGCGCTGAGTTGGAGGAAGCGGTTCAGGGACTGAGGGAGAAGAGGTGTGTGATGCTGGATCAGCCCTCAAGTGCTCTGATAACAAGAACAAATTGCACGAAAATAACTGCCATAGTGTATCAGACTCGTGATTCCTAGAATGTAATGCATTATCTCGCGATCTTGATATTGACTGTTGACAGTAGTGTCACTACTTTTTATTTATCGAACTACATATTATTAACCTGATTTCTAGGGTTCCTCGTTGAAGGTCAATAGCTCACTTATCAGTACTGACTTGTTTACAAAAGGAGGTCATGAAGCCTCTGCTTATTAGAGCAAAATAAAAATAATTTTAATAACGCAACTCTGGCTATTCTGAGCCAGCCTTTGCATTGGATTAATTTCTTATAATTCTTAAATTTATCCCAAACGATGATTATATAGCAATACTATATTATCTTATTACTATATTAAAATGGACTGGCGTAAACTTGCGAGAATTCTCGCATGTTAAACCCCACCCTCTTGCCTGCTTTTCCATTTCCATATTAAGCCTGTAATATATATTTTTCTTCGAGACCGTGGTATTTTCCGTCACTTGTTCTATATGTATCCTTGTAATTGATAACAGTAAAATACACCATTGCCTATACAAACTATTCTTATTTAACGTTATTACCGAGAGAGGTAACCCGAGTAATTAAATCGCGTAGAATATCAAGTAATTAGGTTAATATCACATAGAGTTGCAGATTCTACAGGCTCTGAACAGTTAGGGTAAAATCAAGAAGTGTGTAACCAGCGAAGACTTCATAGAATGTTAAAGATCTCATCCTGTAGCCTACGATGTGAGGAACGTTTATTTGAGGCCTTTGGCCTCAATATTTTAATTTTTAAGGCCCTAAAACACTTTGTTATTTAATGATTTGGAATCAAAAAACCCGACCGAGTGCTGCGGGTTTGCATTTCACGTTAATATTTCAATACGTTTTTTAAAACAAATCATTCATCTTTTTAAAGTCAAAGTGCAATTCGTTACATCTCCGTGAAATTCCCTTTCTTTAGAGACTGCATTTATAAAGGTTGGTTGCATGTGAGAGCCGAAAAAGGTATGTATACTACTGAGATAATATAGGAGGCGATGGAGGTGTTTGTTAAAGAAAGTTTTAACCACTGGAGCAATTGGTCTCAGATTTTGCACGAGCATTTGCAACGAAACTGAGACTAAACATAGTTTATTCGCGATCTCGAAACGTTACTCCAAATTTGGTTCCCTCCCAAAATTATGCTAGAAAAAATACAATTCGCGATCGATCTAGGCGATATTGTTTCCTGGCGGGTAGGGCGGAAGTACTCAGATGAGGGTCGTAAAAACGGGAGGGGAGGAAAGTGGGATAAAGAGGTAATGCTTCATGGACACTGACAGTAGTACACTAAAACATAGGCTTTTAAGAGCCGACACCAATGTAGATATTATTTCCCGGGCTGGTAGGCCCAGTGCAGATGCTAAGGCTGGAAGAATTTCCATTGGATGACGGTCAATCAGTCCGGAGAACAACATGTTTAATGACTAGTTGTTCTAAGGAAGGCTTTACTCAAAGACTGAAACTACGATTATTCTAATTTTATCATAAAACACTAAAATAGATGTATCGTTAAGCATTCAGACGTTACCCGTTAAATATTGATTTTTGAAATTAATTCTCCGTTTCAACCGCCAGTTTTCTGTCATCATTCGCAACTATTAGGTCATCAGTCATGGTCCTTGATGACCTTGGTAGTTGAAATTCATCTTCACTCTAAATAAATACGTGCGCTATACGCAGTGAATACTTGGCGAGTGCAGTTGTGCGCGGAGGCACTCCGGCGCGCCCGTGGGTGCTTCTCTCCCAGCGACCGGAAGCGCTTCAGCAGGGCAGAGAGGGCCTTGAGGCCGCACGTAGGATAAGTTCTCAGCGAGAGCAGGTGAAGAATTAGAAGGAAGAGGAAGAGGAAGGATTAGGAAGAAGGAGGTGGGATTGCGAAGGAAGGATGGATTACAAAGAGGGAGGGAGAATTACGAAGGAAGGATTAGGAGGGAAGTATTACGAAAAGGAAGGATTAGGAGGGAAGTATTACGAAAAGGAAGGAATGAGGAAGAGGGAAGGACGGTGATTTAGGAAGAGGGAATGAGAGTTTAGGATGAGGGAGGTGGGATTATGAAGGAAGGATGGATGAGAAAGAGGGAAGGAGGATTAGGAAAGAAGGATTAAGAAGAGGGAGGGAGGATTAGGAAGCAAGGAATGATTAGGAAGGAAGTATTAGAAAGAGGGAGGGAGATAGGTTTAGGAAGTGAAAGGTCGAGAGGAAGGAAGGATTAGAAACAAGGAGGGAGAAAGGAAGGAAGGATTAGGATAGGAAGAGGAGGGAAGGAGAAAGGAGAGGCGGTCAGTTGGTCCTTTGGAGGAATTTTGCCATTCGCAGCTGGGTAGAAGAACATCGTGCGCGCGCCTCTGTGTGTGTGTGTGTGTGTGTGTGTGTGTGTGTGTGTGTGTGTGTGTGTGTGTGTGTGTGAGGGAGGGAGGTGGAGTGAGCCGGAAGGCGAGCAGGTGTCGGCGGCGGAAGCGGCGACTCGGCCCACCGCCCCCGCACCTCGGCCCACCTGCCCGTCTCATTAGACTCCCTCACCCACCCACCCCCCGGCGACGGGCGCGAGGTCGGCGCAGGAAAGCGCAGCGGCGGCGCCCAAGGTGCAGCGCAGTGGTGGTGCGGTTTAACGCACGATCCAACCTTTTGGCTCAGGGCATCAACTGATGGCACTGCGGTGCCTCTCGCCGGGATCTCCTAGGGTACCACTCTCCCGACGGTGGCAGGATTTTCGACACTTGCTTTTCAGCTTGGTCGAATTCAGTCGCTGTCTGCAGGAGAATTCTAGCGGATGGCTGCTCCGATTGGTAGTTTTCCGTGGTTTGTACGATCACCACCAGGCGAATACCGGAGCAGTATCTAACAAACCGATCGCGGTACGCGCGCGATCTGTCCTATTTCTTCCTTGTCCTATTCTCTCCCCTTACACACACTTACATGCCCTACACTACCCCCCCCCCCCAAGAAAAAAAAGAACCTGGAGATCTTAGCGCCTGACCCGGCTGGGGCGGTGCCCCGCTGGTGGGAGATACCTGGTTGGGGAACCAGAGCTCATCAGAAAGGGGGATTGGGCACCGAGAGGCAGCCGTTGTATTGGGGGGGGGGGGCAGGAGAGCAACTGCAGGATCGAAGGCAGAGTTGTGGAGGGTGGACGGCCCAGTTTCACGCCAGATATCACTGAAGGGTGTGTTTTTGTCTCTAGCAACTAGAAGCATGCTCTCTCATACTAATAGTTCGGTGGTACTTGAAAGTAAATGCAACGAAAATATATTATTATCCAAAACTGGAGATAATATGTAGTGCTTACTTAGCCATAGCATTTTTAATAATGTTAAAAAGCTTAATCTAAAAAAGCATTACAAGCTTAAACATGCAATAACATTAATACCATTGAAAAACGTGTAACAATTGTTAATAGCTAGGAAAAAAGCTCAAAAGATAATTACTTATTTCTTTAGTGTGTTCTTGTATTTATTTCGGAATTTTATACATTAGAATGTGAGACAAGAAATGCTTTATTCCTATAAGGATTTGCATGGTTCTCTGAAAGGATGAAATATGCAAGTGAATTGTCATTACTTACAGATTCGCGCATCGAAACGCTATGAAACTACCATTTCCCTGCTTTTTCCAATTTGTCACGTCTTTGGCCTCATTTTGTCCTTTTGGTTCTTGCGCGCACTGCGAATGTTATTTAAAAACTGTATCAACACCTGTTCCAAAAACCCTAATAAAGAATATCGAGAATAATGACAATTATTAACTCGTGAAAGTGCTAAATATTTATTTTGAATAACTAGAAATAACAAAACACATTGAATGTAACACGTCCTCTATTAGTCTTGAAGGACTAATTTAGAGGAATTGTTTACATAAATAATTTTTGAATACCAGCATTAGTAACACGTGATAATGTGTAATTTATCACTTAAATATATTTACATTATTAATAACAGTCAATTTCCTGACCAAATATTATTCTTAGTAAAATCGTTTATTTATTATCTGTCGAAAAGTGCTGATGAAAATTACGGTCTAGATGCAATTCGTATACTTCAATACAGCATCAAAGGAGGTACAAAGTGGCTCAGGGCATCAACTTATGCCTCTGACCAGGAGGTTCTACGTTCGAGTCCTGATGGTGGCAGAATTTTCAACTCTAGCTACATAACTAGATCGAATTCAGTCGCTGTCTGGAGAAGCATACAAGCGGTCGCCTGCTCTATTCGGTAGTTTTTTCTGTAGTTTCTCCAAACAGCACCACGCGAATGCTGGGGCAGTATCCTAACAATTGGGTCACGGATCGCACGCGATCTTTCCTTCCTTTTGCGTGTCCTATCCTCACTCTTAGCTACACACACACACACACACACACTCACACACTTTAACATGTACTACAGTACCGCACATGCCGGGAGCTTAGAGCTTGTCCCGGCTGGGGCGGTGCCCCGCTAGTGGGAGATTCCTGACTGAGAAAATTCCACTAGCCGACGGTAGGTCGGCGTCGGATCTCGCCATCCACCGGAGGAAGATCACCGTCACCTTCCGAGGAAAAAATCATCCACTACACTTACGGGCCCTATTATCTTAGCAGTTGACGAGCCCAGAATCATCAATTAATCAACGATCTAAAAAGTGCGAGTGAGGTACTCGGGAAAGGAGACACTGCATTGGAGCATTCGACGCGTGCTCTCGCTCTTCAGAAAGCCCAACGTGTGCTTGGGGGTGTAATCGTCCAAAAATTTAATTATTACTAGCAGTAGTAACTTAGTAGAAGTGTTTTTTAAAAAAATCGTTGCGTCTACAATTTGACAACGCGTCTCCAAGCCCCTTGGGGGGCGTTGAGCGCTTTGCACTTTAGGAGTAATCCTCCATTAATTATAACGCTTTTAATTTTGGAGTAATCCTCCGTTAATATGAGGTCCGTCGCAGTCAGTATTGATTGATTATTTCGTGTTTCTGTGCGCGTTAACTGCTACGGTCATTACTCCCATTAGTGTAGTGTATGTTTTTTCCTCGGGAGATGGCGGTGATCTTCCCCCGCTCGATGGCGAGATCCGGCGCCGACCTACCGTCGGCTAGTGGGGTTTCCCCCTAACCAGGACTCTCCTACCAGCGGGGCACCGCCCCAGCCGGGACAAGCGCTAAGCTCCCGACCGGTCTCCCGGAATATGTGGCAGTGTAGTGCATGTTAGTGTAAGTGTGTGTGTGTAAGGGGGAGAGGATAGGTCAAGGAATAGGAAGGAAAGATCGCGCGCGGTCCGTTTGTTAGGGTACTTCTCCGGCATTCACCTGATGTTGATCGAAGAAACCACGGGAAACTATGGATCAGAGCAGCCGGCCGCTAGAATTCTCCTCCAGACAGCCACTGAATTATTGTTATCTATTGTCGAAAATCCTGCCCCCGAGGGGAGTGGAACCATAGGACCTGCCGGTCAGGGGCTCTGCAGTGACATCAGTTCATGCCCTGAGCCACCTCACCTGATCAACGTGCATTGATCGATAAATTCGTTATTCCTCTTAATTTGACCTTTAAATTTGTCATTGCTACCTTTGGGCCCCAAGTGTCCGTTGAGAGCCAGGAGCTGTGGCCTTCGCTCAACGGAGCGCGAATGCAATTAAACGATTGAAACGTTGGATTATACGGGCACAAATAGATGGCTGTGGGAAAAGTAGTGGTAGTAACGATTGAATAGACGACTGAAAACACAAACAGACGGTCGTTTGGAGGACAGTTGTAATGATTCACCAAAGAACTGTTAGGGCGGTGGTGGCATAGATGGACAGTTGAATGGCTATGTGCAATCCATCGTCAATGTTCCGAATGCCGCAAATAACATGAGACTAAAGATACTTATCAGTGACAGTTGGTGACTTAAAATTACGTGTCTCGCGAAAATTGTCAAAATTCACAATAGATTAATACCCTGCTACTCAGCCAGTAAGAAAGAGTACTATCCCGTGAAGAATATTTGTCAGTCTTTTATCGACAAGAAAGAGATAATTCGTTGTGTAGAGTACAATATGCTCATCTAATATTCGTACAAATAATCTCGTATGTGAACAAGGATGAGGAAGAAAAGACAGCGCGCGGTAGGTATCCCTTTTGTTAAGGTTCTGCTTCGTCATCCGCTTGGTGTTCAGTGAAGAAACCAGGGAAAACTACCGATTAGAGCAGCCGGTCGCTTGAATTCTCCTTCAGGCCGTGGTTCAATTCGACCCAGTTTCATGGAGTCGAAAATCCGCCACTGTCGGGACTCGAACCCAAGGACTTGTCGGTCAGCGACGTTGACAAAACTAGTATCCATTGTGTAATTTAATTATTATATTTTGTGTTATTTATTCGACCGATCACAATAGTCTCGTAAAAGACAGGAATATCTCCTGTAGAACAGTAACAAACATTGCTAATAGTAGTACACATATTCAAACAAAATATTTTAATTATTCTCAGAATTAAAGCTTTGTACGAACATAACTTTTGGCAATATCAACATAAACATTAGAAAATTCATCATGCTTATGATCAGTTTTTTAAAGTTGTTAAAGCTACAAGTGTAATTTCTTAAGTCTGAATTTGGACGCTTCTAACTGGTAGAAGTCAATGTCAAGGTAATGTTGATATGTTTATTCAATTTTTTATTACATAGTACTTATTGTTTTTTATCTGGGCACTCAAGGAATAACCAATATTAGTTTAGCGGTCAAAAGATAATAGAACAGCAAACATACGAGTGCCTTCTCCACCTCGATGATATTGAGAGGTATTATCAGTCGACTTCGAATTGTTAAACTCTAAAATTTATTTTAGCTGCCTAAACAGCCTCTTAAATGTCAAAAATAGTCTGTATCATTTGTTAACTCTGTAAATAAAGAGGCCTAAAATTAACTAATGCTGTGAATTTAACTTTACTTTGACCTGTTTTATTAAAAATGTAAGCATAAAATATGAAAAGGGACATAGGTAAAAATGTTAATGATAGAACGTGCGAGCTTTTTTAATCCACAATCTTTTTGTCCACAGAATTGTTTTTCTTTATTTGTGACTGATGAATATTTAACGTCGGAATCAAAAGAGGAGACACTCATAATTAAGGAGAAGCGATTACACTCTCTTCCTTCTCCTCTTCCTCTTTTCTGATGCAGAACGTAGTTAAATAACCCGTAATTTTTATTTAATGTAGATTTAAGCACGAGTCAGAATTTGTTTTAAGGAACGCTTTGAAGTTTATTCTCAACGCCTTTATTTACATTCGACATTTTACATTCAACATGGAGTTTTCGGACGTAATTCCGAATACAGACGCTTTTAGAGTCTTCAAAATGTAGTTCCTTGATATTGTAGAAATCATAAATGTAACTTATGATGTGAGGACTAATGTTAATGGTAAACGCGTTTTAAAAAATTAAATCACAATCGAAAAATTACAAATTGAGTAGACACGTGTGAAAAAAGAACTGCAAAAATTGAAAAGAAGTCCCATTTACCTTTCACATAAATATAATCGTCCAACATTTTTCGTTAGCACCACATCAAACGGCGTGTGTTTCAAATGAGGACAGTGTCGTTCCGAAGGCATCTTCCTGGGGGTCAGTGTTATGACCTTTGATCGTCACCGATTAAGCAATCTTTCCTTCGTTTGTCTCTTCCTCTCTCTTTACTTACACATATACTCGCACGCACGTATATGCAAACTTACAGCCACGGCACCACCTCCCATATCGGGAGTTTAGAGCTTGTCCCACAGGTGTTCCACAGGGAGAAATACTGGGAGGAGCGAAATCCCGCATCGATTTGTAGGTTGGCACCGGATCTGATGTTCCAGCGAGGAACGAACGCCGCCGACTTCCGGTATATTCCATGCACTACACTTACGGAACTGTCCATGGTTATTGACACGCCCGGAAACAACACTAGGGAACAATTTTTATTTTAATTTTCATACCTCCAGGGTGAACGTAGGTGATTTCAAGGGAAACGATAAAAAATCTTAATAAAAGTTTCTATCACGCAAGGCTTAAAAGATATAAACAAATTCAATATTTGAAATAAACAAAATATTATACCAATTTCCGCATTGTCATTTCGGTTATAATACTACAAAATTTTATGAGCATGCTTCATATGAGGTAAGAACAAGTTAAAGTATAAAATTGAGTATGTTGCGCACTCTACCTTCCTGGACGTACAAAATCTTTTGCCCTAGTGTAATCTATCAATCTTGCAATTACAACGGATATCATGGGCTTAGGTGGCTCAGGGCATCAATTGATGTCACTGCAGTACCTCTGATTGGGAGGGCCTAGGGTTTCACTCCCCACGGTGGCAGGGTTTTCGGCCCTGGCAAGCAGCTAGGTCGAATTCAGTCGCTGTCTGGAGAGGAATTCTTGCGGCCTGCTGCTCTGATCGGTAGTTTCCCGTGGAGTCTCCGATCAATATCTGGCGCATGCTGGAGCAGTGCCCTACCAAACGGTCCACGGACCGCGCGCGATCTTCCCTTCCTCTTCCTTCGCGGAACGCGCGATCCTGTTCCTTGTCCTATCCTCGTCCTTTACTTACACACACTTCCTCTCAAATGCACTACACTTCCACACATGCCGGGAGACCGGTCGGGGTCTTAGAACTTATCCCGGCTGGGGCGGTGCCCCGCTGGTGGGAGATACCTAGTTGGGGAAAACCCCGCTAGCCTATGGAAGGACGGCGGCGGATCTCGCCATGCAGCGGAGGAAGATCATCGCCTCCTCCCGATCAAAAACGTACTACACTTACGGGACTAATGACCCTAGTAATTGACGTGGAATCACTATCAATTAATCAATGACTCAGCGACAACTCTGACCGAAAACTCTTAGGGTTCAAGTCCGGACTGCGGTGAACTTCGACTCTTGCTACGCAACTAGGTCGAACTTAGCCGCTGTATAGAGAGGCTAATCTAGGAGAAGTGTATTGAGAATTTGTTCTGATCGGTAACTTTCAGTGGTTTCTCCGATCAATATCGTGCTAATGCCGGAGTACTACCCTAAAGGCCCATTCACAATGCAAACACAAACATACGCATAATACATAGACGGAAATATAAGTGATAGACTGACTTATTCACAATGTCGAACACAAACGTAAGCAATGTAAGAGTTTCTTTTGTCTGTGAGACATTCTAATTTACTATTGGTTGGATGTGAGAATCGATTTCGAGATATCGACTGTGTCTATGATGGGGGGGCTCTTGCCATGGGTTGCGTTAGTTCGTAAATCGACTTATTTCCATACTCGATTTTGAGTTAACGTACTGTGATTGGTGCATTTCTTATTTCTGATATAAGCATAAGCACAGAAGCTTGAAGCTTGCAAGCTATTAAGTTAACGTCTTGCGTGTTATGCTTATGCGAACGCATTGTGAATAAGTCCGCTTATGGACGTGGTCCTAACCTTTATGTCAACGCCATGCTTATGTTTGTTTGCATTGTGAATGGGCTTTAACAAACGGGCAATGAACAACACGCGACCTTTACTTCCTCTTTCTTATCTTATCTTCAGCTCTTAGTGACATACATTACTTACTGACTACACTACCACACATGTCGGGAGCTTAGCGCAAATACACCGCTGGGGGAGAGATCTGGAAGGGGAGACACTGGCACACTGTTGTGTAGGTCCGTCCAGGAAGTCTCCATTCAGCGGGGCAAGAACACCGCCAACCCGAGATATAACTTTCTCAAAATGCGCGGGACTAATGACCTAGCAGTTGACGCGCCCTGAAACATCGATCGATTGATCAATCTCCGCCTCCTGTTCGCAGTAGAGAGTTTGTGCACCTTCGAAGGTTAGGGCACTACCGATCTTCTGCACATGCTCAGTTTTGTGCATCTGCGCATGCGCAGAAGGTCGATAGTGCTATCCGCTACGGCGTGCACAAACACTGTAATAGCGATGCGACATAGATATTAGCAAATATCCATGTGTGTACAAAAACATAACGCAAGGTGCGAGTGGAGGCCGCGGCAAGATGATTGATTGTTTGATTGATTTTTTTCGTGATTCGGGGCGCGTCAACTGCTTTGGTCATTATTCCCGTCCCATGCATGTTTTTTCTCGGGAGATGGCAGTGGTCGTCCCCCGCTGGGGGGCGAGATCCGGCGCCGACCTACCGTCGGCTAGTGGGGTTTCCTCCTAACCAGGTCTCTCCCACCAGCGGGGCACCGCCCCAGCCGGGACAAGCTCTAAGCTACCGACCGGTCGCCCGGAATATGTGGTAGTGTAGTGCATGTTATAGTAAGTGTGTGTGTAAGGGGAGAGGATAGGACAAGGAAGAGGACGGACAGATCGCGCGCGGTCCGTAGCCCGTTTGTTAGGGTACTGTTCCGGCATTCGCCTGGTGTTGATCGGAGAAACCAGTGAAAACTACCGATCAGAGCAGCCGACCGCTAGAATCCTCCTCCAGACAGCGACTGAATTCGACCTAGGTGAAAAGCTAGTGTCGAAAATCCTGAACTCGAACGTAGGAGGTCCCGGTCAGAGGCGCTGCAGTGACATCAGTTGACGCTCCCGGTGCGGCAAGATGAGCGGGAGCGCGCCAGGTGTGGGTGGGGGTGCGGGTGGGGCAGTCCGGTCCCGGGTGGGTGGAGGGGAGTGGGAGGCAGGATGTGGTGGCGGAGGGTGGGGCCAGTGAAGCAGGGGTCTGTGGGGTGTGGTGGGGTTGCAAGGGGGCGGGGCCGGAGCGGGTCGTGATGCGGTGGGGAGAAGCGGGTGTTGCGTGCAGCGCGGGGAGGGGCAGTGTGTGGGGGGCTGGGATGCAGGGGCGTGGCTTGGTGGGAGTATTAGGTTTGCGAGGGTGTGGCGGGGACCGGAGGGGTGGTGTGGGTGGGGGTGGGGCAGTGGGTGGGTGGAGGGGAGGGGGAGGCAGGATGTGGTGGCGGAGGGTGGGGCCAGTGAAGCAGGGGTCTGTGGGGTGTGGTGGGGTTGCAAGGGGGCGGGGCCGGAGCGGGTCGTGATGCGGTGGGGAGAAGCGGGTGTTGCGTGCAGCGCGGGGAGGGGCAGTGTGTGGGGGGCTGGGATGCAGGGGCGTGGCTTGGTGGGAGTATTAGGTTTGCGAGGGTGTGGCGGGGACCGGAGGGGTGGTGTGGGTGGGGGTGGGGCAGTGGGTGGGTGGAGGGGAGTGGGAGGCAGGATGTGGTGGCGGAGGGTGGGGCCAGTGAAGCAGGGGTCTGTGGGGTGTGGTGGGGTTGCAAGGGGGCGGGGCCGGAGCGGGTCGTGATGCGGTGGGGAGAAGCGGGTGTTGCGTGCAGCGCGGGGAGGGGCAGTGTGTGTGGGGGCTGGGATGCAGGGGCGTGGCTTGGTGGGAGTATTAGGTTTGCGAGGGTGTGGCGGGGACCGGAGGGGTGGTGTGGGTGGGGGTGGGGCAGTGGGTGGGTGGAGGGGAGTGGGAGGCAGGATGTGGTGGCGGAGGGTGGGGCCAGTGAAGCAGGGGTCTGTGGGGTGTGGTGGGGTTGCAAGGGGGCGGGGCCGGAGCGGGTCGTGATGCGGTGGGGAGAAGCGGGTGTTGCGTGCAGCGCGGGGAGGGGCAGTATGTGGGGGGCTGGGATGCAGGGGCGTGGCTGGTGGGAGTATTAGGTTTGCGAGGGTGTGGCGGGGACCGGAGGGTGTGGTGGTGGGGGGTGGGGCAGTGGGTGGGTGGAGGGGAGTGGAGGCAGGATGGTGGCGGAGGGTGGGGCCAGTGCAGCTATGTGTGGTCCGTGGGGTGTGGGGTTGCAAGGGGCGGGGCCAGAGCGGGTCGTGATGCGGTGGGGGAGCGGGTGTTGCGTGCAGCGCGGGGAGGGGCAGTGTGTGGGGGGCTGGGATGCAGGGGCGTGGCTTGGTGGGAGTATTAGGTTTGCGAGGGTGTGGCGGGGACCGGAGGGGTGGTGTGGGTGGGGGTGGGGCAGTGGGTGGGTGGAGGGGAGTGGGAGGCAGGATGTGGTGGCGGAGGGTGGGGCCAGTGAAGCAGGGGTCTGTGGGGTGTGGTGGGGTTGCAAGGGGGCGGGGCCAGAGCGGGTCGTGATGCGGTGGGGAGAAGCGGGTGTTGCGTGCAGGGAGGGGCAGTATGTGGGGGGCTGGGATGCAGGGGCGTGGCTTGGTGGGAGTATTAGGTTTGCGAGGGTGTGGCGGGGACCGGAGGGGTGGTGTGGGTGGGGGTGGGGCAGTGGGTGGGTGGAGGGGAGTGGGAGGCAGGATGTGGTGGCGGAGGGTGGGGCCAGTGAAGCAGGGGTCTGTGGGGTGTGGTGGGGTTGCAAGGGGGCGGGGCCGGAGCGGGTCGTGATGCGGTGGGGAGAAGCGGGTGTTGCGTGCAGCGCGGGGAGGGGCAGTGTGTGGGGGGCTGGGATGCAGGGGCGTGGCTTGGTGGGAGTATTAGGTTTGCGAGGGTGTGGCGGGGACCGGAGGGGTGGTGTGGGTGGGGGTGGGGCAGTGGGTGGGTGGAGGGGAGTGGGAGGCAGGATGTGGTGGCGGAGGGTGGGGCCAGTGAAGCAGGGGTCTGTGGGGTGTGGTGGGGTTGCAAGGGGGCGGGGCCAGAGCGGGTCGTGATGCGGTGGGGAGAAGCGGGTGTTGCGTGCAGCGCGGGGAGGGGCAGTGTGTGTGGGGCTGGGATGCAGGGGCGTGGCTTGGTGGGAGTATTAGGTTTTCGAGGGTGTGGTGGGGACGGGAGGGGTGGTGTGGGTGGGCCGCCGCGGAGTTGCGAGTGGTGTGTGTGTGTGTGTGTGTGTGTGTGTGTGTGTGTGTGTGTGTGTGAGTGTGATAGGCCAAAGGAACTGTGCGTGCAGAGTAGGTTATCGGGGCGCGATAACACTTGGCGGCACGTGATAGCTCCTTGGCTGGCGGGACGGGAGGGGGAGGGGGAGAGGCCAAGTTCTGTGCGCCCGCAGTGAAGCCGGATCAGAGCTTACCTTACTCTTGCGAACATTTGCGCCGAATGCCGCATACAACACAATTTTGCCGGTTTGGACAGACGAGACCGCTGGGGAACTGACGGGTCGTAGCTGCCTCGGTTCGAAGGGTCGCGGGTTCGAATCCCGCCTCGGGCATAATGTTTGAATGGGTATATGTCTTCCTTACGAGTTCCCTTTACAATCACACCAAAACAATCACTGTGATATACATATAATTGCATTAAAGAGAGTGAAGGCATTACTGAGAAATTAATTCTATGGGGAATATCAAGATCGGTAATTTCAGTACACTGACTACTGAATTTCAGTACACTGACTACTAGTGTCTGCCAAATTAACTTTACGGATACGACAGCATTATATAAAAAATTATAGACGTTTTTGTTTAGAAAACCTGACGGGAGGAGCTAATTAAAAAAATTCAGAATACCTATTTCCGTGGCTAGCTGCGCCACTGAATAACATCAATAGTTTTGAGTCGATCTATTATTAAGATCGATGTTTTAATTTTAAGATTGGATGTTTTAACTTTAAGCACGGATGTCTACATTTTGACCATCGATGTTTACATTTTGACCATCGATGTTTACATTTTGACCATCGATGTTTACATTTTGACCATCGATGTTTACATTTTGACCATCGATGTTTACATTTTGACCATCGATGTTTACATTTTGACCATCGATGTTTACATTTTGACCATCGATGTTTACATTTTGACCATCGATGTTTACATTTTGACCATCGATGTTTACATTTTGACCACCGGTTGTTTAAATTTTGAACATCGATGTTTAAATTTTGTCCACCGGTTGTTTAAATTTTGACCATCAGATGTTTTAATTTTGAGCGTGAATGTTTTTTAATTTTGACCATCGATGTTTTTTAGTTTTGACCATCGATGTTTTTTAGTTTTGACCATCGATGTTTTTGAGTTTTAACCATCGATGTTTTTGAGTTTTGACCATCGATGTTTTTGAGTTTTGACCATCGATGTTTTTGAGTTTTGACCATCGATGTTTTTGAGTTTGAGTATGGATGTTTTGTGTCGATGCCGCATCCCTCACACGCTGCCCAAGGCGCGTGGTGCGTGAGGAGCTTTCTCCGCCGCCCGCGGCGCGGGGCCGCGTGTTCCGTAATCCGACGCCGACGGCGCTGGAACCGGTCGGGCTGCGGCGGCGCCGCGCGGGCGGGGCGGCGGGGCGGAAAGCGCCAGGACTCCGTTTTCGAAACGGCCAGCCCCGGCGCCCGGACCGGGTTTCGTCCGCACACACGGGGTTTTGGCGCGGCGAAGCGTTTTACGCGCGGAGTCTAGAGGAAGGAAGCTGACGTCGGATGGTGGGGGGGGTGTACCAAAAACGTCGGCAGCTACGTGAAAAGCAAAACAAACTATAGATCCCTTTTGATTCAGCGACATCACGCGGCGAATGAAAGAACCACCAAGGGACTTTTCAAAGCAGCCAATGGCAGCGAAACCAAGCGTTTCCGCGGTAAGCAATGATATATTTGTTTATTAACGAGATTCGCTCTTGACAATAATAATAATAACAATAATAATAATAATAATAATAATAATAATAATAATAATAATAATAATAATAATAATAATAATAATAATAATAATAATAATAATAATAATAATAAATTATTATAAATTTCTCACGTAAGAACAGCAAAAGCACGTAAAGAACTGTCAAGAGAGCCAGATGAAGGTAACAATGAACCCGATCTAGTTCCAAGTCGGCTAGCACTACAGTAGTGCCCCGTTACTACTTCTTTCCCACCTTGTCTTGGACAGAGGCACGCCCAAAGACCGCCTCAGCAGAGGCGAGCGCCAACTTGGGCCACCTGACCCAACGAATCTTGTCCTTATTGGCCGAAAAAAAGCAGAGTTAAGTTACTTCACTCACCGCCTGATGTCGCTCAGGTAAAAGGGGGGCATAATTTTCTTTTTTTTTTTTTTTTTCAAGTAGCCGCCGTCGTTTCTCATCCTAACCCCACCATGCCTCCAACACCGGAGTTGATTCTCCCTCCTGTAGACTTCGTGGTTTTACAACATCGATAGCAATGTCGAAACCAAACACGGCTAATGTTGAGAAAGACGTCCTGAACAAGGGAAGTTTTGCACTCCATAGCGTACAGCGAAATACTACTATCTCGATCTTCTGATGCATGCGCTGATGCACAAAAGTGATGCGGAACTCGAACTGTTTAGAACAAAACGTTTACGTTGAAATGGAAAACGTTCCGAGGGGAGACTTAAGTGGCGTCAGAATGCTCTAAATTCCCATAAAGCCACGTCCTCTTGATTCGCATTTGTTTGACTAGAGCTGTCCAGCAACCATTGCCCTGCGTATAGAAGCATTTATTATGTAATTATTCATTTAATTTATCTGATGCCATGTACAGATATAACTATATATTCAAATTAATGCCACCAACTTCATGTTGCAACACAGGAATAAACAGTTTGCGGCACACTTTGCAGGGAGTGTTGGGAACAAAAATAAATAAATAAAAAATAAAAAAAGTGGCTCGCTCGTGACACATAGCGAAGTCGCTAGCCTTTCACCACTGAGGTCTGGATTCAATTCCCGTCGAATCTCATGTGAAATTTGTTCCAAAAAAAAGGGTTTGGCTGCTTCACTAGGACTAGTCCAACCCCTGTAAAATGTCCTAAACCCTACCACTATCCTTATTCCTTCCCAATTCTGGCTGTTGGATAGTGACGCAGGAGGCGCGTACGCGGAGATGCTACCTGGCGGTCCTCTTGACAACTGACTGCGATGTGACATGACATGCCGTAAGAAAAAGTTAATGGAGGATTAATCCCCAGCGCACAAATTTAACGGAAGATTACTCCCCAGCGCAAATCGCTCAACGCCTCTTAAGGGGCTTGGAGACGCGTTGTGTCAAATTGTAGACGCAACAATTTTTTAAAAAACAACAACAAATTCGAAATAGCGTCCTTCGTTGATTGATTTAGCATGCAATGGTAAGTCGCCCGCGACATCTTTGCGTTCCATTTGGAGTTGGCGCTTAGGCAGAAGCTGAAAAACGCAGTCGATTGCTGAACGCCCAGGCTCAAGTAAAACTCTAATCTGCCTGCACGAGCTACGCTTAGAGTTAAGTGGTGCCTTCGGGCAGATCGTCAGCTGGACGCGGATCAGATGCGTCTGTACGACTCACGTTTTTGGTATTGAAGCTACCGGTTGGATAATCGCGTCGGAGCCCGTGGTGTAGCTAGGTGGGGGGGGGGGTGCGCCCTGAGTGACACAATTCTAAGGGGAGACACCAATTAAAATATTTTATAAATGGAATTATATAATTTAAATCATTTGCTTAAAAATTATATGTATTAAGTATTTTGTTAGTTTTAGCAATTTGGAAATTTTATTGCTCGAATTATATAATTTTGTGGTTTGGTTAAAAATTATGTATATTAATTTAATGAAGATACATTTAAATCATAGATACTAATAAAGCAAAGAAAAGAAATAATGTAAACTAAAATGCGAAACTATAAGAGGTAAGCACCTATTTTTCAGTGTTTAAAGAGTCTCGATTTCACCCATATTTTTATATTTAATTTGTGTGTGACGGGGGGTGATACCTTTAGTTTTGCCCCGGGTGATACCATCTGAAGCTACGCCACTGCCCACAGCTGATGATCTGACAGAAGTCGCTCTATTGAAATCACAGTATATGCCCGCCTGGGAAGCCAGGCGCTCTTCGGGCACGGACAACTTCCACAGACACAGCTGTCATTTGATCTCCTCACCCAGAAAGGGGTGTACTCGCGCAAGCTGAAGCTGAGATTGCCAGCGCAAAGTGCGCCCGACATACACTGAAGAATGCTTGCTTTATACGAATGTATGTTTGCCGGGTGTTTACTTGGAAGCAAATGAGATCTGAATTATGATTATATACTCTATTACTTATTACTTTATTTCATTTTATTTTTCAAATTAGACCATGAATAATCATTTTTGCCGAGACAGAAGTGTTTCAATGACATATTCTTTGCTTCGTTTGGCGTTTTGCATAAATGTTCGTTTACTTGCGTAAACTTTCGTCCGGCGTATGTGTTAGTTTTTTCTTTCTCGTATACGTATGTATATACGGAATATATAATATGTAGTATAGAGAAAGTTATGTAATGCGGCAGAAAAACGATTTCGAGATTTCAATAGAAGCGTTTTGAGGTCATCTAGTACCGAAGAAATTCTATAAAAAAACGTGGGACTCTATATGCCTTTTTGCCCTTCCAGTTTGTTGGGCCACCACCCGCCACTGGAAATAATATAATTAAATTAAGGCGAATAATTGAATTGTAAATTCCAAAAGGCTGCCATGGGACATGTATAGCCAACATAACGCCACCCCAGGGCAATGTACTAGAGCCTCAATACTATCCGTCACTTAATTCCTGTGGACTCTCAGTGAAGAGTGCACCCGTTGACTAGGGGTTGAGGGCTCTCTCGAACTACTGTCGCCAGATTTCTACGAATTTATTATAAGCCTGCCTCAATTTTATCCGTCACTTGTTTCCTGTGGGCTCTCAGTTGTGTGTGCACCCGTTGACTCGGGGTTGAGGGCTCCCTCGAACTACTGTCGCGAGATTTCTACGAATTTATTATAAGCTTGCCTATATATTATCCATCACTGGTTTCCTGTGTACTCTCAGTGGAGTGTGCACCCGTTGGCTTGGGTTGAGGGCTCTCTCGAACTACTGTCGCCAGATTTCTACGAATTTATTATAAGACTGCCTCAATATTATCCGTCACTTGTTTCCTGTGGGATCTCAGTTGTGTGTGCACCCGTTGACTCGGGGTTGAGGGCTCCCTCGAACTACTGTCGCGAGATTTCTACGAATTTATTATAAGCTTGCCTATATATTATCCATCACTGGTTTCCTGTGTACTCTCAGTGGAGTGTGCACCCGCTGACTCGGGGTTGAGGGCTCTCTCGAACTACTGTCGCCAGATTTCTACGAATTTATTATAAGCCCGCCTCAATTTTATCCGTCACTTGTTTCCTGTGGGCTCTCAGTTGTGTGTGCACCCGTTGACTCGGGGTTGAGGGCTCCCTCGAACTACTGTCGCGAGGTTTCTACGAATTTATTATAAGCTTGCCTATATATTATCCATCACTGGTTTCCTGTGTACTCTCAGTGGAGTGTGCACCCGCTGACTCGGGGTTGAGGGCTCTCTCGAACTACTGTCGCCAGATTTCTACGAATTTATTATAAGCCTGCCTCAATTTTATCCGTCACTTGTTTCCTGTGGGCTCTCAGTTGTGTGTGCACCCGTTGACTCGGGGTTGAGGTCTCCCTCGAACTACTGTCGCGAGATTTCTACGAATTTATTATAAGCCTGCCTCAATTTAATCCGTCACTTGTTTCCTGTGGGCTCTCAGTTGTGTGTGCACCCGTTGCCTTGGGTTGAGGGCTCCCTCGAACTACTGTCGCGAGATTTCTACGAATTTATTATAGGCCTGCCTCAATTTTATCAGTCACTTGTTTCCTGTGGGCTCTCAGTGGAGTGTGCACCCGTTGACTCGGGGTTGAGTTCTCCCTCGAACTACTGTTGCCAGATTTCTACGAATTTATTATTAGCCTGCCTCAATATTATCCGTCACTTGTTTCCTGTGGGCTCTCAATTGTGTGTGCACCCGTTGGCTTGGGTTGAGGGCTCCCTCGAACTACTGTCGCGAGATTTCTACGAATTTATTATAAGCTTGCCTATATATTATCCATCACTGGTTTCCTGTGTACTCTCAGTGGAGTGTGCACCCGTTGGCTTGGGTTGAGGGCTCCCTCGAACTACTGTCGCCAGATTTCTACGAATTTATTATTAGCCTGCCTCAATATTATCCGTCACTTGTTTCCTGTGGGCTCTCAGTTGTGTGTGCACCCGTTGACTCGGAGTTGAGGGCTCCCTCGAACTACTGTCGCGAGATTTCTACGAATTTATTATAAGCTTGCCTATATATTATCCATCACTGGTTTCCTGTGTACTCTCAGTGGAGTGTGCACCCGTTGGCTTGGGTTGAGGGCTCCCTCGAACTACTGTCGCCAGATTTCTACGAATTTATTATAAGCCTGCCTCAATATTATCCGTCACTTGTTTCCTGAAGGCTCTCAGTTGTGTGTGCACCCGTTGACTCGGAGTTGAGGGCTCCCTCGAACTACTGTCGCGAGATTTCTACGAATTTATTATAAGCTTGCCTATATATTATCCATCACTGGTTTCCTGTGTACTCTCAGTGGAGTGTGCACCCGTTGGCTTGGGTTGAGGGCTCCCTCGAACTACTGTCGCCAGATTTCTACGAATTTATTATAAGCCTGCCTCAATATTATCCGTCACTTGTTTCCTGAAGGCTCTCAGTTGTGTGTGCCGTTGACTCGGGGTTGAGGGCTCCCTCGAACTACTGTCATGAATTTCTACGAATTTATTATTAAGCCTGCCTCAATATTATCATGCTTGTTTCCTGTGGGCTCTCAGTTGTGTGTGCGCCGTTGACTCCGGAGTTGAGGCTCCCTCGAACTACTGTCGAGATTTCTACAATTTATTATAAGCTTGCTATATATTATCCATCATGGTTTCCTGTGTACTCTCGGTAGGTGTGCACCCGTTGGCTTGGGTTGAGGGCTCCCTCAGACTACTGTCACGAGATTTCTACGAATTTATTATAAACTTGCCTATATATTATCCATCACTGAACCTGTGTACTCTCAGTGGAGTGTGCACCCGTTAGCTTGGGTTGAGGCTCCCTCCGAACTACTGTGTGAGTTTCTACGAATTTTATTATAAACTTGCCTATATATTATCCATGCTGGTTTCCTGTATTGCTCTCAGTGGAGTGTGCACCCGGGTGGCGGGTTGAGGGCTCCCTCGAACTACTGTCACTTGAAGATTTCTACAGAATTTATTATAAGCTTTGCCTATATATTATCCATCACTGGTTTCCTGTGTACTCTCAGTGGAGTGTGCACCAGTGGCTTCAGGTTTGAGGGCTCCCTCGAACTACTGTCGCGAGATTTCTACGAATTTATTATAAGCTTGCCTATATATTATCCATCACTGGTTTCCTGTGTACTCTCAGTGGAGTGTGCCGTTGGCTTGGGTTGAGGCTCCCTCGAACTACTGTCGCGATTTCTACGAATTTATTATAAGCTTGCCTATATATTATCCATCACTGGTTTCCTGTGTACTCATTGGGTATTGCCCGTTGAGAAACTGGGTTGAGGGGCTCCCTCGAACGCTACTGTCGCGAGATTTCTACGAATTTATTATAAGCTTGCCTATATATTATCCATCACTGGTTTCCTGTGTACTCTCAGTGGAGTGTGCACCCGTTGGCTTGGGTTGAGGGCTCCCTCGAACTACTGTCGCGAGATTTCTACGAATTTATTATAAGCTTGCCTATATATTATCCATCACTGGTTTCCTGTGTACTCTCAGTGGAGTGTGCACCCGTTGGCTTGGGTTGAGGGCTCCCTCGAACTACTGTCGCGAGATTTCTACGAATTTATTATAGGCCTGCCTCAATTTTATCCGTCACTTGTTTCCTGTGGGCTCTCAGTGGAGTGTGCACCCGTTGACTCGGGGTTGAGTTCTCCCTCGAACTACTGTTGCCAGATTTCTACGAATTTATTATTAGCCTGCCTCAATATTATCCGTCACTTGTTTCCTGTGGGCTCTCAATTGTGTGTGCACCCGTTGGCTTGGGTTGAGGGCTCCCTCGAACTACTGTCGCGAGATTTCTACGAATTTATTATAAGCTTGCCTATATATTATCCATCACTGGTTTCCTGTGTACTCTCAGTGGAGTGTGCACCCGTTGGCTTGGGTTGAGGGCTCCCTCGAACTACTGTCGCCAGATTTCTACGAATTTATTATAAGCCTGCCTCAATATTATCCGTCACTTGTTTCCTGAAGGCTCTCAGTTGTGTGTGCACCCGTTGACTCGGAGTTGAGGGCTCCCTCGAACTACTGTCGCGAGATTTCTACGAATTTATTATAAGCTTGCCTATATATTATCCATCACTGGTTTCCTGTGTACTCTCAGTGGAGTGTGCACCCGTTGGCTTGGGTTGAGGGCTCCCTCGAACTACTGTCGCCAGATTTCTACGAATTTATTATAAGCCTGCCTCAATATTATCCGTCACTTGTTTCCTGTGGGCTCTCAGTTGTGTGTGCACCCGTTGACTCGGGGTTGAGGGCTCCCTCGAACTACTGTCGCCAGATTTCTACGAATTTATTATTAGCCTGCCTCAATATTATCCGTCACTTGTTTCCTGTGGGCTCTCAGTTGTGTGTGCACCCGTTGACTCGGAGTTGAGGGCTCCCTCGAACTACTGTCGCGAGATTTCTACGAATTTATTATAAGCTTGCCTATATATTATCCATCACTGGTTTCCTGTGTACTCTCAGTGGAGTGTGCACCCGTTGGCTTGGGTTGAGGGCTCCCTCGAACTACTGTCGCGAGATTTCTACGAATTTATTATAAGCTTGCCTATATATTATCCATCACTGGTTTCCTGTGTACTCTCAGTGGAGTGTGCACCCGTTGGCTTGGGTTGAGGGCTCCCTCGAACTACTGTCGCCAGATTTCTACGAATTTATTATAAGCTGCCTAATATTATCCGTCACTGTTTCCTGTGGGCTCTCAGTGTGTGTGCACCCGTTGACTTGGGTTGAGGGCTCCCTCGAACTACTGTCGCGAGATTTCTACGAATTTATTATAAGCTTGCCTATATATTATCCATCACTGGTTTCCTGTGTACTCTCAGTGGAGTGTGCACCCGTTGGCTTGGGTTGAGGGCTCCCTCGAACTACTGTCGCCAGATTTCTACGAATTTATTATAAGCCTGCCTCAATATTATCCGTCACTTGTTTCCTGTGGGCTCTCAGTTGTGTGTGCACCCGTTGACTCGGGGTTGAGGGCTCCCTCGAACTACTGTCGCGAGATTTCTACGAATTTATTATAAGCTTGCCTATATATTATCCATCACTGGTTTCCTGTGTACTCTCAGTGGAGTGTGCACCCGTTGGCTTGGGTTGAGGGCTCCCTCGAACTACTGTCGCCAGATTTCTACGAATTTATTATAGCCTGCCTCAATATTATCCGTCACTTGTTTCCTGTGGGCTCAGTTGTGTGTGCACCCGTTGACTCGGAGTTGAGGGCTCCCTCGAACTACTGTCGCGAGATTTCTACGAATTTATTATAAGCTTGCCTATAATTATCCATCACTGGTTTCCTGTGTACTCTCAGTGGAGTGTGCACCCGTAGGCTTGGGTTGAGGGCTCCCTCGAACTACTGTCGCCAGATTTCTACGAATTTATTATTAGCCTGCCTCAATATTATCCGTCACTTGTTTCCTGTGGGCTCTCAATTGTGTGTGCACCCGTTGACTCGGGGTTGAGGGCTCCCTCGAACTACTGTCGCGAGATTTCTACGAATTTATTATAAGCTTGCCTATATATTATCCATCACTGGTTTCCTGTGTACTCTCAGTGGAGTGTGCACCCGTTGGCTTGGGTTGAGGGCTCCCTCGAACTACTGTCGCCAGATTTCTACGAATTTATTATAAGCCTGCCTCAATATTATCCGTCACTTGTTTCCTGAAGGCTCTCAAATTGTGTGTGCACCCGTTGACTCGGGGTTGAGGGCTCCCTCGAACTGTCGCGAGATTTCTACGAATTTATTATAAGCCTGCCAATTGTATTGTACTTATGGTCCCGTGCGAACATTCTCTCTGTAAATCGTAGTTTTAAACGTGAAAAATTGTTTTTTGCTCGTTGCGAATTTTGACTTCGAATCTTTTGGGAGACTCGTGCTACGGAGTGGGATTTAGTTCTTTTCCCCCAAAAATTGTTAAAGAATGGTAAAAGAACATGATTTTGTAGGTTACAGCGCAAGAAAAATATTTCGCGTCCCTCGAGGGTTGGAAAACTGGGTTTTAAGGACGTAGGTGGCCTCCTTTTCTAGACGATGATTGATGGTTAAGTGTGTTGCGGGTGGCTTGTACGCCTGTTGTTTTTTTATACAATAATCTGATATAATTGATTACTTCGTGTTTCCGGGAACGTCAAATGCTATATTTTTTCGCATAAGTGTACTGCCGGTTTTTATTATGGTAAGTGACTTTTCTTCCGAGGCTGAAAGATGAGATCTGACGCCGCACTGCCCCAGCCGGGACAAGATTTAAGCTCCCGGCTGGTCGCTGGACATCTGCGGTTGTGTAACTCATGCAAGTGTAAGTGTGTGTAAGGGGAGAGGATAGGACAAGGAAGAGGACGAAAAGATCGCGCGCGGTCCGTGGCCCGTTTGTTAGGGTACTGCTCTGGCATTCGCCGGGTGTTGATAAGAGAAACCACGAATATCTACCGATCAGAGCAGCTGACCGCTAGAAATCTCCTCCAGACAGTCCCGAACACGACCTAGCGCTCTACGTAGTCGAAAATCATGCCATCATGTAGTCATCATCATGACTCTAACCATAGAACCTCCGGCTCGGAGGAAGGTTGATGCTAGGCTGATGTTCTGAGGCACCTCAGTTGGTGCTATCTGATAACTTTATTATTGTTCCTTGTTTTGATGATTTATAACCTTCAGTACGCGAAATTTATATTCAATAGTGTTACTATATGAAGCTGTACGGAGGAAGTCTCATAAGCGGTTGTACCAGAGCTTTGGGGCAATGTATGCAAATGCAATGTATGATGTATGCAAATTCGTATGTGTTATAAAACCTGGTTAATATTTTCTTTCTTCTGTTTCAGGAAAGACGGCGATCGTTCGAAGATACACCGAAGGTGAGTTGGCCAATCAAATGAAGAACGTTTAAAAGTCAAATTTCTGGACTTTGGTACACAAAATCTGGGAAAAATAATGCCTTCGTTTCCCTTAAATGAGGGCGGGGGTGGATATTCATGTTCAGAACCCTTGAGAACTTTAAACAAATCACTGGTCCCACGAGTATTTTGCAGAGAGAGGAAGGCTCGGTCTTAGACACAACTGATGTGAGGGCACTAAATTTCAGCAAACTTCCTCGTGTGCTACTCTGACGTCACACTCGCTGTTGAGGTCCTTACAAAAATTATACTTAATTATTTTTTTTCTTTTGGATGTAGTAGCGAGAACCGTTAGAACTTAGCCGCATCTGCCCCGTCAACGTTGATGCGAACAAACCACTATTTGCTTTACACCGACCTCTCCCTCAAACATAGCCACAGGCATATAGCAGCTAAGTACGGTTTTAGATGAAGACTCGAACCGACGCAAGTCATATGTACACCCTGACCAGGAGCATAGAATGTTTTCCTGATTCAAAAACTCGACATCTAGCAATCAAGAATGCCAAACCTTGCTTGCATGTTTCATTTAGGATGTCTCCGTCTTTTGAAGGGGTACAATTCGCAATAGAATAATTGAGAAAAGAAAAAAAACCTTCAAGTTGACTGTTCCGTTTTTGGAGCAGTGGGCTCAAACGCGGCTTCTCGCGCCGAGTCCAATCTACAAGGGGCATTGGCTTTAAAGACGCGAGCGCTGGTTTTCGCTGCATAGGTGTGCCTCGGAATGTATATGTTAATAAAATGAGCAATTGGAATACAAAATTATAAAAGTGCTCTTTATTCTACAATTCGTTTTCAGTACACAGACATCAATGAATGCATCAAATTTGAGACATATATATATATATATAGACACACACACAGGGTGAGTCACTTAATTTAGCACGTCCTGCAATTTTTGAACGGTTGAAGTTATTGCGATGCAGTTTTCACAGAAGTGCAACTGAAAAGGGGGCTAGTTTATAGATATATTCGTTTCCCTTTTATCGCTTGTATTTTACGAGATATTGAGGTAAAATTGTTTTTTCACATGGAACTAGATACATACGCTTTAGCATATCATGTGCGTAAGAAAACGAATCCAATGAAATACATATTGTTAAATGTTAGATAAGCATTTTTTTGAGAAATTTTGATTTTTTGCGACTCATGTTTAACGGATATTGTAATGTCCCGAGCGCACATTAGCAATATATATATATATATATATATATATATATATATATATATATATATATATATATATATATATATAAAATATATATATATTTAAAATTAAACCTTTTCGATGGAGGCCATTCACCTCCGCTCAAACCAGCTCCCTCCCGGTGGTTTAGCACGGAAGGGCATCATCATTGAAATTATGACCCCATATTTTTATCGCAAATTCGAATGTTCGGCAATAGAAAACATTTGTTCGAATAGTTTTCTTTCATTGATAGACAGCACAGTTACGAATGAAAGCAGTGCCTTCTAAGTTTCTTTAATTGAGTGAACACTTCGCAAGTGATGAATTCGCCTTAAACAAGGTTATATGATTTTGATATCATGGTATCAATAGTATGGTGATGAACTAATTGCAGCGAAGCTAATGAAAAGCAGCCCATACTGCGAAGAGTGTAGTTGAGGGCCGTTAGGTGAAGAGGCAGGCGGGTGACTCTGGCATTGGCTTGCCAGCTTCGCGTGGCAGCTGTGAATTGGGTTCCGCAAACGCATTGACTTTTCATAAAGAGACCCTCTGACTGGGAGGTCCTAGGGTTCGAGTCCCGACGGTGGCAGGATTTGGACCCTAGCTACATTCAACTGCTGTCTCGAGGCTGGGCCGAATTGGACTACTGTCTGGAGGAGAATTCTAGCGACCGTCTGCTGTGATCGGTAGTTTTCCGTGGTTTCTCCGATCAACACTAAGGTAGTGCCGGAGCAGTACCCTAACTAACGGGCCACGGACTTCTCGTATCTTCTCCCGTTGCACACAAATGTACGCTTCCATGCACCACATTAGTGGTGCTCAGTCGGGAGCTTAGAGTTCGTTCCGGCTGAGACGGTGCCTCGCGGCGCTATCCAGTCCCGTCCCTATCCAGTGCTCGAGACGCACACAAAAACTGCCGGACGTCCAGTTCCGTTCCGTTCCGTCCCGTCCCGTTCCGCTTTGTTCCGTCCCTTCCCTTCCCGTTCCGTCCCATTTCGACCCGTCCCGTTTCGTTCCGCCCGTCCCGTTCCCAAATGCTCTCCCATTCCGTTCCGTCCCAGTGCGCAGAACGATTTTCCTAAGGATGAGCCAAAGTGACAGTGCTAGCAACATAACTGAAGCTTCTGTGGTCGTTGGGCCCTCCAGCCCATTAGACTCCCTTCCTGCATTCGTTTGTTTGCAGTTGGCTAACTTGTAAATAGCTTCGGCGCTTTCTTTTGTGATGTCCTCGTCCGACAAAAATGTAGTGCGCTTTGAGAAATAATTGAAATTAGGAAGTGCAGTGTTATGTGCTCTTCTGTAATTTTTTTTCCTACTAACATTACATTGAACTTACTTTTCGTGTGATAAATATTATGTTTATTTTAAAACTGAGATGCGCACTGGTGCACGTGTTTCCGTCTATTGTGCTGTTGTTTGGCGAGATGTAATTGAGAGCTTTTTATTTACATTCGTGGCAGTTTTCTTTTACTGATTGTAAGAGTATGTTAAGAGATTTTCCACATACGTAATTAAACTGAAATATTTCCCGGACTCGTGTACGTGCATATACCTCAGCGAAAGCCTTAGACTTCTTCATAGAGATGTTTTCACAGGAGCCATTAGCTCTTTACGAAGGGGCGTGTCTGAATAGCTGTCGCGGCGGAGGGATATCTTTCTGATATACATGTGATGTTCATTTGTTACGTAAACTGTCACTTTGACCATCCTTAGGAAAATCGTTCTATAGCTGTAAGCGGACAATTTGCCCTGCAGTGCTCCGCTGGCGGACGGCGTTGTGGTCTGTGGCGGGGGCGGGGGTGGGGGCGGGGCTTGCTCCCCGCCAGGGCGTCGGCGCCGAGGGAAGGCGGCGGGCGGCGTCCTGGGGGAAGGCCGCTATCGACTCAGCGATCGACCACTTGGGGGGGGGGGCGAGCGGCGACCACGGAAGAGCCCTCCAGGTGGCGCGCGCCCACCGACGCGCTGGTCACGAGTCAAAATGTAGCGTGACGATAATTTAAATAATTTAGTTCGTCTGTTAAAATCGCGTGGTTCCAGAAAAAATATTTAATCCATTGAATAAGTGAACCCTGTACATTTTCGATCGATTGATTGTTAGTGATTCTGGGCGCGTCAACTAGTATGGCCATTAGTCCCGCACGTGTAGTGAGTGTTTTTGCTCGAGAGGTGGCGGTTGTCTTCCCCCGCTGTATGGCGAGATCTGGCGCCGATCTACCGTCCGGTAGCGGGTTCCGCCCCCCCCCCCCCGAACCAGGTATCTCCCACCAGGGGTACACCGCTGGTGGGCATCGCCCCAGCCGGGGCAAGCTTTAAGCTCCCGACCGATCTTCCAGAATATGTGCTAGTTGTGTGCATGTTAGTGTAAGTGTGTGTGTGCGTAAGGGGAGAGGATAGGACAAGGAAGAGGTAGGTAGCGCGCGCGGTCCGTGGCCCGTTTATTATGGTACTGCTCCGGCATTCGCCTGGTGTTGATCGGAGAAACCACGGTAAACCACCTATCAGTGGAGCCGACCTCTAGAATTCTCCTCCAGACAGCGACTGAATTCGACCTAGCTGAAAAGCTAGTGTCGAAAATCTTGGCTCGAACCTAGGACCTCCCGGTCAGTGACGCTGCAATGACATCAGTTGATGCACTGAGCTACCGCTCCCGGTATCAATTACCTCGTATTATAGCGACTCTATTGTAATCCTTTCGAAAGATTTAGTGCAACCTGACAACACCCGTGTTTTGGCCCATGTGTTCAGAGTTCCCGGGGCGTAGAGCGAAGGCTGGCGTGCAGCCTCTCTCCTCCCCCAGGACGGCAGCCCGGAATGTGGCAGGGCGGGGAGAGCCACGCTGCAGCGACAGCGGCGGCTGGGCACGAGCGGGCCGAGTGATAATCGCGGGCACTCAATATCAGGGGAACCGGAAATATACTTGGGTTTTTCTAACGTGGCGGCTGAGGGTGGGATCTCCAAGATGGAATTCGGCCCGACTTTTGGAGTCATTCTCAGTCCTGCCGCAAGATGTCGCATGATCGCGATCGCGTAAAGCAGTGTAGCATGTCAAGCGATTGTAGCGGCAGGACTGTGAATGACTCAAAAAGTCGGCCCGAATTCCATCTGGGAGATACTACCCTCAGCCGCCATGTTAGAAAAACCCAAGTATAGGACACACAAAAAAGTTTAAACTAGTGGTGCTAATACTGCGCCTACTTTCTTTCCCGTATTTTCACGAAAAATTATGCGAGAAGTACTGTAATTTTCGTAAAATTGTACGTGACTTTATTTCAAAATCTATCTTTAAGGAAGAGATTTCATTAAGAACAAATCTATCTTCACAATTGTAGTAGTAAGAAGACCCCGAACTTTTGCAATTTTCGAAAAATCAAGATTTTCAACGAACATGTGACCTGCACCATTCTCTTAAACGTCATTTACACTATCAAACCACAAAATTTAATAAAAAACGATGGAGCCATTTTTTTTGTTGAAAATTTGGAATATGTCGCAGGGACTTCATATAAAGTACCCCCCAAAATTAAAATATCCGTATCAAATTCAAGTGGCCGCAAAAGAAGTCAGCTCGATAGAGGGCAGTTGCGAACGCAGGGGGGGGGGAGGGTGTACTGGGACTTCACCCCCCTGCAGAGAGGAGTGACATGTAGTAAAAATAAAGATTTTACTATGTTTTGCACTAATGAAAGCCATTCGGTATAACGATTGTTTAAGTTATAAAAACTAACTTAAAGTCAAAAAGTAGAAAAAATATTGAAAATCTGTGAACATTTTGCACGCTATTGCCGTTCACATACGTTTTTTTCTTTTACAAAATACATCTTCAGATTTAAAGACTCCCAAAACGTGTATTTCCGTCGAAACCTGGACTTCTTTTGCGACGTTTCAGAACTTTCTGTGTAGTTCGTATTCGAGAAAGAAAAAATAACTAGGAACTTTTCACAATGTGTGGTAGGAGCGGCGAGCATGCCCTGGGGAACGGGGCAAGGGACGCACCGCAGGCGACTGCGTGCTGCTGCGAATCCTGTAGTGAGCTTCCCTATGCTCATTTGCTGCAAGTCACTGTACGTTACGTAGTGTTATGCGTTACTGTAGTTTATGCGTTACTGTAGCGTTGCGCGTTTGGCTGTAGCGTTGCGCGTTTGGCTGTAGCGTTGCGCGTTTGGCTGTAGCGTTGCGCGTTTGGCTGTAGAGCTGTTGGCGCTTTTTGGCGAAACATGTGTCGAAAATAAGCTTAGAAAAGATAACGTGTTTCCCTAGTTCTTCATCAAAAAATTTTAACAGGAAAAAATAGTAGCTTGGAGATGGAAATAAAATCAGATTACAGGTTTTATGAGATATCAGTTACGTTTCTGGAAGAGTTTTATAAATGAAGACCTTTTTAATCCTTCTGTTCCATTGTTGGAGATTTAGCTCTTCTGGGGATCGCTACTCTTTAGCGTGAGTGGTCATACAAGCACATCAACTCGAAATAAAGTAAAATTAAAGTAATAGAGAAATAATATTTTATGACAATTTAAATGACTATTAGATTTTTTGTGAGATTTAATCTCAATACCCAGCAATATTAGAAAGCAATATTAGTCAAGCACAATACCGGGGATATAAAGCTTTCCGTTTGAAAATTGCCGGCGTCCGACAACACATGGTTGTGTTCATGAGGTGAATTGTTCGAAAATGTTCACGAAATATGAAGTTGCATGCAAATGTAAACGATTTCATATGAAATTAAATTCAAATGGTGATTTAATGGGTATCTAACCTAAGAGAAAGAAAAAGTCAGGTTCCTTTGTTGAGCGGGATTAACAGGATTATAACCGGATCTTCTTGTGTGCACCACATGTTCTGTTAATCCGGCGAAGCAGTTTCGAAATGTGGCTTCCAGATGGCAGTTCTCTGTACGGTGATTCCTTTTGTGGAACGATTTTGCAGCCACACGCTCTTTCGCCACTTTGTAATAGTGTCTTCCACGCGCCAATGATACATTGCGTTGCAAATTAAATGAAGTACCACCAGCGTACCCGTGCGAGAACTCGCGCATGTTATACCCCACCATCTTCCCTATTTTTCCGTATTAAGCCTGCACTATATCTTTTTGTTCAAGACCCTGTTATCATCCGCATCTTGTTCTATATGTCTCCTTGTAACTGATGACAATACAATACACCCTTGTCAATACAAGCTATTCTTATTTAACGTTATTACCGAGCAGAGAGGTACACCCGTGTAATTCAATCGCGTAGAATATCAAGTAATTAGGTTAATTTCACATACAGTTGTAGATTCTATAGACTCTGAACAGGTGGGGGTAGAATCGAGAAATGTAGAATTTTCAAGAAGATATCATCCTGTAGAATATGATGTAAGGAACATTTCTTTGAGGCCTTCGAAATTTTAATTTTTAAGGCCATAAAACGGTTTGTTTAGGACTTATTTACCAATATAGATTAAAAAATGCGAGTGTTAAGGGTTGCACTTAACGTGAATATTTAGATTTTTAACATACTTCAAATTTTTAAAGTTCATCATGTCTACGTGAAATTCTCTTTGTCTAGAGAGCTCATCAATGGTGATTGGGTGCGTGTGAGAGTCGCAAAAGGTATACTACTGAAATAATATAGGAGACGATTCTTTACGTTCGGCAATACCCTACATGTGTCAGTTCATTACTAGACTAAGACCACTTCTGATAGCGAGCATCATTGGGGCAAGTAAGGTGCCATTACAGGTCAGAAATTGAGCATTTTCCCACATTCTTTCTGGACATTATATGGGAAATGTAAAAAAAGAAAGTTGGGGGCAGTGGCGTAACTAGCTCTTCCGGGGCCCCGGTTCAAAAACAAAATTGGGGCCCCCTCAAAATATTTTGTTTCTACTAAAAAAAAGCGTGCTGAAAACTAATTGAAAGAAATTTTATTAATCATAATCAATCACAAAATTCAGAATCGAACCCTGCGGACTTTCGCTTTCCCGAACTTTCCCGCGTAACAAAGTAACAAAAGAAGGGGGAGCTGCGACCCCCCACAACGCAAGGCGGGCAGGGCAAGTAAATGGAAATCGGGGTTGTAAGGAGTATGAGGCAGTACCTCCCAACCCATGGTTTCACGGCTTTGTTGAGCAATGTTACGACTTGCGTTGTTTTGGTGGAGAATCACACCTCTCCTCTGAGATCCACGACGTTTCTCTCAGGGCAGGCTTCACCTTGTTCAAAAGCATATCTGAGAAGTATTGGCCGTTTATTATACCATGTTGTTTAAGATAATTACTGAAAACGCACCTACAGCGTCCCCAAACCGGCAACATGACCTTTCCTTCCAAAAGTATTTTTTAAAAATTTTTTGCGTCTTTGTCATGACGCAACGCGTCTCATAACCCCCACTGGGCGTTGAGCGCTTATTACTGGGACTAATTCTCCGTTACTTTTTATACAGTCAGTAAGTCTTTAGTCTGTAAATCGTCAAGAGGACCGCCACGTAGCATCTCCGCGTACGCGCCTCCTACCACGCGCTCTTGCGTCACTACCCAGCGGCCAGAAATGGGAAGGAGTAAGGATAGGGGTAGGGTTTAGGACACTTCACAGGGGTTGGACTAGCCCTTGGGAAGCAGCCAAACTCTTTTTGTTGGAACCAATTTCGCATGAGATCGACGGGAATCAAACCCTGACCTCAGTAGTGAAAGGCGAGCGACTTCGCTCTGCGCCACGAGACAGCTTGCTTTTTATTGCTTTAGAGAATTTTTCAATTTATTAATTATTAATTATATATTACATTCAATATTAATTATTAATAGTTTATTAATTATTGTTTTAGTGAAATGTTATTGCTTTAGTGAATAAAATAACTGTATAATAATGCAGATATTGGTTTGGAACACAAATTACAATATATTGAGATATACAAATTTTCTCTCTACTTTAATATCTTGCAAAGATCTTAGCGTCCGGCTTGCTGGGTCAATGGGTCACGATATATTATAATCCTTATTACCTTTATAATAGATTATAGGATCCGCTGACTATACAGCGCAGCTGGGAATCTGAAATAGAATGATTCTAATTCCTAGTTCATTACTGTTTGGATTGACTAAATGAAAGATCACTTTCTTTTCTAAAGAACAAAATTTAACAAAGTTTATTGTTACCTTTTTGCAAACAATATAGTGAATTTAATAAATGATTTTGATGTTAGGCCTTTGATCAAGATATCTTTGAATTTAGAGTTTTATACCGCGGTTAACTTATCTATTCTTCGTTGATGTCCCTCGAAGACTTCTCAGTCGAAATATCTTGCGAGCTTGCCGTAGTCCAAAGTTCCAAGAAATCCTCTTCTGCTCCTATCCAAGATGGTGTCAAACTATCAAAATTATCAGTCCCGATTACGTCCTATGACATAGTCCCGAAACCTATAACTCGATTACCACTCCCGACAAAGTCCCAATTTATGCATCAATATTACTTCCACATGCAATATCTGCAATATCATTTACTGTCCTTAAACTTTCACGATCTGAAAACCCGACTCTGACTATCTGCATTACACTCGCTCCCTCTCACGAACCTACGATCAGTTCAGACACGCGATGCCGGTCAGAATGAAATCTTCCTGCATGATTCACCCCTCGAAGCTTCGTATTAAACTACCTTCTTTTTTTTCATAACATTTGACCGTCCTTCTCTCACCCAGCCAATCCATGCGTTCGTTATATTTTGGTGTAGCTGACCTTTCGATCGTCTAAACTTCTTCGCCCAATCCCAAATTTTCTACTTTCGGCATCCATCTTAATGCATCTTCCACCATATAGTCTACAAATAAATGTTTGTTTATTTTCATGTGACATATCGGTATGTCACAATATAAAGATTTTTCAATACCAATAACATAGCTCAAGAAAACGTGCGAGTGTCCTCTCCCTCTCGGCGTGTCAAAAAGGTTTTTACAGTTCCTTCGACGATAAATAAATCAGTACAGGAAGCGTTACTAGAACCCAATATTTGATACATTGACAACTGTAGCTTTAAAATGATACCAGTGACGCGAATACCTACGATCTCTGATAGTAATTACCGCTATCTGATGATTATTTCTGAATTCATCAACATTTTACATTTGCGTTTATCGACAATTATAAATGGAGGTTTGGAAGGTTGGAGGAGGGTTGGAGGTTAATAAAACAAACATATATAACATATAAAAAACCTGCTGGTGGCTTCTTGGGGTAGTGCCGAACTTGATGAGTATGTACTTGTTTAATACATTTCACATTTAATTACAAGTATTAGCGCTACAACAACATATACTATCTCGCATTATTTCTCACTTCCGCAAATTTGAAAATGTGCTTTTCGAAAATTCAGTGTTCAACGGAAAGGAGACCTGTGCCATTCTTTTAAGAGTACTGTGTTTTATTCATGGAAAAAAAAGAAAAGAAAAAAGAAAAAGAAAAATATTAAGTAAAGCTTTTGAAAAAAATGCTTTTATGTATAATATTCATAAAATTCAAGAAATTGCGTGAAAGGTATTAGTTTTTCAAAAAAACATACACGAACGTTTTTAAAGATGAGTTTTTAAAACGATTTAGACAAAAATCTGTATTTTCAGATTTGTAGTTTCAGAATGTTGGATTGTTTTGCAATTTTCGAAAATACTGAGTTGTCTCCAGAATTAGGGCCAGCGGCAACATTTTTACCGTTCTTTGATACATACGTGGAGCAAATTTAAAGAAACTAGTGGTGCTGCAGAACTGTACAGCCTTTCGCGTAAGAGTTAGTTTCCTTCTCTTTTATGCCTGGACTGTTTTTTGGTTTTGTCACAACTTCTTTTCAGTTGTCATCCACTGGCGGCTAAAGGAGATTTTTTTGGGTTCCGTAATGGTAAATTTGAGAGACGACTTAAAGAATAATATAAAAGAGTAATACCTGATTCGGTATGCAAATTTTCGTTTATATATTTGGAGCCGTTTTGAGAAAGTCGTTTCAATCTACATAAGATATTATTTGAAGCAATTGTCTTCACATATATGCAATTATGTTTAAGAAGTGTGCGTAAAGTAAATACTAATGTCACGATATATATCTTTAAAACATTTGTGTACTTTTTGAAAAACAAAGGAATTTAGCAAAATGGCGTTTGTCATCTGGTACTGTAAATTTAGCACTATCCGTAATGTCACCGTACCGCCGCACAGTGGTGCATTTTGGCGATTTCCTGGCCAAAACCTCTGAGAGCTATAGTATGTTTTCTACGACGACCAAATTTATTTTGGATTATCTTTATAATGTAAGGGAACTGGTAACATAATACCAGAATAATGCACTGCTTAAATCTGTGAAATATAAATATATATTTTTCTACATAAACTTGGTTAAATTTTATCAATTCACAAAATTGATTTTAGAAAACCGTAGGGATTACTTACATATTAATTAATAACATTTGGCATAAAGAAGCATGGTATTAATGCCATCTCATGCCCTCTGCCAGAGAAAATTCATATACAGTGTCCGAAGAACCGGATAGGAAGATCACAGTTTTCACTAGGGTACATTTCTCCCTATGGTGATATTTGGCTCAGGCAAATGAGACAGAGCATATTTGTTCAAGAATTTTAACTTTCTTTTGGGAACGTCCCTCAAGCTGGAAATGAAAGGAACAGAAGATCTCAACAGGCGATTAAACATCTCCTGGATTGGGTGCAGTCTTGAACATGTTCGCAAGAATCCTTCTCCATACAGTCTTGTATCTTTGCGAATAGATTCTATGCATTATTACCATGAATATTTAGAAACATATTTCTTGGCAGTATCCAGTGCGTACTAAAAAAGAAGTTGTTTGGAAAGCTCTACATTCAGACCAGTTTTCTTTGAATTGCATTTGAATAAGTTTCTTGACCATATTCAAATTGTAGTTGCAGTATTATTTCATAAAAAATAATATAATACTAATTTTATAACAATAACAATCTAATATGAATAATTGTTGGTATGTAACTTAGGAGTTAAGTAAACAAATATTATTTTACGATTAATTGTATTTTTGATTTAGTTTTTAAAAGTGGTATGATGAGTTTCTTTGATATCACGTACGTATTTGACCTTTCATCGACCGCACACCCTTTCTTAAGACGAGTTTTGATGACACATATTATGTAAATATTACTTTATGTACAATTTTAATGAAATAAAATGTGCATAATCCAGTCCAGAAGATGTAATGTATATAAATATTATGTTAATGTCATATAGTGAATAGTCATCTGTTACAAAAATTAAAAATATTAATTTTTTTGTTTATAATATTGAGTAAATGTGTTATTTCAGTAAAAGGGATCAAAATTTTCCGCTAGAAGCAGCACTGTAAAAGCAGTTCCCGTTCTCAGGACGGATCTCGACGAGTCATATTCGGCGATCACGCGTGCTTGACGAAAAGTTAATTCTTTGTATTTACTAATGGGGCAAGTTGGGGCATGATTTTATAACTGGATTCGAAAGAGGATGGATTCAGCTAGTAAATGAAATTAGAAACTCGCGGAATTCCGCGAAATTGGTAACTTTCAGCCTATGTGAACTTATGAGTAATTAAAATTATTGTATTAATTTCATGCATTTTAATATTTCATCCCACGTCGGTATTATGCATTAATGAATTATAAAACTAACATGAAAATACTCTACAAACCTTCAGGAAGAGAATCCATACTGCCAGTTTTCTCTGCACAACTTTGTATGGTCACCACTTACAAATAAAGACGGTCTCTCTGTGTTACTCTCGCACTGCAGGTCTACCGAACGCCGCGAAGGGTAAGTTCGCGTGAATACTGGTGCCAGGGGAATTGACCCAGAGACACGAAGTGGGCAGAAACAGATGCCCCCAAGTATACAGTGTGTCGTAGTATTTGCAAAAGTTCAGTAAACGCGATCTCATTTTTGAGGTTTTGGCCAGGATTTCGGGAAAATGCACCACCGTGCGCCGTACCGATTACAAAAGTAGATCTATCATTTGCCTACTTCGCGACGTGTGATTACACCGTCACGCATCCCTGGGAATATCTCAATTTATGGATAAACTTCCCTATCGGTAGTGGGTTCGTCTTTGTTAAACCACTGATCAATTAACAAGCCAACACAATTTTACAGTTTTAAATAACAAATAACATATATTCTATTGAATGAAAATCACTGTACAAATGAAATTCACAGATCCTCCTATGTTCTCACTTTTCGTAAAATTATGGTAGCTAATTCCCTACCTAAACTGCAGTTTTTCACTAAAGTGATAATAACTCAGATCCCTGTTTACAAGCAACAAGCAATAAATACATATTTACACTTCACAAAAAATATCACACATGAGACACACAAATCATAGTACAAATATTCATCCTGCAAAAAAAAAAATACATACACACAATACTCGAAATTCACTACTTCCTTTTAAATCACTAATTACGTTACACTCAATAGTCACATTTGACCTTCGGCTTTTACATAGCCTTTCAACACAAAATTTTGTTTCATAACGTCTCTTAAATGATTTGAATCAATTACATATGACTCTAAATAAATAATTCTGTACAAAACGACTTCTATCATAAACATAAGGAATTACTCTAATCTGATTCTTGATACGACTGTCGAAAAGAAATAAAACCACTGGCTAGCAAGACCAATGTTCTAAGAAACTTGCCCGATCAACGTCTATTATTGAGGGAAGCTCACATTACAACGTTTTGGCTAATATAATGATAATCTTGTCTCAGAAGTTTTTTCAGACTGAAATTTAATGAGTGTTCTTTCTGCTTTTATATGACTCACGACCGGCGAATTCCTCAAGTTGGTCCCACGCTGTGTAGCTGGCCGTTGCGCGACACTCGCGCCTCAAGGTCGTCGTTCTTCTGCAAGGTCCGTGCGTTGCCCGTCGCGTCGAAACTGGAGTATTCCGAACGCCGTCTCCTCGTCGTTTAGCGAAAATTCACCACAGCTTTCGCAGAGGCGATGGTCGCATCAGAATGCGAGTCCGAAACTCCAAGTTATGACTTCGTAATGGCAAAAGTCAAGCTAGTGTTGGATAATACGTACTTCTAATAATTCTCAAAATTTCATTATAGGATTTCCAAAGTGAAATTCCCAAAAATAAGAATAAAGAATATATGAAAAGTATGAAATATATGAAAGCTGTAACAAAGAAGAAACATGTCCTATGTTACAATAGTCCTCTTTTCTAGCAACAAGAATGCAGCAACGTGGTTTTACAGATTCATTTCGATCTATTACCGCCGTCGTTCTTTCATTCATTGCATTCTTGTTTAATATTCATTTACTAATTCCATGTAATCTCAAGACATTCACAGTACGTAAATCCATGAAAAGTGCTCAGTCATTTACCTTTCATTAAAGCTTTTGTGTTCCGTTATCTTCGCGTGTCCCTCTTCGACTATGTGGTGTACTTGTAGACAACCTCGGCGTCTCGAACCAGAAAGAGAGCGAGCTCTTTTGACGCAAGTTCACGCCACGTCCGTATTTCCACAAAAAATTCCTGATTGGCTATGGTCTGAGTGCGTTCAGAAATCCTTTCCTGACTTACGCCATCTCTTCGCCACTATAGAAACTACGTGTAGGGCCTCATGTCGGGTATTATTGCTTCCATTTTCCGTTGGTTATAAATGTGACCGACGACAAGCGGTTACAATAAAAAAATAAAGAAAAAATGAGCGACGTTTTCGAGAAAACGGCGTTTGAGCGTTTCAAAAAAAGCTCTACAAGGAACTCATTTTCATTGAAAATTTTTGTTTTCAAGAAACTTCATATATCATTTAAACCCCTTCTAATCACAAATGGAATAATTCTTTAAACCGCCAGTAATGTAAATATTAATGACGTGAGAGATATTTCAAACAAAATCATTTAAAAAAGTGCAGCGAAATGATGTTTATGTCATCCGTTACAGTGCATTTAACACCATTCCTACAAAAAGGTCAAAGAAAAAATTTGCAGGTCAATTTTCAGGAAATTCTATTTTAAATATTTATTAATATTGCCTACATTTCACTCAAAACTTTTCGAAAACTACTAAAGTTGAAATGGAGCCGTCGTTTTAAAAGAGTTCCATTCTTCCATTCATTGAAATATCCGTTTCAAACTCGCAGGACCTTAAGTTCCTTTAAATAATTTGGGGAATATAAATGTTGGAGAAATTCATGTGAACGGTGTAGGCGCTGACGTTCACCACGGGCGGACTGGCGTTTTGCTGTCAATCGATTTTTCGGTATCAAGGATACACAAAGCACATGACAGAGAAAGTAAATTTACTATACAGAAACAAGATTTATTTACTTTTTCATTTCCAGGGTCCGACAATAAGTTTTTCTGCCAAAAAATAATTTCGGCACACGATTACAATACTTTCTTTTCTTACCAAGTGAGTCCGAGAAAGTAAAATGCGGAAGATTTCACTACGTTTGTTTATTCGTGCCAAAACTCCGTATATTTGTTTTTTCTAACGTGGCAATTGACGTAAATCAGCTGTTACGGTGTCATCCAATCGAGAGTTAAAACCATCACAGTGACGTCACTGTTTTACATAATGTTTTTTTTTTTTTTTTTTTTTTTTTTTTTTAATTTGTTGCGTCCATTTTGACGCAACGCGTCTCGAAGACTCTTACGGGTCGTTGAGCGCTTTGCGCTGTGGAGTAATCCTCCGTTACTTTGCGCGCTTTTTGGAGTAATTCTCCATTATCACTGTCATGTCGCGTCACGTCGCAGTCAGTTGTCAAGAGCGCCAGGTAGCATCTCCGCGTACGCGCCTCCTACTACGCGCTCCTGCGTCACTACCCAGCGGCCAGAATTGGGAAGGAGTAAGGATAGGGGCAGGGTTTAGGACACTTCACAAGGGTTGGACTAGCCCTTGTGAAGCAGCCAAACTCGTTTTGTTGGAACAAATTTCACATGAGATTCGACGGGAATCGAACCCGGACCTCAGTGGTGAAAGGCTAGCGACTTCGCTATGTGCCACGAGCGTAGCTTATACACTATTAGTCTATACACATATCCGTCCTTTTATGGTTCTCCTCAATTCAAACACATCCTTTGCATTCGCATGAAAACGTTAAAAAATAAATGACTCCTACAGTTTGTGAAAGTATTTTCATCAGTAAAGGCAAAATGAAAATTTATTATTGTGGTGATATATTCCTAATTTACTGCTCATTCTGAGTTTGTTTTCCCTAGTGTATATTTTCATGGTGTTCTGTATAAGTTTGTGTAACTCGTAAGTCATATAGAAATGGGGAATATAAATTCTTCTGTGAATTTTAGATAAGTAAAATTTGTACTTAATGTTTATGTGCACCTTTAAGCATATTAAAATATTATTTTTTCTTGCTCAGGAAAATTCTCATCAAATTACAAAATAACCATTGGAGCTGATTTTGCCATAAAATCATTGCAATGGGACCCCGGCACAAAAGTCAATTTACAATTGTGGTAAGTGTTTATACAAATGAAAAGAAGAAAACAATTGTTTTCCTCAGTCTTTTTACATCACTTGAAATAAGTAAATTTACGGTCATGTTAAATTAGTTGGAAAAATTAGCTTGTTAATTTAACAAATTTACAAATTTGCAAAAATTACAAAAATAAATGTTGAAAGTATTAATACCCAGCATTTTATATAATTCATTACTATCTAATTTTGTCAAAAGTTACTTTTAATGTAATTTGTTTAAATTGTGTTGTAAGAAGTATATCAGAGGTGTTAACATCCTTAGGCCATTTTTATCTAAATAGGATATTTTTTCACACTTCTTTTCATTTTTCATTCCTCTTCGTTGCTCTTTGAGTTTTTGAGAACTCTGCTAAAAGTACATTAATAATAAAGTTAGATGCAGTCAATGCAATTTTCAATATTCTATTAGTATTATCTTTTAAAATAGTTAAATAAATAACACTGGTACAAAAGGAACCTACAGAGGCAATGGATTTGCCTGTACATAGGAACTAAGTGAAGTTGATATTAATATTTTAATTTGTAGTATAATTCAATGAATTTGGCCACAAGGTTTTCTTAGACAGACAGACAGCTTTAAACAAAACAACAAATTTTCAATTTATGTATACAATCACATCATAAAGAGTTCACTAAGAATCGCAGAGCAATGTTTTGGGGAATTCATTTTTTCCCATCCTCCAGCTAGGTTATGTAAAGGAGAAAATAATCACTAAATATGTTATAAAGAATATAATTAATAAGAAATAACTGAAATGATACTAATAAATGATTATTATAAAGAAGCAATAAAATCTAACAGACTCGCCAATTTAAACAACAAAAGACCAAAATAAAAATGAAGTAAAACAAATAAACAAATATTTACAACAGAGTCTAACATGGCAGTTTCCAAGTGCCAAGAACTCAATGTAAACAATCAGCTGAGAATTGTAAGGTATTTAAAGAAAAGAGGGGAGAGGCTTCAAATTCGTTACGTGAATTATAATATATTATAATATATTTTATATTCATGTAATGTATTTGAAGCCTCTCTCCACTTCTTTTCTCCTTTATGTGGTCTAGCCTGAGGATGGGGGAAAATGAATGCCCTGAAACATCGCTCTGCAATTCTTAGTGGACTCTTTATAATGTGATTGTATATATAAATTGAAAATTGGTTGTTTTGTATAAAGTTGTCTGTCAAAGAAAACCTTGTGACCAAACTTATTGAATTTACACTACTTGTTAGTGAACGATAGACCATTTTATGTATGTGATATTTATAATATTTTAATTATGTACTGTTTTCTATCTTTCTCCTTTGATCATTCTAGAAATTACATAAATTGGAATGTCATCATTTACTCCTTAAGGATACTGTCCATTCTCTGTTTAATAATATCCTTTTTGAACATTTTTTCTGTAATACAATTTTATTGTTAGTTAAAACTTTCATATCAATTGGCAATTTATTAAAAATTGTGAAGAATGTAATGTAGCTACTTTTCTTCAAATTCTATCAATAGTCAGTAATAATTGATTATTTCTAGTTTTGTTTATCAAGAGAATAAAGTTAATTTTGTGCAACTCATAGAAACTACACAGAATCTAAAGCAAAACTATCAATTACTGTCCATGATTCAGTGGGCTGTTCTTTGGCTTTATGGATTATTTTCAGTATTCTATTTTGTATTAAAAGTAGTGGATTCAAAATATTGATGTATGCACTACACCAAGCAATAATACCATAAGTGGCAATACTAGTAAATAACCTGATTAAAATTTTTTTATCAAGAACATAGTCAACATTCTTTCCATTTAAAGCGACAGTTAATTTACACTCCTAGATATTTCATGAGAGTTACACTTTGTACAGATTGGTTGTTAATTTGTATATGAATAACTTCAGGAATGCTGTCTTGATGTAGACTAAAGGTTATAAAGACTGTTTTGTTTACAATAAATGATAAATAATTAGAGGCTAGCCACTTATGTACTAGGTATAGATATCTACACATTTGGATTGCAATGCCAAGACTGTACTGATTTTACACTAGATACAAGACCTTTTAACTACTTTTCTGTTAAATTAGATAAATTTGATACACTGTACTATATTTTAAACACATTAAGTTTTAACAGACTTTCTTTGTGAGACATATCACTTATTCTTATTGCTGTGAAAAGTATGTATTATTGAAAGGCATTACTATTCTAAATTTCAGGGACATAGCTGGCCATGAACGGTTTGGTTACATGACAAGAGTGTACTTCAAATACGCGTAAGTACCCGTTTTTTCCTGGAGTCTAAAATTACTGTTATATAAAAGAGTTGAAAAAGTGAAACTTTTATGACTTTCTATTCTTTATTTTAAAATAAAAGAATTGGGAATGATTATCATTTATTAATTAAACAATTTATTTTAAGAAATGCATTTAGATAATTTCACCCTGAAAAACTCTGTGAAAATTTCTCTAAAAGATTGAATTACAAAGAAAAATATGCCCAGTATTTGAATGAAATTGTTATTCTTGATTCTATTTTTCTGTCATGTATACAAATTTTATTCATATTATCCAAACTTTGTGTATCTAAGAAGCTATTGAAGTTCTGTTGGCTCAAGAGAGAAGAGTATTTACTTATGCCTCTACTAAAAACAAGCAATTATAGAGGAGTTACTCTAAGGAGAAACCACTTTGATAGGTCAGGAAACAAATGAACATCATGGAGGGCAATGAAAGTGCAAGAGATAATGACGAAGCCAATTACAAATGAGCTAACTGTAATCTACCATTGACAAATTGAGTGCATGGACATAATCTGCAGTTACGTTGCAGTAGCCAAACAGTAGCTTTCAAAGTGGGCCCTTCTTAGAGTAATCTCTCTGTGCTATCATGTTGTTTACTTTTAGTTGCAAAATTTGCAGCAATTTAATTTTTTTAGGGTAGCAGCTGCAGTAGTGTTTGATGTATCTCGTATTGCCACATTCCAGTCTGTACAAAAGGTATTTGCTACATTGCTTTGTTTATCTATTTAATTTTTTATTCAAATAATTAATTAGTTAATAAAATAATCTTGTCATTAAAAATATTACTTGAGATGTTCAAATAATAAATTATAAAATTCTTTTGTATCCTTTTTGGATTTTGAGAAAATCAAAGCATCATACTTCCAGCAGCTGTTTTTTTTTTTTACCCATAGAAGATGAGTCAACAAATCCTTTTTGTTTTCATTTTTGTTATTCAGTGGCCTGCATTTGTCTTTATTTTACAACAACAAATTATTGACTTCACATACTTTATGTATACCTTGATTCGCCTTTCCAGAATCAATGTTGAATTTATGCCTGAAGATGTTAACAAAAAGGTAGGTGAAATATCTGTAATTTGTGAAGTTTTCTTCAATGGGTAAGTGGAATATATTGCTGGAATAATAGTGCTCTGAGCCCCTCGAGTGGCTCATGGACACCGTGCTAGCTTTCTGTGAAATGGTCCCAGGTTTGATTCCTGGCTGGGGCAAAACCAAAGCTGCAGTTTTGCAACACAAATCATCTCAATTTCTATAGTTGTGCAAAAATGCTCATGTAGGTCTGGTATGCTAGGTGTGGTGATAAGAATACCTCATGCTCACCTCATGTGTCCCTTACTCTAGGTGTGGATAATAAATAAAAACCAGGACCCAGGCCTCCTAAGAGGAACGCTGCTAGCTGGTAAAAGTCAGATTAATCCCACCCAAAATGGCCAAATACATTCTAATACTTTGACTTAAAATACCAAGAGGTTACAAAAGTACTTTATAATTTTTTTGGTGTCATATGTGTTTAGGTCACTATTATAATTCACACACATTCATTTTTTGACCAATGTATTAAGGACAGACCAGTTTTATATTGAGTATTCTTATTTGCTCTTGTATAATTAATGCAAATTGTTTTAATAAGTAACTTTCGCATGTTAAGCCTCTTTGTTCATTCTATGCTTGTAACTCCTTGTTTTTTATAACCTGATGACATGGAAAAAATGTTTCCTTGAAACTGTTGCAAGACCTGATTGGTACACACTTACATTATTCTGTTTCGTTTCTGAACACAATATAACTCCCTACAGTGTAAAATTGGTCTGTCCTTAATACATTGTCGAAAAAACGAATGTGTGTATTTTATAATTCATGCAGCTCTGCTGCACCTTGACAATTGTCACTTCCTTCTCACCTGCAGTGGCTGACAGACCTGCGGGAGAAGGTGTCCTTGCAGGATGGTTCTCCGGTGCCAGTGGTGCTGCTGGCCAACAAATGTGATATTGCCGCTGCCTCTGTGCCCACAGACTTAGTGGCTCGGTTTTGCCGAGACAATGGTCTCGTTGCGTGGTTTTTGACTTCAGCCAAGGAGAATATTGCGATTGGTAATTTGAAAAAATTAAATAAATTTTTCCATTATTTTTTTTCTAATTTATATATGTTTATATGTATATACTAATAATGATGTGCTGGGTAATTATAATTATAGTTGTTTATATGTATGTATGTATTTGTGCGTGTATGCACGTGTGCGTGTGCATGCGCGTGTGTGTGTGACAATGAAGGATATTGAATTCTTTAGTGTGAATAATTTGTAAGTGATGTACTCTCCATTCCACTTATTGGAAAGATGTTCTTATTAGCATAGAATCACATTTGCAAAACATGGCCACTTGGAAATGAAGGAAATTACATAGTGATGACCCTTCATTATTGTTTAAAGTTACTGATATTATTTGCAGCATACATATTAAATTGCTCAAGAGATGATAAAGAAGAATTGGTGCCAGAAGAGAGATCAGAATTTATGTCCCTCTCTAGTTACTTCAAATTGGCGGTGTGGTTTCTTGATGTTTTATTAGACATGTACCTTACCATGAATAACTCTTTGATAGAACTATTTTATATAGAAGATTTGTGAACAGATTTTGTATGCAATTGACATGTATTTAATTTATAAATAAAAAATTACGTAACTCTCTTCTTTTATGGCCACTACTGGCCAAGATCTTTGAAAAGAAATGAAATCGCTTAACATAATCTCAGATAATAAAAATTTGTAATAATTTTCATGCCATCTCTTCGTTCAATTAATTAAATTCTTTTAAAACAACCATTAAGAGAAATAACATAATTAGTTGACATTCTTTAACATTACCTGCACAAATTTCACTCCATTTACAAGGCTCAGTATGATTTGGTAGCTGATTAAATTGGTAGCGTGCAATTGTGATTTTGTTGTTTTTATTTCTGAATTCTAACACTATCTTTTGTATCTCTGATAATTTTTTTAAAATATTAATTAATATGATAAATGGTAAATTATTAAGTGTTTGAAAATATTAATATAAATATTTATTTCAGTTAGTTAAAAATATTAAATAATGTGATAAATTATAATTATTGTTGTTGTTGTTGTTGTTGTTTTGAAAATATTGTAATTAGGTTTTTAAAATTGATCTTGGTTTGCATTTTATTTACTTTTTACTTTCAGCCCTCAAGTACTCTATTTTAATATTAGTAAATGGTTCTGAGAAAATGTAATTGAGAAGGTCTGCTATTTTATGTAAATTATTTGTCTTTCCTTCTGTTGCAGATGAAGCTATGGCCTGTCTAGTGAGACAAGTACTAGCATTACGTACTTCAGGACCAACTCGCTCTGATGGTCTAGTTTTAGGAGCAAACTCTTCAGAGACTTTGAACCATTCGTCTGGATGTTGTGGCTCGTAGCATGTAAACTATGTTTAGATCCAAGAGGTTCTCTTTTAATGCTGTCCATTCACGCTTCACTTGTAAAAAGAAAACAAGCAGCAGTTGGAAAGGAAACATTGCTGACCAAGAGGCCTTTTTTCTATGAAGACCAAGCACTTTTTTGGTCAAGTGATATTCTTTTATATGTACATAAAACAGATTCTCATTAACCATAGTAACTGTATAAAATGTTGTAGAAAGCTGTTAATACATATTAGAGATACTACTTAGTAGTGTACTTTTAAAGGACATATGTTCTTTATGCACTAATGTCATGTGAAATTTCTTGCAGTTCCAATTATAAACAGATTGTAGAGAATGTAGAGTACAAAAATTTCTCTGGGAGACTGAAGTATTTTATTAAATGTTATTGAATGAAAGAAGGAAAAACATTGTTGAGATTGTACATACAGTGCAATTCATTCATTATCGTCCATTTTTACATATCATTGTGGAGGATTCAATTCTATTCCATATTTGTATTGTAATTATTTAAGAAAATATATCCTGATATTCTCCTAATAATTATTCAATTTTCTTCCAACTCATTTAGTATTATGTGGTATTGACACAGACCACATAATGCTGTCAAAGCATAACGTAGTGATAGTAACAGCTCGGTTAAAATATATGCACGACTCTCTCCATAATTTCAGGTGAGCAAAATGCTAAGACACGGCTGTTTGCTAGTTTTGCTCATGTTCAAATACCTCTTGAAGAAGTTCTTAAAAAGTGAGAAAAGACGTATGGTGCAATGGGGCTGCTAATAGACACCGAGAAACTGTACACTTCGCTGTTTGCCGATGATCACGGTTAATCTGGAGATGAACATGATTCAAGTTACATGTTTTGCAAATTACAAGAGGAGTATAAAAGATGGGGCCTCACTATATAAACTAAAAAAATAATTGAATGTGTAGTAGCAGAAAACAAACAACGTGGGGATCTGGACATAGGCCCAGGGAAGATTAAATGCAATGGAACATTTAAATATCTCTGAATTACATTATCCTCTAAGGGGACATCGTGCCGATGACATTTCTAACAAAATAGGGCAGGGAAAGCAGTTGATTAGGCAATTAAGTTCTTTATTCTGGAGTACAAATATTACTAAATAAAACAAGGCTTGTATCTGACTGTAGTAGAGAGTCTCTACTAGAGATCATGCGCCCATAGAGAAAAAAAACATGGAAAGCAAAAGGGATAAAAGCAGGTTGATGGCCCTTGAAATGGAGTAGTGGAGGAGGTGCTGCTGTGTGTTTAGGAGGGAATGCATATGAAATGAAACAATAAGAGAAATGATGAACATAGAGGATATGCTTGGATACAATTGAACCAAGGTCATTATACATATGTGTATAATGTTCGTATATTCATGTATAATGACCTTGATTTGAAGCAAATGGTTAAAGTGGTATGGGTTTCAATAGGTAGTCGAAAAAAGGTCTGGGTGAGGACACCTCTAGAACAGAAAAGCATGGAAGACCACTAAGAAGTTGGAGAAAGGATGTTGCAAAAAAATTGGTGAGGTCTCAAAGATGGAGAAGTTTGGAAGAGATAAAAACTGAAAAGCGAGAAGACATGTCAGTTTAAAAAGAAAAGCGTAGCATAAATATAAAATTAAAACAAATGTTACACTGGAGAAGGTGGGATGTTCTCCTGTACAATTTGTCTCTAGAAGTGATTAAAGTTCTTTTAAGAAGCATTCTTGTGATGATGTGCGTGTCGCTTCCAGATTTCAGCATGAAGTTTCCTAGAGGGCAGTGTGAAGTAATATGAAGATTCACCATATTCTCTTCACAACTTATTAGGTGTAATAAAACTTGGTATTTGTTCATCCACAAAGGTTGCCTATTACATACTGTGAAGTGCACGTTCACATACAAGCTCATAACCAAGTCTGCAACAGTATCCCCAAACTAATTTACAATACTTCAGATTCATCTACAGTGACCTACAACTTCAGATTCCTCTACAACCTCCAATAAGAGCTCATAACAATTCAAATAGGGTTGCCTCCTTTAAAACTGTGATATTATCATAGTTTTGATGATATCACAAAAAAAACCCTAAAAATAAGGAACATAATAAAAAATTACTTAAAGGTGATTCTTATGCATGTGGTACAGTTAGGGATGTCAAATATTTGTATTTGAAATAAATATTTTAGAAACATTTTGTATTGGAAAAACTATTGAGTTTTTTCAAAATGTATTTTGGAGATTTATTTAAAAACATAAATAGGTGTATTTAAAAAAGAAATACTTCAAATACAGATGAAGAAGAACATAACAGGGATAGTTTTTTGTTTGATTGTACAAGTGATTGCACTTCATTGAAACAAAAATAAAAGCTCCTTTCAGCTATTTAATTTGAATTCTCTTCATTTTTAAATAATAAATCTAAATCATTAAAATTGCTGGACAATTATCTGTCAATAAAAAACATGTTTATTCGTTGTAACCCTAGTTTGTTCATCTGTGCCACTTGAATGACTGTTTTCCTTAGTGGGTTTTATTGGCCAACTAGGGGTTTATTACCTGATTTGTTTGAAGAATTAGTTGTTTCAAAAGGAAATTAAATTTATTTCAGTTAGACATATTTTTATATCATTTTATGGATATTTGTATTCGTATATTTGAAAGTGTTTACACATATATGATTATTAGTTATTGTTCAGTAATTTGTATGACTGACAATTACTAATTTATTATAACTGACAATTACAATTATTGTTGCAATAAAAAAGATATAATTCAAAATTATTATTTTTTTGTTTTTTGAGTATTTGAAGTATTTTAAATAAATTATATTTATTTAAAATTATTAGCAAAATCAAAACTTATTTGGAGTATGTATTTAAATACTTATTTTCAAAGTATTTTAGCAAAGTATTGAAATAGTACTAAATTTAAAGTATTTTACCCAACCCAGGGCACACTTCTTATATTAATGTTTAAAGTATTTTTTCACTAAAAATGCAAATTTACATTTAAGGTGATTAATCAGACAAATGGCCAATACAAAACAAATTTATTTCTTCAAAGTGAATTTTGAATTTGATCTTGCTGTTTTAAGGTAGCTGTTTACCTGAGAAAAAATCTTATATTTTTGGATCTAGTTTGTTTTTTGTTGTACATTTGATTTCTTTATGCTTTTAGAGATCAAATAATATTTTAAAAAAATGTTCCTATTTGTTTATAAACAACTGGCTAAAATGCAAGATTTTACTTGAAACATAATAACTCTATAACAAATTGATATATTTTGATAATTCTTTTTTTTTTATTATTATTAACAATTGAATATTCTAGTGAAGGAACTGGAGTGGTAAAGGTACTGTGAAAACTAGAGTCAGGAATTGATTATTTGAGAAAAAAATGATTGTTTATAAATATATTCTGGGCATTTCAGTTCATAAAACTAAAACTTTTAGTGACAAATTAACTATTCTAGTTCATTCACTAGATCAAATCATGGGTTACATGCTACAAAGAGTATCATTGTATCATTAATAGTTTATGATTTATGATGTTTGACGTGCGTGAATGTGCTGAAAATTCCCAATTCGGGAAAATGCATCTGAAGTTCACTCACTAAGAGCTTGACAGTTGATACTTGCTTTAAAAAAAATATTTTCTCAAAAACTAAGAAATGTAGCGAGAAACAGTTTGAAGCATTTAAAAGAGAATAAAACAGAGCATACGACCCAGTAAAAATTGAAAAATATGATATTTAATGATTTTTCATTATTCTCATGTAGACAGCTACCTTAAACTTTCAGAATCTGCTTAGTCGATTTATAGGACAATTGGTTTAAAAGGCAGAACTCAAATTTTTTACACAAAATATGGAACATTCCTTAAAATATCGGACAGGTAGGAATCTGGAATATGGCTTCTATTCCTGGACCATAGGTCACAGGGATGTTCTGTGTTACCTGTATTGGCCTTATCTTTGCATTAGCAATAATGATTTAAAAGGTAAATATAAGAAAACTAAGCATTTCCTGACGTATCACAGCCATATGGTTTTGACCAACCATACCAAATTCTGCATTTCCCCTTGACATTTAGGTTGCACTTGAAAACTTGCAAAAGCAGCTTGGGTGTTATATGCAGATGCATTTCAGGCTACAGTTGATACATTGGATACAGTACTGCCACATGCAAATCAACATCCTGAACTTTGTCAGCAATCACTCCCCCTCAGTGTCTTGCCATGACCCATTAAAGAATGACACATATTGTTCTTCTTAGTGTTTGATAAGAAACAAACAAACAGAGTATTGAAAAGGTATTATGAAAATTTAGAAAAGAGAAGCTTTATCATTCACATTTTTGATTTTGTGTTTATTTTTAAATTATAAATTAAGGGAGAAAACTATTGATTTCAAGAACATTAATAATTTTTGGTTAGGACTCGAGAGATTAGGAAGACTGCTGCCCTCCCAAAAGTGAGGGTTGGCTAAGGGACTGGAGGCACCATCTCCTACGCAAGGGCAAATGATGAACAGATGCTGCTGAAAACTACCACACTGTTTACTGAACTGTTACACTGTGGAACTTGCTATATAGTGAAAGAGGGTGTTAGAATAGCGTTACCTAATGCTGATATTTTTTACTTTTTTTATTTTCCTATAATACTTAGTGAAATAATTCCTTTTATTCAGTTTTATGTCAAAACATTAAAATATTAATAAATTACATTTTAAATAGATATAAATAAATTCAAAAGTTATGATGAATAAATTGTTACAAGAATGGAAATATTTCTTCATCAATATTATATTGATTGAATCTGGAAGCTTGTAAAGAAAATATTCAAAACTGAATCTGTGGTATATTCTAGAAACCAACTAAATTGGCACAGGAGAACTCTTGCCATTCACAACTGGGTGTGCATGGTTTGTTAGAAATTTCCTCGCCAATGCATCCTTCACTCACAAATCTTCCCCAAATTTATTGTTAATTGCAGTCAACATCGCCAACTAATTCTAGTTTTAATTACCATAAATTTTAAAATACAGAACAAATACAATTGAGGTGTGCAGGATAATAATGGCAGATCCCAACCAACGTTGCATTTTCAATTAAAGTATGACAGGAAAACTCCTGCCATATACCTACCATATGCTGAAATATCAAATGAATTGGGATCTGGAAAAATCCTCAAATTCTTTCAAAAAAATTGGCTTGGAGTGAAAATGACATGAAGAAAACAAAAAAGTCTTTGGTTGGGATCTGCTGTTATTATTCAGAGTACCTCAATTAATATAAATTGTATTTATTGTTGTTTAATTTAATGCTACGATTGCAAATGGGGGAGAGAGGAGGTGGTGTGCAAACATTACACTATTATTTCAGGAGGGGTGGTCAATCATGCATTACAGGGGGAGGGGATGGTATTCAAAATTCTCCAAATTTGTTTTACTTAATTTGTGGTTGGCCCCTTGGTTGAGTGATCCTCATTTGTATCTTGTTACTAAATATTAGAGTAAATGTTTGACCAAGTATTATGTCTCTGATAGAAATATCAAAGTAAGATAGTAAGGAAAAAAATATTTGCCTTTCTATTAGCTTAGCTTTACCACTAACTATTAGAATAATTTAGCATGCTTATTCAGGAGATAATACAAAATTGTCATTGGCAACAGCCAAAACATTACAAACTCAGACTGCTGAGCTGATTATACTATTCTGAATGCATTACACTACTACAAGACATGAATTATATAGAATGTCAGTCAGAAATTACAGATTCTCATTAGTTATGAAGAGATTTATTTTCTTATACAAATTTTCAATATAATGACATTTATGTAATGAAAAATATAAAAGTACAGAACATGTTCAAACAAATGTTTTGTGTATAAAATAAATATTTCTAATATAACTGACCTTAAATGGTCATAAAAAGTGATTGAAACATAAATGATTTAACACTATTTTTATTTACAAAAATGTTGGGGTGTTGATTTAAATCAGTTAAATTAAAATAGATGATTCTAAAAAATCACTTTTTTAAATCAAAATGTTTTTCCTATTCTTCATCTACATTTTCCTAAATTGTGTCTTTTTTAACAGCATGTCATGATTTTAATAATGATGATTTCGATAATAAAATAATAATGATTTCAATAATAAAATTCACAAATGAATTAATGAACAAAGTGCTTGGAAACAATTTATATGAGTAATTGGAGATTAAGAATTCAATCATTTTTCATTTCTTAAATCACCCAGAAGAATTTATAAGTTTGCAATATCTACTATATGCAATATTTACTAATTTGCGTGACAAATACAATGTGTAACATTAAAACTATAGACTTATCGAATTCTTCTTAAATATAAATAATATAAATGTTTTCACAAATTATTATAAAACACTAAAATTTACACTTATAACATCAATAAAATGAAATAATTGAATTATTTCCATTACATTTCTTACTTAAATACTAATTAAAAATTAAGACTCATTCTAAATACTTTAAAAAATATTTTAATGAAAATTTTTAACAATAATTCTCTGTTGTAAAAATTCTTAAAAATAGAGGCTATTACTTATTCAGTTAATCAATTAACAGCAAGAAAGTAATGTATCAATACAACTTTCATTAAATTTAAAAATACAAACTGCTTTAAACACAAATTTTCTTCTTTTAAATTATGACTTTTAACATCACATTTCATACTAATATCAACAGGTTAACTAATTACTTCCATATTGGAAAGCATATTACAACAATCAATGAAGTACATTTGTGATATTCCAAACCTTAGACATTTCTTCGCACATATTTGGCACAGGAGTTGGAAAATCTTTGTAATAGATGATAAAGCAGGCTGTAATAATGGTTAAATAGTTTCTTTCATTGTTCACATTTATGTTCTCATTATGGATTATGAATAAGCTGTTTCTCCATTAATCAAGAATATTCACCTGAAGATGCGAGTTATTGATTCTACAAGACGTTCAAACCATTTGTGTGGAAATGAGAAATAAACTTTCTTTTTACTGAAATACTTAAAGTCAACTCTTCGTCTATTATTTGTCAGGAGACTTATATCCCAATAATTATACTGAAAGTTATTTTTGTATGCTGTTCCAAATCCATTTAACTCGGTAATTGTTGCACTCCCTTGCAGAAACAGATCCAGCCCCCCCACCCTCCCACTCAGTACCTCATCTGCAAAGATTCAAACTAATAATAACCCCCGAAAACTAACCCAGGCAAATACCAGACCTTCAGCACAAATTAAAGGCAAAAAATTGAGCACTTAAAATTGCCCTGGCATCGATTTTCAAACCTACAAGAGCGTGAGAAATTTCCAACAAAATATACTCAAATATATTATACAAATGTATACATAACAATTGCTCACCCAAGCCAGACTCCTCATACAGCATTATTCACGCACGTTTCCTTGAGCCCTCGCATCGCTAGTTGCCAGAGGAGTGGGGAGTTCAGTTATTTTCTCGAAAGGAATTTTATATCAAATTAGTAGTTCGTAGTTCGATTCAAAATGGTTTCAATTACACGGCAGCGAACGTTTCTCGATATCAGATTTTGTCAACAGCGCTCGTAGCTATCTATTCTTAATTCAACTAATGATTGCAAAGGAGTAGGGGTACGTATTGCGGGGCTCAAGTAAACGCGCGCATATCATACCAACTTCCCATGACTACCACCATCCCAGTTCCAACTAACACACCGTTTAACACAAAACCATATTCCATACTTCAACACTTAACCCATTTCCTATGCTTCAGCAACATCCCAGACATCCATAAACCCTCACACCCACAGCTCAGATTCCAAAAGAAGTCTTCCACCTCACCAAACGTAAACATCTATTGGCCATAAACACTATAAACATCTTATTGGCCATCGAACATCGCCATCGTGAATGGCCCAGAGGACACCATTATTGTCAGGTATACTGGATTGATTCACGATTCCAGGGTTTTTGTGCGAGGGAAATCTGTTAAGACTACCTTCACACGTGGCCACCGAGACTCGCCGAGCCCCCTTCACACACACAGCCACCGCCTAGCGCCACCGACCGCGAGAGACTGAGGGTGCCTTCGCACAGGGCCACTCAGAGGCGTCACTAAGAAGCGCCGTTCCCTTTCACACACAGCCACCGCCTAGCGCCACCGACCGCGAGAGACTGAGGGTGCCTTCGCCCGGGGCCACTCAGAGGCGCCACAAAGAAGCGCCGTCCCCTTTCACACACAGCCACCCCCTAACGCCACCGACCGCGAGAGACTGAGAGTGCCTTCGCACGGGGCCACACAGAGGCGTCACTAAGAAGCACCGTCCCCTTTCACACACAGCCACCGCCTAGCGCCTCCGACCGCGAGAGAATGAGGGTGCCTTCGCACAGGGCCACTCAGAGGCGTCACTGAGAAGCGCCGTTCCCTTTCACACACAGCCACCGCCTAGCGCCACCGACCGCGAGAGACTGAGGGTGCCTTCGCACGGGGCCACTCAGAGGCGCCACTAAGAAGCACCGTTCCCTTTCACACACAGCCACCGCCTAGCGCCACCGACCGCAAAAAGACTGAGGGTGCCTTCGCCCGGGGCCACTCAGAGGCGTCACTAAGAAGCGCCGTTCCTTTCACACACAGCCACCCCCTAACGCCACCGACCGAGAGACTGAGAGTGCCTTCGCACGGGGCCACTCAGAGGCGTCACTAAACACCGTCCCCTTTCACACACAGCCACCCCCTAACGCCACCGACCGCGAGAGACTGAGAGTGCCTTCGCACGGGGCCACTCAGAGGCGTCACTAAGAAGCACCGCCCCCTTTCACACACAGCCACCGCCTAGCGCCACCGACCGCGAGAGAATGAGAGTGCCTTCGCACGGGGCCACTCAGAGGCGCCACTAAGAAGCGCCGTCCCCTATCACACACAGCCACCGCCTAGCGCCACCGACCGCGAGAGACTGAGGGTGCCTTCGCCCGGGGCCACTCAGAGGCGCCACAAAGAAGCGCCGTCCCCTTTCACACACAGCCACACCCTAACGCCACCGACCGCGAGAGACTGAGAGTGCCTTCGCACGGGGCCACACAGAGGCGTCACTAAGAAGCACCGTCCCCTTTCACACACAGCCACGCTAACCACCGACCGCGAGACTGAGGTGCCTTCGCTGGGCCCTCAGAGGCGCCACTAAGAAGCACCGTTCCCTTTCACACAGCCACCGCCTAGCGCCACCGACCGCGAGAGACTGAGGGTGCCTTCGCCCGGGGCCACTCAGAGGCGCCACAAAGAAGCGCCGTTCCCTTTCACACACAGCCACCCCCTAGCGCCACCGACCGAGAGACTGAGAGTGCCTTCGCACGGGGCCACTCAGAGGCGTCACTAAGAAGCACCGTCCCCTTTCACACACAGCCACCGCCTAGCGCCACCGACCGCGAGAGACTGAGAGTGCCTTCGCACGGGGCCACTCAGAGGCGTCACTAAGAAGCACCGTCCCCTTTCACACACAGCCACCCCCTAACGCCACCGACCGAGAGACTGAGATTGCCTTCGCACGGGGCCACTCAGAGGCGTCACTAAGAAGCGCCGTCCTCTTTCACACACAGCCACCGCCTAGCGCCACCGACCGCGAGAGACTGAGAGTGCCTTCGCACGGGGCCACTCAGAGGCGTCACTAAGAAGCACCGTCCCCTTTCACACACAGCCACCGCCTAGCGCCACCGACCGCGAGAGACTGAGAGTGCCTTCGCACGGGGCCACTCAGAGGCGTCACTAAGAAGCGCCGTTCCCTTTCACACACAGCCACCGCCTAACGCCACCGACCGCGAGAGACTGAGGGTGCCTTCGCACGGGGCCACTCAGAGGCGTCACTAAGAAGCGCCGTCCCCTTTCACACACAGCCACCGCCTTCACACACAGCGCACCGCCTAACGCCACCGCACCGCGCCAACGACTGAGACCGTGCCTTCGCACGGGGCCACTCAGAGGCGTCACTAAGAAGCGCCGTTCCCTTTCACACACAGCCACCGCCTAACGCCGCCGACCGCGAGAGACTGAGAGTGCCATCGCACGGGGCCACTCAAAAGCGTCACTAAGAAGCACCGTCCCCTTTCACACACAGTCACCGCCTAACGCCACCGACCGCGAGAGACTGAGGGTGCCTTCGCACGGGGCCACTCAGAGGCGCCACTAAGAAGCACCGTCCCCCTTCACACACAGCCACCGCCTAACGCCACCGACCGCGAGAGACTGAGAGTGCCTTCGCACGGGGCCACTCAGAGGCGTCACTAAAAAGCACCGTCCCCTTTCACACACAGCCACCGCCTAGCGCCACCGACCGCGAGAGACTGAGGGTGCCTTCGCACGGGGCCACTCAGAGGCGCCACTAAGAAGCGCCGTCCCCTTTACACACAGCTTCCGCCTAGCGCCATCGACCGCGAGAGACTGAGGGTGCCTTCGCACGGGGCCACTCAGAGGCGTCACTAAGAAGCGCCGTCCCCTTTCACACACAGCCACCGCCTAACGCCACCGACCGCGAGAGACTGAGGGTGCCTTCGCACGGGGACACTCAGAGGCGTCACAAAGAAGCGCCGTCCCCTTTCACACACAGCCACCGTTTAGCGCCACCGACCGCGAGAGACTGAGAGTGCCTTCGCACGGGGCCACTCAGAGGCCCCACTAAGAAGCACCGTCCCCCTTGACACACAGCCACCGCCTAACGCCACCGACCGCGAGAGACTGAGGGTGCCTTCGCACAGGGCCCTCAGAGGCGTCACTAAGAAGCAGCGTCCCCCTTCACACACAGTCACCGCCTAACGCCACTGACCGCGAAAGACTGAGAGTGCCTTCGCACAGGGCCGCTCAGAGGCGCCACTAAGAAGCACCGTCCCCTTTCACACACAGCCACCGTCTAGCGCCACCGACCGCGAGAGACAGAGTGCCTTCGCACGGGGCCACTCAGAGGCGCCACTAAGAAGCACCGTTCCCTTTCACACACAGCCACCGCCTAGCGCCACCGACCGCGAGAGACTGAGGGTGCCTTCGCCCGGGGCCACTCAGAGGCGCCACAAAGAAGCGCCGTCCCCTTTCACACACAGCCACCGCCTAACGCCACCGACCGCGAGAGACTGAGAGTGTCTTCGCACGGGGCCACTCAGAGGCGTCACTAAGAAGCACCGTTCCCTTTCACACACAGCCACCGCCTAGCGCCACCGACCGCGAGAGACTGAGTGCCTTCGCACGGGGCCACTCAGAGGCGTCACTAAGAAGCACCGTCCCCTTTCACAACAGCCACCGCCTAGCGCCACCGACCACGAGAGTCTGAGGGTGCCTTCGCACGGGGCCACTCAGAGGCGCCACTAAGAAGCGCCGTCCCCTTCACACACAGCTTCCGCCTAGCGCCATCGACCGCGAGAGACTGAGGGTGCCGTTTAATAACTATAAGTCCCTATTATTTAGACACTTATATTCTTGTTTTAAAACTTTCAAAACCTTGTAGAAATCTTACACACCCTATATATATATATATATATATATATATATATATATATATATATATATATATATACACACACACACATATATGCACAATGTTTTGACGACGTTTTGTTATCTTCAGAAACAGCTATTTTTCGAATTTTTCAAAATTTCAAAACTCATAAATTTTTACAACCCTAACAACACTTGATGCTGTGTGAAGGCCATCTTAGGTATTTGTGGGCTCAGAGACTGCCATTTGGTCGAAGGTTACTGATGAGCTTCAGCGGGGGATGTCCTGCGCAGGAGCTCGCGGATGACGGGCGTGGCAACAGTGGCCCAAGCAATCCACGCCCCCTGTGGCTCTAAACCCTGCATGAAGGCCCCCATGTTGGGGTTTGCCCCTGCCCGCACGAGGTACTCCACAACAGCCATGTGGTCAGTTGACATAAAACTTTCCATATCGGCCGTTGATTCTAAAGAATCGCCAAAATCAGGCTCATCTGATTTGAAAATGCGAATCATAACTGCTAACCATAGTGGACTTAGACCATTGCATACAGATTCAATATCTGCTCCAGCACGCAATAGAGCCTCTAGGACGCGAATATTACCTCCTTTTACCGCAAAGTGAATGGCCTGCTCTCCATCGCCAATTCTTGCATGGACGTCCGCCCCTCGGGTCAGGAGAAGCTTGGTCGCTTCCTCATGTCCACATGCTGATGCACAATGAAGTGGAGTAGCATTATCATCGGTAACAGATTCGATGTCAGCGCCTACATCTAATAAGATGTCTATGATTTTAGTATGTCCAGCTGTTACTGCTAAGTGAATAGCCTCATGTCCATTGATAGTTCTTGCGTGGACGTCCGCCCCTCGCGACAGCAGAAGCTTGGTCGTTTCCTCGTGTCCACTTACAGATGCAGCATGAAGTGGGGTACATTTATCATCATCAACAGAGTTGATGTCTGCACCCGAATCTAATAGGATCTCTACGATGTGAGTACGGCCATCATTTGCTGCTAAGTGAATAGCCTGATGTCCCTTGATAACTCTTGCGTTAACGTCCGCCCCTCGCGACAGCAGAAGCTTGGTCGCTTCCTCGTGTCCTCTGTCAGATGCACAATGAAGTGGAGTTACATTTTCGTCAGTAACAGACTCGATGTCAGCGCCCGCATCTAATAAGATGTCTATGATTTTAGTATGTCCAGCAGTTACTGCTATGTGAATAGCCTCATGTCCATTGATAGTTCTTGCGTGGACGTCCGCCCCTCGCGACAGCAGAAGCTTGGTCGTTTCCTCGTGTCCACTTACAGATGCAGCATGAAGTGGGGTACATTTATCATCATCAACAGAGTTGATGTCTGCACCCGAATCTAATAGGATCTCTACGATGTGAGTACAGCCATCATTTGCTGCTAAGTGAATAGCCTGATGTCCCTTGATAACTCTTGCGTTAACGTCCGCCCCTCGCGACAGCAGAAGCTTGGTCGCTTCCTCGTGTCCACTGTCAGATGCCAAATGAAGTGGAGTTACATTTTCATCAGTAACAGATTCGATGTCAGCGCCCACATCTAATAGAATGCCTATGATTTTAGTATGTCCAGCAGTTACTGCTAAGTGAATAGCCTGATGTCCCTTGATAGCTCTTGCGTGGACGTCCGCCCCTCGCGACAGCAGAAGCTTGGTCGCTTCCTCGTGTCCACTTACAGATGCAGCATGAAGTGGGGTACATTTATCATCATCAACAGAGTTGATGTCTGCACCCGAATCTAATAGGATTTCTATGATGTGAGTACGGCCATCATTTGCTGCTAAGTGAATAGCCTGACGTCCCTTGATAGCTCTTGCGTTAACGTCCGCCCCTCGCGACAGCAAGAGCTTGGTCGCTTCCTCGTGTCCACTGTCAGATGCACAATGAAGTGGAGTTACATTTTCATCAGTAACAGATTCGATGTCAGCGCCCACATCTAATAGGATGCCTATGATTTTAGTATGTCCAGCAGTTACTGCTAAGTGAATAGCCTGATGTCCCTTGATAACTCTTGCGTGAACGTCCGCCCCTCGCGACAGCAGAAGCTTGGTCGCTTCCTCGTGTCCACTTACAGATGCAGCATGAAGTGGGGTAGATTTATCATCATCAACAGAGTTGATGTCTGCACCCGAATCTAATAGGATCTCTACGATGTGAGTACGGCCATCATTTGCTGCTATGTGAATAGCCTGATCTCCCTTGATAGCTCTTGCGTTAACGTCCGCCCCTCGCGACAGCAGAAGCTTGGTCGCTTCCTCGTGTCCACTGTCAGATGCCAAATGAAGTGGAGTTACATTTTCATCAGTAACAGATTCGATATCAGCGCCCACATCTAATAGGATGCCTATGATTTTAGTATGTCCAGCAGTTACTGCTAAGTGAATAGCCTGATGTCCCTTGATAACTCTTGCGTGAACGTCCGCCCCTCGCGACAGCAGAAGCTTGGTCGCTTCCTCGTGTCCACTTACAGAAGCAGCATGAAGTGGGGTACATTTATCATCATCAACAGAGTTGATGTCTGCACCCGAATCTAATAGGATCTCTACGATGTGAGTATGGCCATCATTTGCTGCTAAGTGAATAGCCTGATGTCCCTTGATAGCTCTTGCGTTAACGTCCGCCCCTCGCGACAGCAGAAGCTTGGTCGCTTCCTCGTGCCCACTCTCAGATGCCAAATGAAGTGGAGTTACATTTTCATCAGTAACAGATTCGATGTCAGCGCCCACATCTAATAGGATGCCTATGATTTTAGTATGTCCAGCAGTTACTGCTAAGTGAATAGCCTGATGTCCCTTGATAGCTCTTGCGTGAACGTCCGCCCCTCGCTTCAGAAGAAGCTTGGTCGCTTCCTCGTGTCCACTTCCAGATGCGGCATGAAGTGGAGTAAATTTATGATCATCAACAGAGTTGATGTTTGCACCCGCATCTAATAGGATCTCTACGATGTGAGTACGGCCATCATTTGCTGCTAAGTGAATAGCCTGATCTCCCTTGATAGCTCTTGCGTTAACGTCCGCCCCTCGCATCAGGAGAAGCTTGGTCGGTTCCTCATGCCCAAATAGGGATGTAAGATGAAGTGGAGTTATGTTACCATCACTAACTGACTGGATATTGGCACCTGAATCTAAAAGAATCTCTACGATACTGGTATATCCTACCGTTGCTGCTGTATGAATAGCTTGTTGTCCATTGCAAATTCTTGTATGGACGTTTGCCTTTCTATGCAGGAGGTACTTGACGATTTTCTCACTCCCTCCTAATGTTGCCCAAATAATTGGAGTACAATTGTCATTATCTGTTGACTCAATATCTGCTCCGGCATTCACAAGAGTATCCACAATATCTTTATTACCATTCATCGCTGCATTGTGTATGGGTTCAACCCCTGCGTAGTTCTTCACTTTGGGATCAGCATTTTTACTTAGGAGGTATTTGACCACTTGTGTGTGACCGCGACAACAAGCGTCATGGAGAGGAGTAGAGCCGTTCCAGTCACAACGGAAGGAAACATCTGTTGACGGATCTACCTCAAAAAGTTTGGCTATCACCTTCATGGACCCATTACATGTCGCTAAACCCAGTAGTTGTTGTATGTTTGATGCAGATGAACTTCTACTTTGTAGAAAACAATGAACAACCTGTAAGAAGAAGAAGAAGAATTACACTTATTCTTACAGACAATGTGATTTTTAAAAGTAATTAAATTCAGGTGTCATCCGAAGGAGAAAACGTCAATATTTTGGGAGGTCAGAGTATTTGCCATTCTAATATAAAAGTCCACGTAAATGTGTCCTATATTGGATCTGAATTCTGCATCATAGAAAGTAGCCTTACAAATCAGTGTTTCATAGACACATATTATGCGAACATGTATGAAAGCGCCCTTTCTCCTAATCACTAGGGCTCGGATTCTGATCACCTAATAATTCTTTGAAAATGATCTGTAAGATAACTTAAAAATAAGAGGAAAATGTCTATAAAGTTCCTAAAATAACTGTAAATGATCTATTTTTTTGAAAAAAAAATACTCATATTTTTTATTAATATGTTTATTCATTCAATTAATTTATTGAATCTTATAACATTTAATACAATTTAATTATATAGAATTATATTTAATGTCTTTATTTTAAGAGGAAATGAAATCCTTAGCTCCGATCTTCCAACCGTCAGTTTCGAAAGGTCGGGGAAGTTACCGAAGTTCTATCTAATTTTGAGAATTCGGAAAATAGACTCCACTGCTTCAGTAACTTTCGTCTTCAACTAATGATACATAAAAAAGTTTGTTTTAGTGTGTCATAGTAAATTCATGAAACATTCACTAACGAAAACACGAAAAGGAAACAATGCGTAAAAATGACAAAAATTACGTAAAGGTCCAGAAAAATGACATAATTATTGAATATGGCGAACAATCACCCAATAACTACACATTTCTAACTGCATGTCGTGTTAAACATTTATTTAAACGTTAGCTACATCTAGAATGCACCAATGAAAAGATGACTTATTAGAATCCAAGCCCTGCTAACCATCCACACCGTGTACAAAATCCACACTAAAATCTGTTTACTCATACTTTCCTCAGCATGTAAACAAACTTTGAAACAGTATCCGTATTGTGGCGGCACATTAAGTAGCCTATATAATATTAAAATTTTAATCGACAAAAGAACAGAGATTTCGGGGAGTTGCGTAACTCCCGGTGGCGCGACCCGACGCGTGCGACCTGTTCGAAGGAATTAATGGCAGAGTGCAGCTGCAAACGCTGGGGTTCCCCTCGGAAGGCAGACCTTGCCACCCCACCTCCTTGGCGACCGCCACCCCCCTCGTCAACAAGCGCCCCCTGTCTTTGGCGGGGATTCCCTTCCACATTAATTAAGAACTCTTGATCGGAAAGGACATTTGGGAAAGGGGGCCGCGAAGATCCTGCACATGTGCGCGCGCCTGTTAGACAGAGACAGAAAATAGCCTAAGCAACAGAAAATTTTGGAGTTTCTTGCTCGTCGATTGGCTTAAACAGAAGTTAAGACGCAGTAGACTTAGGAAAATCGGACTGAAACAAAATCTAAGACATAGTATGTTTAGACCAATTGAATCGCTGGAACGCCGTGTAGGAATTATTTAACAAAGCGGGATACAGTTTTGTGGCGGGGAGAAGAGAGGCTTCGCTGGAGCGCCGTGCTAAGCGGGAAAGATTGCATAGGAGAACGTCGTGCTAGGCGAGCATCCGATTCGATCCGATCCGAGAGCGCCGTGAGAGGCGGGCGCAACGTTGCCTTCAAGAAGAACGCCGTGCTTGGCGAATTAATCTTTCCATTTGGGAAAGTTATTCTGTTGAGTTTGATATTCGACTCGGACTTCCGCGTAATAGGGCCAAGTTATGAGAACAGGGCATAACTGGCTGCCTGCACTGAATCGTACGCCTATGCTGAGACTCGCGAGAGAAATCTGAACTCGCCACGACTCGACGCGGAGGCCGCCATTTGGACGAGACGAGCTGCAGCGGGTGTTTCGACCGCCGCTGCCTGCTGCCACCGCTGACACGGGGCTTCCTTTGTCCTTTGGCGCCCAGGATGTAACCCTCGGTGCCGCCACCGCCGGCGCCGCCGTCTGAGGTCAACGAACCTAGCGGGCGCCCAGCTGTCAGGGCCAACCGCTGCATACGAGACCGCTGCCGGTACAATTTGTCGTATCGGCAAAAAAAGAAACCCACGCTATTGGGTATTATCATTCTTCGCTCTTCAAGCGCAACATGAACTTTTTGCTATAACACAATCCAGATTTTGTAAGCGTGGCCGAGCCTGAGCAAGCATGTTCTTAAATTATCATAATCAGTAATTAATTAATTTTAATTTCATTATATTACTATTTATTAGAGAGCTCATTAGGTAGGGTGTTTTCTTTTTTTTATGTAACAGGTGTCAGGAATAAATTTAAATGTTTTCGAGTCATTATGTTCATTCTTATTAGCACGAACAACTCCTAGCAACACACTTCTTCCGTCTAGAGTAAAAGGAACTGGTGATCTAACAGCCGATTGATCTACAGCCGGGCCGGTGGATGTGACAATATGTCTTTCAGTTCGTGACTGGATCCGCTTTTCGCACTACGATCTTAGTCAAATTCAAGCACGTTAAAAAGCAAGAAACGTTATATTACACTAGTTTTATAGTACGTCCCAAATATCAATCACACTTATAATGTGCTTAAATGCTCATTCTTACATTTGTAATATTTGCCGCCATGATGCCACTCTATTCGAAGGTCAGTTCTTCCGGCTGTCGCACAGTTATTATCGGTGGTTTGAAAAGCATGCAAAAGATTTTCTTCCTTCTGTGTTCTTCACTCAGTGATGTCCCAGTCACAAAAATCAATTTGATTCGAAGCAATTTCCAAAGCACCGCATTTCACGTACAACGAAAAGAGAATACACAAATTCGTTGCCAAAACTACAATCCTTTTCTGAGAATTTGGAGCCATTTTTGAGAAAATGGCGTTTGAGCGTTTCTGAAAAGAGAAATTTTGTGCTCATTTTTACAGAAAATAGTTGAGTTTTCGAGAAACTTTATTTGACATCATTTAAAGCACATGTGCTCATAAATATAATAATGTGAAGAATTCGCCTTCAAAATAAAATTTACAGGCGTGAGAGACAAGTATAAAAAAGTTTTTGAATTTTTTGAAAAAAAAAAGAATACAGCAATATGGCGTTTGTGTCACGGAAAAGGGTTCGTTTGGTACTAATCTTACCAAAAATTTAAAGAAAAAATTTGCAGCCTTTTTGGAGAAAATCTTGTTTTTGTTATTTTTAAAATTGCAAATATTGCACGCACTATTGCACGAAAACTACTAAAATTTCCAAAAAAAAAATCTACATGGCCCAGTTGAAACAACTATTTATGTACAACAAATTTCATTTGAAGGAAAAATCAAGCCTTCAATTTTGTAGTTGTAGGAAGACGCCGGAAATATTCAAACTTTTGCAATTTTTCGAAAATTCAGAGTTAACCGTGAAATTCTGACCTATGCCACCTTTATAAGTGTATTTTGCTCTTATCTTACAAGAAATTTAAAGAAAAATTTGGAGCCGTTTTTGAGAAAAGTTTGAAGATGTCTGAGGGGCTTCATGTAAAGTACCCCAAATTTTAAAGAATGTTTTTCAAAATTTCAGAGCTTTAACTAGAGCCAGATCGACATCGGATTCTTCTATTTGGAAAATATCGTACTTGTGGTTTACGCGCTAGTAGTGTTCACAGAATGACGGATGGACAAACGGACAGACGGACGGGCGGACTTTTTTCTTCCAATTGATTTTTCGGCATCAAGGACCCGCAAAACAGGGATTCTGGCTACACCACATGTTAGGGGATTTTAATTTAGCAACAGGTTTTATGTACTTTCTCGCCACCAGAGCCCGGTTATGAATTTTTCTCCGAAAATCTGCCGTTTTTCGCGCAGCATTACATAACTTTCTCTATACTACGTATATTACTCCGTTTATACGTACGTATACGAGAAAGTAAAAATTGTTGGCACAGACAGCTCAGGTGCATGATGACAAGGCGTCGAGGCGACACCGCCGGTGTCGCAAAAAAACGTTTTCTCAGAGACCCTTTGACAGCAGTTATTGCCTTCATGGGCACTCTAGGTGCCTGTTTTTCCCCAAGATAGAAAATATTATTTCGACTTTGCACCGGAGCGGTAGCTCAGTGCATCAACTGATGTCACTGCAGCGCCTCTGACCGGGAGGTCCTAGGTTGGAGTCCTGACGGCAGCAGGAGTTTCGACATTAGCTTTTCAGCTAGGTCGAATTCAGTCGCTGTCTGGAGGAGAATTCTAGCGACCGGCTGTCCGATCGGTAGTTTTCCGTTGTTTATCCGATCAACACCAGGTGAATGTCAAAGCAGTACCCTACCAAATGGGCCACGGACCACGCGCGATATGTCCTTCCTCTTCCTTGTTCTATCCTCTCCCCTTACACACACACACACACTTACACTAACATGCACTACACTTCCACATATTCCCGGAGACCGGTCGGGAGCTTAGAGCTTGTCCCAGCTGGGGAGGTGCCCCGCTGGTGGGAGAGTCCTGGTTAGGGGGAAAACCCACTTGCCGACGGTAGGTCGGCGCCGGATCTCGCCATCCAGCGGGGGAAGATCACCACCACCTCCAGAGAAAAATCATGCACTACACTAACGGGACTAATGACCAAAGCAGTTGACGCGCCCGGGAACACGAAAAAATCAATCGACTTCGTCTGCGATATTCAGTTTTAATGTAAATCCATTTTGAAAGGAAACTACCAAGTACTGCGCTCGACTTCTTGAAAATGAGTGCGGAGTCTGCCAGCAAATCTGAACGAGCGACGAGCACATCCCTTTATTTACATGCAGAGGTAAGTTAGGGCGAACAAAGATTAATCTAGCCGATCCAGCGATCGAAATCGCTAAGGCAGTAGTGTCGTAGCCATCTCGTATCGAAGGGTCGCGGGTTCGAGTCCGCCTCGGGCATGGTTGTATTTGTGTTCGTCCTTTCACACCTTATCACCATTTCGTTTCATCTTCATAGTTACCATAACGTTAACTTCAATAGTGATCGCTAGTGACCTAGATGTTGATGCGACCTTAAATTTTTAAAAAAATTCTAGAATGTTGTCGCTAGCTACATAGAAATAATAATCTTAGAAATAATAGCTTCCATTGGCACTGGGCACTGGCAAAACTACTTTCACCCGGAAACGCGCTCAGACCAGCAGCACGGTATGTTCTCATAGAAGTTAAATAACACATTGAAGGGAGAATTTCGTGAAAGTATTATAGTATTAAACTATACCACCTAGGACAGTTGAAATAAATCACAGGAATCCTGCAAGGAACGAGTACTACGATGGAGATGGTTCAGATTATTGCAGTCAACTAGCTCTATGTAGGAAACTCTGCAGAACGGGACACAGGTTTATGTGAACTTTTTGTTTAGAATTACTGATACTGTCACCTCTCAGCGTATTGACGTATATTTTAGGGACATTCTGCAAACATTTGAGAACTAGGTTCAAATTTTACACAGTTTAATGTCAGAATGCACGCCAATGATGCATGTCAGGCGAAAACGTAAAGTTTCTGCTATTGATTCTATTATAGTATCTTCAGTTTTAAGACAATCAATGGAATTCCCAATCAGTACATTAAATATCACATTTTAATTAATAGAATAAGATCATTCATTTTATAAGTACAACGTTTCGAGAACTTGTTTACACACATCATCAGGTAAATAAACTCTGTAAATGAAGACATGTGTTTTTTCAAATAACAAATAAAATCCATCCATTGTCGAAAATAGTACATTATGAAACAATGATGTAATGATGGATATTTATAAGGTGACCAATTTTTTAACAATGAAAAAGAGAACAAACATTTAAGAAAAAACTACAATATAAATTAATGAAGCATTTTATTTAGTCAAACAATTTATTTCCTGTTCAATTTGCAACATTTTTTCAAGATTTTTGAATAAAATGATACAGAACTTTTTGGAGATGCCAGAAATTCATATCATAATTATTGGTAATTATGATTTTATTTTAAAAATATATTAGAGTAAAATTGCATTTTATTAAATATTTTGTATTTTTAATACAAATTTGGAGTTTTCAGAGAAGTTGTTATTTAGCATTAACGTAGAAAATTATTTATGGCGGGTGAAATATATTTTTGGGGAAGCGGGAACGAATTCGTTTTATGTGATTATTTTTTCCCAGATCGAAATGTTGATAAACAGGATAATTTGTTGAGGAGTTGAAGAAATTAGAAGACTGATTAATGATAAATGTTTTAATTAGTTCTATTTGTAATTCTTTATGTATCTGTTTGTTGGAGATGAACCATTCAGCCTTATTCTCCGTAAATATTTATTTTGAATAATTTGTGTTTTCTTCATGTTTGGCGCAGAAGCATTACACCACATTGGCCATGCATATGTAAGTGATGGTCTTATTATTGCCTTAGATAACCATATGTCACAATCAATTGGTAATTTTGAAAACTTATTAGTTAAGGGGTATTATTTTGATATTTTTTGATAAGTTTTATTGGCAATATTCTGAGTATGTGTTTTCCAAGTTAATCGACGGTCTAAATAGAGTCCTAAATATTTAATTGGAATATGATTTTCTATCCAGGGTATATTTTTATTATTTATTTTGAGACAGGGGTGACTAGTAGGTCTGCAAAGGATAAAAATTTGAGTTTGGGTTTTAGATGGATTTATTATTATTCTCCATTGTTGAGTCCATTTAATATATACATTTAAAGAATTTTGAAGAGTGTTTCGGGCAGTTTGTATATTTTTGTGATACAAAAAAGTGCAGTGTCATCAGCATACAGCGCTATGGTGGTAAAAGGAAGGTGTGGAATATCTGACATACATACATGTATATAATATATATATATATATATATATATATATATATATATATATATATATATATATTGAAAAGTAAAGGAGAGAGTGTCGATCGTTGAGGAATTCCTGAAGAAGTAGAAGTATTAATTTTGACACAAAAATTACGATTATGTAAAAAGTTTTTTTTATTACTTTGAATAAATATATGGGAATTCCTATTGAATGTAATTTATATAATAATACAGAATGCCAAACTTTATCAAAAGCTTGGGATATATCAAAGGAAAATTCCAATTGTATGTTCCTTTTCATGAAATTTTGAGCTATTAATACAGAAACATGTAGTAATTGGTGAGTAGTTAAATAATGAGAACAAAAACCAAATTGATAATTTGGAATAGATTGTATTGATTTAATATAGGATAATCGATGAGAGTATAATATTTTTTCAAAAAAATTAGATATTGAAGATAAGAGACTAATAGGTCTGTAGTTCAAGGGAAGGTGACGATCCTTTCCTAGTTTACATATGGGGAAAACGTGGGCTAATTTCCATGATTGAGGGAAATAAGAGACACGAAGCATTGAATTGAATATATTTGTTAGTTTCGATAAAATTTGTAAATTAAATTCTTTTATCATTTTGTTTGAAATAGAACCTGGTGTTTTGTGAATATCCAATTTTTGTGTTATTTTTTGAACTTCTACCGGAGAAATAAATTTTATTTTTAAAGGGACTGAATAAAGTGGAGAAGAGATAAAAGATTCAACTTCGTTATTAAAAATTTGATCTATTTTAGGGTTTGGGGTAAAAGACTGTTCTAACTGTTTTGCAATTACATTTGATTTTTGAAGATCAGTATAGGCAGATATAGAACCATTGTTTAATATTGGTATATGGGAATAAGATTTTGTTAATTTTTTTACTTGTTGACCATTGTGATCTGCTATTAGGATGTATCTGTGCAATGTAATTTTGAAATTTGTCTAATTCATATTGGTCTGTACGTGATTTGATAGTGCGTGATAATTTGATGATTTTTCTGTTAATGTCAGGGCGACGAGTTCGTTGCCAAAATCGTCTTAAGTAATGTTTGAATTTAATAAGATTTAAGATATTTATAAGGAGAGATTGAGTATTAATGTACGGTTTAAAGTATGTATGCGAATATTTATATGCATCTAGAACTATTTTAGTGAACTTTTCGATTTCTGTATCAATTGTTTGTGTATTATCTAATTTTTTTGGGAAGTTAAAATTTGAATCTATATACAGACGGTATGCATTCCAATTTATTCAAATGTTTTGAGGGGGATAATTAATTTTTAATAGTGAAGAATTCAAACCTATTTTAATAGGGAGATGGTCGGAATCTAATTCAGGAAGTGGAGATTGAAAAAATTGTAAATTCACGTTTTTTGTAATTATTATATCTAAAATGTCTGGTATTATATTGTTGTGATTATAGTAAAAGGTTGGTTCGAAAGGAGCAAGTGTGTCTAAATTATTTTGAATTATATATGTTGAAGATGAATTCCCTGTGGATTTGTTGAGTTGCAAACCCAAGAAGTGTTTTTGCGTTTGAAGTCTCCCATGAGAATAATTGGATTAGAAGATTGAAAAATGAAGTGTTAAATTTGAGTAGGAAAGAGTTTGTTTGGTGGTTTATTAATAGAATATAAAGAGTAAATGGTATTATTTATTTTAATTTCTAAAGCTATACATTATAAAATGTCAGATATAGGAAAAAATGTTTGTAGATGAAATATAGAACTCTTAATTATTATTGCTACTCCTCCAGAATCGTGTTCAAAAATTCTATCATTTCTATAAATGTTATAACCTTTCAAATACATCTTTTCTTTAGGGGTTAGATGAGTCTCAGAAATACATGCTATGAAAATATTATGGTATGATAAAAAGTGATTAAAAATATTTTGTTGTCGTTTTAGTCCATTAGAGTTCCAGTTTAGTAGTGTTATACTTATATTTCTATTGTTACTAATGGCCATTTAAAAGTGGGAGAAGGAGGTTTTGTAATAAAGTCTAAATTTGTGAGATAAGTGTAGAAATAATTTGTTGAATTATGTTGGAAATTAAAGTTGTGTAATTTGAAGTAGAAAGGTTTTGTTCCAATACATCAGAGTAAGAGAATTTAGGGGATTTGTGATTATAAGTTGGAGATGTAGTAGTACTTGTATTTGAAGGGAGATTTTGAATAGAATTGATATGTTGAAGGGTGTGAGTTTGTGCTAAGTCTGGAAAATTTTGTGCATTTAATTTTGGAGAAGGAAAATTCAAATTTTGATTTATTAACATGTGTGAATTTGAATTATTAGTTTGATTTCGTTTAAGTAATTCTTTAAATACTGGGCAACCTTTGTAATTAGCTGTGTGATTTCTGAGGCAATTACAACAAATAGGAGGGGTTGATTTTGGAAGAGGACAGTTCGAATAATGCTGGTTTTCAGTACATCTTACGCAATGTGGGATTAATCTACAGTTGGCTTGTGTATGATTGAATTTTTGGCATCTCTTACATTAAATTGGTCGGTTTTGCATATTGCGTCAGGTATACCAAATTTTTAGTGGCAAAAGAGTGCTCAAGCATATTAAGAAATTTAATTGCTGCGATATTACAGTTTATCATGCTGCTGATTATGAAAAAGTATTCTAAAGTTTATCGAAAAAAGTTACTAAATAAACTAATAACGGAAATACTGACAGTAAATGAGATTAAAATTTAAAAAAATGAAGCTAATTGCAAATTAATTTTTTTTATTCTTTGATTTCACATTGTGATCTGTATTGGTACTTCACAGTCGAGATTTATAAATTTTCAAAGAAAAAATACTGCTCATATTTGTACGTTGATCAAAACATATCTAACATTCGAGCAGCAGTTCCATGCAGTTTCGGAAAACGTTTTTGAGTGACGTTCTCATTAAATTCTAGTAAATATTTCTTTTGTTTGAACTTTTTCTCTTAATTCAGCGTCACACTGCAAATCAGTAATTTCTAATTGAAAATCACGAGGGGAAAAGCCTATATCAAGAGTAAAATGTGTAACAAATATATTACACTAATTGTAAATCCAATAAATCTTTAAATCGGATTTCAAATTCCGAACGCAACGTTCTGAATACATCTGCATACTCTCCAAAATTCGATGTTTCGTGAATGTTTGACACTGAAGCTAATTTTGACGAGAACGAGTGGTTCTTCTTTCTCAAAGGAACAGTTTTAAAATAAATAAAATTAACCTATTTTATATTGTGTTATTTAAAATTTTAAAACAATTTTAAAACAATAAAGAAATATTATTTTACAACAATAAAGAAATATCAAAGTAAATTCAAAACGCACTTCTTGAAACGCATTGTTTTTCATAGCACTCCAAACTTGCTTACGTTTTTCTTTAGGGTATTTGTCATATTGAGCAGCATGTTTTACCGTATAATGTACTTTCAAATTAAACTTCATGTGATTAAGCACGTTCTTGCCAACCAAACATTTGGAATAGCTGCCACCATCTACGAAAACGTACTTTTCTTCCCAGGATCCATTAAAAATGGCGGCGAGGACGCATTTGTTTGCGACGTACACGCGTCGACTCCCATGTTTCCGCGACTAGAGCTATCGGTACACTAGAAATGGGCTTAACAGCTTTTCTTCAATAACTGTTATCACAAAAGCAGCTGACTCGCAATAGCTGTTATTAAGAACAGTTGAAAAATAACGGGTCCAAGACCAGTAACCTAATATGGTCAACTGCTAAGACTTAAAGCAGTTGTAGCGACTGCTAAGAGTTAAACCACGCAAAACGAATAACGTTGGTAGCACCGTAAAGCCTGTGCAGCTAATTACGGCGCTTTCTTACACTACTTTCCCTAACATGTTTGGACAGAGAAGCAGCTGATATGAACGAGACTGGATGAACTGCCAAGGATGAATAGTAATTTATATAATGTGTAGCGAATGTGTATAGAATATTACTAAAATGAAAGTGATTCGGGTTCAGATTGCAAATATTCTTTCAAATATGCAGCGTGTGCATACTGAAGTGACGAGTGCCAAAAAATAATGAGAAGAAACAGTGTTTTTGCTTACCTATAGCTAAATTGTTAATGACTGTCGAATATCAAGAATTATAATGTGAGATGTTTGACCGTAACTCATTTTATTTTATCGGACCTAGGGAAATAGTTCATCTCACATAAGCAGCAATGGGACAGAAATAAGTTAACATTATGGACGGACTTAATTTAAAGGACAAACATGTTGTAGTGTATATAATAAAATATAAAAATATTGTGGCACATGGTGTGTAATAATGACGAATTATGTATTAATGAATCTATAATTTGAACACTGGCAAATCATGATTGATTAGCTGCAGTGAAATTATCGTACAAAATGGTTGCCACAAAAGCTTGTAGTAGTTCCGATTAAGCCCAATAGGTTGCAGTTCTATGCATTTCAACAGATAACAGCCAATAACAGGATAAACGAAATAACTTATTTCGCGCAACAGTTTCGAAACGTTAACGGTTAAGAAATAACAGTTTAGCTGTTAAGGGCACATCCCTACCGTACACTCTGACAGGTTATCGCAAGCCGCGCAACGCTGGGGCTACGGTGTCGCTCTCGGTAACCAACACGACCAACACTCCGCGCTCACGATTTGCTCTGCTTGAGCAGCTCCTCCCCCCTCACCGGCGCTGAGGACGGAGCGGCCGCTATATTGGCTTTTCTTAACGTGGCGTCTCGAGGTCACGCGCGAAAGAGAAAGAAAGAAAGAGAGAAAGAGAAAGAGAGAGATAGATAGGTAGATAGAGATAGAGATAGATAGGTAGATAGAGATAGATAGATAGGGAGATAGAGATAGATAGATAGATAGATAGATAGATAGAGAGAGAGATAGAGATAGAGATAGAGATAGAGATAGAGATAGAGAGATAGAGATAGAGATAGAGATAGAGAGATAGAGATAGAGAGATAGAGATAGAGATAGAGAGATAGAGAGATAGAGAGATAGAGAGATAGAGAGATAGAGAGATAGAGAGATAGATAGATAGATAGATAGATAGATAGATAGATAGATAGATAGATAGATAGAGAGAGAGAGAGAAGGCAGACTCCAATAGAGAGCTGCAACGTCACTACATCTCCGAATTTTACGGCTCCCTATTGGAGTCTGCCTTCCCTCTCCCTCTCCCTCTCCCTCTCCCTCTCCCTCCCCCTCTCCCTCCCCCTCTCCCTCCCCCTCTCCCTCCCCCTCTCCCTCCCCCTCTCCCTCCCCCTCTCCCTCCCCCTCTCCCTCTCCCACCCCCTCCCCCTCCCCCTCTCTCTCCCTCTCTCTCCCCCTCTCTTTTTTCTTTTTCGCGCGTGACGTGACCTCGAAATGCCACGTTAAAAAAGTATAAGTCGTTCGCTCACTTGCGAACAAGGCGGCTGTCAAGCGACCGGAGTAAGAGACTAACAGTGAATGGTGCAGTGTCGCAGTCACTCGTATACAGACAGAACAGGATTTGAGGTTTGACAACTCAGCTTGGTTTATGTGGACGATTTAGTGGAATATGGTAAAAAATGTATTCGTTGTTATCATAGTTTCATAGTGTAGTAGCACTCTACCCAAAAGTTTTAATAAAAAAATATTAAAACTAACGAAGAGGAAAATTCTATACACAAGTGCACAATATAGAGTTGACAAAAGCACAAAAAGTGACCCACCTCAGGGAGATCAAGAGCTACGGCTGTAAATAAGGATAACGCATTTTCCTTGCCACAGAGATGCCTGTGATCTGCGCCCGCTGCAAGCAGACCTTCCAACGTCGGCAAACACTCCGCTGCCAGGGCAAACTGCAACGGCGTCCAGCCCAGCAACTCGTCGTGGGCCTCCAAGCTACGGCACAGGAAGAAGAGCGGCATTGGAGGTTGGCAGAGAAGGCGATAGAGGACTCTGACGGCGCTGTGGCGTCATGGAGAAAAACACACAGACATTTACAAGTATATACAAGTTTATTTATATGTATGTACCAACTCCTGCTCCGAACCTACACACTTGGAAGTATTTCCCTGTGGATACCCCACACAGCTAGGGAGGCCCCGCCTCCTCTGACGCTACTCCCGCGCCGCTACCGTGACCTCGACACCCGTGCTATAGGCACGACACGCTCCAGCCTCGGCGTAAAGTTTTGCGTATCGCGCGAGGTTTCCAGAATAAAACCCACCGTCTGAGCTCGTCGGCTCGATTTTATACCAGAGTGCAGTCGTCATGTGACCGTCGTAGGTGTGGGAGGGAGGCTCGCGTCTACCACGTGACCTTCCCGGTCAAGCTGGCGTCCCCTTTGTATAAATGTATCCCAACGCCGGGGCGCCAAGCTATTCGCAGGTATGCGATACTTCCGCTCCTCCTCCCACCCACGGCCGCCAACGTGACGCTAAAGCGCCTAGACCAGGATGCTCGAATACAGACGTACTCCGATATGATTGATCGACAGTTGGTTAGCGCGCCTAGAAGTAGCCGATGGTAAAACAAGAGTATTGGGGAGGATATACGAAATGGAGAGCAAGAGAACAGAAGGTATTGAAAGGAACACCATGAAAGTCCGTGGCACAACGTGGTCCGACCCACCTCCACGGTGTAATTATCTTCTTGAATCTGTTTCTCTGGAATATACAATTGCGACTAACTAGAGAATAAATACAGTAGTCATTTTATTTAATAAAGTTTTGCCGTAATTGCGTTAGAACAATTACAGGGTAAAATTGGAATCTTTTAAACACTGTAAAGAAAGGCTATGCAGTTCTTAGAAATAATTTTTCTTAAAAAATATTTGCTCTCCTTTGTATTCTAAGGTACAAGATAGAAGTAAAGCCGACCCATATTATCTATTAAGAAATCATTTACATTTTTCTTCTTTATGTCGAGTGTCCTTTTGGAAACATTCTAATCGGAATGGAACCCATTTGGTGACTGAATGCAAGGAATTGGTCCGTCTCATCTTCTCGACCCTTGTTCGAACGCGTAGTAAGGGGAGAATCGGAGAGAGTTGGCTTACTTGGCTCCTGCTTGCAACAACTTGTCGACGGCCCAGTTCCTTCCGTAGGCCGCCGCCAGGTGGAGGGCCGAGCGGCCGGCGGCGTCGGGCGCGTCCGCGGGCGCGCCCTGCGCCAAGGCCTCCTGCAAGTCGTCCACGTTGCCTTCCAGCACCGCCTGGTGCACACGCCGCCCCGCGCACAGTCGCAGGTCGAGGAACAGCAGCACCGCGCGCCCGGAATCCCCCTCCAATAAGGCATGCAGCAGGCGTTTCGCCGGCTCGCTGTGTTTGCCCCAGAGGTTGTCGTGCAGCCACGTCGACACGAAGAACTCGATGAAGCTGAAGTGCACGAACTGGGATTCCCCGCTCTCTGATTGCCAGAGAATGCCTGTTTTCTCCTTCGGAAGGCATCTTTTGAACTTTTCAAGCTTCTTTGCCAAACCCGGGACATCGGCTTCAGGAAAAAAGGTACTAAAAATCTGAAAGTTTAAAAATAGGGAACCTGATTATAAATCCTGTTTTTAAACATGAAATGATATCAACTAATTGGATGTTTAAGTGACGTTTTTCAACACTTAATTTTCAGTCATCAATCTGTTTCAATTTTCTACATAACATCTTCTGCAGAGATGAGATATTTTAATACAGAAAGCGATTCATAATAGAATAAAAACTCCGATTTTTTATTTACTAATCTGTTACATTTTAAAATTTTATATTTTCCTCGTCCTAGTCCATTTCAGGTTTATCGATTTTCTTTTACCACAAAGGCAATGCTGTCGGCTACAGATGCAGCGTAGACGACGAGAAAAGGACCAACCTGGCAAAGCGAGGGTTCATCTATGCGTAATAGAATTATTTCTGGGGACGCCACAAACAGGCAGGTACGAGAACGGGAAAGTGAGTTGATTTTGAAGTTGTACCACTACCAATACTATACCTCCATCATACATGAAGGATACGGAGCAACAGTCGATGAGAAGTAGAAAGAATCCCAGAACTCTGAGGAAACCTTTGTCTTTTGTCAGTGTTTTTGAAAAATATTAGGGCACTTTCTATATACGAATGAAAACTATTCTCAGGAAGAACGAAGCGTTTTCAGACTTTCCACATGGATTTAGAAAATAAGAATCTACAGAAACTGTCACACTTATTAGATAATTTTTACATCCTTAGAAAGCTTTTGACCTCATTGATCATTCAATTTTGCTCGCAAAATAACCTTAAAATGGAATTCGTAGTATTGGCCGAGTGAGAAAAAGTGAAGGTGATAAGTGATACGGAGAGCTAAAGATGAAAATGGAGAAAGAAACACGCGAGAACCTTCACTGCACCTCCTGTCAGAACGTGGACCGACCCACCTCGACGGGATGAATTGGAGGGACGGGGGAGGCAATACTCTCAAATTCGCAAATTGAAATGGTCTCCACTCTAAAATGAAATGAAAAGGAAACCTTCTTTATTTAGAAAATCTATGCGTAAGTACAGTGTGGTTTCTACGAGGGATCTTATTTAGTTAGAATATGTTATCCCGAACAATACAGTGGCTTTTAGAAAAAAATCTTAAAACCATTTTTCTTCGAGCCATTTGACCGTAATGATTTCTCATAACTTTTCTTGCGTAATACTATTCACTACTTCAGTTATTTTGTTTAAGATAATTAAAATTGAGCAATTTTCATTTTATTGTATATTTATAGTATTCATATCTAAAATATAAAGACATTAGATTGAGTATGCTTAATATTAATATAATTATTAATTTATAGAATTAAAATAATTATATTTGTCTCATTTTATAGATTTTGTAACAGCTCTAGAATATTTTATTTATCAAGGAAAAAAATTACTCGTGATTAAAACATGGAAATTAGATAAACATAGAGGATTCGTTTCTCTTTTCCCGTCTAAATACCACGTACTTATAAAAAATTTAATATAATTCAGAGACTTGCAACGTTTGGGTTCAATGGGAGACGTCTACGGAGCTTCTTCAGTCGTCTACGGTGTGGTTATCTATTGACTTTTTAATGTAATTACTTATCGAATAAACACGAAATATGTACGTCATTAATTCCCTTTCATGTGGGCTCGAAAGAGTGGGATTGTGATAGTGCCGTGAATAATATGAGGCAAACCTAATCGAAAGAATTAATATTTGATTTTAAGTTATACTCACCTTCATGGCGAAAGTCTGGTGAAATTGCTTAAAAATGTCATCTTCGAAATCTGTGAACCGGGCGCTGGAGTTCACGTTTGTCAATCCATGTTTCTCTTCGAAATGTCTGCGCTTCAATTGAATGAAGCGATCAAATATTTCCAGTTGATTGAACTTTTTCTTCAGAAGGTTGCTGCCAGACTCCAGAGCGTCGCTAGCGGCCTGAGAAAAACTCTCCTCAACCATTTTCAGATGAAGAGGAGTTTGCAGCATTGAACTTCTACTTGTAACATGAGTTACAAACGAATTTTGAATCTGAGTGAATAACTTGTCAAGAATTCTGGACGCATTTTGATTGGCGTTCTGTTGTTCTTCCTCCTCATCTGAACTGTGTTCCTCAATCCCAACGAATGCTTTCAGCATCTCATCCAAACCACGTTCGGGAGAGGGCGCTACGCGAATGCGCTGCACTGCATTCACCAGCTCCTCCGCCAGGGGCAGCACCGTCGCGCGCGGAACGCCCAGCGCTGAGGCCCACTGCTGCGAGAGGAAGCGCAGCTGCTGCGAGCGTTCCAGCGGCAGCAGGGAGAGCGGCGCGCAGCGCAGCACGCGGCCCAAGGTCGCCTCCACCTGCGCGGGAAACCTCTGTCAGACCACGTGACCCTCCACAGAGCGTCATTATAATACATCTTTCGCGAAGACGTTTTGTGTAACCCTCCATGGCATATAGTTTCATTTGAAACGGGTTATAAATATACCTTTGTAATGTAATTGACATAATAGCTCATCTCCGACCTGATAACGGCCAGACGCATCACTTGATTACCTTGTAATCTAAAACACAATGTGTGGCGTGTCCAGGGCTCACTTCTGGCGTGGAGACGACACAGAGCACACATTGCATCCTTGTGTTGCACCAGTGTGCCGTGTGTGGTGCCCTTGCGTGGCGTTGAGGCTTTTTGACTCCCTTCTAATGAAACAATTTGTGGAGTGACCATAGCTCAAGTCTGGCCTGGAAGATGCTATCTTCGAATTCTATGTTATCTCAGTAACAAGTGTGGCGTGTTAAAGACTCACGCCTCAAGCGAAGACACCAGGCTCTCTTTTGTGCGTGCACCTTCGGCCTAAAGGTAATACAGGGGCTCTCTTTCATTCCTTCATAGTGTAAGCGGACTAAACTCTGGTATAAAGCTACATTAAGCTACTCTTCTAATCCTACAATGAAAGGTCACCTCACCTGTGTCATGAAGGCGACTAAAAATCTTTCTTTGAATCCCTTACAATGAAAGCGTGTAGCATGGCACATCTATAGATTAAAACGACCCAGAATAAGTGATACTGTAAGCAAACTTGCAAATCCCTCGTAATTTATGTGTGGCGTGGAAGATTTGAGTCCTAAAGTGGCGCGAAAGATCTCATTTAATCCTTAGCAATGAGCAAAACGATACTAACCTGTGCTCTGAAGGCGAATCAGTACTTCTCTTTGAATCCCTCTAATGAAAGTGTGTACCGTGGCTAACACAGGCTCTGGAGATTGTGTTATCTCTTTTAGAATTGTTTGAAATGTAAGGGTGCTAGTGGCTTAGGCCTAAAGGTGACACAGGAACACTTTGAATCCTTTGTAATGTAAAGTACCTAATTTATGATCTTAAGGTCAGTTTCTCATTGAATATCTTTTAGTGAAAATGTGTGGCGTGGCTTACAGGAGAAATGAAGACAAGAAATGAAGGGGACCTCATTGAATGTGTTGTAATTAAATGTGGCTAACCGGTTCATTGAAAGTGACCAAGAGATTCTTTGAGACTCTCTAGTTCTGTGTGTGACGCGACTCATCTGGAGCATCATGAACGTCAACTCCAATTCAATCCTTTGTAGTGGTGTAACGAGACAAACCTGTGGTCTAACGGCGGCCAATAATCCCCCTTTCAATCCCCTATATTGAAATTGTATGGAGAGCATCATCTGTCGCCTGAAAGAACAAGGGCTTATCTTTACATCCCTTCAATATGTGCAACGTGACATCTTCTGTTTGCTGATAAGCGGTAGTCTCTCTTAGAATCTCTAGTAATGAGAGCGTTTTCTCCTGTGCGTGGCGCTGCAATTTTTGAATTCATCGTATACAATTTTGTGGCGTGAGATTGGCTCTTTGACCTGGAGACGAGTCACAGGTTCACTTTTAATTTCTTGTAATGTAAACGTGTGCAGAGCTGCCGTGGCTCTGGTCTCGATCCTATAAGACTCCATTGAAATCCTAGTTATCTGAGAAAGAGTGTGGCTAACCTCTAGCCCAGAGGCGACCCGGATGATCTCTTTGAATTCCTTGTTACCTCTGTGACTGTGCGGGGAGTGGCTTACCTCTGGCCTGTAAGTGACCCAGAGGATCCCTTTGAAGTCCTTGTTACCTTAGTGACAGTGGGGGGAGTGGCTTACCTCTGGCCTGTAAGTGACCCAGAGGATCCGTTTGAAGTCCTTGTTACCTTAGTGACAGTGGGGGGAGTGGCTTACCTCTGGCCTGTAAGTGACCCAGAGGATCCCTTTGAAGTCCTTGTTACCTTAGTGACAGTGGGGGGAGTGGCTTACCTCTGGCCTGTAAGTGACCCAGAGGATCCCTTTGAAGTCCTTGTTACCTTAGTGACAGTGGGGGGAGTGGCTTACCTCTGGCCTGTAAGTGACCCAGAGGATCCCTTTGAAGTCCTTGTTACCTTAGTGACAGTGGGGGGAGTGGCTTACCTCTGGCCTGTAAGTGACCCAGAGGATCCCTTTGAAGTCCTTGTTACCTTAGTGACAGTGGGGGGAGTGGCTTACCTCTGGCCTGGAGGCGACCCAGAGGCGCGCGGCGGGGTGGGTGTGCTGGAGGAAGAGCTCGAGAAGCCGCGTCGCCTTGTCCTTGTGCGCGGGCACCACCTCGTCCACGCCGTCCACGTAGACGGTGACGGCGCCGCTTCTCAGGAGCGCCGCCTCCAGGCAGCGCCGCGACGCCTGGTCCTCCACGACGCCGGCAGCCGCCGCCACGAGCTCCAGCAAGTGGAACAGCGTCAATTCTGCATCAAACACCCCCCAAAAACAGAAAACAATGAACGAAATCGTCAACTTCAACATTTATAAAAAAATTCCAAAATAAGAGAAAGAGAAACGGGTGGAAGGGGAAAGCAAAGCTGTCATTTAGAATGATACGAGCAAGTGAACAAGGAGGAGCGAAAAGCCTCGCAGACAGCGGTGTGGCTGAACGCACCTGCGGCGGGAGGCATGTCGTGGAGGAGCTGCCTGTGGGCCAGCAGCGGGACGACGACGTGCCAGCGGGCGGGCTGGCGCCGGCGCGCCTCCGCCGCCGCGCGCGCCACGAAGCTCGACTTGCCCGCGCCGGGCTCCCCCAGCAGCAGCAGCGCGCGCGCCTCCCACGCGCTCGCCTCGGCCGCCGCGTGCTCGCACGTAGTTTTGGCCCCGGCGCCCACCCTGCAATCCGCGCTGCAGCACAAGCACAATTAGGCGTCCGACACACAGTGGCACACGGGACGACCCTGCACTCGGCACCATAGCGCAAGCACAGCTAGGCGTCTAAAAGAGAAGCCCTGGGGACGAACCTACAGTCGGAGCTGCAGCACGAGCACAATTAGGCATCTGACACACAGTGGAACATGGGACGACCATGCACTCAGTGCAAAGCACACGCACAGCTGGGCGTCTAAAAGAGAAGCCCTGGGGACGAACCTACAGTCGGAGCTGCAGCACGAGCACAATTAGGCATCTGACACACAGTGGAACATGGGACGATCCTGCACTCAGTGCAAAGCACACGCACAGCTGGGCGTCTAAAAGAGAAGCCCTGGGGACGAACCTACAGTCGGAGCTGCAGCACGAGCGCAATTAGGCATCTGACACACAGTGGAACATGGAACTACTCTGCACTCAGTGCAAAGCACACGCACTGCTGGGCGTCTAAAAGAGAGAAGCCCTGGGGACGAACCTACAGTCGGAGCTGCAGCACGTGCACAATTAGGCATCTGACACACAGTGGAACATGGGGCGACCCTGCACTCAGTCACTACAGTCGGAGCTGCAGCGGGCGTCTGACAGTAACTGTTGGAACATTGCTGCACTCAGCGCAAACATGGTGAGGATGTCCCTCGTTCTACCTTCCATCTAGTGCAGCGCTCCCAAATGCACAAACACAAATAATATTCAGACGTTTTGGCGACGCCAGTAGTGAGAAGCCAGCACGTCCGTGAGACCTCAAGCGGAGGCTGCCGACAGGTGGGCGTGCCGTGGATGGGCAGTCGCCCCCTTACCCCGTGGCCAGCGGCTGCACGAACGCCGCCACCGCGTCTGGGTCGCCCCTCGTGGCGCGCCACACCAGCACCCCCTCCTCCTCGCCAGCGCCAACGCGCTCGATCCAGTGCAGATGGCGCGTGCCGCAGGAGTCGCTAAGCTGCAGGAAGGCGAATTTCATCTCCTGCCGGCTCCCCATCACACACGACTCCTCCAGCCGGATCCACCTGCAGGAAGTAAGGCACTTCGTTACTGGATTCTAGTCGAACGCTTCGCTATTGCAATGTCCTACCCATCACACGCCACTGGTCACGTGATTGTTAATCTCAGTTTACGCTTCGCTCTGCAAAACTTGTAAAAGATGAAAAACATTCTCGCGAGTATGGGTTTGGTATATGTCCTGGATTGCACATGGTTGTGAAACATCCTGTTGTTAAAACGTTCTTCTTCACGTTTGATCAAGCCATTTCCTGTCGACATTTGCTTTACTTGTCCGCGATAACGTTCAAGTAATAATGCCGGCCGATATTTCATAATCACAACGGCTAAATATGCTGCAAACACGCGCTTAATAGCTGAGGATGCGGAGGGTTGTGTGGAACTTCTGTCGAGGGGCGCTTGAGGCAGCATAAACGAATACATTTATCAACGAGCGTCTGTGTGCGACAGACATACCTACATTCCATTGTACTATGCATATATTCTTCGTTCAAGCAATAAGCTGACAAAGTTTTATTTCATTCCGATGAACGGTACGACATACGCTGACATACATAACATTGATTTGCATATATTTGACTAGTGAAACCCGGCAGACGTTGTCCTGCACTTCATCTCCCTCTCTATTCTTCATTCTCCATCCCAATTCCTCTCTCTGCGTCGTTCTCTTTACGTTTCTCTCTTTCTGTCACTTCCTATGTTTCTCTCTCTTTGTCTGCCTCTCTCTCTGCCGTCTCTGTGCATCTGTATGTCTGTCTCCATTTGTCCCTATCTGTTTCTCATACTCTCTCAGTCTGTCTCTCTCTGCTTGATATCGATATCTCTCTCTCTCTCTCTCTCTCTCCCTTCATCACTGCTTGTTTCTGTCACTCAGACTCCGCCACTATCTCCCTGTCTCTCTGCCTCTCTGTCTCCCTGTCCCTGTCTGTCCCTGTCCCTGTCTGTCCCTGTCCCTGTCTGTCCCTGTCTGTCCCTGTCTGTCTCCCTGTGTCTGTCTCCCTGTGTCTGTCTCCCTGTGTCTGTCTCCCTGTGTCTGTCTCCCTGTGTCTGTCTCCCTGTGTCTGTCTCCCTGTGTCTGTCTCCCTGTGTCTGTCTCCCTGTGTCTGTCTCCCTGTGTCTGTCTCCCTGTGTCTGTCTCCCTGTGTCTGTCTCCCTGTGTCTGTCTCCCTGTGTCTGTCTCCCTGTGTCTGTCTCGTCTCTGACTCTGTCTCTGTCTTGATCTCTCTCTGTCGGCCATCCTCTATCTTTGTCTTTCTCTGCCTCTCTCTGTTTCTGTGTTTCTATGTCTCTTGAATCTGATGTACATTCAAATCGTCTGTTAGGTCACCCGAGGTACTCTGTACGCGCCACATACAGAATGCGCGCGACAGCAAGTTGGGGTAGCGCAGCACTGCTCATGCATCACCCATGCCACCGCCCTACCTAACCATCCGTGTCGCAGTTCCGGCCTCCCATTGGCTGCGGCGCCGTTACTTCCGGCCGCTGGGCCTAGCAACGGCAGTCGCTCCCTAAGGAATCTCCGCAGGAGCGGCCGACTCCACGCCGATGTCCCGGAGGCGCCCTGCCGCAGCCCGTCACCATCCATAGCATGCGCGCCTACCTCTGTAAGGTCTGCGTTAACCAACGTGGAGACCAAAACCTCGCTGACCGTCACAGCGCGGCCTCAACCGACGTCATTGCGCGTCACACGTCTAGTGTGAACCCGCAGCTCCCAATCGGGAACTCACCACATCGGCTGTCTTTGCGAGTCTCAACACAGTCAGAACGCAGTCGCGCCTAGTCGCAACCGGACGGCTCGGCCTACGTCACTAAGTTTATTTACAGGCAAAAACTTTATGAAACCCTGTCCATTGTCAACGCTACCTGTCCTCGAAGAGTGGCGAGAGGGCGGTGCTTCCTCGAGTGGCGGTCTGGGCCCGTAACCTATCCACTTCCTCCCTGGAGAAGCCGCTGACAGCAAGCTGGTGGCGCGCTAACTCGAGCGCGCTCAGCACCGCGGTCAAAGTGCCAACTAAGTTTATTTACAGGCAAAAAGTTTATGAAACCCTGTCCATTGTCAACGCTACCTGTCCTCGAAGAGTGGCGAGAGGGCGGTGCTTCCTCGAGTGGCGGTCTGGGCCCGTAACCTATCCACTTCTTCCCTGGAGAAGCCGCAGAGGGCGAGCTGGTGGCGCGCTAACTCGAGCGCGCTCAGCACCGCGGTCAAAGTGCCAACTAAGTTTATTTACAGGTAAAAAGTTTATGAAACCCTGTCCATTGTCAACGCTACCTGTCTACGAAGAGTGGCGAGACGTCGGCGCGCCCTCGAGGGGTGGTTCTGTCCTCGAAGAGTGGCAAGAAGTCGGTGTTCCCTGAAGCAGTGGTCTGGGCCCGTAAACTATCCACTTCCTCCGTGGAGAAGCCGCTGAGGGCGAGCTGGTGGCGCGCGGGGTCGAGCGCGGTTAACACCGCGGGGCGGAGCAGCGCGTGGTGGCGCAGCGATCGCGCCATGTGGCTGGCGGCGTCGTCCAGGGCGGGCGTCGCTACGCCAAGCGCGGGCGCCGGGCCCCCCACCGACGCCGCCAAGAGCGCGCTCAGCAGCGGACCGTCCACCTCCGCGCGGAGCCCCGCCCACGCCCGTTCCAGAGCCCTCAGAGTCATCGCCTCGCCCTGGAACACAAGCATCTCCCCTGCAGCAATGCTCAGCTGCGGACCGCCCACGCCCGTTCCAGAGCCCTCAGAGTCATCGCCTCGCCCTGGAACACAAGCATCTCCCCTGCAACAATGCTCAGCAGCGGACCACCCACGCCCGTTCCAGAGCCCTCAGAGTCATCGCCTCGCCCTGGAACACAAGCATCTCCCCTGCAACAATGCTCAGCAGCGGACCACCCACGCCCGTTCGAGAGCCCTCAGAGTCATCGCCTCGCCCTGGAACACAAGCATCTCCCCTGCAACAATGCTCAGCTGCGGAACGCCCACGCCCGTTCCAGAGCCCTCAGAGTCATCGCCTCGCCCTGGAACACAAGCATCTCCCCTGCAACAATGCTCAGCAGCGGACCGCCCACGCCCGTTCCAGAGCCCTCAGAGTCATCGCCTCGCCCTGGAACACAAGCATCTCCCCTGCAACAATGCTCAGCTGCGGACCGCCCACGCCCGCTCCAGAGCCCTCAGAGTCATCGCCTCGCCCTGGAACACAAGCATTTCCCCTGCAACAATGCTCAGCTGCGGACCGCCCACGCCCGCTCCAGAGCCCTCAGAGTCATCGCCTCGCCCTGGAACACAAGCATCTCCCCTGCAACAATGCTCAGCAGCGACCGCCCACGCCCGTTCCAGAGCCCTCAGAGTCACGTTCCAGAGCCCTCAGAGTCATCGCCTCGCCCTGGAACACAAGCATCTCCCCTGCAACAATGCTCAGCTGCGGACCGCCCACGCCCGCTCCAGAGCCCTCAGAGTCATCGCCTCGCCCTGGAACACAAGCATCTCCCCTGCAACAATGCTCAGCAGCGGACCGCCCACGCCCGTTCCAGAGCCCTCAGAGTCATCGCCTCGCCCTGGAACACAAGCATCTCTACTGCAACAATGCTCATCTGCGGACCCCCCACGCCCGTTCCAGAGCCCTCTGAGTCATCGCCTCGCCCTGGAACACAAGCATCTCCCCTGCAACAATGCTCAGCTGCGGACCGCCCACGCCCGTTCCAGAGCCCTCTGAGTCATCGCCTCGCCCTGGAACACAAGCATCTCTACTGCAACAATGCTCATCTGCGGACCGCCTACGCCCGCTCCAGAGCCCTCAGTCATCGCCTCGCCCTGGAACACAAGCATCTCTACTGCAACAATGCTCATCTGCGGACCGCCCACGCCCGCTCCAGAGCCCTCAGTCATCGCCTCGCCCTGGAACACAAGCATCTCCCCTGCAGCAATGCTCAGTAGCGGCCCCTCCAACTCCACATGGCGAACAAGTAATTCTGCGTCCAGGAAACTTAAAATCGTAATTTCACCTGGAAACAGATGCGCCTCCTCTGCAACCAAGCTAAGCAGCCGCCTCCCAATCTCTTCAAGGAGCATACGCAACACAGCCTCCAGGAACCTAAAAGTCACCTCTTCACCCTGGAGCAGGTGCACCTGCCCTGCGACCACACTTAGCAGCACCCACAGCCTTTCCATCGGCACAAGCAACGCAGCCTCCAGGAACCTAAATGTTATCACCTCACTATAAAACACAAACACCTGCTCTGCAACCATGCTTTAAGGAACAGATTTCAGTAGGGGAAAATCTTTATCTTCGTAATTGTAGTTATAGGAACACGAAAAAAAGTGGAATTTTTGTAAATTTTGAAAAATCAGTTTTCAACTAACTTGAGGTATGCACCCTTTTCTTAAACGCCCTTCACACTATCCAGCAACAAAATTTAAACCAAAATGAGGGAGCCATTTTGGGAAAATTTTCAATATGTCCCAGGGGCTATACATAAACAACAAAGTTAAAATATCGATTTCACGTTCAAGGGGCCGTGACATCAGTAGAAATCGATAGAGGAATATCCATTTTGGAGAATTCATTAACATTAATTTTAACGGTAGAAGTATAAACTGAAAACAATTTTTTAATGTTTTATAGTTAACATTTTATCTTATAATGAGGACATTAATCGAACAAAAAACCTATCAATGATAACTATTAGTAGTGTGATGTGGAAAATTTGGCATAAATCGTAATCAGGCAACCTCGTGATTGGTAATCGAACATATTAATAGAACTATAAACAGTTTTTTAATAGTGGGTTTTGAACAACGTAGCATAAAACGTTCCTTGCACTTAAAACACGGATTCGAGCTGCGCCACGGGTTAGAGTTTTTTTTTTTACATATAGGAACTAAATTTATCCACTTTTTTCTTTTCCAGACCCCAGTTATAAGTTTCGCCATGTACATGAGAGGTTTTCGGAACGAAGAAACACGAGTCCTATTCTCTCTGTGAAGAGTTCGTTTGTCATTTGCTACTTCAACTGTGAGTACGAATATAATGAAACGTTTTTTTTACATTCTTACGTTACATGTATATGTTTGTACATATGTGTTACTATGTATACGTTTTCATTAATGCCGTAAATGAGAAAACGATTTACACAATTATCAGGGCGATCCGAGCATCTCAGTTTCAAACTCCATTATCTATTGTGTAAGTAGTCGTCTATGTGGAAGGATTTAAAATACATTTTATTATATGGTAGGGGAGGGGAGAACGTTTTATCGCCAAATGTCACAGGGTTATTTCAAGATCGCCCGAGAATTTCGAAGGCTCTCAGACCAGAGCGCGCGGCCATCGCCGGAGGAAAGAGCTGTTGGTGACAGGTGGGCGTAGCTGAGGCTGAACTCGCGCTCCGAGCCCACCCCGGTGCGTGCGTCCAGAGCATCGCTCGCAGGCTGCGATGTCCCGTGGGGGAGAGTTACGTCACCAAGCGGCAGGAAAAGTGCGGCCACGCCACAACTCCCAGCTCCGAGCAAGTTGAGCCAGCCTGGCTCAGACTCCCACGGCGTCGACGGCTCGCGCGAAAAAAAAATCCTCCGAAATATTGGCCCGCCAGGAACCGATTGATGCACTGCTGTCCCCCAAAGAGCAGCCACCTCTGCGCCGTAACTCCCAGATCGGAGCTCCATTCTTTGTAGGTAGGGTGCCAGCGCTCGTCTTGAGCCAGTTGAGCAAGCCGGGCTCAGTCTCCCACGGGGTCGACGCCTCGCGCGAAAAAAAATCCTCCGAAATATTGGCCCGCCAGGAACCGATTGATGCACTGCTGTCCCCCAAAGAGCAGCCACCTCTGCGCCGTAACTCCCAGATCGGAGCTCCATTCTTTGTAGGTAGGGTGCCAGCGCTCGTCTTGAGCCAGTTGAGCAAGCCGGGCTCAGTCTCCCACGGGGTCGACGCCTCGCGCGAAAAAAAATCCTCCGAAATATTGGCCCGCCAGGAACCGATTGATGCACTGCTGTCCCCCAAAGAGCAGCCACCTCTGCGCCGTAACTCCCAGATCGGAGCTCCATTCTTTGTAGGTAGGGTGCCAGCGCTCGTCTTGAGCCAGTTGAGCAAGCCGGGCTCAGTCTCCCACGGGGTCGACGCCTCGCGCGAAAAAAAATCCTCCGAAATATTGGCCCGCCAGGAACCGATTGATGCACTGCTGTCCCCCAAAGAGCAGCCACCTCTGCGCCGTAACTCCCAGATCGGAGCTCCATTCTTTGTAGGTAGGGTGCCAGCGCTCGTCTTGAGCCAGTTGAGCTAGCCTGGCTCAGTCTCCCACGGAGTCGATGGCACGCGCGGAAAACATTCTTCCAAATATGGACTGCTTTTTCCCAGAGAACATCCGTCTTCCAGCCATATCTCCCAGATCGTTTATCCTCTTTTACGTATAACGATCCACTTAATCACTAGGCCCGAGAAGCTTGATAACGCATTGCGATAATTTCTTCACGGAAACCATTTAGGCTCAGCCATTGGATCAAGGAAGCATCTTTTTGAGTCTTGTATCGACTAATTTCGTTTAATATATTAAGGGAGAAATAACAAATAACATTTATTAAGTTCTTTTGAATCACATTATTTTGCATAATATGGTGTTAGTAAAAATATATGTAACTAATTTACAATCTACAAATTTAAATATTTCTGAAGAAATATTTATATTCTGAAGATGTTATATTAAAATATATTCTGAACATTAAATATTCTGAAGAAAGTAAAAACTGATTCTACCAGAATATTTGATTGTAGCCATGTAACAATGAACCAGTGCGGCGTTAAGTCATTTGCCTTGTGTATAAATAAAATAGTAAAGAGAATGCATACTTTTACAACATTAAAGTTATTTTATCATATCCTGTTTTAGTAAAAGAAATTATCACATCACTTACTTGAAATTTCAATTCGATATCCATCATGTTTTCTTGAACTTCAGGAATAAGATGTTCCAGTCTCCAGTCTTCGGTAATGTTCTCACACACAAAAGACTCTGGAAAACCTCCAGAGGTCGAACTCAAAACCACGAGTGTCATCTGCGGATCTTGTGCTACAGCTGCAACAAATCCTTGTACCTGTGTAAACAATGCAGATCGAATAGATTTTTTATTTCTTTCATTGATAGCATTCCTGTTCATTATTAAATGTAATTTTACGTTTAATTATCAACGTTAATTACATTGTTTCTTTTATAAAAACATTTCCGTGGATAATTGACCTCTTGACGACCATTTTAAACCGGGTATACCGAATGAAGAACAATAAACACAATTCTACATCATTCTACATATTTTTACTTCTCTTCGATTGATTTATGTTTCCGAGCGCGTCAACAGCTGAGGTTATTAGTCCCGAAAGCGTAGTGCAGGTTTTATCGCAGGTGATTTGCCCCAGTTCGAGAACTACTCCTCGGCATCCGCAACTTTCTCCAAGTATCTCTCTGCAGCGAGGCAGCGCCCCTGGCGGAACAAGCTCTACACTTGGGGTTTCTCACGAAGCATCGGAAGGTATTATCTCCAAGATGGAATATGGCACGACTTTTCGCGTGTTTCTCGGTCGTGCCGCTAGAGTCGCTTGAGGTAGTTAACTAAGAATATTAAGTTATACAGTGAAGTTAGGTGTCGTGCAGTGTAGGGCAGAAAATCACAGAAGGAAACGTGTTTAGTATTGTAGTGAAGTGAAATGAAGTGAAGTGAAGGATAGAGCAGTGCGTTCTTCATTGTATATAAACTCAGTGCGCCTTTACAAGATAGACGTTTCTTTTCTTTTTCATGTAATTTAATGTTTTAAGAACCAGTAGTTTTTATATTATTACTGTTATTGTTATTATCATTTTAGCATTATTATTACCATTATTATATTATTTGCATGACATCTATTATCTTACTTATCTAATTAACTGGTATTAACTGCCACCGGGTTTCACCCAATGGCAGTTCAAATAATTTTATCTTTATCTTTATCTGCAGCACGGCTTGATACGGTCGCGATCATGCGACATCTTACAGCGGGACTGAGAAAGACGCAAAAAGTCGTGCCATATTCCAACTGGAAGACAATACCCTCAGATGCCACGTTACAGAAAACAAGTATAAGCCTCGAGAGGTCTACCGACTTCTGTGTCAGCGTAGAACCAGTAAATGCGTCAGCAAGGAAGAGTTGAGGATAAGGTAAGGAAGGGGAAAGAAAGATCGCGCGCGGTCCGTCGCCCGTTTGTTAGAGTACTGCTACGGCATTCGCCTGGTGTTGATCGGATTGATTGATTGATTGATTAGGTTTATAGGGCGCTTCAACTGCTACGGTCATTGGCGCCCATGTCAAAGTATTTATAAAACAAATAAAATGAAGTTATATTAAAAGTGTTGCTGATGTAGTTTACCAGCTAATTTAAAAGCATATACATACCCTAAAAAGGAGAGCTACAATTACGCATAAAAGATATAAGTAGATAAAAATAAAGTTCAAAAACGTAAAGCTGAGGCCAGGAAAACAAAAAATTATATTGCCCTTATATGTCAAATGAAATTATATATTCCGCATTCTCTCAAGAAACAAAAAAGCTTTGAGAGCGCGGGCTCGTCATCTCCGAGCACCTCTCGTAGAGAGTTGCCCAGACCATGTCTTCGTCGACTGCCAACAAATTTCAAACAATGAAGGAGAACATGTTCCACAGAAAGAACCGCCCTGCATGGATCACAGGTAGGAGGAGATTCACCTCGAATGAGAAAACTGTGAGAGAAGTGGCAGTGCCCGATACGAAGACGGGTTAAAATAACCTCCTCACGCCTAAAGGTCGGGATGAGGAACGCCAGGAATTAACAGAATCTTTTATTACACTTAGTTTGTAGGTGGTATTGTGCCACTCTGTTTGCCACGCTCTAAAGATGGATCGAAAGCTTTAACATCGGGCGATGGTACAAAAGGAATGTCAACATGAGTATTCTTTGTCGCCGATTTCGCTGCCCGGTCAGCCAGTTCGTTCCCCATGATTCCAACATGGCCTGGGACCCAACTCAGTACCAGATCATAGTGGCGAAGCAGAAGGCGATGAATGAGGTTTCGAATTGATTCCGTCAGATAGTCTGATGAAGAACGGGATATAGCTTGTAGTGAGCTGAGAGAATCGGAACAGAGCTCGGCGCAAGGTCGCTGACTCGATGTATTTTAGAGCTTCAAGAATTGCATACATTTCAGCAGTGAAGGTACAGCACTGACAATGTAGCCGATATGATTTGGTCACTCTGATACAATAGAAACTACATGCCACTCTGTCGTTGAACGATGAACCGTCTGTGTATAGGAATACATGATCTGGATAGGCTACCCTCATTTCCTGAAAATGCATCTGGTAAGCACGAGGACTAGTCGTTTTTCTGGGAAGATTAGATAGTCTGAGGTCAATATTCGGTCGGAGGAGTTTCCAAGGGGGAATGGAGTGACTTGGGGGTTTCAAAGGGGTGGGAAGGTCAACATTAAGGTCCCGCAAAAGATTACGCAATCGGATACCTGGCGGCTGAGGCAGAGATTTTCGAAGAATATATGATGTTTCATATTCCGGATTGATAATTATTTGGCGACAAGGATGATTAGAGAGTCCTGATACTTTAGTACCGTAAGATGCTAATAAAATATCCCGCCTTCTTTTTAAAGAAGACTCACCAGCCTCGGCTAGAAGGCACTCAATTCGGCTGGTGCGGTACGCACCTGTTGATAGACGGATACCAGCGTGGTGTATACTATTGATGGGTCGCAGAGTAGAGGGAGCTGCCGAGCCATACACTTCACTACCGTAATCCAAAACTGAGCGGATGAGTGATCTATATAACCGCAATAGGGTAGTGCGGTCGGCACCCCATGATGTGCCATTTAGCATGCGAAGAAGATTAAGGGGGGAGACACATCTGGTTCGTAGTCCACGGATATGAGCGCGCCACGTGAGTGACTTGTCAAAAGTGAGCCCCAGGAATCTGGCAGATTCCGCGAATGGAAGCAGATTTCCTCCCAGGTAAAGGACTGGATTGCTGTGTAAATGATATATCCTACAGAAATGCAAACCCATACATTTAGTGGCAGAAAAATTAAATCCTGTTGTCGTGCTCCATTCGTGGAGCTTGTTCAGCACTATTTGGAGTTGCCTCTGGATCACACTGATGCTGCTGGATGAACAGAAGATGGCAAAATCATCCACAAACAACGATGCCTTTACAGGACCACGCACAGTCGACGCTATACCATTGATGGCGATGGCAAACAGAGTGACACTAAGGACTGATCCTTGGGGAATACCATTTTCAAGAGGGTGACTACGGGAAAGCCTGTCACCCACACGAACACGGAAAGATCTGTTCGAGAGGAAGTTTTGGAGGAATAGAGGGAGCTTCCCCCTAAATCCCCAAGAGTGCAGGGTTTGCAGAATGCCGTGCCTCCAAGTGGTATCGTAGGCCTTTTCTATATCGAATAATATGGCCACAAGATGCTGTCTCAAGACGAACGATGTAGAAACAGCTGTTGCCAGCGAAATGAGGTGGTCCAAGGTTGACCGGTTTTTTCTAAACCCGTTTTGGATTGGCGTCAACAAATTTTTGTACTCCAAGGTCCACACCAGCCGCTGATTCACCATGCGTTCCAGTACCTTGCATACACAGCTTGTGAGGGAAATAGGTCGATAACTTGATGGCAGTGATCGATCTTTCCCTTCTTTGGGAATTGGCACGATGATCGCTTCTCGCCAAAAGGTAGGGATGGTGTGCTCTTCCCAGATCCAGTTATACAGCCGGAGAAGAAATTGCGTGGCTGTTTCGGGAAGATGTTGCAGCATTAAATTGTGAATTTCGTCTGGACCTGGTGTGGTACTTTTCGCAAGCATCAGAGCAGAGCGCATTTCATACATTGAGAAAGGAGTATTGTAATCCTCATTTGCTCGGGTCGAAAAATCTAAAGTGCGGTTTTCCATTCTTTCTTTAAGCAAGAGGAAGTTGGGAACATAGTTTGCCGAACTCGACATACTTTCATAGTGAGAGGCAAGTTCCTCTACAATAGCGTCTCGAGCTGTGATCATTTGACCATTTTTGAGAAGACCTGCCACTAAGTTTGGGGAAGGATATCCTTTAATTTGACGCACCTTCCTCCATACCAGACGTGGTGGCGTATGGCAATTCAGAGAGGAGATGTATGCTCTCCATGATGCATTTTTACTTTCTAGAATGGTTCTTCTCGCCTTCGCTCTACACCTCTTATAGTCAATAAGGTTATCCGCAGTTGGATAATGTTTAAGACGCGCCAACGCTTTCTTGCGAGCACGAACAGCCCTTGAGCAATCCAGGTTCCACCACGGAACGAAGGGGTGTCGCGATTTGCCGGTCGACTTGGGAATTGCAGTGTCCGCAGCTTGTAGTACAGCACGGTTAAAGTGTGCTGCCATTTCTTCCACACTGACAAACTCGCCCTCCGATAGACTAACGTTCGCTTGAAATGTCAGCCAGTCAGCACGTCGAACACACCACTGAGGGGGGCGCGCCAACCCACGAGCAAGTCCATCAATGTGGACGATAACGGGGTAATGGTCGCTTCCGCACAGGTCGTCTAGGATGGACCATTGCAGGACAGTTGCAAGAGAAGGGCTGCAGAGTACTAGATCGATACACGTGCTCGAATTTGTGGCGACGGCAAAATGAGTTGGCTCACCGGAATTTAGAATAACCAAGTTCGCCGTGTCTATTACTGATTCTAATACACTGCCTCTCGGACAGGTGCGGGAAGAGCCCCAGAGAGGACTATGGGCATTTACATCCCCGACAACCACGAACGGAGAGGGCAGTTGGTTTATCAAGTCCAGAAGGTCATGGGCAGATACTGTCAGTCCTGGAGGGATGTAAATATTGCACACAGTGAGTGTGAGGGATGGGAGGTGCACCTGCACACACACTGCTTGAAGGTCAGTCTCAACAGGCACCTCTGTAGACAGCAGCGAATCATGTACCAGTGAAGCAACTCCGCCATGGGCACGGAGACCATCATCCACATCAAACCTATAAGGGGAGAAACCACGAAGAGACGAGGTGGGATGAGGTGAGTCTCTTGGAGACAGATTATTAAAGGGTTGTGACGGGATAACAGAAGTTTAAGATCGTCCCGTCGCGAGGAGAAACCATTCATGTTCCATATGAGAGCCATGATAAATTCAACTTTCTTTTTTCCTCCGACGTTGGGATCCGGATGCGCGAGACTCCTCCCCAACGGGAGCCTCCTCCGAAGCCGAGACCTCCCGGGCACTGCCAGGGGGGCTGGATGCTCGGTCAGTGTGGGTTTCGGAAGGAGTAACACGTGGCTTTGATGAGCCTTTCGTGGTCGTGTCTGAGGCAGATTTGCGTTTAACATTTTCTGTGGAAGGGGGGTTGGATATGTGTTTTGTCGACTGCAACGGCTGAGTTTTTTTGTCCATCTTATATTTTGTCGGGATGATCCCTCTCCCACCTTGGAGGGGAGAGGCATCCACTGGGAGGTCCACTGGAGACACCTGGCATGCGAAACTCACTACTTGGGGAGTAGCTCGTTCCGTTTGGCAGCCCATTGCTACCCTCGGTGTCTTTACTTTCACGGCATCGGAGAAGGAGCGAGAGAGATCAACAGGGTTCCTCGCCTGGTACCGACGTTTGGCCTCAGGAAAGGACACTTTTTCAACTGCTCGAATTTTCTGTATGGCACGTTCCCTCAAGAAAGTAGGACATTGCTTGTAATTGGCCGGGTGGTCACCTTCGCAGTTTACACAATGCGGTGTAGTTGCACAGGGTTCAAGTTCGTGCATAGTTTTCCCGCACTTACCGCACACTGGGTTATCTGCCATGCACCGCTGCTGTGTATGGCCGAACCTCTGGCACTTAAAACATCGCAAAGGGTTTGGGACATATTGCCGTACGTGAAGGTTATAGAAACCGCACGAGATCTTTTGAGGGAGAGTTGGAAGATTAAACGTGAGAATAAGGGTGGAAGTGGGGATTTCTCGCCCATGCTCCCTCCTCTTGATCCTATATACTACCGTCACTCCCTGGCTCTTAAAAAAGGCTATTAAATCTTCTTCACTCTCCGCAGAGAAGTCTTCATGGTTCACCACTCCCTTACACAGGTTAAGTGTTGGGTGAGTGGTCACTTTCACTTGGAGGCCGGCAATCTGCTTGGTTTTCATTATCTTATCTATTTGGTCATCTGAACGTGCTTCAAAGAGAATGGTACCATTCCTTTGTCGCACCACAGCTTGTAGTTTTCCGTACGTTTCTTCAATTGCGCGCGCTAAACGGACAGCACTTACCATTTTAAAGGATTTTCCTTCCTCAGCGCATTCCATGAGGAGGAATCTAGGTTTCTTTGGCCTATCTTCTTCTTTCGAAAAGAAACAATTCAGATCAATAGTTCGTTCCGGACATCGCCTCTTCCTTGCGGTAGAGGGCGGGGTAGAAGGTTTAGTATCCATGAGATGGATATCAGATTCATCCCCATGTTCTCCACCCACCACGGAGCCCAACAAGGGGACACTCCATCGGAGTGTCAGGGTTGCCACGGGGATATAGTGGGGGAATAACACAGCGCTGCACCGCCGTGAATCCCCCCGCTCACCCTGGAGTTCAGTACAAGACCTAGTCCAAGCCGATTGATCGGGAGTGGGTTAGCTCCCGACCGCCCGTCTAGAAGAGTCCGAGGCCAAAGCAAGCGTATTGAAGCCTACAAGGAATGTTCCCCAAAATACGTAACAACGTATCCCTAAGTGCAAAGCAAAACGTAGCACAAGGTGAGTACTGGGGAAACAAACAGACCCCTCAACCGCCAGGACACACATTCCCTTCGACACGGGTCGCCTTGCACGGCAAACACATGGGTGGGCGTTCAGCATACAGAGAGAGCCAGTGAAAAAGAAGAGGGAGAAGAAAGGAAACAGGATGTTATAAAAGAATGAGAATGAATAATGGGGAGAAGAAAAATGACTTGTGAAAGAAAGGAATGCTTGAGAGCCCTCCCTACATCCCCCCGTCAGGACGTGGACCGACCCACTTCGACGGGTGTTGATCGGAGAAACCACGGAAAACTACGGATCAGAGCAGCCGGCCGCTAGAATTCTCCTCCAGACAGCGACTGAATTCGACCTGGCTATCTGGTTTGAAAATCCTACCACCCTGGGAACTCGTACCCTAGGACCTCCCGGTCAGATGCACTGCAGCCACCATAGCCCGAACACTACTTCTCTTCGAATAAACGAAGATTCTTGCACATTCATAGGTGTCGTCAGCATAAAGTAGATACCTTATACCACTCAAAGAGGTCATAAATCACAAATTCTAAAATCATTACGCAAACATACACACTCATTTGTATATATAATGCATTGTAGTGGTACCCATTACTTTGTTTTTATGTATTTATTTACCATCTCTTCTTGTCTTACCGAAGTGGCGACTGGAAGGAACGAGTGAGACTTGAGTGGCACACTTCTGGAAAACTCTCCTGTCGTGTGAATAAAGTCACCAGGTAACTGTGAGGTCTCACAGAAAAATTATAATGAGTCTATAATTCTAAAGCACTCGAGATCCAAAATGACAGTGGACTTATATTTTCCTTTTGGAGTATTTGAACTAGTCAATTGTTTACAATATATTATCTTCCCTACTTTGGTTCAGGCATTCCAGAATATCATCGTCTTTAGTTGGTTTGGTGAGTAGTGTTAGTGAGTATGTCGGGAATTTAAACATCACCTCCTAAATAGATCTATGTAGATTGTGTTGATTAAACTCCAGAACTCAATGGCATTTTCGTTCCATGCGCAATAAATATCCTTACGACGACGCTGGGAATACTGATGTTCCCATCTCTGAATGTACAAGTGAAGTACCAAGTGAATGGCGCGGCAGATATCATTTTAATTTTCGCCCGTATTACCCTACATTTAAAAATAATTTGCAAAATCCTGTAAAAAGAACAGCCGTAGAACTTAATAAATTTAAAGAATTTTAAGCGGAATGCGGAGAAAGAAAACTGCGAGTAATGCTAGAGTATGACTGAACGTCCTTACGTTCCACAACTCACTTTTACATTCCGAATGTGCAAATACCGATTTTCAAATGAATGTGACTCGCAAGTCACTTTCACTACCCTTTCCACCTTATTTACAAAAACATACAAAACATTCATCTATTAATGTTAATAAAATTTCGCATAATGGAGCGACCACCTGAAGGGCGTCATCGTTCAAGAGCGGAAAGAAGAAAGGCGCTGGAGCGAGTCGCACCTGAGAAACGACATCGTTCAAGTGCGGGAAGGAAGAGAGGCGCTGGAGCGAGTCGCACCTGAGAAGCGACATCGTTCAAGTGCGGTAAGAAAGAGAGGTGCAAGAGCGAGGCGCACCTGAGGGGAAACATCGTTCAAGTGCGGGAAAGAAGAAAGACGCTTCAGCAAATCGCACCTGAAGGGTGACATCGTTCTAGTGCGGTAAGGAAGAAAGGCGCTGGAGCAAGTCTCACCTGAGGGGGGGGGGATCGTTCAAGTGCGGGAAGGAAGAGAGGTGCTAGAGCGACGCGCACCTGAGGGGCAACATCGATCAAGTGCTGGAAGGAAGAAGGGGACTGGAGCGCGTCGCACCTGAAGGACGACGCCACTCAAGTGCGGTCAGGAAGAGAGACGCTGGAGCGTGTCACAACTGAGGGGCGACATCAATCAAGTGCGTCAAGGAAGAAAGGCGCTGGAGCGAGTCGCACCTGAAAGGCGACATCGTTCAAGTGCGGAAGGAAGAATGGCGCTGGAGCGAGTCGCACCTGAGGGGTGACATCGTTCAAGTGCGGAAGGAAGAAAGGCGCTGGAGCGAGTCGCACCTGAAAGGCGACATCGTTCAAGTGCGGAAGGAAGAGTGGCGCTTGAGCGAGTCGCACCTGAAGGGGGGTCATTGGTCAAGTGCGGAAGGAAGAAAGGCGCTGGAGCGAGTCGCACCTGAATGGCGACATCGTTCAAGTGCGGAAGGAAGAGTGGCGCTTGAGCGAGTCGCACCTGAGGGGTGTCATTGTTCAAGTGCGGTAAGGAAGAGAGGCGCTGGAGCGAGTCGCACCTGTGGGGCGACATCGTTCAAGTGCGGAAGGAAGAAAGGCGCTGCAGCGAGTCGCACCTGAGGGGTGACATCGTTCAAGTGCGGAAGGAAGAAAGGCGCTGGAGCGAGTCGCACCTGAAAGGCGACATCGTTCAAGTGCGGAAGGAAGAGTGGCGCTTGAGCGAGTCGCACCTGAGGGGTGTCATTGTTCAAGTGCGGTAAGGAAGAGAGGCGCTGGAGCGAGTCGCACCTGAGGGGTGTCATTGTTCAAGTGCGGAAGGAAGAAAGGCGCTTGAGCGAGTCGCACCTGGGGGGTGACATCGTTCAAGTGCGGAAGGAAGAAAGGCGCTGGAGCGAGTCGCACCTGAGAGGCGACATCGTTCAAGTGCGAAAGGAAGAAAGGCGCTGGAGCGAGTCGCACCTGAGGGGTGACATCGTTCAAGAGCGGAAGGTAGAATGGCGCTGGCGCGAGTCGCACCTGAGGGGCGGCGCCGTCGACGTCGAGGACGACGGCGCGGCAGCGGGCGGCGACGGCGCGCAGGGCGTCCGGAGGGAGGTCGCCGGCCGCCTGCTCGTCCACGTACATCCACCGCTCGGGGAAGCGCTCGTCCAGCAGCTGCAGCGCTTTGGCGGCGCGGTGTCCCCGACGCACCCCGCGCACGCACACGCGCAGGCGCGCGCCGCCGGGCTGCGTGAGCGCGCGCAGCAGACATGCGCAGTGCTCGGCCTGGAAGGAGGCGCGCAAGGCTGCATGACGAACGCGCTATGGGTCTCCGCTCCTTGTACTAAATCGGCACTTGGGCACTCCTTGGAATAAATCGAATTGTGTTGCAAGTACACCGACCACGTTATTACGCAAAGCAAAATCGAGGGTTCTCTGCTATTTTTTATTCTTTACATTCAACATCATGTCTGTGACAAGATGTGTAACACTTCGCAGACATTATGAGAAATTAAATCTTTTTAAATTGTAATTATGACACAAATATACGTCAAGTGTTCGTAGCCAGCTGTAGTCAAGAAAATATTAGTAATGTGGCAATATTAACCGTCAGGGCACACGTCGTCGAAACGGAACGAACTTTCATTTTGAACATCGCGTACGAAAATATTTTTACACTTATCGTTTGTGCTATTTACCCCGCCTTAGTTTCATAACGTTTTATGCTACGTTGTTCAAAACCCACTATTAAAAAACTGTTTATAGTTCTATTAATATGTTCGATTATCAATCACGAGGTTGCCTGATTACGATTTATGCCAAATTTTCCACAGCACACTACTAATAGTTATCATTGATAGGTTTATTGTTCGATTAATGTCCTCATTATATGATAAACTGTAAACTACTAAACGTTATAAAAAATTATTTTTAGTTAATACTTGTACTGTGAAAATAAATTTTAATGAAATGTAAAATTTTTATCAGATAATTTAAGAAAATATGTTACTATAAGATGTAATTTTCTTTCATTCTCTTATTCATATATCATGAAAAACTTGTTTTGGAGAATTTCCTTTTTTTATTTCCATTATTTAAAAGAGATTATCAGCACTTCTACTAACGAAGAAAAGTACTCTATTCAAGTTTGAAATTTAAAAGTAATGTTGGTTTTCTGGATATAATCACTCCAATTACGCTTATCGATTGGCCCACCATTTCCGATCAATGAAAGAACACGGCAATGCCTTGTTAATTTTATTCGATTCAACCCTCAAATCCTGAAGAGGAAGAGAAAAACAATCGCTGGGCGTGGAGCGCACCTGGAAGGCGAGCGCGCCGTCCCCGGCCGCTGCCCTCGCGCGGCCGCGCAGGTCCTCGCCCACCGCCGCCTCCAGCTCGCCCGACACGTGGCTCACCACGTGCCCCCCGGGGCCCTCCATCCAGCGCTGCATCGCGCCCACGTACAGCTGCACGTACTGCTCCGCGCGCCGCACACGGCCCGAGAACACACGCTGCACCTCCTCCACCAGCAGCGCGTGCAGTTGGTGCACGTGCGCTTGCGACCCGAACACGCGCAGCCGCGGGAGGAACTCTTGCTGGTAGAGGGCGTCGCTGTACAGCTTCCCCACCTGACACACACAAGCACCATTCTTACAGACTAAGGCTGTGCAGTTGGTGCACGTGCGCTTGCGACCCGAACACGCGCAGCCGCGGGAGGAACTCTTGCTGGTAGAGGACGTCGCTGTACAGCTTCCCCACCTGACACACACAAGCACCATTCTTACAGACTAAGGCTGTGCAGTTGGTGCACGTGCGCTTGCGACCCGAACACGCGCAGCCGCGGGAGGAACTCTTGCTGGTAGAGGGCGTCGCTGTACAGCTTCCCCACCTGACACACACAAGCACCATTCTTACAGACTAAGGCCGTGCAGTTGGTGCACGTGCGCTTGCGACCCAAACATTCGCAGCCGCGGGAGGAACTCTTGCTGGTAGAGAGCGTCGCTGTACAGCTTCCCCACCTGACACACACAAGCACCATTCTTACAGACTAAGGCTGTGCAGTTGGTGCACGTGCGCTTGCGACCCGAACACGCGCAGCCGCGGGAGGAACTCTTGCTGGTAGAGGGCGTCGCTGTACAGCTTCCCCACCTGACACACACAAGCACCATTCTTACAGACTAAGGCCGTGCAGTTGGTGCACGTGCGCTTGCGACCCGAACACGCGCAGCCGCGGGAGGAACTCTTGCTGGTAGAGGGCGTCGCTGTACAGCTTCCCCACCTGACACACACAAGCACCATTCTTACAGACTAAGGCCGTGCAGTTGGTGCACGTGCGCTTGCGACCCAAACACGCGCAGCCGCGGGAGGAACTCTTGCTGGTAGAGGGCGTCGCTGTACAGCTTCCCCACCTGACACACACAAGCACCATTCTTACAGACTAAGGCCGTGCAGTTGGTGCACGTGCGCTTGCGACCCAAAAACGCGCAGCCGCGGGAAGAACTCTTACTGGTAGAGGGCGTCGCTGTACAGCTTCCCCACCTGACACACACAAGCACCATTCTTACAGACTAATGCTGTGCAGTTGGTGCACGTGCGCTTGCGACCCGAACACGCGCAGCCGTGGGAGGAACTCTTGCTGGTAGAGGGCGTCTCTGTACAGCTTCCCCACCTGACACACACAAGCACCATTCTTACATAATAAGGTCGTGCAGTTGGTGCACGTGCGCTTGCGACCCGCGCACGCGCAGCCGTGGGAGGAACTCTTGCTGGTAGAGGGCGTCGCTGTACAGCTTCCCCACCTGACACACACAAGCACCATTCTTACAGACTAAGGCCGTGCAGTTGGTGCACGTGCGCTTGCGACCCGAACACGCGCAGCCGCGGGAGGCACTCTTGCTGGTAGAGGCGTCGCTGTACAGCTTCCCCACCTGACACACACAAGCACCATTCTTACAGACTAAGACCGTGCAGTTGGTGCACGTACGCATGCGACCCGCAAATATGCAGCCGTGGAGGAACTCTGCTGGTAGAGGGCGTCGCTGTACAGCTCCCCCACTCCGATTAATAATAGCACCATTCTGCAGATCTTTGCGACCGTAGTTGGTAATGCGCTTGCGACTCCGAACATCGCGCAGCCGCGGAGGTACCCTTATGCTGGTAGAGGGCGCCGCCAGCCAGCTTCCCACCTGACACACACAAGCACCATCTCTGGCGACTAAGGTCGTTGCTGGTGCACGTGCGCTATGGTGACTCAAACACCGCAGCCGCGGAGGAACTCTTGCTGGTAGAGAGCGTCGCTGTACAGCTTCCCCACCTGACACACACAAGCACCATTCTTACAGACTAAGGCCGTGCAGTTGGTGCACGTGCGCTTGCGACCCGCACACGCGCAGCCGTGGGAGGAACTCTTGCTGGTAGAGAGCGTCGCTATACAGCTTCCCCACCTGACACACAAAAAACCATTCTTACAGACTAAGGCCGTGCAGTTGGTGCACGTGCGCTTGCGACCCAAACATTCGCAGCCGCGGGAGGAACTCTTGCTGGTAGAGGGCGTCGCGGTACAGCTTCCCCACCTGACACACACAAGCACCATTCTTACAGACTAAGGCCGTGCAGTTGGTGCACGTGCGCTTGCGACCCGAACACGCGCAGCCGCGGGAGGAACTCTTGCTGGCAGAGAGCGTCGCTGTACAGCTTCGCAACCTGACACACAAAAAACCATTCTTACAGACTAAGGCCGTGCAGTTGGTGCACGTGCGCTTGCGACCCGAACACGCGCAGCCGCGGGAGGCACTCTTGCTGGTAGAGGGCGTCGCTGTACAGCTTCCCCACCTGACACACACAAGCACGATTCTTACAGACTAAGGCCGTGCAGTTGGTGCACGTACGATTGCGACCCAAACACTCGCAGCCGCGGGAGAAACTCTTGCTGGTAGAGAGCGTCGCTGTACAGCTTCCCCACCTGACACACAAAAAACCATTCTTACAGACTAAGGCCGTGCAGTTGGTGCACGTGCGCTTGCGACCCGAACACGTGCAGCCGCGGGAGGCACTCTTGCTGGTAGAGGGCGTCGCTGTACAGCTTCCCCACCTGACACACACAAGAACCATTCTTACAGACTAAGGCCGTGCAGTTGGTGCACGTGCGCTTGCGACCCAAACACTCGCAGCCGCGGGAGGAACTCTTGCTGGTAGAGAGCGTCGCTGTACAGCTTCCCCACCTGACACACAAAAAACCATTCTTACAGACTAAGGCCGTGCAGTTGGTGCACGTGCGCGCTTGCGACGAACACGCGCAGCCGCGGGGCACTCTTGCTGGTAGAGGGCGTCGGCTGTACAGCTTCCCCCACCTGACACCTGACACCATTCTTACAGACCTGGAGGCCGTGCAGTTGGTGCACACGTGCGCTTGCGACTTAAACACGCGCAGCCACGGGAGGAACTCTTGCTGGTGAGAGCGTCGCTGGCCTGAAACTTCCCACCTGACACACAAGAACCATTCTTACAGACTAAGGCCCGTGCAGTTGGTGCACGTGCGCTTGCGACAAACACTCGCAGCCGCGGGAGGAACGCTCTTGCTGGTAGAGAGCGTCGCTGTACAGCTTCCCCACCTGACACACAAAAAACCATTCTTACAGACTAAGGCCGTGCAGTTGGTGCACGTGCGCTTGCGACCCGAACACGCGCAGCCGCGGGAGGCACTCTTGCTGGTAGAGGGCGTCGCTGTACAGCTTCCCCACCTGACACACACAAGCACGATTCTTACAGACTAAGGCCGTGCAGTTGGTGCACGTACGATTGCGACCCAAACACTCGCAGCCGCGGGAGAAACTCTTGCTGGTAGAGAGCGTCGCTGTACAGCTTCCCCACCTGACACACAAAAAACCATTCTTACAGACTAAGGCCGTGCAGTTGGTGCACGTGCGCTTGCGACCCGAACACGCGCAGCCGCGGGAGGAACTCATGCTGGTATAGGGCGTCTCTGTACAGCTTCTCCACCTGACACACACAAGCACCATACTTAAAGACTAAGGCCGTGAAGTTGGTGCACGTGCGCTTGGGACCCGCCCACGCGCAGCCGTGGGAGGAACTCTTGCTGGTAGAGGGCGTCGCTGTACAGCTTCCCCCCCGACACACACATGCACCATTCTTACATACTAAGGCCGTGCAGTTGGTGCACGTGCGCTTGCGACCCGAACACGCGCAGCCGCGGGAGGAACTCTTGCTGGTAGAGGGCGTCGCTGTACAGCTTCCCCACCTGACACACACAAGCACCATTCTTACAGACTAAGGCCGTGCAGTTGGTGCACGTGCGCTTGCGACCCAAACATTCGCAGCCGCGGGAGGAACTCTTGCTGGTAGAGAGCGTCGCTGTACAGCTTCCCCACCTGACACACACAAGCACCATTCTTACAGACTAAGGCCGTGCAGTTGGTGCACGTGCGCTTGCGACCCGAACACGCGCAGCCGCGGGAGGAACTCATGCTGGTATAGGGCGTCTCTGTACAGCTTCCCCACCTGACACACACAAGCACCATTCTTACAGACTAAGGCCGTGCAGTTGGTGCACGTGCGCTTGCGACCCGAACACGCGCAGCCGCGGGAGGAACTCATGCTGGTATAGGGCGTCTCTGTACAGCTTCCCCACCTGACACACACAAGCACCATTCTTACAGACTAAGGCCGTGCAGTTGGTGCACGTGCACTTGCGACCCGAACACGCGCAGCCGCGGGAGGAACTCTTTCTGGTAGAGGGCGTCGCTGTACAGCTTCCCCACCTGACACACACAAGCACCATTCTTACAGACTAAGGCCGTGCAGTTGGTGCACGTGCGCTTGCGACTTAAACACGCGCAGCCGCGGGAGGAACTCTTGCTGGTAGAGAGCGTCGCTGTACAGCTTCCCCACCTGACACACACAAGAACCATTCTTACAGACTAAGGCCGTGCAGTTGGTGCACGTGCGCTTGCGACCCAAACACTCGCAGCCGCGGGAGGAACTCTTGCTGGTAGAGAGCGTCGCTGTACAGCTTCCCCACCTGACACACAAAAAACCATTCTTACAGACTAAGGCCGTGCAGTTGGTGCACGTGCGCTTGCGACCCGAACAAGCGCAGCCGCGGGAGGAACTCTTGCTGGTAGAGGGCGTCGCTGTACAGCTTCCCCACCTGACACACACAAGCACCATTCTTACAGACTAAGGCCGTGCAGTTGGTGCACGTACGCATGCGACCTGAACACGCGCAGCCGCGGGAGGAACTCTTGCTGGTAGAGGGCGTCGCTGTACAGCTTCCCCACCTGACACACACAAGCACCATTCTTACAGACTAAGGCCGTGCAGTTGGTGCACGTGCGCTTGCGACCCGAACACGCGCAGCCGCGGGAGGAACTCATGCTGGTATAGGGCGTCTCTGTACAGCTTCTCCACCTGACACACACAAGCACCATACTTAAAGACTAAGGCCGTGAAGTTGGTGCACGTGCGCTTGGGACCCGCCCACGCGCAGCCGTGGGAGGAACTCTTGCTGGTAGAGGGCGTCGCTGTACAGCTTCCCCCCCGACACACACATGCACCATTCTTACATACTAAGGCCGTGCAGTTGGTGCACGTGCGCTTGCGACCCGAACACGCGCAGCCGCGGGAGGAACTCTTGCTGGTAGAGGGCGTCGCTGTACAGCTTCCCCACCTGACACACACAAGCACCATTCTTACAGACTAAGGCCGTGCAGTTGGTGCACGTGCGCTTGCGACCCAAACATTCGCAGCCGCGGGAGGAACTCTTGCTGGTAGAGAGCGTCGCTGTACAGCTTCCCCACCTGACACACACAAGCACCATTCTTACAGACTAAGGCCGTGCAGTTGGTGCACGTGCGCTTGCGACCCGAACACGCGCAGCCGCGGGAGGAACTCTTGCTGGTAGAGGGCGTCTGTACAGCTTCCCCACCTGACACACACAAGCACCATTCTTACAGACTAAGGCCGTGCAGTTGGTGCACGTGCGCTTGCGACGAACACGCGCAGCCGCGGGAGGAACTCATGCTGGTATAGGGCGTCTCTGTACAGCTTCCCCACCTGACACACACAAGCACCATTCTTACAGACTAAGGCCGTGCAGTTGGTGCACGTGCGCTTGCGACCCGAACACGCGCAGCCGTGGGAGAACTCATGCTGGTATAGGGCGTCTCTGTACAGCTTCCCCACCTGACACACACAAGCACCATTCTTACAGACTAAGGCCGTGCAGTTGGTGCACGTGCGCTTGCGACCCGAACACGCGCAGCCGCGGGAGGAACTCATGCTGGTATAGGGCGTCTCTGTACAGCTTCCCCACCTGACACACACAAGCACCATTCTTACAGACTAAGGCCGTGCAGTTGGTGCACGTGCACTTGCGACCCGAACACGCGCAGCCGCGGGAGGAACTCTTTCTGGTAGAGGGCGTCGCTGTACAGCTTCCCCACCTGACACACACAAGCACCATTCTTACAGACTAAGGCCGTGCAGTTGGTGCACGTACGCATGCGACCTGAACACGCGCAGCCGCGGGAGGCACTCTTGCTGGTAGAGGGCATCGCTGTACAGCTTCCCCACCTGACACACACAAGCACCATTCTTACAGACTAAGGCCGTGCAGTTGGTGCACGTGCGCTTGCGACCCGAACACGCGCAGCCGCGGGAGGAACTCATGCTGGTATAGGGCGTCTCTGTACAGCTTCTCCACCTGACACACACAAGCACCATACTTAAAGACTAAGGCCGTGCAGTTGGTGCACGTGCGCTTGCGACCCGCCCACGCGCAGCCGTGGGAGGAACTCTTGCTGGTAGAGGGCGTCGCTGTACAGCTTCCCCACCTGACACACACATGCACCATTCTTACATACTAAGGCCGTGCAGTTGGTGCACGTGCGCTTGCGACCCGAACACGCGCAGCCGCGGGAGGAACTCTTGCTGGTAGAGGGCGTCGCTGTACAGCTTCCCCACCTGACACACAGAAGCACCATTCTTAAAGACTAAGGCCGTGCAGTTGGTGCACGTGCGCTTGCGACCCGCACACGCGCAGCCGTGGGAGGAACTCTTGCTGGTAGAGGGCGTCGCTGTACAGCTTCCCCACCTGACACACACAAGCACCATTCTTACAGACTAAGGCCGCGCAGTTCGGTCACGGCAAGGCATTTAGGGTTCAAAATGAAGTGTGTGCGGTGATATTTGTGACAATGATGATGCGTTAACCTCGCTAATGAATCTCTACGTGGCAGACAAGAGAATGTAGAGAAGTGAATCCGCCTCTGATGGCCAGTCTGCATTTGACCGGGTCGCGATGGTTCACCAAATTTTTAGAAAACGTTTTCACCCACTTCACGGTGTAGGTGCCTATGCTCCCTAAGATGGCGGGAGCCAACGAGCTAGAATATTATACACAAGTCGCTGTCTCTATGGTTTCAGCGCTCTTGGAGGACACTCGCAGAACTAGGGACCGCCATGTTTTTTTGCAGCCACAGAGGTGCCTGGTGGCGGATGGAACAGTTGTACTGAATGGACGTGTTTGTGGCTGATCTTATTTCTATATTGTTCTCTTTGCGTTTATCTGTATGTAAATTATATATGTGATTAGAATGATATTTACAATGTCTTCTGTATGTTCGGCATATAACTGTAATAATAAAAGCCATCAAACTAAAAGTATATCTTTTTCTGAAGTTTGCCGCTTTATTTGTGATCCGTTTGTTTGCTTCTTATTTCAATAACATTCACTTTTATGAGTTATGCTAACAATGACATTTCAACGTATTTTATTCTTATGAAATTAACCGATGCAGGAAGAAAATTGTTTTTTAAAGTTTCCCAATTCGTTCTCCTCACGTTTTGTGATTTCGATTTAAATTACTGATTGGTGAAACACAGAGTAAGAAGATTACGCGTGGTTCGCGCCCACGCCGCCTTAACCAGTGCCTAATGGAATACTAGAATACTGTTTCTCCAGTAGGCGCTGCTTTCACTACAAAAACATGGCTTCTAGTTGCTGCAAAGATTAGCCAATCTGTGTGGTGGATTCTAGCCTATTGGAGGGCGCCTTTGGGAGTCCGTGGGACTGCGCTCCCGACTCGTCTGGGGCGAAGGGGCGGAGGCGCGCCCGAGGCGACGGAAGTGGAGGGAAGCACTTGTAGAGCGTTGCAAATAGTCATAAACCGTGCATTCCATGATCCCGTCAAATATCTTTGTCAACCGCGAATAAGGCCTCGGGTTCAGTGGTTCAACGGTTAGCATATCAGGCTGATGTACCCACGTTAACGGATTCTAACCGCATCGAAGAGTCTCTGCGGGAGAAACGCTCTCTTACCACATCTCCGTCCTGGAAGGACAAAGTGTTCTGTGCATCCCTTGTCTCAAGAAGACGAAAGAGCGGAAGGGCGAAGCAAGCGAAGAAAGTACAGTCTCTGAGGGAGAAACGCTCTCGTACCACATCTCCGTCCTGGAAGGAGAACGGGTTCTGTCCATCCCCCGTCTCAAGAAGCGGAACTACAGGAAAGAGGGAAGCAGGCAAAGAAAGTACAGTCTCTGATGGAGGAAAGATCTCTTACCACATCTCCGTCCTGGAAAGAGAACTTATTCTGCGCACCCCCGTCTCAAGAAGACGAACAACTGGAAGGGCGAAGAAAGCGAAGAAAGTAGTGTCTTTGAGGGAGGAAAGCTCTCTTACCACATCTCCGTCCTGGAAAGAGAACTTATTCTGCGCACCCCCGTCTCAAGAAGACGAACTAGAGGAAGGGCGAAGCAAGCGAAGAAAGTAGTGTCTTTGAGGGAGGAAAGCTCTCTTACCACATATGCGTCCTGGATGGAGAACGTGTTCTGCGCGTCCCCAGACTCAATAAGACGAACTAGAGGAAAGAGGGAAGCAGGCGAAGAATTTACAGTCTCTGAGAGAGAAACGATCTCTTACCACATCTCCGTCCTGGAAGGAAAACGTGTTCTGTGCATCCCCTGTCTCAAGAAGACGAAAGAGCGGAAGGGCGAAGCAAGCGAAGAAAGTACAGTCTCTGAGGGAGAAACGCTCTCGTACCACATCTCCGTCCTGGAAGGAGAACGGGTTCTGTCCATCCCCCGTCTCAAGAAGCGGAACTACAGGAAAGAGGGAAGCAGGCAAAGAAAGTACAGTCTCTGATGGAGGAAAGATCTCTTACCACATCTCCGTCCTGGAAAGAGAACTTATTCTGCGCACCCCCGTCTCAAGAAGACGAACAACTGGAAGGGCGAAGAAAGCGAAGAAAGTAGTGTCTTTGAGGGAGGAAAGCTCTCTTACCACATATCCGTCCTGGAAAGAGAACTTATTCTGCGCACCCCCGTCTCAAGAAGACGAACAACTGGAAGGGCGAAGAAAGCGAAGAAAGTAGTGTCTTTGAGGGAGGAAAGCTCTCTTACCACATATGCGTCCTGGATGGAGAACGTGTTCTGCGCGTCCCCAGACTCAATAAGACGAACTAGAGGAAAGAGGGAAGCAGGCGAAGAAAGTACAGTCTCTGAGAGAGAAAGATCTCTTACCACATCTCCGTCCTGGAAGGAAAACGTGTTCTGCGCGTCCCCCGTCACAAGAAGAGGAACTACAGGAAAGACGGAAGCAGGCAAAGAAAGTACAGTCTCTGATGGAGGAAAGATCTCTTACCACATCTCCGTCCTGGAAAGAGAACTTATTCTGCGCACCCCCGTCTCAAGAAGACGAACAACTGGAAGGGCGAAGAAAGCGAAGAAAGTAGTGTCTTTGAGGGAGGAAAGCTCTCTTACCACATATGCGTCCTGGATGGAGAACGTGTTCTGCGCGTCCCCAGACTCAATAAGACGAACTAGAGGAAAGAGGGAAGCAGGCGAAGAAAGTACAGTCTCTGAGAGAGAAACGATCTCTTACCACATCTCCGTCCTGGAAGGAAAACGTGTTCTGTGCATCCCCTGTCTCAAGAAGACGAAAGAGCGGAAGGGCGAAGCAAGCGAAGAAAGTACAGTCTCTGAGGGAGAAACGCTCTCGTACCACATCTCTGTCCTGGAAGGAGAACGGGTTCTGTCCATCCCCCGTCTCAAGAAGCGGAACTATAGGAAAGAGGGAAGCAGGCAAAGAAAGTACAGTCTCTGATGGAGGAAAGATCTCTTACCACATCTCCGTCCTGGAAAGAGAACTTATTCTGCGCACCCCCGTCTCAAGAAGACGAACAACTGGAAGGGCGAAGAAAGCGAAGAAAGTAGTGTCTTTGAGGGAGGAAAGCTCTCTTACCACATATGCGTCCTGGATGGAGAACGTGTTCTGCGCGTCCCCAGACTCAAGAAGACGAACTAGAGGAAAGAGGGAAGCAGGCGAAGAAAGTACAGTCTCTGAGGGAGGAAAGCTCTCTTACCACATCTCCGTCCTGGAAAGAGAACTTATTCTGCGCACCCCCGTCTCAAGAAGACGAACTACTGGAAGGGCGAAGAAAGCGAAGAAAGTAGTGTCTTTGAGGGAGGAAAGCTCTCTTACCACATATGCGTCCTGGATGGAGAACGTGTTCTGCGCGTCCCCAGACTCAATAAGACGAACTAGAGGAAAGAGGGAAGCAGGCGAAGAAATTACAGTCTCTGAGAGAGAAACGATCTACCACATCTCCGTCCTGGAAGGAAAACGTGTTCTGTGCATCCCCTGTCTCAAGAAGACGAAAGAGCGGAAAGGCGACGCAAGCGAAGAAAGTACAGTCTCTGAGGGAGGAAAGCTCTCTTACCACATCTCCGTCCTGAATGGAGAACGTGTTCTGTGCATCCCCTGTCTCAAGAAGACGAAAGAGCGGAAAGGCGACGCAAGCGAAGAAAGTACAGTCTCTGAGGGAGGAAAGCTCTCTTATCACATCTCCGTCCTGAATGGAGAACGTGTTCTGTGCATCCCCCGTCTGAAGAAGACGAAAGAGCGGAAGGGCGAAGCAAGCGAAGAAAGTACAGTCTCTGAGGGAGGAAAGCTCTCTTATCACATCTCCGTCCTGGAAGGAGAACGTGTTCTGCGCGTCCCCTGTCTCAAGAAGACGAAAGAGCGGAAGGGCGAAGCAAGCGAAGAAAGTACAGTCTCTGAGGGAGGAAAGCTCTCTTATCACATCTCCGTCCTGAATGGAGAACGTGTTCTGTGCATCCCCTGTCTCAAGAAGACGAAAGAGCGGAAGGGCGACGCAAGCGAAGAAAGTACAGTCTCTGAGGGAGGAAAGCTCTCTTATCACATCTCCGTCCTGAATGGAGAACGTGTTCTGTGCATCCCCCGTCTGAAGAAGACGAAAGAGCGGAAGGGCGAAGCAAGCGAAGAAAGTACAGTCTCTGAGGGAGGAAAGCTCTCTTATCACATCTCCGTCCTGGAAGGAGAACGTGTTCTGCGCGTCCCCTGTCTCAAGAAGACGAAAGAGCGGAAGGGCGAAGCAAGCGAAGAAAGTACAGTCTCTGAGGGAGGAAAGCTCTCTTATCACATCTCCGTCCAGGAAGGACAAAGTGTTCTGTGCATCCCCCGTCTCAAGAAGACGAACTACAGGAAGGGCGAAACAAGCGAAGAAAGTAGTGTCTCTGAGGGAGGAAAGCTCTCTCACCACATCTCCGTCCTCGAAGGACAAAGTGTTCTGTGCATCCCCCGTCTCAAGAAGACGAAAGAGCGGAAGGGCGAAGCAAGCGAAGAAAGTAGTGTCTCCGAGGGAGGAAAGCTCTCTTACCACATCTCCGTCCTCGAAGGACAAAGTGTTCTGTGCATCCCCCGTCTCCAGAAGACGAAAGAGCGGAAGGGCGAAGCAAGCGAAGAAAGTAGTGTCTTTGAGGGAGGAAAGCTCTCTTACCACATATGCGTCCTGGATGGAGAACGTGTTCTGCGCGTCCCCAGACTCAAGAAGACGAACTAGAGGAAAGACGGAAGCAAGCGAAGAAAGTACAGTCTCTGAGGGAGGAAAGCTCTCTTACCACATCTCCGTCCTGTAAGGAGAACGTGTTCTGCGCGTCCCCCGTCTGAAGAAGACGAAAGAGCGGAAAGGCGACGCAAGCGAAGAAAGTACAGTCTCTGAGGGAGGAAAGCTCTCTTACCACATCTCCGTCCTGGAAGGAGAACGTGTTCTGCGCGTCCCCCGTCTGCAGGAGCTCGTCGAATGGGAAGGCGAGGCCGCTTGCTGCTTGGGGCGGAGTGGGGGGTTGCTCCACCTTTTTGTTAGTGAAAATGATGTAGCGAAGGTCTTCAAGTTTCCAACTGCACAGTAGCCAATCGTCGTTATCTGCAAGCTCTTCTCGATTCCCGTATTTCTTGTAGAACTCTTGGAATTGTTGAAAATATTTGCTGATTGAGTAATCGCCTTTTCCGGGGCGGGTGAATGCCTGAAATGTTACCAAATTTAAGTTATTGCCGTTTCCTTTGGTGTAATAGATTTTTTTGTAAAAAATGGCAATTTATATACCTCGAAACAAATGGTTTTAAGCGAAATGAAAGCAGCCACAAAAATTGTATTAGATATTTTTCATATTCATTAAATATAATTTTCGTATTATATAGTAATACTGAAGCAGAATTTTCGTAGAGAATTCCAAGTTTGAAATCGGGCCTTAAGGGAAAATGATAGGGTATTCCGGATTAGAAATATTATTATTAACATCTAGATTATAGCAATGTTAGTTCTTAGCATGGCGTAATAGGGAGACCCTAAAGAGTTCGTCACGGAGAATCTTCTATCAATTTAACATGGACCTTGGTGGTAAATCTCGATTAAGCAACTCAGAAAATTCCATCAGATCTAAACTGTTCAAAACAGGGAAATCCCATATGGTTGGTACACAGAAAATAGCATTGAAACGCAGGGAAAATTCGATAAGTTCTAGACAGGGATAGAATAGGGAAATGGAGATTGAATCATAGGAAAATAAATATTAGTCAAAAATTGGCAGAAAAAATATTATTTTATATTACAAAACAAATTAGCTTAATTTGAACTTAATCAGCTAATTACATTTTGTTCATTTTCAAAGGATCATGCGATTGCCGATATGAAATGCAAATATGCATTGAAACTGTTTTCCTTCGTTAACTTTTTATTACGAAACCAATTTGAAACTTCTGAAATTGTACTTATAACTTCTGTAATTGTATTTATTGCTTCTTTTTTGCCAAGAACATTCGTGTCATCGGCAAACAAAACTTACTCCACTTTTAATAGACGAGGGCATATCGTTTACGTACAACATAAAGAGAATAGGCCCTAAGATCGAACCTTGAGGGATCCCATGTTCAATTGGCAAAGGAATGAAAAGCAAATAATGTCATTTCGTGCCAAAACGGTACTTCTATACTTTGAGATCGATGTTTAAGGTACGAGGTTATCCAATCTACGGCAATACCACGAATTCCATATGAAGGTAATTTTGAGGGCAAGATGTTATGGTTATTAACGTCAAAAGCTTTCAAAAAGTCTGAAAATATTCGGATGGGTTCTTCATTTTTGTCCATTGATGAAGCAACGTCTTTAAGAAAAGAAAATGGCAGTTTCACGTATAATTTGATTACCTAAAACCGTATTGTGAGTCTGAAAACGCTTCGTTTTTCCTGAGAAAAGTTTTCATTCGCGTGTTTTTCTCTCTAATATTTTTGAGAAAACTGACAAAGGAGGTATTCGCTGGTAATTTTGAATTTCATTTTTGTTCCCTTTTAAAAAGTAGCTTAATTTTTGCTGTTTTGAAAATATCTGGAAATAATCCTGCACAAGGAAGCTGTGAAAACGTGAGTTAATGGATGTATAAAGGAAGAGGCACATATTTTAGAGGAAAATGCCAATAAAATCTTGATGCCCCATTATAGGGGCAATGGGAACGAAAGGGTGCAGGTTTTTATATTCCATTATTAGGAAGTATATTTTGACATTTGAGTAAACACCAATAATGCAAGGTGTGATTATGTATTATATTCGAATGTTTAAATAGTTTTCTCTGTATTTCTTTTGTTTGTCTTATTATTCATTTCATATTATCCGTAAACGATATAACAGGATTGAAATAACAGAAAGTGATGTTTTCTCAGAGGCATTCATTTTTATATCTAATCCTGAAAACCATCTTAGTGATGAAGTCAGTGGCGATGATGACACAGAAGGCGCTGATGTAAACCATCTTACAGGAGACCAGCAATAAAGTGAAGGAGAATTATAAACGACAAAGATTGGATTTTATAAAATTATTGCAACATCTGAAGAATTAACACTTGATGTTATGAACAAGGGGATCTTGTCTGAATTGAGCACAGGTACAAGGAAGAATCGAGTTCGAAATTGGGTGAAAACGACTTAATGCCTCTCGCAGAATGTACTTGGAACGAAGGTAGCAATTGGCTGCAAAGAGAATGGTCTGCTGTTGATCTTTTTGAATTATTTTACAATAGTGGTTTTGGATTTGCTAATTGAAATTACTAAGAAATACACTTTTTACAAAGGAAACACTAAATTTGATGTGTCGCAGGGTGAAATGAAAAGGTTTATTGCAGTTTTGTTGCTCAGTGTGTATTACGGTAATGCTAACAACCATCTTGACTGCAATACTGGAGTTGAGATACATCACCCAGGAGTAGAAAGAGAAATATCAAGCAATTTGAAAAACTTCTAGCTCACTCTCCAAGATGAGAACCTGTACGTAGATGAATCAGTGATTCCATATTGGAGAGAGTTCTAGAGGCCGGCTGTTCTGTTATGTGCTTTCCCGTACTTTCTTTGATCAATATCAAGCGACTGCAGTATCCTAACAATCGGGAACGGACCGTGCGCGATCTTTCCTTCCATTTCCTTGTCATATCCTCACCCCTTCCTTACACACAACTACACTTACATGCACTACACTACCACACATGACAGGAGACCGGTCGGGAGCTTTGAGCTTGTTCCAGCTGGGGCGGTACCCTCGTGGGAGATACCTGGTAGGTGAAAAGCCCGCTAGCCGACGGTAGGTCTGCGCCGGATCTCACCATTCAGGGAGGGTAAAGATCCACCACCTTTAGAGATAAATACGCGCACTATACTTATGGAGCTAATGACCTTAGTAGTTGACGAGCTCGGAATCATTAACAGTATCAATCAATCAAGCGACCAATCCCTCTGTCCCCGATGCTCCAGTCATTGTGGATGTGGCTGCCTCGGAGTGTGGAAGTTCGTTCGCCTCCGCCCAACGCTCGAGATACTTGTCTGTTTATGACAGAGTGAGGTCAGAATTGCTCCTTTAATTCCCGAGAGGAAGCTACCCTGGCAGATCAAGTTTAAAATTTCAAAAATAATTTTTATGTAGAGAAAACTTTAATTACTATTTTTATAGCCTTCCAGCACGCACTGTTTCTCTTTCACTTGCATTCATTTGTCTTGTCGACTTACAACTATGCACACACACTTACCATAACCCTTCAAAGTCTTAAAACCAAACTCGAACCTTCCACATTTAATATCATAAAGAAATAGATCACTTCTACGCACAATAATTACATGCACCGAAGAAAGAATTTATAAATATTATCTGTATAACAGTTACAGTTTAAAATTATATTATAAAAGTAAGTTCAATAATATTAAAATCCTCAACTAAAAATTTATAATAAGTCGAAAAAATAAGCATCTAGTGTACAAGAAGTACAAATTATTATTTCACAAAAACTCTTCATTTTACAATGCATATTAGCCTAATATCATTAAGTAAACATTCAAATGTTTGTGATTAGGGAAACATTACGTTCTTAAGTGTTAGTGAAAAATGTGTGTGTTAAATTTTGTACAAGTGTCACTCTCCTGAAGTAATTGAAACTGAAGCGACAAGATATCTCAAATATTACTTCAAGAAATGTGTTGAAACATGCCATTCGCCGTGGAAAGAGAGATGAAGTGTTGCCAAGCGTCTGTAAAGTTTTAATTCGTCAATGATGTGATGTGGAGTTACAGTTTCAATCAGCTGATTTCAAGAAAAGCTCCGTTTAAACATGCAAAATGGCAAATGGAAAATCGGGTGAGTGAAAAGCAAAAATGTGAATTATTTGAATGGAAACTGAACGAGTTTGAGCAATTAAAAAACCCTCATATAAATGTAAACATTTAAAACAAATTATAAATAAATTGAATAAAAATTGACGTTAGCTAATAAAAACTAATCGACTGCATCAGTTTACAACACTATATGTCGCTTCACCAGAAATATTTCTGGAAATATCGCCAGACAAGTGTGACCGCCGTTACGGTTAGAAATAAAAAATGCGATAGAACTCAAGAATTTAAAGAAAATTTATAAAAATTGAAAATTTATCATGTAAATAGTTAATATATCTTACCTACTGATGTAAACATGTACATAATTATGTCCTGAATGTAACACAAAAAAGTGGGAAAGCTAAATAAATTATATTTATCTATTAATTAAATTCCCAGCTGACAAAATTCTGATGAAAGAGATTTCTTTAACAAAATGGCATTAAAATTGATTTTTTTTCGCATTCTAGATACACAAATTTTAGTCGAAAAATATCATGCGAATACCCTCCATTTGGCAACGTTAAAAGAATATTAGAGAGTTGGGCGACTCAAATTCAAGTGATCCAAGGTACATAAAATAAATGTAATGGTTTTCTATTTATTAAACAAAGACAACGCTCCAGAATTTGCTTATGCAACAGTCAGTGTAAGAAACACCTCTCAAGACAGAACAGAGAACATATGGCGGTTCAGATAAGCCCACCCTGTAACGGTACAAGAACAAAATACGCGTGTAGGCAGGATTCGCCATTTCCCCTTTGGAAACGCGTTCGCGGGCTGTCAGTTGAGCCTGCGGCGCCGGCCGCCACTCACCTGCAGCGAGACAAGGCAGCCGTCGTCCTGGGCGTGCTTCAGCTGCACCAGGCACGTGGCGGGCGGCCCGGGCCCCTCCACGCGCAGCACGAGGTCGTCCCAGGGGCGCACGGCCGCCACGTTCACGTGCAGCTGGAAGCGCAGGCCGCGCCGCCGCGCGCGCAGCGCCACCAGCGCCGCCATCTTGGTCTCGTAGAGGGCGCCGTGAGCGCCGCACCCGCCCGCCAGACGGCGCAGGGGCAGCGGAGGCAGCCTTATGCAAACCACTCGCTCCTTAACCTCACTCTCAGACACAAACCACACACGAAGAGGACTCGAGGGACAACATGCACTGTCTATAAAACGCATTTCCGTTATGAAGTTAAAAGTTAAGAGAAAACATTAACCCTAATACAGAATTCAGAAATTCTCCCTATTCACAAGCACCGACATCTTGGTCTCGTAGAGGGCGCCGTGAGCGCCGCACCCGCCCGCCAGACGGCGCAGGGGAGCAGAGGCAGCCTGATCCAAACTACTCTCTCCTACGAAGGCTTTAACCTCACTCTTAAAAGCAGAGAAATTGATTACTTATTGCGGCTCAGCCACTCGAAATATTTGATTAGTTTATTAGACAAAATATGCTTAAAAATGCCTCAAGACTTTCTTTTCGAAGTTTGGACATTTCCTCCCTGGACTCTATAAATATATTATAACGGAAGCTTCTGGACACTATATTCTCTAACCAAATCTTATGTAAATTAACAATATTCATGTAATATTAGAATTATTGTTTTTGTATATCTTCAGTGTGAACAATTACCTTGTGCTTTTAAAATTCACATACGACAAACGACAATAATTCCTGAGAACAAACTATTTACCCGACTGTGCATGAAAACCGTATGCAAGGAACCGTGAGCAACCGTGAGCAACCAAAAACTGGAGAAACCTAATATTGAGTGTGGAATTTTAATTTATTTTGTTACGCCTTTGCAATCTCCATAAGTCGTGGTTTCAATTTGACGGGTGTAAGTATGAACTTACGTTGATACATAAATGTTATACATCTATGAAATTGCTAGTAACGTGACATGAGGAAAGGTAAATTTCAAAATGTACTGGATATCTTGAAATAATAGGGGGATTGTATCCCCCTCATATCAGAGGCGCTCGTGACTAGGAAAAATGTACAACTTAGTGCAAAATGTCTTTACTTTTCTAAGAATTAGTTCATTAGCGTATTGATTTTTAAGTGTTCGTTTTGATCAAGAGAACTCACACTTCCAACTCAGATTTCAGATCACGGAAAGGAATTTCGAAGCTCTGTCTCTCGAAATAAATTATTAAATTTATTTAATGTTTTTAATTTTAAACTTTGCAATATCTTCTAAACTACCCCTATTCACGAATAGAATTTTTGTGTGTGATTTTGTTATGAAAAATATGTAGCTCTAACTCACGAACATTTTAGTCATTATATCAGTAATGATGAATAAATTAAATTTATTCAACAAATGTTAATAAGTAAGGTTTAGGTTACAGATATATTGCACAAAATTCGCCTGTAATTAATGACATTTATTTTAGATTAAAACTATTTTTAGATTAAAACTAATATTTGTTACAAATTAGAAATTGATTTAATATTATTTTAACATTACTTATAAATTTAGAACATCATCTAATATTTTAATAAATCTAGAACATCAAATAACATTGAACCTTCTATTTTCATCAATTGTTTCCGTTTTTTTGTTACAACAAACTCTCCTCTACAACTGAATGTATTTTTAAAACACCACTCTCTCTAGGTTATAGTGACAATTGTTCTATATATATATCCCACTTACCTTCCTCTCTCTGTAATTGACCAGTTGTCCACCCACGAAGAATAAGAAGGGTGAAATGTCTGCAGGAAATCGTGCGTTTCTTTTTTCCAAATCGGCGACACTACTCTAACACGAAATCGCGAACCACGAAAACATTGCAGAAACTTTTTCAGATCATTGTCAACTGAGACAACGCTCAGCACTAACTCTTCACACAGCGCTGGAGATCGACAAATTGTTTCCAATACATCCTCTCGCCATTCCTTTAGGGCTTCGGGGCTTAAGATTAAGAACTTGAGGCAACACCTCTCTAGAACTTGTTTTACCCGCGAGCATCTCAGAATTGGTGGGACGTCAGGAACGATGACGTAACTCAGGACGTGGTTTTCGAACTGTTGCTTCATGCAGCTGGCGGGCAAATCGTCGGTCGGAACGACGAGATGTTGAGCGTTGACAAGATTGATCACAATGTCGTGCAGTTTCGTCGAATCATCCTGTAAAATTGTTCGAGACCTCCACGACTCTTCAATATGACGCAAATACTTTTCCATCGTAGTGTTTCCATATGGCCAATCTCTCAGGGTCCAGAGGTAATCTTGCAAAGAGTTCTTCAATAATTTGTTTAAGTCTGGAGCTTCAATTCTTGCATCCTGCAACACCGTTCGTGAAAGAAAATCGCAGAGTAAGACCTGATCACTTCCAGTGAAAGCATTTTTTACGGCATCGTGTTGTGCATTTAGACAGAAGCCACCATTTTTATTTGTTTCGAATGTTCCTATAATAGGAGAATTATTCGATGGAACTTCGACTCTCAGACTCAACCATATGTCAGACGTTGTATACAATATCAAAGAGAAATCAAGGGGACCAACATCCTTTAAGATCTGACTCAGATTCTTATCAAGTGGGTGTTTTGAGATATCTTGGAATTGCTGAAAAAGGGAGAAGGATATTTGCAAGATTTTGTTAACATCAGCCTCTGAGCCAGTCACATTCTCCGTGTTCAGAAAATCTCTTTTCGGAGTCAGGCATAAGTAAATCTTTTTCCTCAGTATACCACTTTCATTCCAGTCTACTCTAAGGATAAATGTGTCGAAAACATAGTTTTGCAGTACATCGCCTAGGAGACAATATGTCACCTGTAAGTTCGGCTTTTTCTTTCGAAGGTTTTGTATTCGGGCAGTCACCAAGCCAATGATCTTGGTGGCTAACCTGCGAAAGAGAGAAAACATTGATATCTATAAAAACAGGATAATAATAAATGTATTGTTTTTTATGAAAATTGAAAGCGACACTAAACTCTCTGTTCGCATTCTCCATATTGTGGATTAACAAAAGTATTACTTTGGTGCAGTTGAGATGATCTGTGTTGGTATTTGATACACACACACACACACACACACACACTTTGTTTACGAGTGTTACACAATGTCAGCACTATTTGTATCAATCTGACGAATTACAATTTTCTGCCTCAGATAAATTAGATTTGTAAACTGTTTTACACAATTTTTAAATTTTAAGAAATGAATAATAATTATGAGCGAGATGTTGATCCTCAATTATTTCTCATCGGAATAGAAATGTACTCACCTTATGTCATTATGGGCCGTTTCCATGTTTGCTGTAAAATAAGATAACATTTTGATTAAAATACAAAAATACTCTGAAATAAATCTTTTGCAAATTAAAAAAAAATAAGGATATAAGTGAAATATGTATAGAAGTTCCCTCTCCCCCACGGAAATAAATAATATATTCTCAACATCCATATGTTAACTTAAAACTTCAGGAAAATCAAAAGTGTCAATATGAAAATTCAGGAATCATTTAACGGTTGTCGTGAATTAATCGCGAAGACGTAATAACCTATCTTGAATTTAAAATGAAATGTTCCTCTATTTTTTAGCAAAGTTATACGAACGTAAGTCAAAACTATTGGCATTAAATTTAGTTTGCAAAGTGGATAAGACGTATCTGGTGTTCTACGTGGTGAGATATCTAGTGGAGCTAAAACAGCATAAACTTTCTCGCTTTCTTTTTACCTTTTGCAATATGCGAAAATTCAGAGTTCAATGAAAATTAGACCCGTTTCTGCAACTGTATGTGAAATTAAATCAATTTCTTGATTTCCTATGCGATTGAATTGCAGAGGTGTACTTCTCTGTTTGGTAATAAAGTTAAATAATATTGCATACATTAGGGTTCTATCGGCCCAAACTCGCATTTTCGCAAGGACAACCTTCTATAGCTTTCTCAAAAGTAAGTAGCGGTACAACAGCCGCACATACTTTCTCGCACCAAAGAAAATAGTTCCGTAATATTGAAATATCACAATTTCTATTCTACTAGTACTTCAGCTCTATCTTGAAAAATTCCAATTCACCAAATTCAAACGAAGCGCCTCCGGAGCATGTATATGCATTTATTTCAATTGTCAGGAACAGCAGTAATTTCTTACTTTTGAAATGAAACCAAGCAAGAATAAATGTACCAGATACAGTATTTGCCGCTCATAATACAGAAAAGGAAGAATAATTTCACTCAAGACTTCCTTGATCAATAGGAGTGAGCTTTCAATTTCTGAATACAATAATAAACGATCAAAGCATCATCAAGTAAAGAAGTGTGTTTGTTAGTTCAAAGTTAAATTTACAACCATCCTTCAATCTATTTCCTTTTATAAGAATATAATCTACATCATAAAATCATCTACGACGACAATAGGATAATTTCGAAAAAATTTCTGTGTTGTCTTCCCATTTTGCAAACTGACAATGTTTCAAACGAAGCACGCGAAATGCGAATCCACAATTCTGAATTTTTTTGCAATTTTCGAAAGTACGGATAGAGCACCAAAAACGGGATCATCTGTTATATTTTAAGACTTTAAAAACTGTGCCACATCAAATTCCTACTTCAAGAAGCCTGTTTTGTATTTGTTTATGCATGTTTTCTCCATCTCGAGGCCTGTATGTGAATAAAACGCCTCAAAATACCTTGTATACCACACTTGCCATTTAAAAATGAATAAATATCATAAATTCATTGTAAGTATATGTATAGGTAATTACTAGGGAACGGAATTTATTGTAATAAAAAAAGCAAAATATGTACGTATATATGTACTTATTTTTTCAACAATATTTATTTATTTAGTGAAAAACATTTAAAAACTGTATGTGACGTAAGGGGGAAAAATCATCTGCGCACGCTTTATTGAGTTTCAGAATCCCTTCCCAACAATTTAACTATTAATAATTGAAAGATGAAAAATAGTAATAATAATAATAATAATAATAATAATAATAATAATAATAATAATAATAATAAATTTTTAAAAGCCAGAGATTAAAATTTCAAAAACTTGATATTTTCGTTGCCGAATTGTAGAAAACTTATTTGTAACGGTAAAGGAACCAACAGATTTGATTTTTCTGTAATATTAACAAAATAGAAACTCACCCTAAACTCTACTACCACTACAAGCAAAAGGAAAGCTCAACAAAACGTGCGCATAGTGAAGCTATATTTACGTCTAGAAGCAAATCAAGGGGCCATCTCAGCATTTGCTCAATGGATCAGGGAAACTGGACAAAAACCCGATCGAGATGGGGGTCATTGACCCGGACGCTGAAGTACATTACTTGTTACAGGTATATTGAGTCTCTTTTTTAAATTATACATTGCAAAAGTTAACTAATTCATTATACTATATCTTGGTTTTGTTAAAGTAAACATTATTTTTCTTTTTGACGGTCAGTATAGTCTCTAACTGTATAGAAACAGTTTTGCAGCAGAGACGATTTTACTTTTAACTTAAATCTGTGTACCAATTTTAATTGTTTAATTTCATCTGGCAATGCGTTGTAAAGTAACGTACATGTGTTGTTTGTGGATTTCTTGTAGTGAGCTGTTAATACTGACATTTGATGAACATGATTTCTACGTCGAGTGTTGTAAATATAAATATCAGTATTACATGCAAATAAGTTTCCACCGTTAAGAAAGTCAGTTTTGACAAATACTACAGACTCGTAAATAAATAGGCAAGGCAATGGTAAGATTCCAAGCTCAATGAAAAGAGGCTTGAACGGATCACGTGGATGGGATTTTTTCATTATTCGGATAATTTTCTTTTGCAATCTAAATGTCTGGCACTAAAGGATGAGCTTCCCCAGAATACCATGCCATATCTCAGGCGGAAATGTACATTTGCAAAATACACGCTACGAGCTGCATGAAGGCTGACAGAATTAGAAAGAATTCTGAATGCATAACATAATGAGCTTAATTGAGTGTTTAATTCTGTTATAAGTACATTCCATTTGAAGTTTGATTGAATTGACAGACCTAGAAATTTTGTTACCTTAACATCAGCTAATTGCATATTTTTCATTTTGTCCGTCTTTGTGTGTCCGTCTTTCTTTCTTTCCGCCGTCTTTCCGTTTTCGTCCGTTTATCCGTCCGACCGTCTATTCGTCCGTCTGTCCGTCTTTCAAGATTTTCTGAAAAACAATTCCAATTTTTTAAAATTAAAGTTTGTGCTAGGATAGCGTAAAGGACGCTTAAGTATGTCCTTCGTCAAGGACATGATGGATAAGAGCCCAAAGTTTATTGCTGATTTATCCTTGGAAATCTATTTTATTACATCGGAGCGTGTTTTTTTTAATTTTTTTATATGGCTTGGTGTAGGGATCACAGAATTTTGAACACATGCCCAGAATTCACTTCTCCCCATAAAACGTCATACACAGTTTTTAACTGTTTTTGACGTATAAATAAATAAATAAATAAAAATAAATAAATGCATTGAGCAGGTCTCTTGTTCTGTGAAGAAATTAGGAAATGAAATATTTTGGGGGTGTCTTCCAACAACTACAGTATTCAATGTAGACGATTCCTAAATGAAATCTGTTATTTAAAGACAGATATTGAAAGAAGGTCATGCTCAATTTTTCGAAAATATGTTTTTTTTTTAGTTTTCTTCCATTTTTGCGAAATATAGGCAATTTTAATTTTTGTAAACTTTTTTTCTTAATAACCGCTTCAAATTGTTTTGTTTCAATTTGTATGTATCAAGGGACGGTAAAAATATGGTGCTAGTTCAATTTTGAGCCCACTCTCCGTAGTTTTGAACATTTAAAATTGTTAACACTTCAAAACTACAGAATTGATGGTAGAGATTCTTGCATTAGACAATCTATTGTAAAAATTCAGGTCAAAAATAGGTTATGTACATTTAAAATGTTAACGGCCCATGATCAGAAGATTCGGCAAATGAGGTCTCAAAATCAGGGTATCCTACAATAGTTGTCAAACGAGTAGTTTTCGCGTAATTTGTGCGTGAAATGAAGGCAAAAAAAGGAACATTTGCTCAAAAACTACTTCAAATGTTTGTTTTTTTTCACATTTGTATGACGGATGGCAGAAAGGGCGCTTAAAATAATGGGACGGGTCTCTTTTTCGTTGAACTGTCTGACTAATCCCTTCATATTAGGTCCCATTTTGCTTCTATATGTCTCATAAAAGCCGATAGTCTCGGCAATAATTAATTTTGAATGTAAATTGAATATTCTATTCATTACGGAATATCTCGCTCCAATCAACATAACTACAACCTTCTTGTAACAGAAATCGGCTGTATTAAATTTTTTGGTGACACAGAATTACATGTAGTGCGCATGATATCTGACAACAATAATATAAAAAGAAAAATCGATGAATGATTAGATAAATTGAAAGTTGAAATATCGAATCCTGTAATGCCAAACAGAGATCCCTATTTACTTTTTGATAATTTCACCTATTGACGAGTGTGAGGAATTGTAGAAGAGTAAATATTGAATTAATATCGAGATTTTTAATTGTTAATTATAATTCAAATAACATTAAATATTTTTCATTTTATTTTGATCCATTACTGTTCTTTCTGAATTTTTCTTGTGGTGTTGGTGGACACCTGTTTATAGTTCATTAAATTCAAGCAGAAATTACGCGAAAACTACTAGGTTTTAAAGAAAAATTGTACATGACCACTTTTAATGAGTTATTTTTTTAAGAACAGATTTTCTTTTAGAAAAAAATATATCTTCAATTTCGTGGTTTTCTGATGATAAATTGTTGCGACGTTTGAAAATACGGAAAGTTCAACGAAAATGAAAGCTAGTATGCTATTCTAAAAGAATAGCGTTTCTTATACTATCGGCGAAAAAAATTGAAAAAGTATGGAGCGGTTTTTCAGAAAATGTTTTTTTTATAAATTGCAATTTGATGCCCAAATTCGGCAAAAACTACTTGGTTTTTCAAAACTGCAAAAAGAGCTGATGTCTTACAACTAATTTCATTTAAAGCAAAAATATCTATCTTCAATTTTGTAATTTATCAATGTTAAAATTTTGCGTTTTTCGAAAATCCACTGTTTGCCAGAAATTACAAGTTTTTTAGCGTGCTTTGATACATACGCGTTCCTCTTTAGACAAAAAGTTTTTGAAAAATTAAAAATTTTCTTTTCACGTACGTAAAGGTGCGAAGATAGTAAAACTGAAGGTGGAGACTTTTTGGTTTAGAGAAATCCTCCTTTCATGGAGTGAATAATACGTCGGTATAATCGGCAATATAAATGTACTATATTTAAATACATCAAAACGAGAAAATCTCTTTTTTAACTGTCGTACATAATACATACTTATGTAGGAACGGCAATTTTATACATTACCTTGATATATTTCTTTATATTATGCTGGAATATGCTCTCTTACGCTATTATCTCCGGTAATACCACGAGTGCTTTGGAAATTGTCGATAAATCCCCGGCTCGCGCAGCGAGGAGGGGATTTATCTGAGAATTTCCAAAGCATGAGTGCTATTTAAAAGGATTATTCTACGAGTAAAATTTATGTCCAAGAGAGTTCCAAAATGCGCCAAATATTGAAAATAACTGAATGCTAAGTTAAAATTAAAGAGCTTATGTTTGCGTAAATACGCGGTTTATTGGACATCGACATACAGATCAATGAATGCCGCCTCCTATGATAGATGGGGCACGGTTTACGATTGGCCAATTGGGAGAAGCAATAAGGAAAATCGGACAGGAAAAGCGAGAAACGTTTTGGGATACACCGCACTGATTGGGGAACTTTGAATGTATAGTTAAACAGTATTTGTTTTAATTTCATGAGTGGAATAGTTATTACAATACATACACAATTTAAAGGACATCCTGAATAGATATCATCCCACATCCGTCTTTCCCATCAAGAAGTTCCCAAGGCATGTAGGGACGCTACAAGGCTCTCAAAGCAGGCCGTTCTTTTATTTCAATCAAATTGGTAGAAAAAATAATAGAGCTACAAAATGGTAGACTTTCTCGTCTTTATTTTCTAATCTCTTTCCTCTGGGTTATGTTTTGGTTCTGCCCCGACCTCTTCCAAGCTACTATTTTCTGGCGCCTAAACGACGTTTCTTCAAATTTTCTCAGTTTCTTGATTCCCTAACAGTAAATTCGAAATGAGACTTTAACATATTGACGAAGAGTGAAACGTGGTGACATGCATTTTTTTCATTAAAAAATGCTGAGCTGTTTTTGAAAAAAAATCGTTTGGGGATTTCTGAAGATGTGCAAATGTGAGCACCATCTTGTGAACGCTTTAGGCAGACGAACAGTCAAACAGTTAGACAAACAAACTTTTTGCCGTCAACTGATTTTTCGTTACCGAACACCCACTAAAGGAGGACTGACTAAAACGTGTTAGTAAAAGTACACATGCAGGACATATCCCCTATTCCTTTACCAGGGCCCGACGATCCTTGTAAGTTTTTCTGTCGAAAATCACCGATTTTCGCCGCGCGATAACAATACTTCTTAACTACTTACGCAGTAAACGAAAAATAACAAGGCATTATTTTGAAGTCACGAACAAACACTCAAATTTTATTTGAAAAACAAATTGTATCATCAAAGTTATAATTTCAATTCCTTTGTATGTGGTATTTGTTTACTACCAAAATAGTTGCTAAATACTCACTTCAACTAAATTCAATGTTGAGAGTTTCATATTTTCCTCAATAGTAGAAAATGGCTCATGTCCTTCCCTTCCGCAAAACTCATAAAGATTCACGTATTGATATTAAATATGAAAATAAGTTTGATACGTCCGTCTGTGAACCACACTAAAACGTAAACTAATCGTAGAAGTTTTTCCAAAAAAATTTAAATATTTGACTGTCGATTTAGCCGGATTTAAAGCTCTGCGAGTTTGAAAAACATTCTTCAAATTTGGGGGAAAACAGAAACTCTGATTTTCTGAAAATTACAAGAGTTCGAATTTTTTCGGCGTCTTTCTACAACTACAATACTGATGGTAGCAATTTTTTATTCAATTGATATTTGTTCTCCATAAGTAGTTCATTTATTAATGGCACTAGCAGTGTTTTGAAAAGTATACAAGTTTTCCAGCAATTTTGAGGAAAATATGAGAAATATTAAAAAATTAAAAAACCGAGATTTTCTCAAAAGAGGCTCCAATTGTTTCTTTAAACTTTTGGTAGGGATAGTGCTATATGCACTGTATAAGAACGCCATTTTGATTTTTTTTAATTACACAAATGTACGTGTAATTCATGCGATCTCTCTGACGTCCTTAGTATTTACATTACTGGCGATTTGTATACATTATGACATTTTCTAGGAATGAGTGGTTCAAATCATGCCTCAAAGTTTCTGAAATACTTTTAAGGTTTCTACGAAAATGATCACGATCTCTGTCTGATTAGCATCGCTCCAATCGAGGCAAGCTCTTTAGTTCGCTACTCGTACTCGACATGTATGGTAGCGTTGAAAGTAAAAGTAAGTGGAGATGAGGGGTCCACGATGAAGAAGGAAAGATCGTGTGCGGTTTGTGGCTCGTTTGTTAAGAAATTCCTACATTCTCCTGGTAATGATCGGAGAACCTACTATCAGGGCTGGAAGCCGCTAGAGTATTCTCATTCAGAGAGCGGTTGGGTTCGACCTAGCTCTACACCCAGCGACAAAAATCCACCAACATCGAGACGCAAACCGGGAGCGGTAGCTCAGTGCATCAACTAATGTCATTGCAGCACCTCTGACCGGGAGGTCCTAGGTTCGAGTCCTGGCGGCGGCGGTATTTTTCGACACTAGCTTTTCAGCTACGTCAAATTCAGTTGCTGTCTGGAGGAGAATTCTAGCGGCCGGCTGCTCTGATCGGTAGTTTTCCGTGGTTTCTCTGATCAACACAAGGCGAATGCTGGAGCAGTACCCTAACTAACGGGCCACAGACCGCGCGCGATCTATCCTTCCTCTCCCCTTACACACACACACACACACACACACACACACACACACACACACTACCACATCTTCCGCGAGACCGGTCGGGAGCTTAGAACTTGTCCCGGCCGGGGCGGTGTCTCGCTGGTGGGAGAGTTCTGGTTAGGGGGAAACCCCACTAGCCAATTGTAGGTCGGCGCCGGATCACGCCATCCAGCGGGGGAAGATCGCCGCCATCTCCCGAGGAAATAGCATGCACAACACTTACGGGACTAATGCCCTAAGCTGTTGATGCGCCCGGAATCACCAACCAATTGGGACTCAGAGCATAGGATCTCCAGATCTGAGACGCTGCAGTGGCAATTGTTTTGTTGCCGCGAGACATCTCAGCGGGTTCGACCATTACTCGAATTTAAGAGCGTAACGAAATTAGTATTTCCTTTTAAAATTTCAAAATACGCTTCATTGAAACACTTGGTATCGAAATGTGAAATGGGAAAATGCATATTTCCATTTAGATATTTGTTTTCATTCAGTTTACACTAGGAATTTTTTTCGGACTGAGCAGTTAATTACTTCTATGAACCATCTATTAAAATGTTTATTTCACTGTTGATAAACCGCATCGATGTAAAGTTTCATGTGTTTATAAAAAGTAATTCATCGCTAATACTGTATTTTGCTAATAATTCATCTCTAATACTATAATTACATGTAGGAAATGTGTGGGTTTTTTCAGGACTCCTTGTCCTCATTCTCGTTGAAATAATGAAAGACGTACTGTAGTCGCAATAACTCACAATATTTAGGATTTAATTTAAACCATCCCGCCTTTGTCTACGAGAAGATAACGAACAGAATGTACGACAATCAAGTGTAAATCTATTTTATTCAGTATCGGAATTGAAGATCGAAATCTGGGCTTCATTAAATGACTGGATGACTGACACACATTGTCACTCGTGAAGGCAATTGTACTCTCTCGCATTAAGAGCTGTATTCTGTAGTTATTAATTTATAAAGTTCGGGAGCACTCACCGTTGTTGTAGTTTGCTGCTTTCACATTATCCATTTAGATCACACGGCGCCTTAAACTCACTCATTCACATCCTGCATTGTATTCATCGTAGGAAATAGCCACCGAACAAGCACCTCAAAACACCATGGAGAGCACGTACTGTGGTCTTCCACGCAAGGGCAACACGAAACGCGGGAGGAACCACTTTCGTGTCTCTCTTTCCGTCCACGCCCTGGCAAAGGCGGGCCGCTCGCTGCGACTGCGGTCTAGCGTCACGTGCTCCTCTGCGTCACATCCTCGACCATGACAGATTGCAACGCGATGGAGGGGGACGGTTTGGGGGGGGGGCAGGCGAGGGGGGGACGACTGGCTTCGCAAAGGACGAGGAGCGGTCCACTGGTGTCACTTATCTCGGAAGACGCGCAAGTAAATGGAATAAAAATAATTAGGTAAATATTAGAGCGGAGAAATTATTACAATTTCCTACGAATTTCGTGCAATTTGTTATTCAAAGAATGTCTCATGTGTCTTCGGTTATATGCATCAGAATATTTTCGTTTGATAACGTTTTTATTTTATTTTATTTTTTTTTTTCAATTTTTCATCAAATCAATTTTGATTTTTCATCGTCTTAAAAATTTGATCAATTTTTCGAAAATATTAGTTTTCGCGTAATTTTGCCTGGCTTATAGGCATTTTAAATTTCTTTATACAATGATTTTCTCAATTATTATTATCACTTTTTCTTTAAATTTTATCGTCATATGTATCAGAAGACATTTATGGTATTTCTATGCATCAAAATAGTGCATGACTTAAGAATTAATTGATTTCCTAAAGAAAAAATAGCACCGATAAATGATTAATTGAGTCACATTTAATTTTTGGCATAAATATGTGTTTCCAAATTTTAACCATAAATGGAGGCGTTATTTTCATTGTGGTACAATAGTTCTAATATAATCCATTTAATTTTTAACTATGGGTAAAAATTAAAAGGATTAGATGTATCACACATGAGTATTTTATAATTCTGTACAAGTCGGGCTTGATTTCTGGCGGAACGCGACGGAACGGCGTTCCTGTACCCCGGGAATAATTATTAAATTATATTATTAATATATAACTATTTTTATTAAATTAATAATTAATTTGGGGCAGGTTCCGGTACCTAAAATTTTATAAATTGAGCATTGTGTACAATTAAAACGTAAATCAAGACGTTGGTTTCTGCACATTAGACTTCACTACAAACAAATCACCAGAAGTTGAAGAACTAAGGTTTTCAAAAACTTAAATATTCCGATTTTACAACAACTCTAACAGCTTATACCAGGAGCGGTAGCTCAGTGCATCAACTGGTGTCACTACGCCTTTGACCGAGAGGTCCTAGGTTCGAGTCCTGACGGCAGCAGAATTTTCGACACTAGCTTTTCAGCTAGGTCGAATGCAGTCGCTGTCTGCAGGAGAATTCTAGCGGCCAGCTGCACTGATCGGTAGTTTTCCGTGGTTTCTCCGATCACCACCAGGCGAATGCCGGAGCAGTACACTACCAAACGGGCCAAGGACCGCGCGCGATAATTCCTTCCCATTCTTTGTCCTATCCTCTCCCCTTACACACACACTTACACTAACATGCACTACACTAACACATATCCCGGGAGACCGGTCGGGAGCTTAGAGCTTGTCCCGGCTGGTGGGAGAGTCCTGTTTAGGGGGATACCTTACAAGCCGACGGTAGGTCGGCGCCGGATCTCGCCATCCAGCGGGGGAAGTTCACCGACACACATATTTTTATCGCGAGATAAAAATACATGCACTACACTGACGGGACTAATGACCAGAGCAGTTGACACGCCCGGAAACACGAAAAAAATCAATCAATCAATGTAACAGCTTATAACAAACAATTTACATACAATACATATACATTATTTCACAATAATTTACTACGCTCTACAACACCAGATGACATTAAATGATTAAATTCGATAGAAAAGTTTAAATCCCAAGTGAAATCGTTTCTCCTGCATAACTGTTTGTTCAATTGGAGACTATACTGAGCATCACAAGGAAAGTAAAATTAATTTTAACAGTGATATTTAATGCATTATTTACCATTTGGACTGTATAAATCTAAACAACCGGTAGCAAGTATTGTACCGCAGCTGGGGTCCAATGACTCTCATCTCGAACAGGTTTTTCGTTCTGTTTCACTCATCCTTTGAGCAAATGCTGAGGTGGCTCCTTGTTTTGCTTCTGGACATAAATGTAACTTAATTATCTGTGCACGTCTTCTAAACTTCAGGGGGAAATATAGTTATTCAAAATAATCGTTCTCCACGTTGTCGTGACAGGAAGGACGTGACGAAGGACAAGAGGGAAAAAAGCCCAAATTTATTGTTTATTTATTCTTGAATATAATGTGGGAAAATAACATCGGAGCGAATATTTTGTAAACAATCCCTGCAAAAAAACTTCATTTTCTTTCTGGATTCAAAATATAAGTAGTATATGACAGGGTAGATATCATCGAATTATGAAACATGTGCAGAATTCACTTCTCCCCATAGATCGTCACGCTTCTCCCCATAGCATGCCTCAAAATGTTAAAACCCTACATCTCTTCAGTGACAACTGGGCCGGGCAAAACAATATGTTCATGGGCCAATTTTTAAGCTCACCTTATCGGATTTTTTTCAAATATATCAAAACCTGCCTAACCTTGGATATTCAATGTGATCGGGCCTTTTCTCAAATTGAGAAAATCAAACGGAAAAGGGAATAAATCTTTGACTCAGAAGGTGGTATCACACAGTAGCATCAGTGTCTCGGGAATTTTTACTTGTTAGAGTGAATCAGTAAATGTTTTTTACTTACAAATACCTCCTGCAACCATTCTTCAAGAAGGTAATCAAGAATGCAACTGAATGTTTTAGAACTAGCTGGTATCGAAACTTCATTTATGAAGGAAGCGAGATGACAGTTTCTACTGAGCGTAGTGGTAATATCAACTCAAAGTTTTGCATATTTAAAACACGACCACTGCTCCCTCAGTTGAATGCACCCAAAGCAAACACTAGGCTCTAAATTCTGGAAAGTACAATGATGTTACAAAACTGTCGCAAAAGTTCATTTTGCCTGTGCATATTGGCTATTCTATACTAGGGTTTTTCTAACGTGTCGGCTGTGGGTAGTATCTTCAAGATGGAATTCGACACGACTCTTCTCAGTTCTGCCGCTGGAGTCGCTTGATCTGCAGCAATGCTTGATACGGTCGTGATTAGGCGAAATCTTGCGGCAGGACTGAGAAAGATGCAAAAAGTGCTGAATTCCATCTTGAATCCATACTACTCACAGCCGCCACGTTAGAAAAACCCACGTATACACATAGTCTATTCTCTACAAAGAAAATCGTAAAAGAGAAATCTCAAACAGACAAAATAGGCGTGTCTTACAATGACTAACATTTATTTGGTGAAAATGTTAATATATTCAGAAATTTCTTCAATAAAATTAATTTATTGCATACTATAGCTCTATAGTTAATATTTGTAAATATTTTCCCATAAAAATGGAAATAAATTATTTTCATCCGATTATTCCAGCTTGAACCCATTGGAGTTATACCATGCAAAAAAGGGGATTTTATGACCCGACTCCTTCAAACTTGAAAATATTTTTCGATATTGTTGTCCATAATGCCTATATTGCGAGGTACAATATTACAATTTTCTAACTGATTGTTCGTCAACAATACACTATTAAAATCTAAGATTTCTTGTGAACACCCCTGTACAGTTTGTTTTGCCATCATATAAACGTTTCAACAAATTCTAAAAAATTGTGAGTATATATAAGGTACGTAAAATACATATTCATTACATATTCATTACATATCAATTTCATATAGTTTTATTCTTGGCATACAACAATAAAATACTTCTTTACAAGGAAAATACTCGCAAGACAACCTTTTTAAATTTATGAAAACCTGCTATAATATTGTATTTAGGATGTTCTAGAAGCTATTAAATTTTGTTGATTATATCTTAAAAGGAACCAAAATTATAATTAAAAATACTCACACGAGCTGTAATTGGCAGGTTGCAACCCGCCATAACCATTCATTGTTGCAGCGGCAGTTGTGTAACAGCAGTTGTTTAACATCAGTCGCCACGCAAGCAGAGCCGCTGCAACAATGAATGGTTATGGCGGGTTGCATCCTGCCAATTACAGCTTGTGTGAGTATTTTTAATTATAATTTTGGTTCCTTTTAAGATATAATCAAGAAAATTTAATAGCTTCTACAACATCCTGAATACAATATTATAGCAGGTTTTCATTAATTTAAAAAGGTTGTCTTGCGAATATTTTCCTTTTAAAGAAGTATTTTATTGTTGTATGCCAAGAATAAAACTATATGAAATTGACATGTAATGAATATGTATTTTACGTACCTTATATATACTCGCAATTTTTTGGAATTTGTAGAAACGTTTATATGATGGCAAAACAAACTGTATAGGGGTGTTCACAAGAAGTCTTAGATTTTAATAGTGTATTGTTGACGAACAATCAGATAAATTTAATATTGTACCTCGCGATATAGGCATCATGGACAACAATATCCCAAAATATTTTCAAGTTTGAAGGAGTCGTGTCATAAAATCCCCTATTTTGCATGGAATGACCTCAATGGAATAATCGGATGAAAATAATTTATTTCCATTTTTATGGGAAAATATTTACAAATATTAACTATAGAGCTGTAATATGCAATAAATTAATTTTACTGAAGAAATTTCTGAATATATTAACATTTTCACCAAATAAATGTTAGTCATTGTAAGACACGCCTATTTTGTCTGTTTGAGATTTCTCTTTTACGATTTTCTTTGTAGAGAATAGACTATGTGTATACGTGGGTTTTTCTAACGTGGCGGCTGTGAGTAGTATGGATTCAAGATGGAATTCAGCACTTTTTGCATCTTTCTCAGTCCTGCCGCAAGATTTCGCCTAATCACGACCGTATCAAGCATTGCTGCAGATCAAGCGACTCTAGCGGCAGAACTGAGAAGAGTCGTGTCGAATTCCATCTTGAAGATACTACCCACAGCCGACACGTTAGAAAAACCCTAGTATAGAATAGCCATTATGCACAGGCAAAATGAACTTTTGCGACAGTTTCGTAACATCATTGTACTTTCCAGAATTTAGAGCCTAGTGTTTGCTTTGGGTGCATTCAACTGAGGGAGCAGCGGTCGTGTTTTAAATATGCAAAACTTTGAGTTGATATTACCACTACGCTCAGTAGAAACTGTCATCTCGCTTTCTTCATAAATGAAGTTTCGATACCAGCTAGTTCTAAAACATTCAGTTGCATTCTTGATTACCTTCTTGAAGAATGGTTGCAGGAGGTATTTGTAAGTAAAAAACATTTACTGATTCACTCTAACAAGTAAAAATTCCCGAGACACTGATGCTACTGTGTGATACCACCTTCTGAGTCAAAGATTTATTCCCTTTTCCGTTTGATTTTCTCAATTTGAGAAAAGGCCCGATCACATTGAATATCCAAGGTTAGGCAGGTTTTGATATATTTGAAAAAAATCCGATAAGGTGAGCTTAAAAATTGGCCCATGAACATATTGTTTTGCCCGGCCCAGTTGTCACTGAAGAGATGTAGGGTTTTAACATTTTGAGGCATGCATGTCTATATAATGTTTAAGAATTTATACAGATTCATTTGAACCTCTCTTCTCTTTAGTTTTGTCGTACATCTACAGAAGCGGATTAACAAGTTTGTCCCTTGTAGGCACGCGTAAAATTGCCGCCAATTTTGTCAAATAACCTACGAAACTAGTGGTGCCACAACAGCTCATATTTTTTCGCAGTATTTCTAAATTTCCTATTTGTTAAAATTCAGGGAGTTCAACGGAAATGAGATCCGCACCATTTTTTTAAGCGTCCCTCTTCTACGCTTGAAAAAATGGAAAAAAAATCGCAGCGTTTTTTTTTGTTTGTTTGTTATTTGTTTTTTTTTTTTTTTGAGACAATTTTGAAAATGTTTTTGATACTCCATGTAAAGTTCCCTCAAAAATCAAAATATCCGTTTGAAACTCCCAAAGCTTCGAATTCCTTCAGATCGATCGGGGAATATCAATTTCGGATAAAATCGGCTGAACGGTTTTAAATATGCAAAACTTCACTCTAACAAGCGTTAGACTCTGTTAGCGTTGACCACAGAGGGACGGCCAGACGTTTTGCCGTGAATCGATTTTTCGGTATCAAGGACCCACAAAACATGGTTTATTTAATTATTTATTTTACGTCAAAAATAGTTAAAAACTGTGCGTGACGTGCTATGGGGAGAAGTGAATTCTGTGCATCTTTCATAATTCTGTGATATCTACCCTGTCATATACTACTTAAATTTTGAATCCAGAAGGAAAATGAAGGTTTTTTTACAGGGATTGTTTACAAAATACTCGCTCCGATGTAATAACACACTTTTCAAGAAAAAATCAACAATAAATTTGGGCTATTTTCCCTCATCATGTCCTTCGTCAAGATATACTTCCTGTCGCGACAACGTGGAGAATGATAATTTAAATAACTATATTTCCCACTGAATTTTAGAAGACGTGCACCGATAATGAAGTTACATTTATGTCCAGGAGCAAAACAAGGGGCCATCTCAGCATTTGCTCAAAGGTTCAGTGAAACTAAACGAAAAACTGTTCGAGAGGAGGGTCATTGGCCCAGAAGCTGCGGTACAATACTTGCTACAGGTTGTTTAGATTTATATAGTCCAAATGGTAAATAATGCGTTAAATATCACTGTTAAAATTAAAGTTACTTTCCTTGTGATGCTCAGTACAGTCTCTAATTGTATAGAAACAGTTATGCAGGAGAAACGATTTCACTTGGGGATTTAAACTTTTCTATCGAGTTCAATCGTTTAATGTCATCTAGTGTTGTAGTGTGTCGTAAAGTGTTGTAAAATAAGGTACATGTATTGTACGTAAAATTTTAGTTATAAGCTGTTACATTAATTGCATACGTCAACTGCTCTGGTCATTAGTCCCGTTAATGTAGTGCATGTATTTTTTCTCGCGAAATGGCGGTGATCTTCTCCCTCTGGATGGCGATATCCGGCGCCGACCTAACGTCGGCTAATGGGGTTTCCCCCTAACCAGGACTCTCCCACCAGCGAGGCACCGCCCCAGCCGGGACTAGCTCTAAGCTCCCGACCTGTCTCCCGGAATATGCGATAGGGTAGTGCATGTTAGTGAAAGTGTGTGTGTAAGGGGAGAGGATAGGACAAGGAATGGGAAGGACAGATCGCGCGCGGTCCGTGGCCCATTTGGTAGGGTACTGCTCCGGCATTCGCCTGGTGTTGATGGGAGAAACCACGGAAAACTACCGACCAGAACAGCCGGCCGCTAGAATTCTCCTGCAGACAGCGACTGAATTCGACCTGGCTGTACAGCTAGTGTTGAAAATCCTGCCGTCGTCAGGACTCGAACCTAGGACCTCCCGCTCAAAGGCGCTGCAGTGACATCAGTTGATACACTGAGCTACCGCTCCCGGTATAAGCTGTTAGAATTGTTGTAAAATCGGGATATTGAAGTTTTGGAAAACCCTATTCTTCAACTTCTGGTGATTTGTGTGTAGTAAAGTCTAATGTGCAGAAACCAACGTCTTAATTTAAGTTTTACTTGTACATAATGCTTAATTTATAAAATTTTAGGTCCCGGAACCCGCCCCAAAATAATTATGAATTTAATAAAAATAGTTATATATTAATAATATAATTTAATAATTATTCCCGAGGTACCGGAACGCCGTTCCGTGGCGTTCCATTGATTCCGCCAGGAATCAAGCCCGACTTGTACAGAATAATAAAAGACTACTATTTGACAAATCTAATCCATTTAATTTTTAACCATGGTTAAAAATAAATGAATTAGATTAGAACTTATTGGATGGATTAGAACTGCAGTTACAGACACCATTTCTTTTTTCGATTTTCTTCCTTCTTGTCACAGACTTTGAAGCTCTTTTAACACACACCCCATTACGTTTCTGTGTTAAATAAAAAAATGTACGATATATTTATATTAGTTTTGTTGTTCCTATTAGAAAATCTGGATCGTTGTATCATTGCAGACGCTATAAAAATCTCGAAAATCACTCATCACGAGACTTGTAGAAAACCACGTAGCCGTACCACTGTCCAAATAAATAGATTGCAATCTCCTCTGATTCACTTTTATATTGATGCGTTGTGACGCCCACAGAAAGAACTTGGAGTTCTAACACTTTCAGAATAAATGTATAACTCTTGCGCCGACATGAAAATGAAGTTAACTCAATTTCTCAAAAAAGTGGATTTGTACCACTATTAAAATAACGCCTCCATTTATGGTTAAAATTTGGAGACACATATTTATGCGAAAAATTAAATGTGACTTAATTAATCATTTATCGGTGCTATTTTTTTCTTTAGGAAATCAATTAATTCTTAAGTCATGCACTATTTTGATCCATAGAAATACCATAAATATCTTCTAATACATATGACGATAAAATTTAAAGAAAAAATTCTAATAATATTTGAAAAAGTCATTGTATAAAAAAAAATTAAAATGCCTATAAGCCAGGCAAAATTACGCGAAAAGTAATATTTTCGAAGAATTGATCAAATTTTTATCACGATGAAAAATCAAAATTGATTTGATGAAAAATTGAAAACAACGTGTTGAAACAAAAATATTCTGATGCATATAACCGAAGACACATGAGACAAATTCTTTCAGTAACGAGTTGCACGAAATTCGTAGAAAATTGTAATAATTTCTCCGCTCTAATATTTACCTAATTATTTTTATTTTTTTTTTTTTTACTTGCGCGTCTTCGGAGATAAGTGACACCAGTGGACCGCTCCTCGTCCTTTGCGAAGCCAGTCGTCCCCTCCCCCTCCCTTCAAACCGCCCCCCTCCATCGCGTTGCAATCTGTCAAGGTCGGGGAAGTGACGCAGAGGAGCACGTGACGCTACATTTTCCTGCAGCCGCTGCCCACCGCAGTCCGTTGCCAGGGCGTGGACGGAGAGGCACGGAAGTGGTTCCTCGTGCGTTTCGTGTGGCCCTTGCGTGGAAGACCACAGTACGTGCTCTCCATGGTGTTTTGAGGTGCTTGGTCGGTGGCTATTTCCTACGATGAATACAATGCAGGATGTGAATGAGTGTAAAGCGCCGTGTGATCTAAATGGATAATGTGAAAGCAGCAAACTACAACAACGGTGAGTGCTCCCGAACTTTATAAATTAATAACTACAGAATACAGCTCTTAATCCAAGGGAGTACAATTGCCTTCACGAGTGACAATGTGTGTCAGTCATCCAGTCATTTAATGAAGCCCAGATTTCGAACTTAATTTCACAACTGAATAAAATAGATTTGTACATTTTGTTCGTTATCTTCTCGTAGACAAAGGCGGGATGGTTTAAATTAAATCCTAAATATTGTGAATTATTGCGCCTACAGTACGTCTTTCGTTATTTCAACGAGAATGAGGGCAAGGAGTCCTGAAAAAATCCACACATTTCCTACATGTAATTATAGTATTAGTGATGAATTATTAGCAAAATACAGTATTGGCGATGAATTACTTTTTATAAACACATGAAACTTTACATCGATGCGGTTTATCAACAGTGAAATAAACATTTTTAACGGATGGTTCCTAGAAATAATTAATTTCTCAGTCCGGTAAAATTCTTAGTGTAAACTGAATGAAAACATATATCTAAAAGGAAATATGCATTTTCCCATTTCACATTTCGATACCAAGTGTTTCAATGAAGCTTATTTTGCAATTTTAAAAGGAAATACTAATTTCGTTGCGCTTTAAAATTCGAGTAATTTCGCCGGCTGAGATGTCTCGCGGCAACAATACAATTGCCACTGCAGTGTCTCAGATCTGGGGATCCTAGGGTTTGAGTCCCAGTTGGTTGGTGATTCCGGGCGCGTCAACAGCTTAGGTCATTAGTCCCGTAAGTGTAGTGCATGCTTTTTCCTCGGGAGATGGCAGTGATCTATCTGTGGTGGACCGGCGCCGACCTACCGTCGGCTAGCGGGGTTTCCCTCAACCAGGACTCTCCCACCAGCGAGGCACAGCGCCAGCCGGGACAAGTTCTAAGCTCCCGGCCGGTCTCACGGAATATGCGGTAGTGTAGGTGTGTGTGTACGTGTATGTGTGTGCAAGGGGAGAGGAAGGAATTATCGTGCGCGGTCCGTTTGTTAGGGTACTGCTCCGGCATTCGCCTGATGTTGATTGGAAAAACCATGGAAAACTACCGATCAGAGCAGCCGGCCGCTAGAATTCTCCTCCAGACAGCAACTCAATTTGACGTAGCTGAAAAGCTAGTGTCGAAAATCCTACCGGCGCGCTGTCAGGACTCGAACCTAGGACCTCCCGGTCAGAGGTGCTGCAATGACATTAGTTGATGCACTGAGCTACCGCTCCCGGTTTGCGTCTCGATGTTGGTGGATTTTTGTCACTAGGTGTAGAGCTAGGTCGAACTCAAACGCTCTCTGAATGAGAATACTCTAGCGGCTTCCAGCCCTGATAGTAGTTTCTCCGATCATTACCAGGAGAATGTAGGAATTTCTTAACAAACGAGCCACAAACCGCACACGATCTTTCCTTCTTCATCGTGGACCCCTCATCTCCACTTACTTTTACTTTCAACGCTACCATACATGTCGAGTACGAGTAGCGAACTAAAGAGCGTGCCTCGATTGGAGCGATGCTAATCAGACAGAGATCGTGATCATTTTCGTAGAAACCTTAAAAGTATTTCAGAAACTTTGAGGCATGATTTAAACCACTCATTCCTAGAAAATGTCATAATGTATACAAATCGCCAGTAATGTAAATATTAAGGACGTCAGAGAAATTGCATGAATTACATTTGTGTAATTAAAAAAAATGAAAATGGCGTTCTTATGCAGGGCATTTAGTACTATATCTACCAAAAGTTCAAAGAAAAAATTGGAGTCTCTTTTGAGAATATATCGTTTTTTAATTTTTAATATTCCTCATATTTTCCTCAAAATTGCTGGAAAACTTGTATACTTTTTAAAACACTGTTAGTGCCGTTAATAAAAGAATTACTTATGGAGAACAAGTATCAATTGAAGAAAAAATTGCTACCGTCAGTATTGTAGTTGTAGGAAGACGCCGAAAAAATTCGAACTTTTGTAATTTTCAGAAAATCAGAGTTAACAGTGACAATTGTAAGTACGCCAATAATTTTTTCACTCTTATAAGAAACTTAAAGAAGAAAGTTTGAGCAATTTTTTAGAACATTTTGAAAATATAGCAAAGGCTTTATGTAAAATATCCCCGAATTTGAAGAATGTTTTTCAAACTTGCAGAGCTTTAAATCGGGCTAAATCGATCGTGAAATATTTAATTTTTTTTTTTTTTTTTGGAAATATTTCTACGAATAGTTTACGTTTTAGTGTGGTTCATAGAAGGACGTAACAAACTTATTTTTATGATTAATAGGAATACGTGGATCTTTATCAGTTTTGCAGAAGGGAAGGACATGAGCCATTTTCTACGATTGAGGAAAATATGAAACTCTGAGCATTGAATTTAATAAGTGAGTATTTAGCAACTATTTTGGTAGTAAACAAATACCACATATGAAGACGGATGTGGGATGATATCTATTCAGGATGTCCTTTAAATTGTGTATGTATTGTAACAACTATTCCACTCATGAAATTAAAACAAATACTGTTTAACTATACATTCAAATTTCCCCTATAAGTGCGGTGTATCCCAAAACGTTTCTCGCTTTTCCTGTCCGATTTTCCTTATTGCTTCTCCCAATTGGCCAATCGTAAACCGTGCCCCATCTATCATAGGAGGCGGCATTCATTGATCTGTATGTCGATGTCCAATAAACCGCGTATGTACACAAATATAACCTCTTTAATTTTAACTTAGCTTTCAGTTATTTTCAATATTTGGCGCATTTTGGAACTCTCTTGGACATATATTTTACTCGTAGAATAATCCTTTTAAATAGCACTCATGCTTTGGAAATTTTCAGATAAATCCCCTCCTCGCTGCGCGAGCCGGGGATTTATCGACAATTTTATCGACAAAGCACTCGTGGTATTACCGGAGATAATAGCGTAAGAGAGCACATTCCAGCATAATATAAAGAAATATAACGAGGTAATGTATGAAATTGGCGATCCTACATAAGTATGTATTATGTAAGAGAGTTAAAAAGAGATATTTTCTCGTTTTGATGTGTTTAAATATAGTACATTTATATTGCCGAGTATACCGACGTTTTTCACTCCAGGAAAGAAAGATTTCTCTAAACCAAAAAGCCTCCGCCTTCATTTTTACTATCTCCACTCTTACGTACGTGAGAAGAGAATTTTTAATTTTTCAAAAACTTTTTATCAAAAAAGGAAGGCGTATGTATCAAAGGACGCTAAAAAAACTTGTTATTTCCGACAAACTCTGTATTTTTGATAAACGGAAAATTTTAACATTTATAAATTACAGAATTCAAGGTAGATATTTTTGCTTTAAATGAAATTAGTTCTAGGATATCAGCTCTTTTTGCTGTTTTGAATAACGAAATAGTTTTTTTCCCAATTTCGGCTTCAAATTGCAATTTATAAAAAATAACATTTTCTGACAAACCGCTCCATATTTTTTCAATTTTTTTTCGCCGGTAGAACAAGAAACGTTTAAGAGAATAGCATACTAGATTTCATTTTCGTTTAACTCTCCGTATTTTCAAAAGTCGCAACAATTTATCATCAGAAAACAACGAAATTGAATACTGGGCATGTGTTCCAAATCTGTGATCCCTACACTAAGCCATATAAATAAATTTAAAAAAACACGCTCCGATGTAATAAAATAGATTTCCAAGGATAAATCAGCAATAAACTTTGGGCTCTTATCCATCATGTCCTTGACGAAGGACATACTTAAGCGTCCTCTACGCCATCCTAGCACAAAGTTCAATTAAAAAAATTGGAGCTGTTTTTCAGAAAATCTTGAAAGACGGACAGACGGACGAATAGACGGTCGGACGGATAGACGGACGGAAACGGAAAGACGGGCAGACAAAGACGGACAAAATGAGCACTATGCAATTAGCTGATGTTAAGGTAACAAAATTTCTAGGTCTGTCAATTCAATCAAACTTCAAATGGAATGTACTTATAACAGAATTAAACACTAAATTAAGCTCATTATGTTATGCATTCAGAATTCTTTCTAATTCTGTCAGCCTTCATGCAGCTCGTTGCGTGTATTTTACAAGTGTACATTTCCGCCTGAGATATGGCATGGTATTCTGGGGAAGCTCATCCTTTAGTGCCAGACATTTAGATTGCAAAAGAAAATTATCCGAATAATGAAAAAATGCCATCCACGTGATCCGTGCAAGCCTCTTTTCATTGAGCTTGGAATCTTACCATTGCCTTGCCTATTTATTTACGAGTCTGTAGTATTTGTCAAAACTGACTTTCTTAACGGTGGAAACTTATTTGCATGTAATACTGATATTTATATTTACAACACTCGACGTAGAAATCATGTTCATCAAATGTCAGTATTAACAGCTCACTACAAGAAATCCACAAACAACACATGTACGTTACTTTACAACGCATTGCCAGATGAAATTAAACAATTAAAATTGGTACACAAATTTAAGTTAAAAGTAAAATCGTTTCTGCTGCAAAACTGTTTCTATACAGTTAGAGACTATACTGACCGTCAAAAAGAAAAATAATGTTTACTTTAACAAAACCAAGATATAGTATAATGAATTAGTTTACATTTGCATTGTATAATTTTAAAAAAAGACTCAATATACCTGTAACAAGTAATGTACTTCAGCTTCCGGGTTAATGATCCCCATCTCGATCAGGTTTTTGTAGTTTCCCTGATCCATTGAGCAAATGCTGAGATGGCCCCCTGATTTGCTTCTGGACGTAAATGTAGCTTCACTATGCGCACGTTTTGTTGAGCTTTCCTTTTGCTTGTAGTGGTGGTAGAGCTTAGGGTGAGTTTCTATTTTTTTAACAATACAGAAAAATCAAATCTGTTGGTTCCTTTACCTTGACTTTTCGTTATGCTCCTCTCAAAGTACTTGAAATCAAGAAAATTCTAACTTGTACCAGGAATTCCAGCCCAGGACCGGACGGCATCCATAATAAATTTTTAAAAGAACTACCTCCAATGGCCACTGAATATGTAACACAGCTATTCAACGAACTTTTGACTCAAGGCGTTTCCTGATAAGTGGAAAGAATCGGTTGACATTCCTGTTCCCAAGTCAGAGAAAGATCATACCAACCCAGAAAACTTCAGACCCATATCCTTAACATGTACCCTTTGTAAATTGATGGAGAAAGCAATCAACAAAAGATTAATTTGGTACCTTGAGAAGAAAGAATTACTATCACCTTATCAAAGTGGATTCAGGCAAAATCGCTCGACAACTGACCACTTAGTCAACATTCACAGTGGTATACGTGGTGCATTTATCTCAAAACAACATGTAGCTGCTGTTAGTCTGGACATTGAGAAGGCCTATGACATGTTATGGAAAGACAGTAATCAACATTCTCCTCAGACTAGGAATAGATGGACACACATTAATCTTTATTTCCAACTTCATGGAAGAAATATATATTAAAGTTAAATTTAATGGTATCTTATCTGATAGATATAAAACATGCAACGCCCTCCCTCAAGGGTCTGTACTTAGTGTTTTTCTCTTTCTTGTTGCTATAGATGAAATAAAAAATCTAATTCCTCGACCAATAAAGATATACTTGTTTGCTGATGACATCACAATATTAATAAAAGGAGAAAATATCAATACATCCCACAAAATGTTACAAAATAGTCTAAATAATAATCAAGAATGGGCTGACAAATCAGGGTTCAAGTTCTCAAAAACAAAAACACAATGGATACTTTTCAAAAAATCAGAGACACCCAATAATCTACTTAAATTGAGATTAGGATCACAAATAATTAAAACCTCAACCAAATCAAAATTTTGGGAATGATTTATGATAGCAAACTAACATGGAGACCACAGATAAAAAAATTAAAAATGGAATGTTTTCACAGACTAAATACAATAAAGAGTATCGCAACCTCTAATTGGGGAGCTAACAAAAATATAATTCTGCCTTCGTACAAAGCTCTTATACGGTCTAAGCTTGATTACGGATCTGTAGTATACCAATCTGCCAATCCAACAATTTTAAACAGTCTCAATACAATTCAATCTACTTGTTTAAGATTGGCAATTGGCGCTTATAGAACCAGTCCAATCTCAAGTATCCTTGCAGAAGCTAACGAAGAACTGTGCATCAGAAGAAGGAAAATTTGCTTCACATATGCATGCAAAATATCTCAGTCTCCACTTAACCCAACATACAAAAACGTATTTTCCACTAGGTACAGTGAAAAATACTCCAAGAATTCAAGATCACCGAAACCAGTCTACTTCCTACTAAACCAATTCTTCAAAGAAATACAAACTGAGTTTCCATTAATTAAACAAAACATAACTCTTAAAAGACCTCCTTGGTCAACACCAAAAATAAAAGTTAATAGATCTATGCATATTCTCCAAGAAAGATACTAATCCACTAATATATCAATCCCTCTACAACGAAATTAAAAACAAGCATGAGGACTATATACCTGTAAGTGTCTACACAGAGCAACGGCTCAGGGTGTGCTTTAATGGTTAACAATATTATTGAATATATTAAACTCAACGAGATTTGTTCAATTTTTTATTGTGAAGCTTATGCTATACTGAAAGCTTTAATGAATATATCAGCATTACCCAACAATAAATTTATTATATATACAGACTCACAAAGTGTAATTGAATGCTTGAGACATAACAGATATGAACCTATAGTCAAAGAAATAGTAAATAAATACCATGAACTAAACCAAACAGAGAAAGAAGTAATTATTGTTTGGATTCCATCTCACATTGGCATAAAAGGAAATTCAATAGTTGACAATGTTGCTAGAGAAGCCATTAACCTACCACTACAAGAACACTCAGTATCCCATGTAGACATCAAAAAAGAACTTCATCGTAGAAATAGAAAATACTGGAATGAAGAATGGATCAAATCACCTCCTACCAAGCTATTTGAAATAAGGAATTCAATCCTTGATTGTCATGCCCCGCACCTTAAAAATAGAAAAGAACAAAGTATTCTTACTCGATTACGAATAGGTCATTCAAAATTTACGCACGAATACCTGATAACCAAAGAAGATCCTAAACTATGTGACTATTGTAAAATACCACTAACTATACTACATATTTTTATACGGTGCCAAAAATATAATGAACTGAGAAGAAAGTATGCTCTGCCTAATGACATTAAAAGTTTAATGAATGACAATACTGAAATTATAAAAGTAATGAAGTTTTTAAAAGAAATAAACATGTACGACCTTATGTAAACTTGATATCTAAACTTGAGCTTGTGTTACACTAGTTGTTATGTAAATTTACTTATTGTATTGTGTAAACTTAATTTCTTCTTCTAATTAAAAAATGTAAATAATAGTTTCTGAATATTTGACATACCAGATAGCTGGCAGTGCGACAGTATCTGGAATAAGCAGTATCTTAATTAAAATATCCATCATATATTACTGGTATATGAAGGCTAAAGCAAGTGCCTCTTCCTTACTTATTAAGCCGAGTATTAAGTATTTATTTATTGTACAAGTATATTGAGATTATATATTGATGTAATAAGTATTGTTCATATGCACTGTACCATTTTGTAATACTTGTAATTACTTCGTGTTTTTTCAAATATTGTTAATCTTTTATACAAACCATGTGGTCGCTCATGACCTAGAAGTTTATGCGACCTTAATAAATAAAGTAAAAAAAACAGAATTTACAATGTTTATACATTTTTAAATGGCAAGTGTGGTATACCAGGTATTTTGAGGCGTTTTATTCACATACATGCCTCGAGATGGAGAAAACATGCATAAACAAATACAAAACAAGTTTCTTGAAGTAGGAATTTGATGTGGCACAGTTTTTTAAAGTCTTGAAATATAACAGATGACCCCGTTTTTGGCGCTCTCTCCGTACTTTCGAAAATTGCAAAAAAATTCAGAATTGTGGATTCGCATTTCGCGTGCTTCGTTTGAAACATTGTCAGTTTGCAAAATGGGAAGACAACACAGAAATTTTTTCGAAATTATCCTATTGTCGTCGTAGATGATTTTATGATGTAGATAATATTCTTATAAAAGGAAATAGATTGAAGGAAGGTTGTAAATTTAACTTTGAACTAACAAACACACTTCTTTACTTGATGATGCTTTGATAGTTTATTGTATTCAGAAATTGAAAGCTCACTCCTATTGATCAAGGAAGTCTTGAGTGAAATTATTCTTCCTTTTCTGTATTATGAGCGGCAAATACTGTATCTGGTACATTTATTCTTGTTTGGTTTCATTTCAAAAGTAAGAAATTACTGCTGTTTCTGACAATTGAAATAAATGCATATACATGCTCCGGAGGCGCTTCGTTTGAATTTGGTGAACTGGAATTTTTCAAGATAGAGCTGAAGCACTAGTAGAACAGAAATTGTTATATTTCAATATTACGGAACTATTTTCTTTGGTGCGAGAAAGTATGTGCGGCTGTTGTACCGCTACTTACTTTTGAGAAAGCTATAGAAGGTTGTCCTTGCGAAAATGCGAGTTTGGGCCGGTAGAACCCTAATTTATGCAATATTATTTAACTTTATTACCAAACAGAGAAATACACCTCTGCAATTCAATCGCATAGGAAATCAAGAAATTGATTTAATTACACATACAGTTGCAGAAACGGGTCTAATTTTCATTGAATTCTGAATTTTCGCAAATTGCAAAAGGTACAAAGAAAGCGTGAAAGTATATGCTGTTTTAGCTCCACTAGATTTCTTATCACGTAGAACACCAGATACGTCTTATCCACTTTGCAAACTAAATTTAATGACAATAGTTTTGACTTACGTTCGTATAACTTTGCTAAAAAATAGAGGAACATTTCATTTTAAATTCAAGGTAGGTTATTACGTCTTCGCGATTAATTTACGACAACCGTTAAATGATTCCTGAATTTTCATATTGACACTTTTGATTTTCCTGAAGTTTTAAGTTAACATATGGATGTTGAGAATATAATATTTATTTCCGTGGGGGAGAGGGAACTTCTATACATATGTCACTTATATCCTTATTTTTTTTAATTTGCAAAACATTTATTTCAAAGTATTTTTGTATTTTAATCAAAATGTTATCTTATTTTACAGCAAACATGGAAACGGCCCATAATGACATAAGGTGAGTACATTTCTATTCCGATGAGAAATAATTGAGGATCAAAATCTCGCTCATAATTATTATTCATTTCTTAAAATTTAAAAATTGTGTAAAACAGTTTACAAATCTAATTTATCTGAGGCAGAAAATTGTAATTCGTCAGATTGATACAAATAGTGCTGACATTGTGTAACACTCGTAAACAAAGTGTGTGTGTGTGTGTGTGTGTGTGTATCAAATACCAACACAGATCATCTCAACTGCACCAAAGTAATACTTTTGTTAATCCACAATATGGAGAATGCGAACAGAGAGTTTAGTGTCGCTTTCAATTTTCATAAAAAACAATACATTTATTATTATCCTGTTTTTATAGATATCAATGTTTTCTCTCTTTCGCAGGTTAGCCACCAAGATCATTGGCTTGGTGACTGCCCGAATACAAAACCTTCGAAAGAAAAAGCCGAACTTACAGGTGACATATTGTCTCCTAGGCGATGTACTGCAAAACTATGTTTTCGACACATTTATCCTTAGAGTAGACTGGAATGAAAGTGGTATACTGAGGAAAAAGATTTACTTATGCCTGACTCCGAAAAGAGATTTTCTGAACACGGAGAATGTGACTGGCTCAGAGGCTGATGTTAACAAAATCTTGCAAATATCCTTCTCCCTTTTTCAGCAATTCCAAGATATCTCAAAACACCCACTTGATAAGAATCTGAGTCAGATCTTAAAGGATGTTGGTCCCCTTGATTTCTCTTTGATATTGTATACAACGTCTGACATATGGTTGAGTCTGAGAGTCGAAGTTCCATCGAATAATTCTCCTATTATAGGAACATTCGAAACAAATAAAAATGGTGGCTTCTGTCTAAATGCACAACACGATGCCGTAAAAAATGCTTTCACTGGAAGTGATCAGGTCTTACTCTGCGATTTTCTTTCACGAACGGTGTTGCAGGATGCAAGAATTGAAGCTCCAGACTTAAACAAATTATTGAAGAACTCTTTGCAAGATTACCTCTGGACCCTGAGAGATTGGCCATATGGAAACACTACGATGGAAAAGTATTTGCGTCATATTGAAGAGTCGTGGAGGTCTCGAACAATTTTACAGGATGATTCGACGAAACTGCACGACATTGTGATCAATCTTGTCAACGCTCAACATCTCGTCGTTCCGACCGACGATTTGCCCGCCAGCTGCATGAAGCAACAGTTCGAAAACCACGTCCTGAGTTACGTCATCGTTCCTGACGTCCCACCAATTCTGAGATGCTCGCGGGTAAAACAAGTTCTAGAGAGGTGTTGCCTCAAGTTCTTAATCTTAAGCCCCGAAGCCCTAAAGGAATGGCGAGAGGATGTATTGGAAACAATTTGTCGATCTCCAGCGCTGTGTGAAGAGTTAGTGCTGAGCGTTGTCTCAGTTGACAATGATCTGAAAAAGTTTCTGCAATGTTTTCGTGGTTCGCGATTTCGTGTTAGAGTAGTGTCGCCGATTTGGAAAAAAGAAACGCACGATTTCCTGCAGACATTTCACCCTTCTTATTCTTCGTGGGTGGACAACTGGTCAATTACAGAGAGAGGAAGGTAAGTGGGATATATATATAGAACAATTGTCACTATAACCTAGAGAGAGTGGTGTTTTAAAAATACATTCAGTTGTAGAGGAGAGTTTGTTGTAACAAAAAAACGGAAACAATTGATGAAAATAGAAGGTTCAATGTTATTTGATGTTCTAGATTTATTAAAATATTAGATGATGTTCTAAATTTATAAGTAATGTTAAAATAATATTAAATCAATTTCTAATTTGTAACAAATATTAGTTTTATCTAAAAAATAGTTTTAATCTAAAATAAATGTCATTAATTACAGGCCAATTTTGTGCAATAAATCTGTAACCTAAACCTTACTTATTAACATTTGTTGAATAAATTTAATTTATTCATCATTACTGATATAATGACTAAAATGTTCGTGAGTTAGAGCTACATAATTTTCGTAACAAAATCGCACACAAAAATTCTATTCGTGAATAGGTGTAGTTTAGAAAATATTGCAAAGTTTAAAATTTAAAAAATTAAATAAATTTAATAATTTATTTCGAGAGACAGAGCTTCGAAATTCCTTTCCGTGATCTGAAATCTGAGTTGGAAGTGTGAGTTCTCTTGATCAAAACGAACACTTAAAAATCAATACGCTAATGAACTAATTCTTAGAAAAGTAAAGACATTTTGCACTAAGTTGTACATTGCTTCTAGTCACGAGCGCCTCTGATATGAGGGGGATACAATCCCCCTATTATTTCAAGATATCCAGTACTTTTTTGAAATTTACCTTTCCACATGTTACGTTACTAGCAATTTCATAGATGTATAACATTTATGTATCAACGTAAGTTCATACTTACACCGGTCAAATTGAAACCACGACTTATGGAGATTGAAAGGCGTCACAAAATAAATTGAAATTCCACACTCAATATTAGGTTTCTCCAGTTTTCGGTTGCTCACGGTTGCTCACGGTTGCTTGTATACGGTTTTCATGCACAGTCGGGTAAATAGTTTGTTCTGAGGAATTATTGTCGTTTGTCGTATGTGAATTTCAGAAGCACAAGGTAATTGTTTACACTGAAGATATACAAAAACAAAAATTCTAACATTACATCAATATTGTTAATTTACATAAGATTTGGTTAGAGAATATGGTGTCCAGAGGCAGGAAAAAGGGTATAGTGTCCAGAAGCTTCCGTTATAATATATTTATAATGTCCAGGGAGGAAATCTCCAAACTTCGAAAAGAAAGTCTTAAGGCATTTTTAAGCATATTTTGTCTAATAAATCGAATATTTCGAGTGGCTGAGCCGCAATATGTAATCAATTTCTCTGCTTTTAAGAGTGAGGTTAAAGCCTTCGTAGGAGGGAGTGGTTTGGATCAGGCTGCCTCCGCTGCCCCTACGCCGTCTGGCGGGCAGGTGCGGCGCTCACGGCGCCCTCTACGAGACCAAGATGGCGGCGCTTGTGAATAGGGAGAATTTCTGAATGCTGTATTAGGGTGAAATATTTTCTCTTAACTTTTAACTTCAGAAGGGAAATGCGTTTTTTTAGACAACGCATGTTGTCCCTTGAGTTCTCTTTGTGTGTGGTTTGTGTCTGAGAGTGAGGTTAAGGAGCGAGTGGTTTGGATCAGGCTGCCTCCGCTGCCCCTGCGCCGTCTGGCGGGCGGGTGCGGCGCTCACGGCGCCCTCTACGAGACCAAGATGGCGGCGCTGGTGGCGCTGCGCGCGCGGCGGCGCGGCCTGCGCTTCCAGCTGCACGTGAACGTGGCGGCCGTGCGCCCCTGGGACGACCTCGTGCTGCGCGTGGAGGGGCCCGGGCCACCCGCCACGTGCCTGGTGCAGCTGAAGCACGCCCAGGACGACGGCTGCCTTGTCTCGCTGCAGGTGAGTGGCGGCCGGCGCCGCAGGCTCAACTGACAGCCTGCGAACGCGTTTCCAACGGGGAAATGGCGAATCCTGCCTACGCGCGTATTTTGTTCTTGTACCGTTACAGGGTGGGCTTATCTGAACCGCCATTTGTTCTCTGTTCTGTCTTGAGAGGTGTTTCTTACACTGACTGTTGCCAAAGCAAATTCTGGAGCGTTGTCTTTGTTTAATAAATAGAAAACAATTACATTTATTTTATGTACCTTGGATCACTTGAATTTGAGTCGCCCAAATCTCTAATATTCTTTTATCGTTGCCAAATGGAGGGTATTCGCATGATATTTTTCGACTAAAATTTGTGTATCTAGAATGCGAAAAAAAATCAATTTTAATGCCTGTTTGTTAAAGAAATCTCTTTCATCAGAATTTTGTCAGCTGGGAATTTAATTAATAGATAAATATAATTTATTTAGCTTTCCCACTTGTTTGTGTTACATTCAGGACATATTTATGTACATGTTTACATCAATAGGTAAGATATATTAACTATTTACATAATAAATTTTCAATTTTTATAATTTTTTTTTAAATTTTTGAGTTCTATGGCATTTATTTCTAACCATAACGGCGGTCACACTTGTCTGGCGATATTTCCAGAAATATTTCTGGCGAAGCGACATATAGTGTTTTAAACTGATGCAGTAGATTAATTCTTAATAGCTAAAGTCAATTTTTATTCAATTTATTTATAATTCGTTTTAAATGTTTACATTTATATTTGGGATTTTTAATTGCTCAAACTCGTTCAGTTTCCATTCAAATAATTGACATTTTTGCTTTTCACTCACCCGATTTTCCATTTCTGCCATTATGCATGTTTAAATGGAGCTTTTCTTGAAATCAGATGAAACTGTAACTCCACATCACATCATTGACGAATTAAAATTTTACAGTCGCTTGGAAACACTTCATCTCTTTCCACGGAGAATGGCATGTTTCAACACACTTCTTGAAGTAATATTTGAGATATCTTGTCGCTTCAGTTTTAATTACTTCAGAAGAGTGACACTTGTACAAAATTTAACACACACATTTTTCACTAACAGTTAAGAACGTAATGTTTCCCTAATCACAAACATTTGAATGTTTACTTAATGACATTAGGCTAATGTGCGATGGAAAATGAAGTCTTTTTGTGAAATAATAATTTGTACTTACTTCTTGTACACAAGATGCTTATTATTTCGACTTATAATTATAAATTTTTAGTTGAGGATTTTAATATTATTGAACTTACTTTTATAATGTAATTTCAAACTGTAACTGTTATACAGATAATATTTATAAATTATTTCTTCGGTGCATGTAATTATTGTGCGTAGAAGTGATCTATTTCTTTATAATCTTAAATGTGGAAGGTTCGAATTTGGTTTTAAGACTTCGATGGGTTATGGTAAGTGTGTGTGCATAGTTGTCAGTCGACAAGACAAATGAATGCAAGTCAAAGAGAAACAGTGCGTGCTGGAAGGCAATAAAAATAGAAATTGAAGTTTTCTCTACATTAAAATTATTTTTGAAATTTTAAACTTGATCCGCTAGGCTAGCGGGACTTAAAGGAGCAATTCTGACCTCACTCTGTCATAAACAGACAAGTATCTCGAGCGTTGGGCGGAGGCGAACGAACATTCACACTCCGAGGCGGCCACATCCTCAATGACTGGAGCATCGGGGACAGAGGGATTGGTCGCTTGATTGATTGATACTGTTAATGATTCAGAGCTCGTCAACTACTAAGGTCATTAGCTCCGTAAGTATAGTGCACGTATTTATCTCTAAAGTTGGAGGATCTTTACCCTCCCTGAATGGTGAGATCCGGCGCAGACCTACCGTCGGCTAGCGGGCTTTTCCCCTACCAGGTATCTCCCACCAGGGTACCGCCCCAGCTGGAACAAGCTCAAAGCTCCCGACCGGTCTCCTATCATGTGTGGTAGTGTAGTGCATGTAAGTGTAGTTTTGTCTAAAGAAGGGGTGAGGATATGACAAGGAAGAGGAAGGAAAGATCGCGCGCGGTCCGTTCCCGATTGTTACGATACTGCAGTCGCTTGATATTGATCAAAGAAAGTACGGGAAAGCACCTAACAGAACTGCCGGCCTCTAGAACTCTCTCCAATATGGAATCGCACAGATTCATCTACGTACAGGTTCTCATCTTGGAGAGTGAGCTAGAAGTTCTTCAAATTGCGTGATATTTCTCTTGCTTCCTGGGTGATGTATCTCAACTCCAGTATTGCAGTCAAGATGGTTGTTAGCATTACCGTAATCCACAACAAAACTACAAAAAACCTTTTCATTTCACCCTGCGACACATCAAATTTAGTGTTTCCTTTGTAGAAAGTGTAATTCCTGGTATTTTCAACTAGCAAATCCAAAACCACTATTGTAAAATAATTCAAAAAGATTAACAGCAGACCATTCTTTTTGCAGCCAATATCTACCTTCGTTCCAAGTACATTCTGCGAGAGGCATTAAGTCGTTTTCACCCAATTTCGAACTCGATTCTTCCTTGTACCTGTGCTCAATTCAGACAAGATCCCCTTGTTCATAACATCAAGTGTTAATTCTTCAGATGTTGCAATAATTTTATAAAATCCAATCTTTTTCACTTATAGTTCTCCTTCACTTTATTGCTGGTTTCCTGTAAGATGGTATTTATTAGCACCTTCTGTGTCATCATCGCCACTGACTTCATCACTAAGATGGTTTTCAGGATTATATATAAAAACGAATGCCTCTGAGAAAACATAACTTTCGGTTATTTCAATCCTGTTATATCGTTTACGGATAATATGAAATGAATAATAAGACAAAAGAAACACAGAGAAAACTATTTAAACATTCGAATATAATACATAATCACTCCTTGCAATATTGGTATTTACTCAAATGTCAAAAATATACTTCCTAATAATGGGATATAAAAACCTGCACCCTTTCGTTCCCATTGCCCCTATAATGGGGCATCAAGATATTATTGGCATTTTCCGCTAAAATATAAGCAATAATCTTAATTATTGAGTATATATTTCAAAAATAAGTTCGCATATATCGTATCATATTGAAATACACGATTAAAATAATCATATATTTCAGTAACATACTTATGATTCACGAAGCGACACGATGCTCAAACGCAAGTATTTCACGAAGGTCTCCCACAACAATGAATGACAATATAGAGTAAACTAGTGAATGTATTCGCATTTTTTGTTGCCAACACAACACTGTAGCATACATAACTTTCCCTGGTTCGTTCCAAGAGATGAACCAGAAAAGGTTGCGAATATCTTCCACCAACACTTATCTAGAATTGCGACTGATCTCACGAAGGAACTAAAAGCATTAAATTCAACATCATACGCTTCTCACAAATTTTTCGACACGTTATTTATTTCCGAAACTTCTTCCAATGAAATCCGCAGAACAGTCAGTACACTAAAAAATATTCACCTGGATTAGATGAATTTCCGGAGTCCTTACTAAAACTTTGTGCCTCTGCCTTTATAAACCCATTAACTCACGTTTTCAAAGCTTCCTTGTGCAGGATTATTTCCAGATATTTTCAAAACAGCAAAAATTAAGCTACTTTTTAAAAGGGAACAAAAATGAAATTCAAAATTACCAGCGAATACCTCCTTTGTCAGTTTTCTCAAAAATATTAGAGAGAAAAACACGCGAATGAAAACTTTTCTCAGGAAAAACGAAGCGTTTTCAGACTCACAATACGGTTTTAGGTAATCAAATTATACGTGAAACTGCCATTTTCTTGTTTTCTTAAAGACGTTGCTTCATCAATGGTCAAAAATGAAGAACCCATCCGAATATTTTCAGACTTTTTGAAAGCTTTTGACGTTAATAACCATAACATCTTGCCCTCAAAATTACCTTCATATGGAATTCGTGGTATTGCCCTAGATTGGATAACCTCGTACCTTAAACATCGATCTCAAAGAATAGAAGTACCGTTTTGGCACGAAATGACATTATTTGCTTTTCATTCCTTTGCCAATTGAACATGAGGTCCCTCAAGGTTCGATCTTAGGGCCTATTCTCTTTATGTTGTACGTAAACGATATGCCCTCGTCTATTAAAACTGGAATAAGTTGTGTTTGCCGATGACACGAATGTTCTTGGGAAAAAAGAAGCAATAAATACAATTACAGAAGTTATAAGTACAATTTCAGAAGTTTCAAATTGGTTTCGTAATAAAAAGTTAACGAAGGAAAACAGTTTCAATGCATATTCGCATTTCATATCGGCAATCGCAGGATCCTTTGAAAATGAACAAAACGTAATTAGCTGCTTAGGTTCAAATTAAGCTAATTTGCTTTGTAATATAAAATAATGTTTTTACTGCCAATTTTTGACTAATATTTATTTTCCTGTGATTCAATCCCCATTTCCCTATTCTATCCCTGTCTAGAACTTATCGAATTTTCCCTGCGTTTCAATGCTATTTTCTGTGTACCAACCATATGGGATTTCCCTGTTTTGAACAGTTTAGATCTGATGGAATTTTCTGAGTTGCTTAATCGAGATTTACCACCAAGGTCCATGTTAAATTGATAGAAGATTCTCCGTTACGAACTCTTTAGGGTCTCCCTATTACGCCATGCTAAGAACTAACATTGCTATAATCTAGATGTTAATAATAATATTTCTAATCCGGAATACCCTATCATTTTCCCTTAAGGCCCGATTTCAAACTTGGAATTCTCTACGAAAATTCTGCTTCAGTATTACTATATAATACGAAAATTATATTTAATGAATATGAAAAATATCTAATACAATTTTTGTGGCTGCTTTCATTTCGCTTAAAACCATTTGTTTCGAGGTATATAAATTGCCATTTTTTACAAAAAAATCTATTACACCAAAGGAAACGGCAATAACTTAAATTTGGTAACATTTCAGGCATTCACCCGCCCCGGAAAAGGCGATTACTCAATCAGCAAATATTTTCAACAATTCCAAGAGTTCTACAAGAAATACGGGAATCGAGAAGAGCTTGCAGATAACGACGATTGGCTACTGTGCAGTTGGAAACTTGAAGACCTTCGCTACATCATTTTCACTAACAAAAAGGTGGAGCAACCCCCCACTCCGCCCCAAGCAGCAAGCGGCCTCGCCTTCCCATTCGACGAGCTCCTGCAGACGGGGGACGCGCAGAACACGTTCTCCTTCCAGGACGGAGATGTGGTAAGAGAGCTTTCCTCCCTCAGAGACTGTACTTTCTTCGCTTGCTTCGCCCTTCCGCTCTTTCGTCTTCTTCAGACGGGGCATGCACAGAACACGTTCTCCATTCAGGACGGAGATGTGATAAGAGACCTTTCCTCCCTCAGAGACTGTACTTTCTTCGCTTGCGTCGCCCTTCCGCTCTTTCGTCTTCTTGAGACAGGGGATGCACAGAACACGTTCTCCATTCAGGACGGAGATGTGATAAGAGAGCTTTCCTCCCTCAGAGACTGTACTTTCTTCGCTTGCTTCGCCCTTCCGCTCTTTCGTCTTCTTGAGACAGGGGACGCGCAGAACACGTTCTCCTTCCAGGACGGAGATGTGATAAGAGAGCTTTCCTCCCTCAGAGACTGTACTTTCTTCGCTTGCTTCGCCCTTCCGCTCTTTCGTCTTCTTCAGACGGGGCATGCACAGAACACGTTCTCCATTCAGGACGGAGATGTGATAAGAGAGCTTTCCTCCCTCAGAGACTGTACTTTCTTCGCTTGCTTCGCCCTTCCGCTCTTTCGTCTTCTTGAGACAGGGGATGCACAGAACACGTTCTCCATTCAGGACG